>CM060412.1:153615043-154842185 GCA_030545235.1 Helianthus tuberosus
AAAAACAGAGGGTTGATTCTGGGTTTGATTTTGGGTTCCATTCGATGATTTTGGGTTGATTTTGGGTTACATTCGATGATTTGGGTTGATTTTGAAAAAACAGAGGGTTGATTTTGGGTTTGATTTTGGGTTCCATTCGATTTTGAAAAACAGAGGGTTGATTTTGAGTTCCTCATTTGAATGTGTTTGATCGGATCAGTTTCGGATAGAATGTGTTCTTCATTTCTTGATTCGATGATAACAGTGATTTGGTTTTTTTGGATTTGATTTGATGATTTGAATGTGTTATTTGGGGTTAGGGTTTAGGGTTGAATGGATTTTTGGTTTGATTCTTGTGGGTTTAGGGTTGAATGGATTTTTGGTTTGATTCTTGTGGGTTTAGGGTTTAGGGTATCAACTGAGTGGAGTATATTGTTAAAAATGCATCAAAACAGAGG
The DNA here is from genome assembly GCA_030545235.1 of Helianthus tuberosus. NCBI lineage: Eukaryota > Viridiplantae > Streptophyta > Magnoliopsida > Asterales > Asteraceae > Helianthus > Helianthus tuberosus. The sequence goes on from CM060412.1 coordinate 153,615,481, forward strand.
TTTGCAATGTGTTTAGTTGTACAGAATGTGTTTTGGTTTGGTTTGGTTTGATTAGGTTTGATTCTTGTTTTGTTGGTTTGATTTGGTTTGATTCTTGTTTTGTTGTATAGAATGTGTTTTGGTTTGAATGTGTTTAGGGTTTAGGGTATCAACTGAGTGTTAAGAACTGATCGGATCAGATTCGAATGTGTTGCTCATTTGAATGTGTTTTGTTATACAGAATGGCTGCGGATGTAAAGATACGCAAAACATCAAGTACGAAGGCGAGAACACTTGACAACCTCCTAGAAGATGCGGTGCACATAAGGAAGTGATTGATATGAATGAATATAACCCCAGTGGAGCTCTTCGATTTTCCTTGAAATTCCAGAGCTCGCTAATTACATATCTACCACTGGGGTTATATTCATTCATATGAATAAATATAACCCAAGTGGCAGATATGTAATTAGATAGACTTGAGTTATATTCATTCATATCTGGATCAGACTTCCGAAGTGCACCCGTCAGTAAATATCCACTATTGCTTCTGGTCGTATGACGTTTTGTCTATGTATTGTATGTTACGGTCTTTTGTTATCGAGTCTGTAAGTTCCCTGAACTCTACGAAGTTGGTATGACGGGTCTTTTGTTATCGAGTCTGTAAGTTCCGTCAACTCTACGAAGTTGGTATGACGTTTTGTCTCTGTGTTGTATGTATAAAAAGTTTACATTTAATATACAATTTAGGCTTTGATAATTTGTTATACATTTAATATACAAGTTTACATTTAGGGACTCAGCTCACTCATACCATAGGGACGCAAAGTGTTATTAATATATGGAAAAAAGACGGTCTTACCCCTGCCTCTAACAGTCAACCTGACGGGAGGGACTCAAAGTGTTATAAATTAATACCAAACACCTGTTCAGTCTTAAACAGATGTTTGGCCTTAAACAAATGTTTCACCTTCTCTATCAGATATTTGAACTAAAACAGATGTTTGGCCTTAAACAGATGTTTGGCCTTAAACCTCTGTTGACAAACCGGAGGGATTTAAACCTTTGTTGACTTATCAAACATCTGTTCAGTTTTACCATATGAAAAGACAATGTCATTTTATGGCCCACTGTGCCCCCGATCGCCTAAAACCACTTGGAATGCCCTGCCAAACTATAGATACTATAATTGATATCGAGCAGCAAAGGCAAAGTTGATTTTAAGGAACCTTTGATATAGTTCATGCGTCATCTTTTATCTTTTATGAACTATAAACACACAGGTATTCTAAGTAAAGTAAAACAATTATATTTCTTAAACTGAGTTTGTATTTTTTTACATGTCTAGGTGGGATATAAGGTGTGGCCATAAACATCAGTATCACTAATAAGAAGAAGATGACAAAAATTGTGATAAAGTATAAAATTTCAAAATTTGTCGTCAAATCTAAACAAACTTTTAAATAATAAGTCAAGAAGTCGAACACATACAAAAGAGAAATATTGATCATGGTGTTTTCACTTCCATGTTTATAAACTTGAATATTTTTTTCTATTACATATCAAATTAGCCCCTGAATAAAACATGCAATAGAACAAACCTTTAACATACCCTAACATTAGCAGCCCCAAAACTGCACCTAATTGCATGTTGTTGCTATTCCTTTTGTTGTTTTGTTATGGTACTCGTTACCCCTACTATCCAATGTTATTTGACCACTGTTTACTGCATCGAGGCACCACCCACGCAGCCACAAACAACCCAAATCGCTGCTGCCCCAACACAAGTATTTGCTCCATAAACCGTAGGACGCATCACAATGTGGTCTGGTTCGCTGCGCTTTTATAACAAAGTCTTTACATTAGTTTTTCAATTATAATTAAATCTTCTTTTACTACACCATTACCTATAGAGTAAACTCAATAGGAAGTATCTAATCGTTAATACGAACTCAAGTTAGCAGAGACTATCATAAATAAGTGGTTGTAAATTTACCTGTTTAAGTACGTTGATTTTTTTTTCCAAATAAGCACCAAGCAATATGAAATCCATTCCACAATGACCAGTTTTATGCACTTGATTTTTAAGTCCAGTTGAAAGTAAAAACACATCTGCATCAACATGAACATCATCAAATAAAGTCTAAGTTTTTAGCACATGAATGAATAAAATTTCGTTCGAAAAGTTCAAAATAATACAGTTAACACTCCAATCAATTCTTAATGTTAAACTATGTTTATAATAATAACAAAGTATGTTAAAGCTATATATGGGGTATGTTAGTCAAAATTCAATAATCTCAGTATGTACCCTATGATAGAGATTCATTATCATGAGCTAACTTATCAGTTTATATTCTACAAACTCTTAGCGACCAATTGGGATGAATTTCATTTTAGAACGAACATAACTAAAAGGTTTAACTTTATCACAATTATAATTAACTCATGATTAATAACAGTTTTAAAATCTAACCATTACCTTGGACCTAATGACTTTCATGCCAAGATCCAGGGATGTTTGGGATACTTAGCAGCAACCTTTCGTACAATATCGTAGGAAAACCCAAACAGTGTTTCTGGCTTTGGTGCAGCCTTTCTTGCATTGGCAATGTCTGCAAAAAACCTAAATTAGAAAGGTTGGAAATAAAATTTGAAATCGGTAAATATAATAAACCTGCCACTTACATATATTCAGTCCATCCTCATTCATAATGCTTTTTCCTAATGTTTTCTTTGCTTTTTAGGGGGAAGATGGGTGCTTCTCTCCATAGGGCATACAAAGCACAGATTGTTGGCGGAAGCCCGCCACATTTAACATATAAAGTTTTTTTATATGTTAAATATGGCGGGCTGCCGCCAATAACCTGTGTTTTGTATGCCCTAGGAGAGAAGCACCTATGTTCCCCTTAAAAAGCAAAGAAAACATTAGATTTTTGGATTTGATGTTTTTCAATGCTGAAATGTCATTAGTGATGACTGTGTGATCATGCTTTACCTGAGAACAAATGCACCAAGTTAAGCTCAAGGTTTTTCAACTTGATCAAATGTCACTTATACCCTTTAATAAAGACCTTGTTCGTTTTTTGCACGCCCTGTTCTTTTTTTTTAATGTTGAAACAACGTTAAAACCTAAAACCCTATGCTGAAGTATTGTTTTTTGCACCTGATTGGGCCGAGGCGTCGCCTCAAAACGCTTCACGTGTTTTGACGCTTCAGAGCAAATAAAACGTTTTGCCAAACGGTTAACACTTTAAGCGAGCTTAAAGCGCGCTTTTTTAAACTAAGTTTCCAACACAAGAAAACTACACAATTGTTTTATTCTATTTTTTACTATTTTCTTCTTTAGCACATTAAATGTAATAATTGAATGTGATAAGAAAAGCAGTGTGACTTACAGGAAGTGACTCCCATATGGCTTCATCAGTCAAATGTTCTTCATTTACTGGAAGTAACGCCTTGCACATTCTGTACACATTACAAATCTTGTTTTCAGATTATAGGGTTACTTATTTCAATATTCATTTACAAAATCGCCCACAAACAAAACTAAAGCGACCTAATGGTCGGACCATGGGTTCCCTTCAATAATCAGATTACCAAACTTAGAATGCTTGTACTCCAATTACTGTGTAGGCCTCAGTTGATATGGAAGCAACCATAACAGAAGATACTCAATGGTATTTAATGCTCGGACCATCGGTTCCCCTTCAACAATAACTTGAGGTAAGCCTACAACAGGAAACAACAGGCCATAAACCCAAAATTTTAACCAAATTTTAACGAAACAACACGTCATAAACCCAAAATTTTAACCAACCCGTAGCAATCTTGGATAAAAGAAACTGGTAAAACTAAAATTGCAAAATTATGAAAGCAGTGAAACGTTGAATATTCAATAATAAACCATAGTATTACAAAATTATGATTTAGAAAAAAAATAAAAATTAAACATTACAATTAACACTTAATAGAATATCTCGTTCTCTCGCCTTCTTCCATGCAATTTCGTTTTTTGTTTTAATTTGTAGATCTGCTAGCATATCACAAGTCTTCTGATCCTGTTTCAGCAAATTTGTAATAAACTCTTCTGCTTTTTGTTTAAACTCTGTTGGAGTAGAAGAGGCAACTTCATCTAGCAGTGCAATGCTACTCCAGGTTTGCTTATAATATTTATCACTAACAATAGCAACCTTTTGGTTGAGTTCTTCAGCGTTTCTTTGTTCTTGGAGCGACCAGGTTGAAAATTCGATTTTAAGATCAGTGGTATCGGACCAGTGGTAGAAGGTTTTCCTTGCCATTTAGGAAGAATGTAAGTGTTTTTGGACAATTTGTTTTAGGATGAATGTTTTTTTTTAAACTGAAGTGTTGATGTTTTCAAGTAAAATAATAATGATGCTTTATAGTGTTTAAAATCTTTGATAGAGAAAATGAAGAGACATCTCCTAATTATGATAACCTTTTTTTGAAGGTTTCAATTTTGTTCCTTGGTTTTCTACATATTTAATTTTACTTGTTTTCCCATTAAAACTCATTTTTCAAAGGTTTTCCATTAAAATGCTTAATAGGATAACTGAACAGGCAATTCCCATATACACGTTTTTTACTCTTAAATCATTAAATGTACATGGTTTTTAAGTATAAATGTTAATTTAAAGTTTGCCTTTAAAGCTGACCTTTGGGCTGTTACATATAGTATATAATAGCATTGCCAATAATTTTTTTTTCATCAAAACAGATTCATTCAGTGAAACAAAAGTGCAACTATTATTGTTTTGCCTTTGTTCTTATAAATATATTAGAATGGAGTCATATACTACTGCAAAATCTGACGATTTCAAGGTACGCTTTATTAAACAAATCGAAGACCAAGTCTTGGCTGATAGATCTACTCTTCAAGAGTTAAAGAGGTGTTTTAACGGACTGGAACTTGGTCTGCTGACAAGAGACCAAGTTTCGAGGGACTTGAGGGCAATGCCGACTACTTCCGTTCGTGACCTGTGTGTTGCGAGTAATATAGAATGTGGAGAAAGAGATCTGGAGTTCATGAGAAAGATCAATGAGATACACAGAGAGGTTCAGCGCTCCATGGAGTTGAAGTTAAAGTTCCTTGATTCTTGCAATTAGAGTTAGATGTCTCTGATTAGTTTTCTTTTTTATATGTAATTGCTACTTTCTTAATACTTCATATTTTATAAGTATTATTTTTTTTTATCACAGTTTAGTTTTACATCTTTTCATGAGTTTGAAGATAAAGAGACGGTCTTCCATTTTCGATAAATTAGAAAATATTTCATCTATTTTTTTTTCTTAACATTGTTGTTTGGTACCATGGATGATCTGTTTAATGTTCATTTATGTGCTGACTTTTACAATTTTGGAAGCGAAATAATTTCAACAAACACGGGTAACTTTTTCCTTAATTTTAATTAAATTAAGATTATTTGGTACTTGTAGATATTCTGGGGCTAAAGTCACAAGCTACATTAGGGACAACAGCACTCAATATGGTACTCTTACAGACTCAAGTGTAGTTGTTTGATCAAGTGATTCTAATGTTTTATTATTAGCATTTTATTGATTCTTTGTTAGTTACATTTGATGGTGATCATATGAATAGTTAAGATCTATGAAAAACTTCAATTCAACGAAAGTTAAGTACCTTTTCAAGCTGATGTATTAAAATACTTCTATAAACTTCAATTCGATTATATCTCGGTCACACAACCACCACAACTTCCGGTCGTTCACAGCTCTCCTGCAGAATCAAAACTTAATTAGGTATTTAATTAAAAACTTGATGAACACAATTCAAAGAACAATTCTGCCTTGTCCTGTATCTGAGCATAATGTGCACATTATACAAGATTAACTACTTACATGACAGTTAATTTATACAAGATTGTTTGGTAGTTGTATATATTCTAGGGCTAAAGTCGAAAGCTCCATTGGTGGGAGCAGCAATCAATATGCTAGTCTTATAGACTCAAGTTTATATCTTTTAATATATGTTCGTTTATGTAACAACATATTTTTGATAACAAACGAAGTTGAACACGAAAATAATTTTATAGCCCTGAGATTAGAAAAAGACGTATAACAGGCAAGAAAGTAATTTTATGAAACCATGTTGAGGTAAAATGAGAAAAACAACCATTTAGTCATTTAAGATGATTTTCGTCCTAATTTACAGCACACGGGTGACAATAAAAACCCTAATGAAGGCTACCTTCAAGCTAAATAATCCTAGAAAGAATTTGAAGGCAAAATTTAAAATTATACCTTAGGGTTTAGGACTTTCCTTGAAAGTAGAGTAACACTAAACAATACCGTTTCAAAGTTTAGCGAAAACAACACTAAAGGATACCGTTTCGTAATTATGACATCAGCGAGGACTACATAGCATACCTGAGAAGTTGACACGTAGCCAATTCTATGTCATTATCTAAGCTCCCTTAATAGATAACATCATGTTCAACATAGCCTCTTTCGTATTCATGTGAGCAAGAAGAGAGAAAGACACAAAGGATGTGTCAAACACAGTTCACATGATACGGATTTGACACCTGAACCTGTATCATCTGAACTATGTTTCACACCTCCTTTGTGTCTTCCTCTCTTCTTGCTCACATGAACACGAAAGAGCTTATCTTGAACATGAGTAATGACACAGCTGTCGTCTACCTCCATCGCTAGATTCAAAGGGCAAATATGGTCAAAATCAACAAACACAAGATTCATAATATTTAATGTTTTGAATGTGATGGTTCATACCTTTAAGATGAAATCGAAGTTGGTGAACAGTCTTACATCAGATGCAATGTACCTACACAAGAGACATCAATTAGTTTGAGCAAATAGGAAAACTCATTTAAATTACCTAAATACCTAATTTCATGACCTAAACTCTACACAATTTAAATTATCAACAATTTTCATCATCCAGAAATAAACCAATCTGACGATTAAACAACTCCTCTTAACAGTTTTAATAGAATTAATAGCACACGCGAGTTCTAAAACAATTAATAACAGTTTTAATAACAATAGATTGCAGCAATCTATATAATATTTACCGTAGGAAAGTATTGACAGCCCAATCATCAATGTTCATTTCATCGTCACTTCTTTCTTCTTCGTTCTCGGATCTTTAGCAGGCTGCACAACAATTACCATAGCTTTACCTAAACAATAATCCATGGGCATATTAAAAATCAAATCTTTTTTAATCCCAAATCGAAAAACATCCAAAACACAATGGAAAATCAATAAACTTATGATTGATTTAGCAATTTATGATAAGAAGATCTAAAATCACCAATTCTATTAACACGATGGTCAAACACCAAGATTTATCATAAAAAGAACAAAAGGTTTAATTTTCCCATCCGGACTAAATGATGCTGCAAGAGTCGACCTCGGTGAAGGCATTAATGAACAATATTTGGCTGATAACCACCCCGAAGACTCGGTTTCCACCCTATACAAGCAACCAAATTGAAACATCATACAACTGCTTTTACATATTTTAATTACATCAAATAAACAACTTAGAGGTGACAAAATAAGCGGGTCGGGACTCATTCACCTATAAAGATAAAATCCAACCAAAATGGACTCATTCATAAGCAAACATGTCAAATTTGCCACCTTTAAGACAGATATATGACAGTATGAGCAACATAAATAAAACATTGGGATCTACGTAAGTACCATGAAAGAAGTTCACGCCTTGAATCCCTTGCACTTTCACTGTTCAGCTTAACATAAGGAAGTATGGTTGAGATCAAAATTTCTACCCCTATGCCTTCTCGGCACATGCCTTTTTATTCTTGGAGCTATCTCTCTCTTGGTGAACATTTGGAACAGATTTCTACTACTGAAAAATTAACCAGTTAGACGACTAAAATACAACAAATCTCATCACAGCATAATTGTAGTAGCTTTCAACATTAAGAAAACAATTCAGTTGTTTCAAAGCTACAATTTCTAAGAAACAAAATCCGAAAAACAACATACTTCCCATAACCTCATGAAACAAAACCGAATCGGACTACTAAGCTGTATAATTCACACTTCACACAAAATTCAGCATCAATCAATCGAGATTCCCAAATTTTACATTAAGAAACTGAAGCTTCAAATTATAAAACAAAATCATATCAACTAATATACTGCAGTAACTCTCGTAACCTACTAATCATCTCAGATCTTATCATCCTAACTAATAATCATGAACAAAATATTGACCTAATCAACGAAATAGCCAAGAACAAATCTTTTTTAGGTTTGACTGAATACCCCACAATCTTAACTCAAATTCAAGCAAAACCCATATCAGCGAAACTTCAAATTTCTAAATTTCTACAAACAAATGTTATGATCAAGAACACAAACTCCTAGAAGCAAAATCAGAATGAAATCAACAACAAAATCATTCTTGACATTCTAATATTCAACTTCAATCAATATATATGTAAGATTAACCACCGATGAAAATTCGTTTAATAATAATATCTCAAACTAAAACTTATCGGATTTTATTTAACTGTAAAGTTCATACATTCACGTGAGGAGACATAACAGTTGTTTAATCATAAGAGCAAAACACCTAGTCTCTGTCTCCTTTCAGAAAATACCAAACAATCTCATCAAATTTCAAACTTTAACAATATCAAACTTCAAACTTTAATAATTTCTAGTTCATACAAATAGATAGAAGCAAAATCAGAATGAAATCAACAACAAAATCATTCTTGACATTCTAATATTCAACTTCAATCAATATATATGTAAGATTAACCACCGATGAAAATTCGTTTAATAATAATATCTCAAACTAAAACTTATCGGATTTTATTTAACTGTAAAGTTCATACATTCACGTGAGGAGACATAACAGTTGTTTAATCATAAGAGCAAAACACCTAGTCTCTGTCTCCTTTCAGAAAATACCAAACAATCTCATCAAATTTCAAACTTTAACAATATCAAACTTCAAACTTTAATAATTTCTAGTTCATACAAATAGATATAACAACCAGATTTAGGGTTCATAATGTAAAGCAGAAAAGACTAACCAGCAAATTCCAAAGTTGAGAGAGTTTTGTTGTAGGAAACCGGAGAATACATCGATAAACCATGGGACCTGAAATGAAAATCAGTAGAATAAAACTGATATTAGCATTTTTCCTACTCAAAACAAAAAACCCACCAAACCAAAAATCAATAGTGTCAATTTTTCCTACAACAGATGATAAAACTGGAACTGAAATAACGAAATCTGACTTGATTTGAACAGAGACTTACTTCTTCTGCTGAAATGGAGATCTCGTTAGCTTTTTCATCGGCTTCTTGACGGATGAATTGGACCATTTGATGAAGAAGCTTGGAGACATCTGCATTGTTCATCGTTGGATCTGAATTTGGGGAAAACAAAGGTCACTTCAGTTGTGGTTCTTGATAAAAAAGATTCAGAAATCAAAAACCCTAAAATGACTGCTTACATGAAAAAGAGAGCCCCAGCCAAACACCATTATCTGAATCGGATGAGATGTAGGTGAAATGTATGTAGTCCAAACCTGAATCGGAAGCGGAGTTTCAGAAATCAAAAACCCTAAAAGGAAGAATCCTGAATCGATGTTCTTCTGAGTTGAAGAGAGAGAGAGAGAGAGGTGAAGATGAATATGTTTTGAATTTTAAAAATGAAGCCTGGACTATATTTTGAATTTGATTTTGAAGTTCCCTCTTAAAAAAAATAAACATGATTTGTATATACATTGAGACTTAAAATGATTTAAACAAAATCGGATTTATGACATCAGCGGAATGACATCAGCCGAATCTATGTGGCATCCAATGTGGCATATCTAAGAGGCTGACACATAAGCAAAGTGAGGTCAGCAGTTAAGCTCCTTTTATAGATAGTATAGATTTTACTCATTATTTTATTATATTTTGCGATCTATTGTATTCTGTCTTTGTATACTTCTTATTTTTAGAAGGATTTGTAGAATAACTTTACCATCATCTTTATTATATTGTTGCTGATGCTGATTAGAAAGTGGGTCTCTCCGTTGAGTGTGGATCCAGCTCATGTATGATGTTAACTAACCCATGCCAGCCAAACCCATATCACATGTGCAAGTGCAAACATGTCATACATGATACATGACTTATTTACTTTCTTTCATGTCTTGACAATTAAAAATGACATTTTATATTATAATAAGGGTGTTTACTGTTTATGTGTTTAGTATTACAACTACATGATTATAGTCGTTTAAATTTCATGTACATGGTTGTTAAACTTATTATATTGATACGCTAGTGGAGATTTTTTTTTTCTTAAATATGTCATCTGTGATATTATAATTATAAGATTAAAATCATTCTTACTTCATGTACGTCAGTGTAGTTTTCAATTGATGTATGCGAATGAAGATAAAAAGTCTACTACAATCCCCTAGATTAAAATTTATGGACATACCATCCCACACATTCGCAAACCATTTTTATATAATCTATTATATATAATAAATTAACATCACTTGTTTCATACAAGAGGACGCTACTGAAACAGTGGGAATGACAAGTACAAAGGACGCTACTGATGTTTTTATGAACCAACTTTTTATATGATTTGTCTTATTTTGGAGGTTTTTTTTTTTTTTTTTTTTTTTTTTTTTTTTTTTGCTGTGATAGGCTACCTACTGAAAAAGAGCTTGCAATGGTTGTACCAAAGGACGTTATGAAAACTCGCTTCTATGAATTCACACTTTTAACTGTCTACAAGGTTTGAGTAATGTTATTTTTTAACTATTTGTATTTTAATTTTTTTTTAAAGTAAGTACATAATAGCTGCACATAATTGCTCTTCACTTGATCTAAAAGGTGGAGGCAGAAGCATGAATAGAGAATGGAGGCAGAAGCAAGTGAAGAGAAAAGAAGTGAATTGGGTAAGAAGATTGAGAAATGGAAGAAAGCATTAACAGAAGTTGCTGATATGAAAGGGAAGGAAGCAAACGACAGGTCACTTTCTTCCTCATATTAATTAAAACTTGTATATGTATGCTCTGTTTTGTCTAATTGATAATAATTTTTTTAGATCTGGTGAATATGATTTGGAAATGGTCTCAAACACTGTTTTATTTTCTAACATCTATTTTAACCCAAACCAGTGGTTTCACTGTTTCTAACATCTGTTTTAACCCAAACCACTGTTTTGGGTTAAAACAGATGTTCGAAACAGTGTTTTGGGTTAAAACAGATGTTAGAAACAATGGTTTGAGTTAAAAAAACAGATGTTAGAAAATAAAATAGTGTTTGAAACCACCGTTGGGTTAAAACAGTGTTTTGAGACCACTAAAAGAGTGGTTTACACAACAAAAGACGAGTATGAGGATGACGAGGAAGAAGACGATGAGGATGAGGACGAGGACGAAGAAACTAATAACGAAGATTAAATTCTGATTGCGAAAGCTCAGGGACTGATAGATAAGATCACCGCAGCTCCTGATAACCCTAAACCGCAGTCTCTTCATGCCCTAGCCTCTATTCTTGAAACTCAAGAAGCCAGGTCTCTATATATATCTCTCTCTATATATCTATACGTATTGTTTATATACCTATGGTCCTATATGCGTATTGTGTATTGTTTGTTTTTGATTTCTTTGGTTTATTGAATTGTGTTGTTGGTTATTAGGTTTTTGTTTTAACTGTTGATGCAGTTTGGAAGGTAAAGCTAAGCTAGAGGAAGAGTTGAATCAAGCGGATCCAGTTGTGTGGAGTTATGCTTGTGATAAACCCGAGACGCTTAGACGGCTTCAGACGTTCTGGATTCCTGAACTTGTGATTGTTAAAGATGAACCGACAAAAAATGGAGGAAAGAATAAAAGCATTTCATATTGATGTTCAAAATATTCATTTGTCATCTTAATAGGTTGAAATTATAGTAACTCTATGAAGAACATTTATGTGTTCTTGAATGGTGAAATTAGTGTTGAAGATGTATTTGTAGTCTATAGATCAAGATCTTGTATGTTGTGTGATAATCTATTGTGTAATTGGAACTTTGGTATTAGGCAATAATTTTAATTAAACATATGATGTTCTTTTCAAGCTGTTTTAGTATGTGTGTAATTGGAACGTTGGTATTATCTAATAATTGGCTTTTTTTTTTCATATTTTGGTGGTTAATTTATTAGTAATACTATTTATAGGTTTTGAATGCTATTTTGTTAGAATCACAAAAATGTGTCCGATTTCATAACCAAAGTACTTATTTGTGCAGTTCGTGTTGTGCAAAGGGGACTTCATACATTAACCAAAGTACTTTATAAAGATATAGAACTAAAGACCAAAATTTAAATGATATATTATAATCTGTTTTTTAGTATTTGATTTCGATCATTACTAAACCTGCCCGTGTGGTTACACGGGTCCTACACCTAGTATATAATAAACATGATAAATAAGGGCTGATGTGTCATGATATGTGGGCTTGCAAAATGATGTGGCATCACCTTAGGAAACCTATGTAAGATTAAATATATTTTTATATTATATTTAATCTAGTAGCCATTATAATCATTTACATTATATGGATCAAAATATATAACAATCCTATTAAATAATTAGTTGGTAATTGTTGATGGGCCAAATTACCCTTATTAACTAATTAGGGTTTCCTCTTGGGTGCATATATAAGGAGATAATTAGAGGGTTAAAGGGTTAGACTCTAATCACAATAACATCACTCATGAAATCGCCCCCTCTCTCCTAACCGAACTCCCTTATTCGGTTTCTCTTACCACCATCATTAGATTGCACCCTAAGGAGGAACCAGATCAAACTGACAATCATGTCAAACACTGTTGTTGCATCTCCATCTGGATTCTCTACTGGTCTGTGCTGATGCAATCAAAGGTATGTTTTCATGTTTTCCATTATGTCTAAACATAACTGATCAACATGTGGTATCAGAGCATATGTTGATTAGTCAGTTCTGTTTTCGTATCCATTATTCTGGGATTGAAATCTGGAAAACAGGAGTTTTGAAAACTCAATAAAACTCACGGCTGTTTTCGGGTCATATTGCCGAGATCAATGTTTTTCGGTAAAAGAATGTTTTTTAAATGACTCGGAATCATAATGGTAAATCTTAATTGTACCGAAATCTGTTCAAAGCCTTAAAATTCAGGTTTCGGGTTCCAGAATCATGTTTTTATTTTTTGGGTTCATCATGTGTTCTTAGGAAAATTCGAAATTCCTTTATGTTTTGGAATATAAGTTGGATTTTTGAGTGTTATTTCCCTGTTTGATCCAATTTAATCTGTTAAGTTTATTCGAAAACTGTTAAAAGATATACAGTTATAATTTTCGAAATATTATGACAAAATTAGATCATCACCAAAACAGGAAACCATATCTCAAAATCCCTAACAATTCGAATTTTCGGTTATGTTTTCACATTAATAGCTGTAACAGAAGTTTCGAGATAAGTTTTAACCACCCGAGACCACAAGAACTCGACTCGAAATCTTAAGTGTTCTCAAATGTTTATAACTCGAGACAACGATTTCGACTCGAGATCATAAGGTCTCGACTCGACACCACTGAGGTTTCGACTAAGGGCTTAAATCTGTACAACTCGAGACAAAGGTCTTGACTCGAGACCATAAGGTCATAACTCGAGACCATAAGGTTGCGACTCGAGACCATAAAGGTCACAACTCGAGACCTCATAAGGAGTCGAGATCTCATAATTCACAGCAGTAGAGACCATGATTACGACTCGAGACACTGAGGTTGCGACTCGAGACCATTAATGAGTCGAGACCTCATAATGTTATAAGCTGAGTCGAGACTTGACTCGAGATCTCACTCGAGACCTCATAACTGACTCGAGACCTGACTCGAAACCTCATTATTTTAGGTTGTTTAATGTGAACTAAGATTTAGCTCGGGGCTCCGCCCCAAACCCCGTGCAGGGGGCACGCTGTCCCCCTGCACCCCCCAGCGAACTCACCGCGGTTTGCTACTAGATAATTGGTTTTTGTAATTAGTTAGTTAATTAATAAGGATCAAATAATGTTTTACAAAACCAAAATGGCTTTACTTGAATGAGCTTCTGATGTATCATTTCTGGCCAAAGCTGATTTGATGCATCTACTTATCATCCAAGTATTACGAAAGCTATGTTAAGTGTGCATCATAAACATGAATGTCTTAATATCTGGCCAAAGCTGATTTAATTCCTTCATAGATGGCATACTTAACAAGTGCATAACTAAAGTGATTGTCTCAATTTCTGGCCAAAGCTGATTTGTTACAACCACTTTGCACACATGCTTAAATGATTACACTTCTGGGCAAAGCTGATTTATTTTCGTTTAAGTAGAACTTTAAATAAGTCTATTATTTTGATGTTAGTAATAGACATATCACAACCTCTTCACACAATGATCCTTATATTAATGATCCTTAATTAATTTTTATGATCATTTCGTCTGCCTTATTCTTAGTACCTATAATTTTACTCACTATAATTTTCTTCTATAAGTCTATATCTCATCCACTCTAATTCCTAAATCTAATATGTTTTGCTTAAAGTTTCTATAAGAATTAGCTCTTAAATTAAATCCTTGATTATCTCTTAAGACACGATAATCCTATTGCTCTCTTCTGATAAAGCACTACAGAAGAAAAGTAGAGCATGATGATTAGGATAAATCGAACATGATGTCTCTTATGACAAGAATAAGTGCTGTCACTAAAAGGTTATTCCAGATTAAGTCTTTCCTAAGACTAATCTATAATTGTGGAATAATCACTAGAACTCCTAAGATGCATGCCTTCATTTAAAGTTATAAACTATAAAGCTAAGTGGTATATGTGAATACATAATAATGTACAATACCAAGACCCATAAAGTTAAGGGCTTACGCATGGAAATAAGTACATTTTTTCCAGTACATTACATACTAAGATTTTCACTTGTACAATTTGATGCCTTATAAATCAACTATAACACACAAAAGTACCAAAGTATAATGAGTGTGTTGATAAGCAATATATGTACATAGAAATAAATGTTTGAAACTGGAAAATAAGATGTTATTCACCTTACAACCACTAATAGTTTAAAAGAGGATTGTTCTAAGGTCCATAGACAAATTACAAGTGCTAATTCCAACTTTAAGGTTCTTTAAGGGAAAATCTCACTGTATAATTATGTCATTAGACTAGGCATAAGCAACGAGACTATCCATTATTCAAAAGAATAGTTGGATAAGTTAATTAGATAGTCACTTACTAATGATATTTAAGTCTGATAATTTTTAATATTCCAATTAACACATGATTAGTTGACTCTAGTTTTATACGTTTCCTTACCAAAACTCGACAAATAACTAACACGAGATTTAGTGACAAAATTAAATGTTAAGACTATAGGAACCATAATAAGCAATCTTCTAACAACGCTTTTCGACACCTTATATATTCTGAAGATTAAACAGAATATAGTATCATAATTAAGCAATGTTATGAAGATTGTGAGGTTTGCATAGTCAACATAAAGTCATACTTACCTTAAACTCTCATTTTATTTGTTCTAAATATCTGGATTGAAACATTACTAAGATAAAACTAGATGATACCTTACACTTTCACAACTTTTGTCATCATGCAAATGAGAATTTGACAAAAGGAAAAATGAGACTTATAAATTTCATCCATTATAACCGAAATTCATGAGAAATCATGACATGGTTAATGAGGATGATTTTTTATCTAATCTCATTCTAAGTGATTTTAAATCATGACGTTATAGCCCTAAATATTACTTGGCTTAAGGAATAAGTATGGGTCCATCATAAGTCATTCATTGACATTCGTGGAACTTATTCAAAATGGAATATTCAGACATAATTTATTTATCATTTGAAAGACTACCAACTTGTATCTAAATTTTGTCGCATATGGCCCACGGTCTTAGAAGAAATCTATTCATATATATACTTAATAAGATTTCTATTAAATATGTCCCTAAAGTTTCTTATGATATCTGGACATTAAATCAAATAAAGTCTAACGTATATATGATAGGTTCCCACGTCACGTAACTCATTGAAACTTCTCGTGTAGCATTTCTAGAGATATTAAAGATCAGTGGGAGCATTAAGTGTCTTAATAATAACTTGCAATAGTTGCAAGAGGTGGGGGAGTGAAAATTTTACATTACCTAAATTTGCACCTCTTGTACAAGACATCGCTCCATCACGACATTGTTCTATCATAACTTGTCTCCTTAAAATCTAATGCTACTCTTTGATGCGTGCGAAGTGTTATATATATTAGGTGTATATTTTAAGCCCTTTTTAACACTTATTTTAGCCAAGTTTTAAATTTATAAAACACGATATTTCACTAACACTAAACACACATATGGGCAAGTGCACCCATCGTTGAGTGTAGCATAGCGTTGGTAAGATACCGAGGTCGTCCAAGGACACAAGAGCTTTTAGTACCGGTTTATCCTCAACGTCTAACCAAAATAAAAGTTTAGAAAAATGTTTTAAACTAAGAAAATTAAAAACTAACTAAAATGCTGAAAATAAAATAAAAATAAAAAACAGATAGACAAGATGAATCACTTGGTTCAGACTCGTATCTAGTATAACCTTTGATTATTTCCGCACTTTTGCACATAATTAAGAGATTATCTTAGTTATTGTAGTAGGCCCCTCTTTTGAAGGTGACGTTACCCTCACCCTAGTAGTTTGAGTCAGCAGGGATACAATCCTAAAAGGGTGGATTATTGGAAGATAATGAATTAAGTTATTAATGCAGTATTGTGGTAGGCCCCGCTTTTGGCGGTGACGTTACCCTCGGCTAAGTAGTCTGAGTCAGCAGGGATACAGTCCTAAATAGCCGGGTTATAGTATTAATAGTAGTTAACTTATGAGGGGATCAAAGAGTTTGGACCCCCGCCATCCAATACCGTGAAGTATTGAAGGAGGTCCTACTAAATTTGACCCAGGTCCATTGCAGGACCTCTAAACGCTGAACAATGGCAAGACCTTTACCAAACCGTTCCCTTAACCCCCGACCAGGTAGCCAACATACCTCCATATAGACCGTGGAGATATGAATGGTGAAAATCCTTTATTTTATATAGACAGTAAAATAATGCCAAGACACCACGGACAAACGACAAGGAAAGATCACCTTCAACATAAGTAACTAGTTATTAAAGTCATTAATACAAAACCAAATAAAAAGTGCAAAAGATTAGAAATAAAAAGTATTATACTAGACACTTTGTCTTCACCAAGTGATGTAAGAGACTTAGGCAATCATGAACTTGATTGTCAAGAACTCTTACGATCAATCTTGGATCCCGAGACGACTCACACACTCTACGATGGACAATGGATGATGGTGGTGTGATGGTGGTGGGTGGTGGATGAAGTGTGAGAGAGGTGGTGTGCCAAGGGATGAGATGAAATGAATCCAAGCACTCCTATTTATAGGCTGAACAGAGAGCTGGACACGGCCCCGTGTTCGCTGGGCACGGCCCCGTGTCTGTCTGACAATCTCTCTCTTCATTAATTGTAATTCTCAATTACAATAAATGCGCCTGCTGTACTTTCGACACGCCCCCGTGTCCGCTGAGCACGGCCCCGTGGTGGGTAATAGAAGCTTCTATAGGTTTGTCTTTTCTGCTGCTTCTTGGGCACGGCCCCGTGCTGGCTGAGCACGGGGCGTGTTCAGTCTTCTGATTTCTCTATTTTGCTTTAGAAGGTGCCGTTGAGGGGTCGGGCAGTCCACTACTGATCCTTTTCTTGTATTTATGTTGGATTTAGCTGTCTTTTTGCTTCTTTTGCGTTTTTGAGCTCATTTAATCCTGAAAATCCAAAAGGAAGACAAAAACACTCTTTTTCCAATATTAGTACTTAAAAAGGGTTAGTTTTATGCCTTATTTGATGTAATTTATATGTTGCATTTTACACACATCAAATACCCCCACACTTGAACTTTTGCTTGTCCTCAAGCAAAACTCTTTAATATGTGGCTTACACTCCCAAATGGAATAGGTAGAAGAGAAGGTTTTGGGCTTGTCGTAGAGTGTCGGGATTTCCAAGATCTTTTTGGGTTTTATTTTTATTTATTTACACTCCTATTCGTAATGATTTATTTAGAACTTTTCATAAAAGAAATTACTTATTTGGGCATAACATGCCTTTTTAAAATTCTATTTACATACAAGTTCACATACCTCACGGGGAAATCACTCACACTCGGCCGAAGGTGTATTTTTAGTGAATCACTCGAGAGCGGCATGGAACTTATTCCTACCATAGGCTTGCCAAGAAATCAATCCTCCTCCTTTTTAACTTTTATACCTTTGTAGATATCAAGAGGACTTTGTGGGTTAAGGGTTAGGCTAGGGTTAAAGGTAGGTGGTTGGGTTAGTGGTTAGTAGAAAAAGGGCTAAAAGCGTAACAAGTGTCGGTTTTCGTATTTTTGCAACTTTTTATTTTGATGAAGTTTTTATTCAAACAAAGTTATTTTTTTTTTGATTAACTTGTTTGTTTATTTTCTTTTTGCTTCATCATTATCACATAAATTTTTTTTTTTTTTAAGAAGAACCGAACTTGTTACTAAAATAAAGGGTTAAAAATGAAAAAGGTTTTGGTGGGTAAAAGGGTTTTTGTTTGGGTGATGAAACGAAAAGGTTTAGGCTCAAAGGGGCTAACTAGGGGGATTTTTGGGTAGGTGGTAAAAGAAAAAGAAAAATAATGGTGTAGAAATAAAAATGGTTAGTCCTAATGCCTCCATCATTTACTTACTCGGGTTTAAGTTGATAAGGACCGGGAATGTATTGTCATGGCAAGTTCTAGAGTCGTAAGAACCAAGCGGCAATTCACACAAGAAATGAAAAATGAGCATTTAGTCAAATGATATGTAATTGTGTGCTCAATAAAGGCTCAAAACTCACTTTTGTGGGAATGGGTTTTTATGTGATCAAGTATATATAATCAAATTTTAAATAAGTTTGCTATGCCTTTTCATAATTTTCTTATGTTGGTTCTTTTTATCACTACGCTATCGGTTGTAAATTTAAAAATATAACCTTTTTGAGAACTTGAATTTCCCGAGTTAAACCTAGACAAGTAAAAAAAAATGAAATTTTTGAAAAAAATTTGGGGTGATTAGCGGTTCCAATAGAGTTTTGTGTAAGGCTTGTATTTAGGACTTGCAAAATTCAAGGTTTTAGCATCCCCCCCACACTTAAATTACACATTGTCCTCAATGTGTCCCAAAAATAAATTTTTAGGTTGATTAGATGTGTAAAATAGTGTTTAAAAAGCAAAAATTTGTGTTACTGGGCACTGAACACGGCCCCGTGTTGTCCGGGCACGGCCACGTGTTCAAGTGCCAGTAACAGAATTAAAACAAGAGAAACAGAAGCCTGGACACGGGGGCGTGTTGGGTGAACACGGCCCGTGTCCAGTTACCTGAACTGGGCGTTTTCTGCAGGGTGCTCAGCACGGGGCCGTGTTGGTTGGGCACGGCCCGTGTTGAACCTTCTGAAATGGAGAGAATTGTCGGGTTGTCTTGTTCTTGTGCATGGGTTCATTTTTCTCGTTCCCCTTTTCATCCTTTACCACCATGAGTGTGTTTTATTCATTACAAACCATCCAAACCTTAAAACCATCATTTCATTTCATCATAGAGAGAACTTACATAGTCCTAAATTAAACTAGATAGAATAAGGAAATAATAACCCATGGAGTCCTAGCCTTTACTTTATTTTAATTAGCAAAATTTCCAAGAAGCAATTAATCTTGGTTAACCAAGGCCTTTTTGAACTCCATCTTCCGCGTGCGGTTCTCCTCAAATGTCGGCAAGCCATTCTTCCACCTCCCTTGGAAGGAGAAAGGAAGGTTCATTGGCATTAGTTTGAGGAGTTTCAACTTCCACCGGGATCTCTTGTAGGTGTTCCACAGGAGGTTCTGCTGGCAAGTCTTCCCACCCGGTAGGGTTGTTGATTCCGAGAGCTAGGTTCCAATCCTGCTGTGGAAGGACTGGTTCCATCGGAGGTGCTACAAGAATATTTAACCTCTGGTGCAAGAGGTTAATTTCTTGGAAGCTACTTTCAAGTCCCATCGTAAGATCGTTAATACGGTCAATTAGGACCTCCTCTACTGAAGTCATTTCATCGAGAGCCTCCCTTAATGCTACCACATAGTGCACAAGTGTAGCTTCAATAGAGGGTCTTCTTCCTCGTCGGCTGTTTGACGAATGCACAGAAGATGTTTCACTGTTTTCACTCGACATTCTATGAAAAATAAACTGAAAGAGTTTATTTAATGAAACAGTTATCGGACACGGCCCCGTGCTCACTGAGCACGGCCCCGTGTTCATCTTTCTGCAGAGTTTTGGAACAAGGAAACTTGGATTTTTAAGTTATTTTCTGAACTTGTGGGGTCTTTTTAGTTGCCAATAACTTAAAACAAGGTTACAACATGTTTTTACCAAGATTCCTTGAATAAAACTCATAATTCCCTACCACAAAGTTGGAAAAATTTCAAACTTTCAATGGTAGTTCTTGGAGAAAGATGAAGAAGAAGGAAATGGCTAAAAGAGGAAAGGACAAGATGGGTTGTTGGAACCTTCTTTTAGACTTACCTAGGATAGTTTGAGAGAAGATTCCTGCAAATCTCTGCCCCAAGTTGGTCCAAATGTGCAGGATTCTTGGCTGCATTTATAGAAAATGACAGCATCCTGGACACGGCCCCGTGTCTAGTGGACACGGCCCCGTGTTCGGGTGGAATTCTGACACAGTTTGTCCGCATTCTGACGTACTGATCAGAATGGAATCTTTCGATGGACACGGGGGCGTGTTGGCTGGGCACGGCCCCGTGTCTAGGGACTATTTTATGAAGTTGTCTAGTTTTTTAAGGAACTTGTTAGTATCGGGTGGTTCCTGACTGGTTGGAACAACCCCAAAGTGCCTAAGATACCTTAATTGTCCTAGACTAAGGCGAGAACGCAAGAGGTTGTCGGTGAGGGTAATTCCTATTTTTATTCTAGGTGGACAAGTCCAACCCTTTCCCGGGCTCTCGTTAAAGAAGGTGTATGCCGAATCGCTCAGGTCTATGTATGCACCGAACGAAGTCGATGGAGAGTCCTTCACGGCACAATCGACACAGGGACGACTATCGTCCAAGTCTTTGCTAGGTACGAAGGTATTTTTGGGAGCAACGAGGTTGTCGGAATGCGGTTCCAACATTTCTTCATGGGTATCGTTTTGGGGTGGATCAATAAAATCCTTCCCAAACTCTTCTAACCATTTCAGAATTAGCTCTTCTAGTTGAAATAACTCGTCAAGGAGCATTTCCCCTAGAATATCTGGCTGGGCGCATTCGAGGGAGAAATAGTGCTTATTTTTACTTTCGCCCCTCTTAAGGTTGTGAGAAGTTGGTGGGTCCATGTAGTGGGGCCTATAATTTAGGAAGTAGCATTTTACTTCTTCATGTTCGCCACCACATAATTGACACCACGTACCATAAGAGTGCCGAAAGTAAAAACAATTACTATCACTCATGTTTGTGTTAGAAATTACCAACCGCCGGGATCTAACGGTTCTGTTTTCAGTAACTGAAACTTGGGCACGGGGGCGTGTTGAGTGGGCACGGCCCCGTGTTCAGCTTACTGTCTGATGTAAAACAGGATTGCCAGTTCCAATGATTGAGCACGGGGGCGTGTTCAGCGGGCACGGCCCGTGCTGAGCTCTGCAGAAGTTGAAAAACTAAGAAAAATCCTAAAAAATTAAAAAGAAAAATAAAAAATGATTAGGCCGTTGATTCCTAACTTTCTTAAAATCCTTGTGTCCCCGGCAACGGCGCCAAAAACTTGATGCGTGCGAAGTGTTATATATATTAGGTGTATATTTTAAGCCCTTTTTAACACTTATTTTAGCCAAGTTTTAAATTTATAAAACACGATATTTCACTAACACTAAACACACATATGGGCAAGTGCACCCATCGTTGAGTGTAGCATAGCGTTGGTAAGATACCGAGGTCGTCCAAGGACACAAGAGCTTTTAGTACCGGTTTATCCTCAACGTCTAACCAAAATAAAAGTTTAGAAAAATGTTTTAAACTAAGAAAATTAAAAACTAACTAAAATGCTGAAAATAAAATAAAAATAAAAAACAGATAGACAAGATGAATCACTTGGTTCCGACTCGTATCTAGTATAACCTTTGATTATTTCCGCACTTTTGCACATAATTAAGAGATTATCTTAGTTATTGTAGTAGGCCCCTCTTTTGAAGGTGACGTTACCCTCACCCCAGTAGTTTGAGTCAGCAGGGATACAATCCTAAAAGGGTGGATTATTGGAAGATAATGAATTAAGTTATTAATGCAGTATTGTGGTAGGCCCCGCTTTTGGCGGTGACGTTACCCTCGGCTAAGTAGTCTGAGTCAGCAGGGATACAGTCCTAAATAGCCGGGTTATAGTATTAATAGTAGTTAACTTATGAGGGGATCAAAGAGTTTGGACCCCCGCCATCCAATACCGTGAAGTATTGAAGGAGGTCCTACTAAATTTGACCCAGGTCCATTGCAGGACCTCTAAACGCTGAACAATGGCAAGACCTTTACCAAACCGTTCCCTTAACCCCCGACCAGGTAGCCAACATACCTCCATATAGACCGTGGAGATATGAATGGTGAAAATCCTTTATTTTATATAGACAGTAAAATAATGCCAAGACACCACGGACAAACGACAAGGAAAGATCACCTTCAACATAAGTAACTAGTTATTAAAGTCATTAATACAAAACCAAATAAAAAGTGCAAAAGATTAGAAATAAAAAGTATTATACTAGACACTTTGTCTTCACCAAGTGATGTAAGAGACTTAGGCAATCATGGCCTTGATTGTCAAGAACTCTTACGATCAATCTTGGATCCCGAGACGACTCACACACTCTACGATGGACAATGGATGATGGTGGTGGATGATGGTGTTGTGATGGTGGTGGGTGGTGGATGAAGTGTGAGAGAGGTTGTGTGCCAAGGGATGAGATGAAATGAATCCAAGCACTCCTATTTATAGGCTGAACAGAGAGCTGGACACGGCCCCGTGTCCGCTGGGCACGGCCCCGTGTCTGTCTGACAATCTCTCTCTTCATTAATTGTAATTCGCAATTACAATAAATGCGCCTGCTGTACTTTCGACACGCCCCCGTGTCCGCTGAGCACGGCCCCGTGGTGGGCAATAGAAGCTTCTATAGGTTTGTCTTTTCTGCTGCTTCTTGGGCACGGCCCCGTGCTGGCTGAGCACGGGGCGTGTTCAGTCTTCTGATTTCTCTATTTTGCTTTGGAAGGTGCCGTTGAGGGGTCGGGCAGTCCACTACTAATCCTTTTCTTGTATTTATGTTGATTTAGCTGTCTTTTTGTTTCTTTTGCGTTTTTGAGCTCATTTAATCCTGAAAATACAAAAGGAAGACAAAAACACTCTTTTTCCAATATTAGTACTTAAAAAGGGTTAGTTTTATGCCTTATTTGATGTAATTTATATGTTGCATTTTACACACATCACTCTTACAAAAGTTTCATTGTTGCTTAATTGTGGGTACACTTAGATTTCTTACCTAAACTAACATAATCCTCAGCAAGAGAAATCACAACGACTAACGTCATTAACTTGTTTCTCTATTAGAATTTGTTGGTCGTTAAATATTGACCCTAAGCATGCTAAGTTCCTAAAGATTTCTAAGGTCAGTGGGAGCAGTCAAAGTCCTTATCATGACTTGTAAGGAATACAAGATGCGGGGGGAAGAGTGTCATTAAATTTCACTCCGAATTTAACTCCGATTACACCTCTTGTACACCACACTGCACCAACTCTTACAACCTTAGAATCCTGAAAATGATAGCAACCTAACCAAGAGCTAATCCATAAAACTGAAACTTCTAATGAACCCGATAATCAACTCAGGAGGTCATCAAGGTTTAAAAGCCTACTAACTTTGATGATTACATAACCTCCCTAGCTGAAGTTGAAATGGATTTTGGAAATGTTTACTGATCCCATCTCTTCAAATGAAGCCATTAGTGTCAATCAATCTTCTAAATTGAATAAAACAGTTTTCTAGTAAAACTGATTTTATGTGTTCGTATAACGTTTGGGATTTGATTGAATTACCTAAGAGTGTTCATAACTAAACCAAACCCTGATACAAACGTTAAGACACTAAGAAACATGATTGATTGTCAAAGGTTATACTTAGGAAGAGATAAATTATCAAAGTTTTCTTTGAGGATCATCACTGTTCTAGTAGCTTATAATAGTTTAAGGCTACATTAGATGAACATTAAAAAACAATTTTCCCTAACAAACTGGCTGACACATTTACATGTTCATAAAACAACCTGAAAGTTCTAAACTAAAGGTTAAAAAACACTTAGTTTGTAAGCCAATAAAATCCATGTATGGGTTAATGCAAACATCATAATGTGATGAAATCTTAACGTAATTATTTTCATCAACAACCAAGTGGATTAATGTACCTACCTCAAAATGAGTGGGAGCAACTAAGATAAACTTGATAGATGATATTCTTTTGACAAGTATATGTTACATAAGTCAAAGCATTGTTAACACAAACTTTGATATAATAGATCTCAGTGATGTCTCTTACGTGATAGATATCATAACATACTGAGATAGATCCAATAGGACATTAGTTCCGTTCCATAAGTTTAACCTTAAATGGTTCCTTACATATGTAACAAACAATGCTGCTCTTCCTTTAGAGGATAATAGGATAAATGAGATTATTTATTTACGCTTCATTAATTGGAAGCCTTATGTAAGTTTAAGTCTATACTCGTTTAGATATTACTCACATTGCAACACACTAGATATGTCTAGATTAATGTGAAGCATCTAATAGAGTATTACGATATCTTTAAAGAAAACGAGAGGCTATAATTTGAAGAAATGGTGAGAACTAAAAAACCGGTTTATTACTTTAACTTTGTGATATTCAAAGATGACAAAATGTAATTTCGGGTATATCCTTATGTCAGCAGACAAAACCTATCTCATGGAGGAGTCATAATGCACTGATATCAACAACCTATGTTATGACGACATAATATAGTCACTAAATGTTGTTGGAAATATATCAGTGGACTCATAAGTTTATTAACTCCATATAATTAATGTTTTGAAGACTTAGTGTGATAAAGTCAGCTACCATGACTCCTTGAACAGTAACAGTTCAAGAGGTGCTGCATTAAATTTCGATACGCAATTAATTATTCGTTTATGAACGAATTGAGGAAACTAAGTTTTGTATCGAATACATTCATGATATGCTTAAGGATCCTATAAATGAAGGGCTATTACCCATAAGTCTTATTAAGAGAGCTCATAGACGGGTATTAATTAATGGCCATGCGCAATTGCATATCGTACTATGAATGACTAAGTATTAGTTAATTTTCCTCATCAGTTTGATTTTGTATGTCTCTAAGAATATGTCAAGTCGACATAATGGCATATAGACAAATAAAGTTACAAATCAAACAAAGGGCTTATGCATATTTTGATCATGACGATTAGGTTTTAAATTAAGGCTATAGTATGATTAATGGGGGTCCTGAGACGCATAATGATTCAACGGCTGTATTTCTCTGCTATAGTACTTGTTTAAGGCTAAAATGAGTGTTAACTCCTGATCAGGCTTACCTAATACTAATAGTAAATGATTACTCGGCTAAGTGGGAGAATGTAAGATTAAATATATTTTTATATTATATTTAATCCAGTAGCCATTATAATCATTTACATTATATGGATCAAAATATATAACAATCCTATTAAATAATTAGTTGGTAATTGTTGATGGGCCAAATTACCCTTATTAACTAATTAGAGTTTCCTCTTGGGTGCATATATAAGGAGATAATTAGAGAGTTAAAGGGTTAGACTCTAATCACAATAACATCACTCATGAAATCGCCCCCTCTCTCCTAATCGAACTCCCTTATTCGGTTTCTCTTACCACCATCATTAGATTGCCCCTAAGGAGGAACCAGATCAAACTGACAATCATGTCAAACACTGTTGTTGCATCTCCATCTGGATTCTCTACTGGCCTGTGCTGATGCAATCAAAGGTATGTTTTCATGTTTTCTATTATGTCTAAACATAACTGATCAACAACCTACAATTTGGTTTTGGCTCCAAAAAGTTATATCTCTTTTTTATCTTTTGGACGCAGGATCCGGTTGAATTCGGGTTGTCCATTACCTTAAATTGGATCTGTATAAAAGGCAATACCTCAGAACATTTTCTCTCTGTAAACCCTAAACTACATCGCCACTTTCATCATTCTTTTCATATCTCTGTGTTTTCTCCTCTCCATTAAAGCCGCTTCAATTATTTGAGGTGTGTTTAAGGTTTCTATTTTACAATCCTTTGCCTTTCTTGACTTATAGATCTGCTATTTTTTCAGATAGAATTGAATCAGAGAGAAGCAATGCAAAATAAGGGTTTTATTTGCCAGCTTCCTTACCAAACCCTAACACGCCCCCATCTTTGCAATCTCTCCATCTATCATCTTCGCCATTTCTTTCCTTCAGAGAATGGTTTGTTGTTCAAATCGATTGTAAAAAAAGGTATGATTTTCATTCTCATCCCAAACCATACATAGAGAATCATCAAAGCATCAAGCAAAGTGTTGGTAATCTTGATTTGTGTTTCTAAATCCACATGGACCAAAGAATAATTGGAATGTCACACCCCGATCACGTAAAACAACAAATCGTGGCGGAAACGTCGGGGAGTGTCGTAACAGAATCATTGTTTCACAACCATGGATTAAATAGTTTCGTTTTATTGAATTATTGAACTCATTGTTTAATTACAAATCAGATAAATTCAAATAATTGTCTCTCAAGTTTTAAAGTCGCTAAGGCACGAGTCCATCCTATGTGTAACATGCATCAATAATCGTCACCATAGCAGCACCTGAAACATATGTGGAAATATGTACGTCAGCATAAAAATGCATGTGAGTAACATAGGATTTGTGTATTAGATTCATGGCTTTGGATAACACAAGAAAAGGTTTTATGTTTTCAAAAATAGCCATGAATCCTTGTAAAAGTTTTGTTTCTAAAATGCGTCGTTTTGGAAAAATGTTTAGAGTTATTTTGGTTTTGAGATAAGCAGATAAGTAGTATAACTAAATATACTTTAGTTTTGAAATAGTTAAATAGATAGTATATTAGAATATACTTTAGATTTGAAAATAATAGATCCGGTAGTATATCACAAGTATACTTTGGTTTAAGAATGAAAAACATCGGTAGTATAATACATTATACTTTGATTTTGTAAATAACATATTAACTTATATTTTAGTTTGAAAATAGCATATTAACTATGCTTTGGTAGTATATCATCACATACTTTAGTTTATGAAATAACAATGTCGGTAGTATATCAACTATACTTTGGTAAACAATATCACGTTGGTAGTATGTCGGAACATACATAAATCGTGGTTTGGTAATATATCAGACTATATTTTAGTAAACAATAGCATATCAAATTATGCTTTAGCAAACAGTATCACGTTGGTAGTATATCGAAATATACCATAAATCGCGATTTAGCAATACATTCAAACCTTAGTGCATCAAACTACACTTTAGAGACTATAGAAATACCACAAAGGCAAATTCTATTTGGTTAAAATTTGGTTTCTGACATTCCATACAACAGGAATGGGGTGTCTAGTCCTATAGCGCTATATCGTACTACCAATCGGCTTGATCATTGTTAATGAATGTATAAATAACAGTATGAATGAACAAATAGTTCTAACAAACTTTGGAAATCAGTGTTTAAGTCATGGATAATAGTTCAATTCGTCAGAAGATAGTACTATGCATGTGTATCATATAGTCGAAATCATGAAAATGGCATATCGGCACATATGTATCACCCCAAAACATTTGAAAACGTAAAAGAGGGGACTATGTACTCACTTGAGATTGTAAGTATCCTCGATTAAGTGTCCTAACAAAGCTCGGAAATCAAGGAATCAAGTGGCACCTAGTATGGAATCACTATATTTAACAATCGGTACCTAAATCGGGAGATCGGGTAGAACGAGGTCTCGTAAACCAAATGAGTATTGGAACTCATGTAATATGGTTTAACAAAGCCTACATTCTAAATCGGAACCTATCCTAAGTGCTTACGACCCGTTACGACCCATTAAGGTAGCTTACGCTACGTTAACGCGTTGTTCGCGCGAATGCGCGTTCGAGACGCCTAACTAGTCCTATAACAAGTATTATATGCCCTAACATGTTTAAATATGTCACATAATCAGTTTAAGTGGCAAAAATTAAGTTACAAATGTTTAAATACAAATTATGCATGAAAAGGGCATTTTGGTCATTTTCCTAAGGCATATAAACTACCTATCATACAACTAATTAAACTAAGTTACCATAAGGTATAACATCGGAAGGTTATTCCCTATACAACTATGGTCACATAATATGTTTGGTCGGATCCTAATGATCGACCAAACGGGTCGGGTTCGAAAGTCTAAGCGGTTGTCAAGACCGCTTGACTTACGACCCTAAACAAGCACTAGACTAAAAGTGACGAGTTAAACATGTTAAAACATGTTTAACTAAGTTAGAAAACAAGTTTGATATCAAAACAAAGTGTTTTGATACCCGAAAATAGCTTCGTTGCAAAATATGCATAAACACGTATTTTGACCGAAACTTTGACTCGTCACTTCGACTAATCGACATGGTAATCAGTAGGTATAGTCACAAGGGACTATAACCATCGTGATTACGATCACGTTGCAAAGTTCAAACGAACTTTGTGTTGACCAAATCATGGTCAAAGCAGAAAGTCAAACAATGTTTGACTTTCATGCTTGAAATACATAAAAAGCATGAAAAAAGCTTACAAATGGTCCAAGAAAGGAAGTTTTGAACTCAAAATTCTCAGGCATGAAGCTTCACAAGTGAGGGCTTCAACTTAGAGAAGAAATTGAGATCAAATTGCGAGGAAAGAATAAAGATCAAGTGGGTATTTTTAGTAAGTCTTGAGTTCTTAAGATCTTGACATGTGTTTTTGCAAGATTCAAAGCTCTAATCTCACCATACACTTGTGGAACATGGTTTACAATACAAGGGGAGGTCCAAAACTAGTTCATAGTATTGAGAAAGTTGCATAAAAGACCCTCAAGTTCAATCTAGTTGCTGAAAAATGAGATTTCTGTCGAAACAGAGCCATGGCATCGCGCCACGGCACCACCCCTATTGGGGCCGCATGACGCCACCCCTCCCCAGAGACAACAACTTTTGAAAATTGGCAGAAATGGGCCCTGCAACTCGTTTAAGCCATTTTCGACGCGTTTAAACCCCGTTAACCCATTTTCAAGGTTCTACAAGGATGTTAAAGCATAGGGGACTTAAAAAATGCTTGAAATTATCTCGGATGTCGGTTCGTTTGGTCGTACGGTTGTGTTGTTCAGTTAATTACGACGAAACTCGAATGGACGCGAAAAACGATCCAAATTACGCCACGAATGAAATTTTAGCATTCCAATCACTAAAATAAAATATTTTAATGATTACAAAAATTTTTGGATGTCCGGATATGTTCAGAACGTAAGATATGCGCGAAAATGCAAACCTATGCACTTTTTGACGCTTTTAGTCCCTATTTGATCAAAAGTTTATTTTAGCATACTGAACCCCTCAAAGCCTATTTCTAAGCTATGTAAAGGATATTTAAGGTATGTTTAGCTTGTGATCAAGTTCCGGAATGTCCGTTACTATATCGGCATAGTTTCGCAGTTTGACGCAATTAGTCCCTGCGATCGAATAAACTTGTTTTTGACACACAAAACCCTCCAAATCTTATTTCTAAGTTATGTAAAGGTTATTTAAGGTGTGTTAAGCCTATATCACTATTCCGGGGTGTTTATTGCATTAAACTGATTATATTTACGCATTAGTTCGCGTATAACCTTCCAGAAAGCGACTTAAAGCTCGAAATCGAACAAAAATTGATATGTGCAAATGATACACATATTTATACAAATACCAAGAATGAAATACGAGATTTCATTAGATTTGAATTTGTATGATGGTCGTAGTGACACAGGTGTCACAGTCTCCCATACTTTAGGAAATTTCGTCCCGAAATTTAATTTTAGAGGAAACCTGTGAAGACAACTGTGGTTGTTTTGCTTTCGAATGAATCCTCTGTTTCCCAAGTAAAAATCTAGGTCACGTTTGGATTCTTAGCGAATTTTTTAATTGCCAAAGTGTTGTCGTTGTTGTAACAAAAGTGTGGAGCTTCGAATAACGGATAGAAGAATATTTCCTATGAAGACTATTATAGGAAACATGTGTGTGCTCGAAATCGGAGTTTGGAGAGTGTAAGATAAAATAACATTGGTCAAGGTCCAGGACTTCTAGTAACTTAAATAACGCTACATTCACAATGTAATATGGAACACTTATATATAGGAAATACCAGCGGCGTATCCACCATGCCCTTTTTACATTGTTCCCGTCTCGTTATTCTTATCACTATAGGTCTTAACACATGACAAAACTTGATGTGGTTTCTGTGCACTGAATTCCATAATTATGTATGCATCCATAATTACTTAATTCCTTGCACAGTCCGCACAGTTCATTTCATAATGCGTAGGGGAAAAATCAATCGGACAAACATGTAATGACTTGACTAGACCACCAAAGGATCTTTTTAACTAGATCAACGTACGATCTTTTTAACTAGATCAACACAATCTCCTTAATTAGACCGTCATACGATCTCTTTAAATAGACCACTTAAGGGATCTTTGTAACTTTGAATCAAATAATCGTTTTGAAATAGCACTTTGGAATCCAAGGTTCTTATTATTTGCATAGAAAAGCTCCTTAAGGAATTTAAGATAGTACTTTGAGTATCCTTCTGAGAATCTAACATATGGAAATACGGAAGATTCTATCAGGACTTAGATAGCGAGCTTTAGAATTAAACATAAACACATAATCACATAATCGCGTATTCGTTAATTTAGTTATTAGCTCGTTTATTAATTTGAATCAATTGCATTTAAAGTACACCAGAAATCCAATCACGGACTTCAATTGATACTTTTTAACATCCCAAATAATCTAACTATGAAGATAGGAAGATCTTATAAGGATTTGGTTTCATCTTTGTCGTATCGTATCATTCGTATTAGAGTACACAAGGAATCCAATTAAGGATTCATGAAAGTACTTTTAGGTATCAAATCAAGGATTTGAAATGGTATTTCAAGTATCTGTTTAAGAATTTGTAACTTGTACCTTGTACTTTGTTTCTTAAAAGAAATGAGTACTTAGGATTTTCGGGGAGATCACAAGTGATCATAAAATGAAAGAATCATAGAGTAGTTTGTTTTGTAAGGAACACAGTTCCTTGGTGTCGGCATCGTAGGGGTATGTCAGACATACACACAATCGTATCAATTTTGTAAAATAAAATTGGAACAACAAATTTTATTTACATAACAACTTAATTGTTTCAAAAGTCAAAAGATAACAAACAAGGAAATACAAAAGTCTAATTGTTCACTGCTGCATTGTCGTTTGCGTTTGCCTCGTTTATGTTAAACACTCCTCCATGCGCTGGATTTACGTTAACAAGTCTTGGGCAATTGTTTCGGCAGTGAGTAAGATCACCACAGTTATAGCACGACCCTGGTGGAAACTGTGCTTGAGCAGCATCAGGATTCGCAGCAGCTTGGTTTTGGTTAGCATAACGGCAGGTGTTGACCAAATGTCCCAATCGCCAACAGTGGGTACATTTGTGACACTGTGTTTGCTCTAGATGATGACGGTTGCATTTGTTGCACCAAGGTGCAGTACCAACATAGTTTTTCCTTGTACGAGGTTGTGCTGGCTGGTTTGGTGCAACCTGATTGTTCTGAGCAACTACCGCGAAGTTTTGTGAAGCCTTACGCTTTTTTGACTTTTTGGAGGACTCAATCTGTTTTTCCTTTGGTTTTTCTTGTGTAGACTCGTCAGATGGTTTCGGGTCGCCCTTTCGAAAAAGCTTACCTTTCCTGATCTGGGATTCAGTCAGGGTAGCAGATAGTTCAATGGCCTGTCTGACGGTAGTAGGGTTGCTACCAGTAACGATATCCTGAACTAGGTCAGGAAGACCATCAATGTATTTTTCAATCGCCTTATCCAAAGGCGTAACCATGGTAGGACATAACAGGCTCAGTTCCTCATAACGGTCAGTGTAGGCTCGATGTTCACGACTGTCTTGCTTTAGATCGTCAAATTCCCTTTCCAACGCCCTGTGTTCATGACGAGGGCAGAACTCCTTCATCATTAGAGCTCGAAGCTCTACCCGAGTTTGTGCCAATGCCACCTCGGCACCCCTATCCATCATTACACCGTTCCACCATGTAAGTGCTCTTTTTTGGAATACGCTCGATGCAAATTCAACCTTTCGTTCGTTTGGGCATTGAAAATGACGAAACGTGCCTTCGAGACTCTCAAACCATTGTAGGAGCCCAGTGGCCCCTTCAAACCCAGTAAATCTGAGTGGCTTATCTGAATTGAATGTCTTATAGTTGCACGGAGCATTGTTGTTGTTGTATGCTTGGTTTACTTGGGTTATTAGGTTCGGGAGTACAGCAGCGATTTGCTGAGTGATAATAGCTGCGAGTTCGGCGTTATTTTGAGGTTGTGCATCACGTCGAGGAGGCATATTCTAAAAGAGAAAAGAAACATGGAAAGGAAACGAGTGAGATGATATCAGATAGTAAGAATTGAATGCTTAAAAGAATATCGACAAAGCATGAAGATTGTCATCATTTGTTCGTTACCTAAAACAAACAAATGACACTTGTGACTAATTAAAGTAAATGGGTCATACTAATGTATCATGAATACATGCTTTAGCCTATAAGTGGACACTTACCCCAAGAGTTCCCAGGTAAGAGTGTCTGGTCCGATTATGTGGATTTGTACGAACACTCTAGCCTTAGACAGAAAACTCGAGGTACAGGCATCCACCCTTCCAGATTGCACGTGTTCACATTATTTAGAACCAAACTTTGACAAGATTTTGAAAACTTTGAAGGTTCAAAACCTTATAATAAATCATCTAAGAAGAGATGATTGGTTTTCAAAAACGGATTTGTAATTGGTGTTCTTGTTTAAGTTGTCACCTAAAGATAGGCGACGGTATTGTTTTAAGACTAAACACAAGCTAACTTGTGTTAGGGTCCTAGGAAGGTTATAGTCTAGGTCAAAGCATCACGAATAACCTAATTCCCTATAACCATTGGCTCTGATACCAAATTTCTGTCACACCCCGATCACGTAAAACAACAAATCGTGGTGGAAACGTCGGGGAGTGTCCTAACAGAATCATTGTTTCACAACCATGGATTAAATAGTTTCGTTTTATTGAATTAATGAACTCATTGTTTTATTACAAATCAGATAAATACAAATAATTTTCTCTCAAGTTTTAAAGTCGCTAAGGCACGAGTCCATCCTATGTGTAGCATGCATCAATAATCGTCACCATAGCAGCACCTGAAACATATATGGAAATAGGTACGTCAGCATAAAAATGCCTGTGAGTAATATAGGATTTGTGTATTAGATTCATAGATTTGGATAACACAAGAAAAGGTTTTATGTTTTCAAAAATAGCCATGAATCCTTGTAAAAGTTTTGTTTCTAAAATGCATCATTTTGGAAAAATGTTTATAGTATATACAAAAATATACTTTGGTTTTGAGATAAGCGGATAAGTAGTATATGTAAATATACTTTAGTTTTGAAATAGTTAAATAGATAGTATATTAGAATATACTTTAGTTTCGAAAATAATAGATCCGGCAGTATATCACAAGTATACTTTGGTTTAAGAATGAAAAACATCGGTAGTATAATACATTATACTTTGATTTTGTAAATAACATATCAACTTATGTTTTAGTTTGAAAATAGCATATCAACTATGATTTGGTAGTATATCATCACATACTTTAGTTTATGAAATAACAATGTCGGTAGTATATCAACTATACTTTGGTAATCAATATCACGTTAGTAGTATGTCGGAACATACCTAAATCGTGGTTTGGTAATATATCAGACTATATTTTAGTAAACAATAGCATATCAAATTATGCTTTAGCAAACAGTATCACGTTGGTAGTATATCGAAATATACCATAAATCACGATTTAGCAATACATTCAAACCTTAGTGCATCAAACTACACTTTAGAGACTATAGAAAAACCACAAAGGCAAATTCTATTTGGTTAAAATTTGGTTTCTGACATTCCATACAACAGGAATGGGGTGCCTAGTCCTATAGCGCTATATCGTACTACCAATCAGCTTGATCATTGTTAATGAATGTATAAATAACAGTATAAATGAACATATAGTTCTAACAAACTTTGGAAATCAGTGTTTAAATCATCGATAATAGTTCAATTCGTCAGAAGATGGTACTATGCATGTGTATCATATAGTCGAAATCATAAAAATAGCGTATCGGCACATATGTATCACCCCAAAACATTTGAAAACGTAAAAGAGGGGACTATGTACTCACTTGAGACTGTAAGTATCCTCGGTTAAGTGTCCTAACAAAGCTCAGAAATCAAGGAATCAAGTGGCACCTAGTATGGAATCACTATATTAAACAATCGGTAGATGAATCGGGAGATCGGGTAGAACGAGGTCTCGTAAACCAAATGAGTATTGCAACTCATGTGATATGGTTTAACAAAGCCTACATTCTAAATCGGAACCTATCCTAAGTGCTTACGACCCGTTACGACCCATTAAGGTAGCTTACATTACTTTAACGTGTCGTTCGCGTGAATGCGCGTTCGAGATGCCTAACTAGTCCTATAACAAGTATTATATGCCCTAACATGTTTAAATATGTCGCATAATCAGTTTAAGTGACAAAAATTAAGTTACATATGCTTAAATACAAATTATGCATGAAAAGGGCATTTTGGTCATTTTCCTAAGGCATATAAACTACCTATCATACAACTAAATAAACTAAGGGACCATAAGGTATAACCTCGGAAGGTTATTCCCTATACAACCATGGTCACATAATATGCTTGGTCGGATCCTAATGATCGACCAAACAGGTCGGGTTCGAAAGTCTAAGCGGTTGTCAAGACCGCTTGACTTACGACCCTAAACAAGCACTAGACGAAAAGTGACAAGTTAAACATGTTAAAACATGTTTAACTAAGTTAGATAACAAGTTTGATATCAAAACAAAGTGTTTTGATACCCGAAAATAGCTTCGTTGCAAAATACGCATAAACACGTATTTTGACCGAAACTTTGACTCGTCACTTCGACTAATGGACGTGGTAATCAGTAGGTATAGTCACAAGGGACTATAACCATCGTGATTACGCTCACGTTGTAAAGTTCAAACAAACTTTGTGTTGACCAAATCATGGTCAAAGCAGAAAGTCAAACACTATTTGACTTTCATGCTTGAAATACATAAAAAACATGAAAGAAGCTTACAAAGGGTCCAAGCAAGGAAGATTTGAACTCAAAATTCTCAGGCATGAAGCTTCACAAGTGAGGGCTTCAACTTAGAGAAGAAATTGAGATCAAATTGTGAGGAAAGAATGAAGATCAAGTGGGTATTTATAGTAAGTCTTGAGTTCTTAAGATCTTGACATGTGGTTTTGCAAGATTCAAAGCTCTCATCTCATCATACACTTGTGGAACATGGTTTACAATACAAGGGGAGGTCCAAAACTAGTTCATAGTATTGAAAAAGTTGCATAGAAGACCCCCAAGTTCAATCTAGTTGCTGAAAAATGAGATTTCTGTCCAAACAGAGCCGTGGCGTCGCGCCACCGTACCACCCCTATTGGGTTCGTGTGACGCCACCCCTCCCCAGAGACAGCAACTTTTGAAAATTGGCAGAAATGGTCCCGGCAGCTCGTTTAAGCCATTTTCGACGTGTCTAAACCCCGTTAACCCATTTTCAAGGCTCTACAAGGATGTTAAAGCATATTGGACTTGAAACATGCTTGAAATTATCTCATATGTTGGTTCGTTTGGTCGTACGGTTGCGTTGTTCGGTTAATTACGACGAAACTCGAATGGACGCGAAAAACGATCCAAATTACGCGACGAATGAAATTTTAGCATTCCAATCACTAAAATAAAATATTTTAATGATTACAAAAATTTTTGGATGTCCGGATATGTTCAGAACGTAAGATATGCGCCAAAATGCAAACCGATGCACTTTTTGACGCTTTTAGTCCCTGTTTGATCAAAAAGTTTATTTTAGCGTACCGAACCCCTCAAAGCCTATTTCTAAGCTATGTAAAGGATATTTAAGGTATGTTTAGCTTATGATCAAGTTCCGGAATGTCCGTTACTATACAAATCGGCATAGTTATCCAGTTTGACGCAATTAGTCCCTGCGATCGAATAAACTTGTTTTTGACACACCAAACCCTCCAAAACTTATTTCTAAGTTATGTAAAGGTTATTTAAGGTATGTTAAGCCTATATCACTATTCCGGGGTGTTTGTTGCGTTAAACTGATTATATTTACACATTAGTTCTCGTATAACCTTCCAGAAAGCGATTTAAAGCTCGAAATTGAACAAAAATTGATATGTGCAAATGATACACATATTTATACAAATCCCAAGAATGAAATATAACATTTCATTGGATTTGAATTTGTATGATGGTCATAGTGACACAGGTGTCACATGGAAGGTGTTTCAAGACAAGCTCTGCTTCAAACACTCCGAACACTTTGTAAGTTTATGGTTGCCATTAGCGTCTTATTTGATGTGTATTAATAGAAGATTCATAATAATTGAACCTATGCTAGAAATTAACTTCACTGATCCAGTTCTATAATTAGTTGGTGGGGACACAAATTGATGGCAACTTAACATGCTGATCATTTGAATTGATAGAATGATAATTTTAGTGCAAAAATGTGTTAACTACCATTGTCAAGTTGATTGTTTATGAAGGCATCCTGGCACTTGGGTTGTATAAAGAATTTGGTTCTTCATGATATATATAAATTAGGGCTTTTCATCGCTCTTTTGAATGGATGGTAATTTAGGTAGTTCAGCTTTTTTTAGTTTTGATTGTGTTTGATTTGTGGATAATTAGGTTTAGTTTGTTTAGTTTTTTAGGTAATTTTAGTTTATATGAGTTTTAATTGGTGGATTATTAGTTATTAGGTTTAATATGCTTTGTTTTTCGTTTGTTGTTTGATTCACTGTGTATTTTTATGTGGCTGAAATGTTGAATAACAGAATAAGGAATAAATTAGGAAATGTTATTTGGAGTTTTGATGATAATGATATGTAGATTCAGGTAAAATCAATAGTGAAATGTAAAAGAAGTTTTGTGACATATGTGATCTGGCTATATGAAAGCGATTAAAATGAGTTGGCTTAGTTGCTGAAAAACTGTATATCAAGGTTCATATGTATTGACTATTGCAAGTTAAAATAGTAACAAGCTTACATTGAACAAACACTGATCCTATATCTTTTGATCAGGTGCCAGGAAATACATTTGGTTTGAGAATTTGGTGGATTTTCCTATGTTTTCCTGTGTGTTTTAGTAAAGTGAGTTAGTAAGTAGTATCTTCCAGCTGGTTATGGTTGGTTTGCATATATTGATATTAGCACTAGCAGTGATATCTATCTGATTAACTCAAGAGTTGAACCATTATATGCAACTAGAATATGTGTCCATTGGGTAAAATTTACCTTTTTGCTGGAACAGTGTCGTTGCTTGGTGTGGAAAACTGAATGCCATAGCATGTGCGGCAGAAACTTGTGCACATATACCCAGGTATGTGGCATTGTTCTTTTTCTAATCATTGATAGTAGCACGCATATTTTGTTTATCTATCTAACCTCTAACAGTAGCACACATATTTTGTTTATCTAGGATGATTTGATTAGAATTTAAAGTAGCGAGGAAGTTGGTTCATCAAGTTAGATTGGTAAGCTAATTTTTATTGAATTCTGAGTAAATTGGTCATAGGGTGTATATGAATTGGCATGCATGAGTGTTCTGAGGTTTGAAATAGCAACTATAAATCAACTTATTTTTTGTTTTAGTAATATTTATCGTATTTGAGCCTGTCTATATGCCTCCAAAACACACACACAGCGCACGCATTCTTTTCTTAGGCTTACTCTAATTGATTGAATCAATTTGATTCTATTAACAGTTTGCAACTCAAGATTTGGTGAAGTTTGCGTCTGAACACTTCGATATCGGAAAAAAATTGGTATCGGTATCGGTACCCATTTATAAATGTGGTAAAATGGACTCGGGTCAAGCGGGTTGTGCTTAGGCAATACTACTTAGGCAAGCTTACTATCGACACCAAAGTTTATATTATATGGTATCGACACTAAAGTTTATATTGTATATTTAAACACTTATAATTTGGTTCTTTTTTTTTGTAGAGGGAACTCAATTTACTAAGGGAAAGTTTTTGGTAACTCGAAGGATATGCATCTTCAAAGGGACTCGACTATCTTTAAATTGTGTATCCACTATATCACTAATTTATGTAACATGAGACTTTGTATCTTATTTTATTTATACACTTGATATTTATCTTAATAGTTTTCTCCAACCCGGGTAGCACCTGGATGATAACCTAGTTATACTATATAAAATAAGAGAGAGACGAGTTTGATGGCCATCCTTTATCCGGATGGTTTTGTTTGGTACCGCATGGTATGGGATGGTGTTGTACTCGGTATCAAACCTTCATATCATCATCCTTATTTGGTCCTAAATTCTAAGCATCCTTAGGTAGAAGAGGACTGTGATGTGATAGAACTTAAAAACAAGAATGACTGGTAGTGATGGTTGGATCGATTTAAATCCTAGATTCAGAAACATAATTTCAATTTTTCCTCAAAACTAAAATGCAAATACGTGTTTTCCGTGCATGATGGTCGAAAATTAACTATCATCATTGATTTTGTTGATGTGTTTGTTTTCCAATATATGGTGTGTATTTGGTTATTTGGCGCGCTCATAACAACACCCACAGGCCACAGGAGATAATGTGGTAGACATGAAGTGGACGTCATGGCCCATTGGCGTGAGTGCAGTTACGTAGAAAGCAATTGTGAATGTTTTTTCTTTAGTTATTTTTAGTAGTATTTTATTTATTAGTTAATTTGATTTTTCTTTAATAACTTGTACTCCTCAACCTTTTAAAAATATGTAAATACACATTGTCATTAAATTGTGTTTTTATGAACATTTTGATATAAACGTTATTAAAATCCAAATTGGTTTCAAAATAAAGTATACTAGGTTAAAACCCTGTGTAATACACGTGTTGAATAAATATAGTTTCATATATTAAATATTAAAATAATATATCTTTAAAAAACCACGTGTATTACACGAGTTAATTAATTGTAATTTTATAAAATGATTAAATAGAAAAAGTTATTCTTTAAGAAGCCTATGTATTATACAGGTTGAATAAATGTAATTTTATATGCCAAATAACAAAAAATAACTTATATCTTTAAAAACTCCGTGTGTATTACCCGGGTAGAATAAATTTAATATGTATATTAAATAATAAAAAAGTTAATTCTTTAAAAAACCTCGAGTAGGGTTGAATAAATCTAATTTTATATGTCAAATAATATTGAAAGTTATATACAATTTGATTTATAAATTAAGTAATAAAATCGACATAATATTTTTTTAATTAATGCAAAGAAAAAATAAATAATATATTAATACCACGTTTGGTTTTCGTGATTAATATTTTGGTTTATTTAAAAAAATATCTTAATTAACAATTTAAATTTGAGGATAATATTTTACTAAAAGAGTACAAGGATTCTATTTTATATTCAATATAGGGAAACCAAAATTTTAAATTTCTTTGGTTTCAAAACAAAGAAACCAAAATTTTAAAATTCTTTGGTGATTAGGGACCAATTTTTAATGATAACCTAGATAATAAATATAAAAGAAAAATAATTTTGTTAACATGAAATCACTTTTACGGATGAGTTTTAATTAATAGATTTGGGTAAGAATTAAATTGGAAGTTTAATCTTGCTAGGAAGGATAGGAAGTAATTTTAGTCATCCACGTGGCAAAGTAGAAATACAAGTGGGAAGGGTATTTTGATCCAACCTTCATCAATCCAACCTAACACCCACCCTCCTACACATCAATATTTCACTATTTGGAACTCCAAATTAATCAACTTTTTCTCTCTCTATAACCCCATCTCTCAATTTTCTCTCTCTACATTCTTGTTGCACCACCATCGTTGCACCACCACCCACCACCACTTGTCACACCCCAACCGATGGGGGAAACACCGGGGCGTGACACTAGGCGAACCAGATTGCTCAAGAGAATCCATAACGACTATCCATTACCAATATTTTTAACATTCATTGTCCCTTACCAACGAACAAATATTCAACACATAGTTATTACAGACAGCGAGTTCTCAAAAGCAAAACAAGTCCGACAACCTAGATTTCTATTAGATGAGTTTCTAGACTGCCTATCTTGATTTCCAGCATAACATCCAAATCAACCTGACACATACGTTAAAATAAAGTCAATACATAAAGTAAAGGTGAGTACACAAGTTTGCTTAGTAATAGTATAAAAAGCATTTACGCATAACCAGCATGTAACACGTAACGGGCGAAGCATGTAACTATTTAAACAGTGATACAACCTAACCACGAGACTGCGTTGTAGAGTATGCGTGACACATGTTCAGCGAACACGTGAAGTAAAGTAATGCGATCCCTAGCAACCCCTGTCCACGACAGGTGCTGAGTCCAAACTATAGTACTATCGTTTCTAGAGGCGGTCTAGTGTAACACTGTATAAGCAAAGTACAAGCATTCATAGATCATGTATAGCATGCAAGAGCGGTTAGCATTTAAAGTGTTTGTGTTGTGGGTTGTGTTTTCATATAGAAGGTATGTAACACCCAAAAGTGCGTTAAACGAAAATGGGTTCGAGTATACTCACATTGTGTGTTTAACAAGTAACCACAATCTGGATTGGATTGAAGGGAGCGCGTTGAGTTATCCTATGAATTGTAAACAGAAGCATAAGTCTTTGAGCAGAGTATTGAACGGTTTAAGTGTTCGACAGGTGATCCGAATGGATGGGACCCATCCGAGGGGATGGTCATCCGGTCGGATAGTCATCCGAGCGGATGACCATTCGAACAAATGGCCATTCGAGTGAGTTGTGGTTGTTTGTAAATCGTTGAAATTTCGAAGTTTAGTCAAATTGTTTAAACAGTGTATATTATAAAGGTCATGTCATCTGATCGGATGGTCATCCGGACGGATGGCCATTCGGGCGGATGGCCATTTGAGCGAGCATTCTGTAGTTGAAGTTTTTTGTAAAATTTCTAAGTAAAAGTTTTAAGTTTAACGGCGACGACGTGATGACGTGTCAAGCAATGGGAAAATACCAAATCCAATTCATTCGGCCGGATGGTCTCAACCCATTCGATCAAACACACTGTTTTTTATGAAGAGTCATGTTTGACCCGTAAATCGGTCCATCTCTCTGGTGGAAATCCGTTTTCAAACCGGCTTTCGACTAAGGAACGAGTGGAGAGTCTGATTGAGTCCAAGTTCCATCAGTATTGTGTAGAAAGTTGAAGAAAAGTCAAAAACAGATGAAAAGTGTTGAAATCTTTCATAACGTGGTTGAAAAGTGTGCAAATCCTTTAGATCTGGAACCAATCTTGATTAAATGATGCTCCACAACAGTTTGCATAAGAAAACAAGTGGAACCCACCTTCAAGAGGTCCAAATCATGTGATTTTTAAGGAAAAGTTTAAGTGTGTGTGTGATTTTGATGAAGAAGATGGTGTAGAAGTGATTAGGCAT
The DNA here is from genome assembly GCA_030545235.1 of Helianthus tuberosus. Classification (NCBI taxonomy): domain Eukaryota; kingdom Viridiplantae; phylum Streptophyta; class Magnoliopsida; order Asterales; family Asteraceae; genus Helianthus; species Helianthus tuberosus. The sequence continues at coordinate 153,657,565 of CM060412.1, forward strand.
GAAGATTAGAGAAGATTTGAGGAGAAATGCTTATAAAATGGCCTTGAATCGCAATAGGGTCTTGGGGAGCGAATGGGAGTGTCAACATCAGAGAATGAGGATGTACAGCAGTATTTATAGAGTGAGGGCAAAGGTTTAAGTCGGTTGCGAGATGGCAGTGTCAGATGGCCTGTCCGGGCGGATGTCCATTCGGACGGCCTGGTTTGCGTTTGTTAGTTTTCCAACTTTGGTTCGTTTGTTAAGCGATGCGTTATGTTTAATTGAGTTGCAAGTGAGCGTTTGAGCGTATAAGCGTTGTGTTGATAACCACAAAACATTTAAACAAATAATCACACAAATAACACACATAACATAAGTAATTCCGCGTTGAGTTTACGTTGCGATAGAGTTTAGTCTAAATAAGCGATGTAACATGTGATAAAATGTGTTTAAGTAGTAAGCGTTATAAGTAGCGTTTAAATGTTATAAATGCGTTTTGAATAAGCGTTGTAATATGTGTTTAAAAATGTTTAAAATGCGTTGAAAACATAGTTTAAACCATAGCGTTAATTGAATCCCAAGAGTACGAGCTTTTACGAAAGAAATAACAGCCATGGGTAACGATCCAAAAAGTCGGGTTGTTACAGCCTCCCCTAATTTAGGAAATTTTGTCCTGAAATTAAGGAGCAGGCGTAACAAAGAGTTGTGGGTATTTAGCTTTCATATCACTTTCGAGTTCCCAAGTGAACTCGGCGCCGCGTTTGCCTTCCCAGCGAACCTTCACTATAGGAATGCGAGAGCATCGAAGTTTCTTAGTCTCTCGGTCCATGATTTCTACTTGCTTTTCCACAAAGTGCAGGGTCTCATTTACTTGCAAATCTTCAAGAGGCACATGAAGATTTTCCTCGGCTAGGCACTTTTTGAGGTTCAAGACGTGGAAAGTCGGATGTACGTTGCTGAGTTCATCCGGTAATTCGAGTCGGTAGGCCACTTTGCCAATTCTTTCCAGAATCTTAAAGGGACCCACGTATCATGGCGCTAGCTTTCCTTTCTTGCCAAATCTGATCACCCCCTTCCAAGGTGAAACCTTTAGGAGTACGTTATCACCAACTTTGAATTCAAGGGGCTTGCGGCGTTTATCGGCGTAGCTCTTTTGACGACTCCGAGCTTTCAAGAGATTGTCTCGTATTTGGTGGATCTTGTCAGTTGTTTCTTATAATAACTCAGGACCGGTGATTTGAGCGTCTCCGATCTCGTGCCATACAATTGGCGATCGATATTTTCTACCATATAATGCCTCAAAGAGTGCTATTTGAATACTAGCGTGATAACTGTTATTGTACGACAATTCTACTAAAGGTAAATGCGAATCCCAATTACCACCAAAATCTATAATGCACGAGCGAAGCATGTCTTCATGGGTGCGGATCGTGCGCTTAGTCTGCCCGTCGGTCTGTGGATGGAATGCGGTTCTGAGATTAAGAGTAGTACCGAGGGCAGATTGGAATGTCTCCCAGAGACACGAGGTAAATCAACCATCATGGTCAGAGATGATGTCACGAGGTGTCCCATATCAACAAATGACTTCGTTGGTATAGATTCTTGCTAATCGTTCTACCTTGAAGTCTTCTCGTATTGGTAAAAAGTGAGCGGATTTCGTAATTCAATCAACGATAACCCAAATGCTATCGTGACCTGATGGCGTGCGACGTAGTTTTGTAACGAAATCCATGGCAATACTCCCCCATTTCCACATCGGGATCTCGGGTTGTTCGAGTAAGCCAGAGGGTCGTTGATGTTCGGCCTTAACTTTCGAGTAAGTTAGGCATTTTGAAACATATATAGCAATATCCTTCTTCATTCCCCGCCACAAATACCTGGCATGGAGGTCCTGGTACATCTTGTCGGCACCGGGGTGAATAGAGTATCGGGATTTGTGGGCTTCAGTCAGCAAAATCTCTCGGAGATTATTGCGACCAGGAATCCAAATGCGATCGAGGTAGTGGAAGATACCATTCGGTTTGTTCACTAGTTGATTTTCGGTTCCAAGTATTCTTTCTTCCTTCAAGGTGTTCTCAAGAAAACAAGCATGTTGAGTGTCACGAATAAGAGCTTCGAGGTCGTGTTGGGCTTGAACATTTCGAACATTATGTAAATAGCTTCGTCGGCTAAGAGCGTCAGCAACGGCGTTTGCTTTGCCTGGGTGGTAGCGTATCTCATAGTCATAGTCGTTGAGAATTTCAACCCATCTGCGTTGGCGCGTGTTTAGTTCTTTCTGGTTCAAGATGTGTTGTAGGGCTCTTATGGTCGGTGAAGACGGTACACTTGGTTCCATACAGGTAGTGTCACCAAATATTCAATGCAAAAACAACTGCACCGAGTTCGAGATCGTGGGTAGTGTAGTTCTTCTCGTGGACCTTGAGTTGGCGAGACGCGTACGCGATAACCCTGTCTCGTTGCATAAGAACACAACCAAGACCTAGGTTAGAGGCATCGCAATAAACAACAAAATCGTCGTTTCCATTGATTAGCGATAGTACGGGAGCGTTGCAAAGCATACGCTTAAGAGTTTGAAAGGCATCCACTTGTTCGGTTCCCCAAACAAAAGTCTTGTCTTTATGCGTTAGGGAGGTGAGAGGAACGACAATTTTAGAGAAATCAACAATAAATCGACGGTAATAACCCGCCAATTTGAGAAAAGAACGAACTTCGGATGGGGTTTTCGGTGACTGCTTCAATCTTCGCGGGATCGACGTGAATTCCTAGACTGTTAACATTGTGGTCGAGAAATTGAACCTCCTCGAGCCAAAATTCACACTTGGAGAACTTGGCGTAGAGGCGATTTCCTTGGAGAAGCTCGAGGACTCAACGAAGATGCTGCGCGTGTTCGGCTCTCAACTTCGAATAGATAAGGATATACACGAAGGGGATTGTGGTAACCATACTGGGGGCAGGTCGTTATTCTCAAAGGTATTAAGAACAGGATATTATTGGCCGACGATGAGAAAAGATGCTGCAGAATATGCTCGAAGATGTGATGCTTGTCAATGACACAGTAATATATTACATCAGCCGGCTGAGCCACTTTATCCTATAGCTTCACCTTGGCCATTCATGAAGTGGGGAATGGATATAGTAGGAAAATTTCCAAAGGCTCCAGGAGGAAAGGTCTTCATGCTGGCAATGACCGATTATTTCTCCAAGTGGGTCGAAGCTGAAGCATTTGTTCAAGTTAGAGATCAAGAAGTGGTATCCTTCATAAAAAGGAATATCCTGACTAGGTTTGGAGTACCAGCTGAAATAATTTGTGACAATGGATCTCAATTTATAAGTAAGAGGACTACTGACTTTTGCAAGAGTTGGGGAATCAAAATGATCACATCCATCCCAGTACATCCTCAAGCAAATGGACAAGCAGAATCCTTAAACAAGATAATTGTCAACAATTTGAAGAAAAGGCTTGGAGCTAAGAAGGGAAGATGGACAGAAGAATTACCCTTTGTTTTATGGGCTGATAGGACGACGATGAAAAGTGCAACTGGCCAAACCCCATTTTCCTTGGTATTTGGAGCAGAAGCGGTGATCCCGACAGAAATGGTAATACCAACAGCAAGATCCAACCTCCGGGATCCTGAGCAGAATCCAGAAGTCCTATGCCAGGAATTAGATACTATTGATGAGATAAGAGACGCAGCAAGGCTAAGGATGGCAGCATATCAACAGAGGATATCTAAAGCATATAACAAGAATATAAGGACTAGAAGGTTCCAGGTTGGAGATTGGGTATTGAGAAAGGCTTTTCAGAATACTACTAATCCTGCCGATGGAAAGTTGGCTCCGAAATGGGAAGGACCCTATGAGATTGAATCAGAATCAGGAAAAGGAGCATACCGACTCAAGAATATGGAGGGGGATATGCTACCAAGATCCTGGAATGCTATACATCTAAAGCTCTATTTCAAGTGAGTTTGGAATTTAAATTCTAACTCAGGATGGTATGGATTCTATCTCTCTTAATATGTTTTGATATTATTTATTGTTTTAAACCCATTACTGACTTAAGCATCGGAGGGGTGTTAGCCAGGCTAACACCCACCTTAGCTTACAGTTGTTTTGCAGTATATGCTTCGGGATATAGCTCCAGGATACACACTCAGGATATTTCGAAAGACTAGAGGATTGGCCCCCTCTCTCATGTTTAAGGGATCCTGATCCCTTCACAGGTTTAAAGGTATTCAACTTTCTCTCGAATTGGGTTTAAACACCCCGCCTGGAGCGCAACTTATCCAGGGGTAGTTCAAGGTGGCGGGACCAGTTCATGTAAAAGTGGCTGACAATTTCGTCACTATTGGCTATATCCTGGATCCTAAAGGTATATGAGGATTGATCACCCTCTCTCACGAAAGGGTATTTTCATACTCTCTAAGGTTTAAAGGTTATTGTCACACCCCGGCCGCGTCAAAACCAACCAAACCGCGGCGGAAACACCGGGGAGTGATGGTGACAGAATCATTGTTTCAACAACCATGGTAATAAAAGTTATGCATTATTGAATTAAAGTTTACATTGTCTTGGAATTTAAATAAAACATAACATAATAGTTGTCTTTTAAGTCACTAAGGCCCGAGTCCTCCTAAGTGTAGCACAAACATCATCATGCATCAGCACCTGAAACACATGTAAAAATAGGTACGTCAGCATAAAAATGCCTGTGAGATACATAGGTTTTGTTTATGCAAGATTCATGACTTGTAGTTTAAAAGAAGTGTTTAACAAAAATAGTCATGAACCTTGTAAAATGTTTTCTTTTATAAAATCATGTGAAAATCGATATGAAAATCAAATGATATAAAAGAAATATGCATGGTTAAATAAATAACCAAGTAAAAGTAATTTTGTGTTAAATATGTATTTTGTAATAAAATGTCATGTCCTTGTAAAAATGTTCCATGTCTTGTCCAAGTGATTTATATAACGCAACAATGTGAAATACAATAAAAGCACTTATATATAGGAAATACCATCGGCGTATCCACCATGCTTTTATCGTATGGCACATAGCCCCGTTACATAAGTCACTTATCATTACCCAACAAAATGTCATGTTTAATGTCAAAATGTTTGTGCATAGACCATGTTTAATGTCATGTGTAAATGTATTATGTATAACCAATGGTATGCATAGTAAGTAGGAAAACATCTACTTAAACTATGTAAAAATGCCAATGTGAAACATATGTCATGTACGGTGAATAAAAGAATTTACTCAACCCCGTAGGAAAAATGTACAAAACAATGTTTTTGAGTACACCCAAGTTTAATTCAAATGTCATGTTTTGCAGAAAACAATGCTTTATGATTACAAACATTTATGTAGTAATGTTAATCGCATACATTCAATCCTTGCGACTGTGGCGACAAACCTTTAAACAAATTAAAGGTTCATCTAAGTTATGTAGTCGGATTCTGTCATTTCCAACTTCCAAACAAACCTAGGAAGTCGGAAACGTGAGTTGTCAATTCCTATGGTACCATTACATACTACCGAGCGGCGTGATCAATGTTAATGAATGTATTATTGTCCCGATTAAACACACCAAATGTCATAACCAATGTAAGCATGCTATGAAAACCATGTACTAGGTATGCTAAGTAAACATGCCTAGTAGAAATGTCATGTAAAACAATGTGCACATATGCTAAGTAAACATATGTAACAAATGTGTAATAAATCAATGTGCTAGCATGCTTAACATACATAGCAAAACATAGTGAAAGCATGTATGATGTGTGTAAAATGCAACATATAAATTACATCAAATGAGGCATAAAACTAACCCTTTTTAAGTACTAATGTTGGAAAAAGAGTGTTTTTGTCTTCCTTTTGTATTTTCAGGATTAAATGAGCTCAAATTCACAAAAGAAGCAAAAAGACAGCTAAATCTAACATAAATACAAGAAAAGGAACATAAGTGGACTGCCCGACCCCTCAACGGTATCTTCTCAAGCAAAATAGAGAAGGCAGAAGATTGAACACGCCCCGTGCTCAGCCAGCAAGGGGTCGTGCCCAAGAAGCAGCAGAAAAGACAAACCTATAGAAGCTTCTATTGCCCACCACGGGCCGTGTCCAGTGAACACGGGGGCGTGGCGAAAGTACAGCAGGCGCATTAATTGTAATTGCGAATTACAATTAATGAAGAGAGAGAGTGTCAGACAGGCACGGGGGCGTGTCCAGCGGACACGGGGCCGTGCCCAGCCTTCTGTTTAGCCTATAAATAGGAGTGCTTGGTTTCATTTCAACTCATCCCTTGGCACACCACCTCTCTCACACTTCACCCACCACCCACCACCACCATAACACCATCATCGACCACCACCATCCATTGTCCATCATAGAGTGTGTGAGTCGTCTCGGGATCCAAGATTGATCGTAAGAGTTCTTGACAATCAAGGCCATGTTTGCCTAAGTCTCTTACATCACTTGGTGAAGACAAAGTGTCTAGTGTAATACTTTTTATTTCTAATCGTTTGCACTTTTTATTTGGTTTTGTATTAATGACTTTAATAACTAGTTACTTATGTTGAAGGTGATCTTTCCTTATCGTTTGTCTGTGGTGTCTTGGCATTATTTTACTGTCTATATAAAATAAAAGACTTTCACCATTCATATCTCCACGGTCTATATGGAGGTATGTTGGCTACCTGGTCGGGGGTTAAGGGAACGGTTTGGTAAAGGTCTTGCCATTGTTCAGCGTTTAGAGGTCCTGCAATGGACCTGGGTCAAATTTAGTAGGACCTCCTTCAATGCTTCACGGTATTGGATGGCGGGGGTCCAAACTCTTTGATCCCCTCATAAGTTAACTACTATTAATACTATAACCCGGCTATTTAGGACTGTATCCCTGCTGACTCAGACTACTTAGCCGAGGGTAACGTCACCGCCAAAAGCGGGGCCTACCATAATTTGCATTAATAACTTAATTAATTATCTTCCAATAATCCACCCTTTTAGGATTGTATCCTTGCTGACTCAAACTACTGGGGTGAAGGTAACGTCACCTTCAAAAGGGGGGCCTACTACAATAACTAAGATAATCTCTTAAATATGTGCAAAAGTGTGGAAATAATCAAAGGTTACACTAGATACGAGTCGGAACCAAGTGATTCATCTTGTCTATCTGTTTTTCTTTTATTTTTATTTTCAGCATTTTAGTTGTTTTTATTTTTCTTAGTTTAAAACATTTTTCTAAACTTTTTATTGTGATTAGACGTTGAGGATAAACCGGTACTAAAAGCTCTTGTGTCCTTGGACGACCTCGGTATCTTGCCAACACTATACTACGCTCACGATGGGTGCACTTGCCCATATGTGTGTTTAGTGTTAGTAAAATATCGTGTTTTATAAATGTAAAACTTGGCTAAAAATAAGTGTTAAAGGGGCTTAAAATATACACCTAATATATATAACACTTCACACGCATCAAGTTTTTGGCGCCGTTGCCGGGGACACAAGGATTTTAAGAAAGCTTAAAATCGACGGCCTAATCAGTTTTTCAAAACCTTTTCAAAACGCGCGCACATTTTTCTGCATTTTAGTTTAGTTTGCATTTACAGTAGCCTGAACACGGGGCCGTGCTCACTGAACACGCCCCCGTGCTGCATATTTTTAGTTAGATACCCAGATACAGAGTCTGAACACGGGACCGTGCTCACTGAACACGCCCCGTGCTCAACGAAATCAGTAAATTTAATTAAAACGCCCAGATACAGATCCTGAACACGGGGCCGTGCTCACTGAACACGGGGCCGTGTCCAGCCTTCTGTTTCCGTTTTTATTTTTGCTTTCTGATCTCGAGACTTGGTTGTGGTCTACTAAGTGATTCTTATGGATCAATACTCAGGAGGTTACAACTACATCTATGAGGAGGATGATTATAGGGGTAATTATTGCACTAATTGTCGCAACTCACGCTCGGTTCAAAATAATCACTCATATCAACCATCCAATTCATACACCTACTATGAGGAGCCCAGGTACGAGCCATCAACTTCATACACATCCTATGAAGACCAAAGGTATGAACCTCCTCCCTCATACTCATATTTTGATGAAGCAAGGTATGAGCCTTCATACTCATACTTTGAGGAACCAAGATATGAGCCACCACCTTCGTATGCTTATTATGAGGAATCATGGCGTGAACAACCCACCTCATATGAGTATTATGAAGAACAAAATTACGAACCTTATCCATCATATGCTTACAATGAAGAACAATGGTGCGAACCATCGACTTCATATGGGTATTATGAGGAACAAAGGGTCGAACAACCGGATTCAAGCTTAGAAAATACCGATTCTTTTTCTATAACCGAAGTGACCGATAGGATATTAGAACACATTAGAGTTATCGATCGATGTATAAAAGAAGCTCACGCAAGGGAAGAGGAGTCCCGCGCAAGAGAAGAGTTAAAAAAGGAAGAGATAACCGAAAGTGTAAAAATGGAAGAACAAATAAGTGAAAAACCGACAGACGAGTTAAACAACGAAAAAGGTGAGTCCAACAACGTTAAAATTCAAGAAGAGTCTAATTTTGAAAAAATTAATCTCTTGTCACCTTCTTTTGAAAATCATTGTTTAGTACCCCCTCATGCTAAGTTTTTAAAAGAGTTAAGCACTAACACTAAAATTGACGAAATGGTAAGTGTTAAGTTAACTAATGATCAAACCTCACTAATAAAAGAAGACCCATTTGAAATTAACATTACACCGGTTCCATGTTTCTTTCAAAATTCGTTTATTAGTAATGTCACAATCGATAAAGATCTTTGTGTTAACATGATGCCTAACTACATTTTCGAAAAATTAAGTATTAGTGATTTTTCTCCACTTCAAATACCCATTTTTCTATCCAATCGGAAAGTAATAAAATCAATCGGTATAGTTGAAGATGTCTTGGTTCAAACAAATCAAATGGTAATCCCGACCGACTTTGTCATTCTCGATGAGGCTCCTCTACTGTTGGGGCGACCATTTGTAAAAACTCACGAAGCTTTGAAAAACCGGAAGTTCAAAAATCTACCTCTTCAATTAGGGTCATTTAAAAGAAGTGTCGATCTCGAACGGTCAATGAAATATCCTTTCGGCAATAATGACCCCCTAATTGAAGATGAAGATGAACCACCCGATACAAGTGAAGAGATTGACCACTTTGTTGAAGAAGAGGTCGCCATAGAACAAACTTTTAAGGTTCTTGATCGAAATGAGCAACCAAATAAGGAGTCTCCCAAAGACCCACCACTTGAGCTCAAAGAACTTCCAAAAGGTTTGGAATATGCTTTTCTAGACAAAGATGGTAATTTACCTGTAGTTATTTCGTCTAAATTAGATAACTTAGAAAAGGAAAAATTAATTAATCTTTTGAAAAAAACATAAAAATGCAATAGCTTGGAAACTTGTAGACATAAAAGGAATTAGTCCTTCTATGTGCACACACAAAATTTTGATGAATGATGACTACAAATCGGTCATACAACCACAACGTCGAGTAAATCCAAATGTTCAAGAAGTGGTTAAAAACGAAGTCATCAAACTACTTGACGTCGGACTTATCTATCCTATCTCCGATAGTCCTTGGGTGAGTCCCGTCCAAGTAGTTCCAAAGAAAGGAGGTATGACGGTAATAACTAACGAAAAAAATGAATTAATACCAACAAGAACCATCACAGGATGGAGAGTATGTATAGATTATAGACGATTAAATGAAGCAACAAGAAAGGATCACTTTCCTTTACCCTTCATTGATCAAATGTTAGAAAGACTATCCGGTCATAAATTTTATTGTTTCTTGGATGGTTTTTCAGGTTACTTTCAAATCCCGATAGCACCCGAAGACCAAGAAAAGACAACTTTCACATGTCCCTATGGAACTTTTGCTTATCGATGCATGCCGTTTGCTCTATGTAATGCCCCAGCAACATTCCAACGTTGCATGGTAGCCATCTTCCATGACATGATAGAAAAGATAATGGAAGTCTTCATGGATTACTTTTCTATCTTTGGGGATTCATATGACCAATGCCTCGATAACCTTGAACGAATGCTATCCCGATGTGAGGAAACTAACCTCGCCCTTAATTGGGAAAAATGCCATTTCATGGTAACGGAGGGAATAGTACTCGGTCACAAGATCTCAACCGAAGGAATGGAGGTGGATCGAGCCAAAATAGATACCATTTCTAGATTACCACCTCCATCCTCCGTAAGAGCTATCAGAAGTTTCCTAGGGCATGCCTGATTCTATAGGCGGTTTATCAAAGACTTTTCTAAAATTTCTAGACCTCTAACAAAATTACTTGAAAAAGATGCTCCTTTCATCTTTGACAATGATTGCAATCAAGCATTTCTCACCTTAAAAGAAATGTTAGTCAATGCACCTATCATGATAGCGCCTGATTGGAAATTTCCTTTCGAAATCATGTGTGATGCTAGTAACTTTGCAGTTGGAGCTGTCTTGGGACAAAGAAAAGAAAAGCATTTCCACCCAATTTATTATGCTAGTAAAATACTTAATGATGCACAAGAAAATTACACAACAACTGAAAAAGAGTTACTAGCTGTGGTATTTGCTTTCGATAAATTTCGTTCTTATCTTGTTCTTTCTAAAACTATAGTTTATACAGATCATGCAGCCATCCGATATCTTTTCAAAAAGCAAGATGCAAAACCACGTTTGATTCGGTGGATTCTACTCCTCCAAGAATTTGACATTGAAATCAAGGACAAAAGAGGAGCAGAAAACACCGCTGCAGATCATCTTTCGCGCTTAGAAGACCCAGCTTTGGAAGCAACCAGGGATGAGCAAATCAACGAAAAATTCCCAACTGAGTCCCTGGAAATAGTGGAATACAAGGAAGAACCATGGTACGCCGACTATGCTAACTACCTAGCTAGCGGTATAGTCGCAAAAGGGTGGCCACATCATCGAAGAAAAAAATTCTTTGCCAATGTGAAACACTACTTTTGGGAAGATCCATATCTTTTCAAAATGTGTGCCGACCAACTCGTCCGACGATGCGTACATGGTAGTGAAGCACGAAGAATTCTCCGCCATTGTCATGAAGGTCCGTACGGAGGACATCATGGTGCTGCTAGTACCGCAAGAAAAGGTATTTGATTCAGGATTTTATTGGCCAACCATTTACAAAGACGCCCAAAGTCTTGTCAAGACATGTGATGCTTGCCAAAGAACAGGTAATATTTCTTCCAAAAACGAAATGCCACAAAATGGCATTCTTGTTTGTGAAATTTTTGATGTGTGGGGACTCGACTTTATGGGACCTTTCCCACCATCGAAAGGAAACAAATATATACTTGTGGCAGTAGATTACTTGTCTAAATGGGCCGAGGCCGAGGCACTTCCAACAAATGATGGAAGAGTTGTGGTAAGATTTCTGAAAAAATTATTCTCTCGTTTTGGCACACCTAAAGCTTTAATAAGTGATAGAGGTACCCATTTTTGCAACCATCAACTCGAAATTTTTTTAACAAGATATGGGGTCTATCACCGGGTCTCAACAGCATATCACCCTCAAACAAATGGACAAGCCGAAGTGACTAATAGAGGTTTAAAACGAATACTCGAAAAAACTGTAGGGTTAAATAAAAAGGAATGGGCAGATAAATTAGACGATGCTTTATGGGCTTTTCGAACTGCTTATAAAACAACAATAGGTACAACCCCGTATAAGCTAGTCTATGGAAAAAGTTGTCATTTGCCAGGAGAAATTGCACACAAAGCCTACTGGGCAATAAAAAATGTAAACTTAGACTTAGAATTTGCCGGTAAAAATCGATTTTGTCAATTAAATGAATTAGACGAGCTTAGGAATTATGCATACTCAAACTCTGAAATTTATAAGGAACGAATGAAAAATTTACATGACAAACATATTAAACCTAATGAATTTCGGGTAGGAGATTTAGTTCTTTTGTTTAATTCACGACTTCGATTGTTTCCTGGTAAATTAAAGTCTAGGTGGTCAGGACCTTTTTCCATCACCCATATTTTTCCACACGGTGCAGTAAAAATTAAATCTCGAAATGGGCCCCCATTTAAAGTCAATGGCCTACGGCTGAAACTCTATCAAGGATTCATTGAGGATGAAGAAGAAGAGATCTCGCTTCAAATGGTGGAAGAATAAAAACATCATGCCTGGTAAGTTACGAACGATTGAGACAACAAAATAAAGCGGTAAGTTTTCTAACCATAGCTTATGGGAAAAAGAGGGCACTCACACGAGCACTTAAAAAATAAAAAAAAAATTTCAAAACCACGCTCGGCACGAGGCCGTGTCCGCTGGACACGGGGCCGTGTCCGCGCTGCAGTCGGGATAAATCCCCTTTTTCAAAACAGTTACTTCATTCCACACGCCCCGTTTCCCCGAAAAAGCTCTGGTTTCAGGCGATTTTTCGCAGAATTTCAACGTCTCCTATCGCTCTAACAACATCAAGGTATGATTCTATCACTTTTAGTAGTTAGATTAGTTACTTGCATGTAGTTAAAACACCAAAAATTTGGGGAAAATCTAGGGTTCTTGAAGTTCATCCGGATCGAACCTCAAATTTTTGTTTAGATCTGTTTGCATTTAGTTAGATTAGTGTTAAGGGAAGTAGATACACTTGTATTGTTCATAGATTCATCCAATTTCGCACAAAAACCCCAAACCCTTGTTCTTGAACCGAAAAAGAAAAAAATTGATGGGGTAAACGGGATATTTTGGGGAAAACGATGCTTAGGGTTTCATTTTCGGGGGAAACCGCACCTATTGGACCAAAAATTTTCAAGTTTTCGAAACCGGGTCGAAAAATGGGATTTTTGAGTAACAGACCCCTGGACACGGGGCCGTGTCCGCTGAACACGGGGTCGTGTCCAGCCCGCTGTTTGCAGTTTTGTCCGAAAATATTTCTGTTTCGTGCTAACTTTTGGTGTATTCTTGCAGATGGCCAGGAAGTTCACAAGATTTAACGCCAATGAGCTCGATGCAAGAGCTCGATACGAAATTCTTCAAACAAGGCCGGAGGAATACCCGAGGCAAGCTTGCACGAACTTGCTAACCATGGTGAATCAAATTGACCGTTTCAACAACATTGTCACGGGACCACTCAGAGTCGCCCTAACAACTCGGCTCCGTTCCGTCCACGAATGCACGTTGGAATTCTATAGCACTTTCACATTCAACTCGAGGTGCGACCCGTTCGACAATGACGGGGTAGCTTTCCGATGTGGCGGAACGAAGTATTCGATCTCTATGGCACAATTTGGGTCGATTATCGGGTTGTATGCGGAAGAGGATGCGGGAAACGAAGAAAATACTGGGGGAATGAGAGAGATAGGTGACAACGAACGCCAAGCCATGTGGGCTCAGATCCTGGAGAAGGGTTCTACAATCCGAGCAGCACTAAGAGTACAAAGCTGAGGGATCCGCTATACAGATACATTCATAGGCTCCTCGGCTACTCTCTTAGCCAAAGGCATGACAGTAGTGGCGTCGTTGGGTTAAGAGATTTGGTTGTCCTCCACTGCATTCACAACCGCAGGCCGCTCGATATTCCGTTCCTCATGCTCCGAAACATGCATCACAACCGCCTTGCTAGTGCACCGACGCCTATTTTCTTTAGGGGATGGGTGTACCGTCTCTTCAAGCACTTCGCCCACATACCTAGGTCATTTGAGAGGAGCCCATGGTCGGGTACGGTGGATATTCACATATGCCACTCAATGAACCTGATTTATGAGGCAGAAGACGGGACGGTAACCTTTCAAAGGACGCAAGGTCATGCATGGAACCCGCAAGAAGCGCTTGTCCTCCCAGCTCCGCAACATCATCAGTACCAATACCAACCCCACGGTGATCCGGGCCAATCATCCTCCTCGGGAGGCGGTTTTCCTAACTTTCAAAGTTTGCATGATTTGTTGCAGGAAATCCTTATGTGTACTAGGAACACCTATAACATGGCGAGCAACACCTACCACCGGGTCGGAGCTATCGAGAGAAACCTATCCGAAATCCAAGACGATGTTGGATACATACGAGACCACATTGCACGCCATGGAGGGGATGGTGACGATGATGATGATGACGATGCTATGGAGTAGGCGAGAGGAGCAGAGGAGGAAGCGGTTGATTGATGACTCCCCAGGTTAACCCTTTTTAATCTAGAACAATTGATGGCCTGCGTGCCAAATGTTGAACAATTTACTTTTCCTAACTTCTTTTATTTCCTGCTTTTATTTTAACTTTGACATGGATGTTAACTTTGGTAAAAGTAGGATGTTTGCTATGTTTTGGTGGAGTGTTTATTGGGTAAGCAGGTACATTCGAGGCTTAAAGTACTAAGCATTAGTACTCTTAAAGCCGGGACTGGAAAAACGAAGAAAGAACCTGTTTTTCGAATTTGCAGACTGTCCACACGGGGTCGTGTCCAGCCGACACGCCCCCGTGCCCATTCCCCTGAACCTGCTGTTTGTTTAGATTCTGCAGACCTTAACAGACACGGGGTCGTGTCCAGCCAACACTCCCTCGTGTTCACCTTCTGTAAGTTCTCGTTACTGGCACCTGAACACGGGGTCGTGTCCACTCAACACGGGGTCGTGTCCAGGTTGCCAGTAACACAAAATTTTTGCTTTTTACACCTTTTTACACATTCAATCAACCTAAAAACTTATTTTTGGGACACATTGAGGACAATGTGTAATTTAAGTGTGGGGGGGATGCTAAAACCTTGAAATTTTGCAAGTCCTAATAACAAGCCTTACACAAAACTCTATTGGAACCGCTAAACACCCCAAATTTTTTTCAAAAAATTTTCATTTTTTTTACTTGTCTAAAGTTTAAGTTAGGAATCATAAGATTAATAAGGTTATATTTTTACAAATTTACAACCGAGAGTGTCGTGATAACAAGAACCAACATAAGAAAATTATGAAACGGCATGACAAGCTTAGTTAAAATTTGATTATATTTACTTGATCACATAAAAACCCATTCCCACAAAAGTGAGTTTTGAGCCTTTATTGAGCATACAAATTTACATCTTTAGACTAAATGCTCATTTTTCGTTTCTTGTGTGAATAGCCGCTTGGTTCTTACGACTCTAGAACTTGCCATGACGATACATTCCCGGTCCTTATCAACTTAAACCCGAGTAGAAATGTCATGTAAAACAATGCGCACATATGCTAAGTAAACATATGTAACAAATGTGTAATAAATCAATGTGTTAGCATGCTTAACATACATAGCAAAACATAGTGAAAGCATGTATGATGTGTGTAAAATGCAACATATAAATTACATCAAATGAGGCATAAAACTAACCCTTTTTAAGTACTAATGTTGGAAAAAGAGTGTTTTTGTCTTCCTTTTGTATTTTCAGGATTAAATGAGCTCAAATTCACAAAAGAAGCAAAAAGACAGCTAAATCTAACATAAATACAAGAAAAGAAACATAAGTGGACTGCCCGACCCATCAACGGCATCTTCCCAAGCAAAATAGAGAAGGCAGAAGATTGAACACGCCCCGTGCTCAGCCAGCACGGGGCCGTGCCCAAGAAGCAGCAGAAAAGACAAACCTATAGAAGCTTCTATTGCCCACCATGGGCCGTGTCCAGTGAACACGGGGGCGTGGCAAAAGTACAACAGGCGCATTAATTGTAATTGCGAATTACAATTAATGAAGAGAGAGAGTGTCAGACAGGCACGGGGGCGTGACCAGCGGACACGGGGCCGTGTCCAGCGGACACGGGGCCGTGCCCAGCCTTCTGTTCAGCCTATAAATAGGAGTGCTTGGTTTCATTTCAACTCATCCCTTGGCACACCACCTCTCTCACACTTCACCCACCACCACCATAACACCATTATCCACCACCATCATCCATTGTCCATCATAGAGTGTGTGAGTCGTCTCGGGATCCAAGATTGATCGTAAGAGTTCTTGACAATCAAGGCCATGTTTGCCTAAGTCTCTTACATCACTTGGTGAAGACAAAGTGTCTAGTGTAATACTTTTTATTTCTAATCTTTTGCACTTTTTATTTGGTTTTGTATTAATGACTTTAATAACTAGTTACTTATGTTGAAGGTGATCTTTCCTTATCGTTTGTCCGTGGTGTCTTGGCGTTATTTTACTGTCTATATAAAATAAAAGATTTTCACCATTCATATCTCCACGGTCTATATGGAGGTATGTTGGCTACCTGGTCGGGGGTTAAGGGAACGGTTTGGTAAAGGTCTTGCCATTGTTCAGCGTTTAGAGGTCCTGCAATGGACCTGGGTCAAATTTAGTAGGACCTCCTTCAATGCTTCACGGTATTGGATGGCGGGGGTCCAAACTCTTTGATCCCCTCATAAGTTAACTACTATTAATACTATAACCCGGCTATTTAGGACTGTATCCCTGCTGACTCAGACTACTTAGCCGAGGGTAACGTCACCGCTAAAAGCGGGGCCTACCATAATTTGCATTAATAACTTAATTAATTATCTTCCAATAATCCACCCTTTTAGGAATGTATCCTTGCTGACTCAAACTACTGGGGTGAGGGTAACGTCACCTTCAAAAGAGGGGCCTACTACAATAACTAAGATAATCTCTTAAATATGTGCCAAAGTGCGGAAATAATCAAAGGTTACACTAGATACGAGTCGGAACCAAATGATTCATCTTGTCTATCTGTTTTTCTTTTATTTTTATTTTCAGCATTTTAGTTAGTTTTTATTTTTCTTAGTTTAAAACATTTTTCTAAACTTTTTATTGTGATTAGACGTTGAGGATAAACCGGTACTAAAAGCTCTTGTGTCCTTGGACGACCTCGGTATCTTGCCAACACTATACTACGCTCACGATGGGTGCACTTGCCCATATGTGTGTTTAGTGTTAGTAAAATATCGTGTTTTATAAATTTAAAACTTGGCTAAAAATAAGTGTTAAAGGGGCTTAAAATATACACCTAATATATATAACACTTCACACGCATCAAGTTTTTGGCGCCGTTGCCGGGGACACAAGGATTTTAAGAAAGCTTAAAATCGACGGCCTAATCAGTTTTTCAAAACCTTTTCAAAACGCGCGCACATTTTTCTGCATTTTAGTTTAGTTTGCATTTACAGTAGCCTGAACACGGGGCCGTGCTCACTGAACACGCCCCCGTGCTGCATATTTTTAGTTAGATACCCAGATACAGAGTCTGAACACGGGACCGTGCTCACTGAACACGCCCCGTGCTCAACGAAATCAGTAAATTTAATTAAAACGCCCAGATACAGATCCTGAACACGGGGCCGTGCTCACTGAACACGGGGCCGTGTCCAGCCTTCTGTTTCCGTTTTTATTTTTGCTTTCTGATCTCGAGACTTGGTTGTGGTCTACTAAGTGATTCTTATGGATCAATACTCAGGAGGTTACAACTACATCTATGAGGAGGATGATTATAGGGGTAATTATTGCACTAATTGTCGCAACTCACGCTCGGTTCAAAACAATCACTCACATCAACCATCCAATTCATACACCTACTATGAGGAGCCCAGGTACGAGCCATCAACTTCATACACATCCTATGAAGACCAAAGGTATGAACCTCCTCCCTCATACTCATATTTTGATGAACCAAGGTATGAGCCTTCATACTCATACTTTGAGGAACCAAGATATGAGCCACCACCTTCGTATGCTTATTATGAGGAATCATGGCGTGAACAACCCACCTCATATGAGTATTATGAAGAACAAAATTACGAACCTTATCCATCATATGCTTACAATGAAGAACAATGGTGCGAACCATCGACTTCATATGGGTATTATGAGGAACAAAGGGTCAAACAACCGGATTCAAGCTTAGAAAATACCGATTCTTTTTCTATAACCGAAGTGACCGATAGGATATTAGAACACATTAGAGTTATCGATCGATGTATAAAAGAAGCTCGCGCAAGGGAAGAGGAGTCCCGCGCAAGAGAAGAGTTAAAAAAGGAAGAGATAACCGAAAGTGTAAAAATGGAAGAACAAATAAGTGAAAAACCGACACATGAGTTAAACAACGAAAAAGGTGAGTCCAACAACGTTAAAATTCAAGAAGAGTCTAATTTTGAAAAAATTAATCTCTTGTCACCTTCTTTTGAAAATCATTGTTTAGTACCCTCTCATGCTAAGTTTTTAAAAGAGTTAAGCACTAACACTAAAATTGACGAAACGGTAAGTGTTAAGTTAACTAATGATCAAACCTCACTAATAAAAGAAGACCCATTTGAAATTAACATTACACCGGTTCCATGTTTCTTTCAAAATTCGTTTATTAGTAATGTCACAATCGATAAAGATCTTTGTGTTAACATGATGCCTAACTACATTTTCAAAAATTTAAGTATTAGTGATTTTTCTCCACTTCAAATACCCATTTTTCTATCCAATCGGAAAGTAATAAAATCAATCGGTATAGTTGAAGATGTCTTGGTTCAAACAAATCAAATGGTAATCCCGACCGACTTTGTCATCCTCGATGAGGCTCCTCTAGTGTTGGGGCGACCATTTGTAAAAACTCACGAAGCTTTGAAAAACCGGAAGTTCAAAAATCTACCTCTTCAATTAGGGGCATTTAAAAGAGGTGTCGATCTCGAACGATCAATGAAATATCCTTTCGGCAATAATGACCCCCTAATTGAAGATGAAGATGAACCACCCGATACAAGTGAAGAGATTGACCACTTTGTTGAAGAAGAGGTCGCCATAGAACAAACTTTTAAGGTTCTTGATCGAAATGAGCAACCAAATAAGGAGTCTCCCAAAGACCCACCACTTGAGCTCAAAGAACTTCCAAAAGGTTTGGAATATGCTTTTCTAGACAAAGATGGTAATTTACCTGTAATTATTTCGTCTAAATTAGATAACTTAGAAAAGGAAAAATTAATTAATCTTTTGAAAAAACATAAAAATGCAATAGCTTGGAAACTTGTAGACATAAAAGGAATTAGTCCTTCTATGTGCACACACAAAATTTTGATGAATGATGACTACAAATCGGTCATACAACCACAACGTCGAGTAAATCCAATTGTTCAAGAAGTGGTTAAAAACGAAGTCATCAAACTACTTGACGCCGGACTTATCTATCCTATCTCCGATAGTCCTTGGGTGAGTCCCGTCCAAGTAGTTCCAAAGAAAGGAGGTATGACGGTAATAACTAACGAAAAAAATGAATTAATACCAACAAGAACCGTCACAGGATGGAGAGTATGTATAGATTATAGACGATTAAATGAAGCAACAAGAAAGGATCACTTTCCTTTACCCTTCATTGATCAAATGTTAGAAAGACTATCCGGTCATAATTTTTATTGTTTCTTGGATGGTTTTTCAGGTTACTTTCAAATCCCGATAGCACCCGAAGACCAAGAAAAGACAACTTTCACATGTCCCCATGGAACTTTTGCTTATCGACGCATGCCGTTTGGTCTATGTAATGCCCCAGCAACATTCCAACGTTGCATGGTAGCCATCTTCCATGACATGATAGAAAAGACAATGGAAGTCTTCATGGATGACTTTTCTATCTTTGGGGATTCATATGACCAATGCCTCGATAACCTTGAACGAATGCTATCCCGATGTGAGGAAACTAACCTCGCCCTTAATTGGGAAAAATGCCATTTCATGGTAACGGAGGGAATAGTACTCGGTCACAAGATCTCAAGCGAAGGAATGGAGGTGGATCGAGCCAAAATAGATACCATTTCTAGATTACCACCTCCATCCTCCGTAAGAGCTATCAGAAGTTTCCTAGGGCATGCCTGATTCTATAGGCGGTTTATCAAAGACTTTTCTAAAAATGGTATCTATTTTGGCTCGATCCACCGGTTTGCCTAAGTCTCTTACATCACTTGGTGAAGACAAAGTGTCTAGTGTAATACTTTTTATTTCTAATCTTTTGCACTTTTTATTTGGTTTTGTATTAATGACTTTAATAACTAGTTACTTATGTTGAAGGTGATCTTTCCTTATCGTTTGTCCGTGGTGTCTTGGCATTATTTTACTGTCTATATAAAATAAAAGATTTTCACCATTCATATCTCCACGGTCTATATGGAGGTATGTTGGCTACCTGGTCAGGGGTTAAGGGAACGGTTTGGTAAAGGTCTTGCCATTGTTCAGCGTTTAGAGGTCCTGCAATGGACCTGGGTCAAATTTAGTAGGACCTCCTTCAATGCTTCACGGTATTGGATGGCGGGGGTCCAAACTCTTTGATCCCCTCATAAGTTAACTACTATTAATACTCTAACCCGGCTATTTAGGACTGTATCCCTGCTGACTCAGACTACTTAGCCGAGGGTAACGTCACCGCCAAAAGCGGGGCCTACCATAATTTGCATTAATAACTTAATTAATTATCTTCCAATAATCCACCCTTTTAGGATTGTATCCTTGCTGACTCAAACTACTGGGGTGAGGGTAACGTCACCTTCAAAAGAGGGGCCTACTACAATAACTAAGATAATCTCTTAAATATGTGCAAAAGTGCGGAAATAATCAAAGGTTACACTAGATACGATTCGGAACCAAGTGATTCATCTTGTCTATCTGTTTTTCTTTTATTTTTATTTTCAGCATTATAGTTAGTTTTTATTTTCTTAGTTTAAAACATTTTTCTAAACTTTTTATTGTGATTAGACGTTGAGGATAAACCGGTACTAAAAGCTCTTGTGTCCTTGGACGACCTTGGTATCTTGCCAACACTATACTACGCTCACGATGGGTGCACTTGCCCATATGTGTGTTTAGTGTTAGTAAAATATCGTGTTTTATAAATTTAAAACTTGGCTAAAAATAAGTGTTAAAGGGGCTTAAAATATACACCTAATATATATAACACTTCACACGCATCAATGTACTAGATATGTACTAAGTGAAACTAGCATGTTTTTGTCATAAAAGCATGTGAAACATGAAAGTAACAAGTATGTACATGTGAATCACCCCAAAATATTTGAAAACGGTAAAAGAGGGGAACTATGTACTCACTTGGGATTGCTAATTAGTCTTGAGAATAAGACCAATTTAAGCTCCAAGTATCACGGAATCAACCGGCACCTAGTATAGGTAACTATGTTAATAATCGGCTCCGAAATCGGGAGATATGATAGAATGAGGTTCTATAAATCAAATGAGTAATTAAACTCATATGGTATGATTTAATAGACGTTACATTCTGATTTGAAAGTCTACTTAAGTGCGTTTGACCCGTTTCGACCCGTTATGGTAGTATAAGCTACTATAATGCGTCGTTAGCATAAGACTATCTTCGGTTGGTTAACTATGTGCTATGACAAGTCTTACATGCCCAATTATGCCTAAACATGTTAGTAAATCAGATTATATGTCAAAAATATGTTCACATAGTCAAAATACGAATTTATACTTCAAAAAGGCGTTTTGGTCATTTTCTATGGGCATACAAGCCAACTAGCAAAAGACTAACCAATCCTATGTGATCATAAGGTATAACCTCAGGGGTTATTCCCTATATAACTATGATCACTAAGTAAGCTTGGTCGGATCCTAAAGATCGACCAATCGGGTCGGGTTCGAAAGTCTAAGCGGTTGTTTAGACCGCTTAACTAACGACCCTAAACAAGCACCAAACTATTAGTGACGAGTTAAACATGTCAAAATATGCTTAACCTACTGATTTGGTATCAAAACAATGGGTTTTGATACCCGAAAATAGTTCCGTTGCAAAATGCGTGCTAAGACGCATTTTGACCGAAACTTTGACTCGTCACTATGCCTAGTTAATGTGGTAATCGGTAGGTATAATCACTAAGGATTATAACCATTGTGATTAAAATCACATTGCAAAGTTCAATTGAACTTTGACTTGACCAATTGACTGGTCAAATCTGAAAGTCAAACACTGTTTGACTTTTTAAACTAGTAAGCAATAAAAGAAATGAAAGAATGCTCACTAAAGTCCTTGCTATCTTTTCTACAAAGGAAATAAGCTCCCAATCAGATGAGAAAGCTCTCCAAAGCAGATTAGAGAAGGGAAATGAGGAAATGAGCAAGGATTCAAGTGAATTGGATGGCTATTTATAGGAATTAAGAGCCATCAAGATCATTTTGTGTGGTGATCAAGCAATGATCCTAGCCCTACACATGTTAGGATATGATTGAGGGACTTGGGGGACACTTAAACTTGGTTACCACACAAGGAAGTTGCAAGAAAACACAAGGAAACAGCTAATCTGCTCAAAAACACGTTTTCTGATGCTGGGCCTCCCTTGCGCACCGTAAAGATAGGGCTTGCGGTGCGCAAGCTAACAACTTTCAGCAAATGTCAGTTTTCGTCCCTGTACTAGAATAAGCTCATTTCAGGCCCTTTTTGACCCCCGTTAAGCCATTTTCAAGGCTCTAAAAGGTCAATAAAGTTTAGAGGACTCAAAATGTGCTCGGAAAACTCTCGGATGTCGGCTTGTTTGGTCGTACAGTCACGTTGTTCGTTAAATTACGACGAAACTCAAACGGACGCGAAAACAAACCAAATTAAGCGACTGGTGGTATTTTTGCACGGCAATCACTAAAATAAAAATATTTTAGTGTGTTCAAAAATTAGATGTCCAGATGTGGTCAGAACGTAAGATATGCGCGAAAATGCAAACTTACGTCGTTTTTGACACTTTTAGTCCCTGAAAGATCATATAAGCATGTTTTCACACACCGAACCACTCAAAGCTTATTTCTAAGCTATGTTTAGGTTATTTATGGTATGTTTAGCTTATGATCAAGTTCTGGACTGTACGCTTACTTACGAATCGGCAGACTTTTGCATATTGACGCAAATAGTCCCTGTGAGCGAATAAACTTGTTTTTGCCATACCAAAGCCTTCAAAACTTATTTCTAAGTTATGTAAAGGTTATTTAAGGTATGTTAATCTTATGTTGCTGTTCCGGAGTGTTTGTCGCGTTAAACTGATCGTGTTTACGCATCAGTTTGCGTATAACTTCCCCGAAAGCGATATAGAGTTCAAAATCGATCAGAAATCAACATGTGCATAAAATCAAACATAAATAACAAACATTGGGATCAAAACACAGTGTTTTATAAATATTGTATTGTTCAGAGTCTGCAAAATGATAGACAAGCACAGATGTCACAATCTCCCCTACTTTAGGAAATTTCGTCCCGAAATTTATTTAGAGGAAACTTGTGAGAACAAATGCGGATATTTCGTCTTCATCTGGTCCTCACGTTCCCAAGTAAACTCTAGGCCACGTTTGGATTCCCAGCGAACCTTGACTAAATGAATCCATTTATTCCTTAACTGTCTAAAAGTACGGTCCACTATCTCCACGGGTTTCTCAACGAAGTGCATCGTGTTATCAACACGAATTTCATCAAGTGGTATGTGGAGGTTCTCATCAGCTAAACACTTTTTGAGATTGGACACGTGGAATGTCGGATGAACATTTCCAAGTTCAGGAGGTAGCTTAAGTCTGTAGGCTACTTTTCCAACTATTTCAACGATCTTGAATGGTCCAACATAACGTGGTGCAAGTTTTCCTTTCTTTCCAAATCTAATCACACCTTTCCAAGGGGATACCTTGAGTAGGATGTGATTACCGATTTGAAATTCTAAGGGTTTGCGTCCTAGATCCGCATAACTCTTTTGACGGCTTCTAGCTGTCTGAAGGTTATCACGAATCTTCTTGACCTTATCTGTAGTCTCTAGAATGAGTTCAGGTCCAATAAGCTGAGCTTCACCTATCTCATTCCAGCAGACCGGTGAACGACATTTTCGACCGTATAAAGCTTCGAAAGGAGCCATTTTGATGCTCGTGTGATAGCTATTGTTGTAGGATAATTCGATCAACGGTAGATGCGAATCCCAACTACCACCAAAATGGATCACACATGCTCTAAACATATCCTCCAGTGTCTGGATTGTTCTCTCAGATTGACCATCTATCTGCGGATGGTATGCTGTGCTCAAATTAAGTTGGGTTCCCATGGCAGATTGCATGGTTCTCCAAAAGCGAGACGAGAATCGAGCATCTCTGTAAGATATAATGTTCAAAGGAACACCATGTCGAGATACAATCTCATCAACATATAACTTGGCAAGCTTGTCAGCAGATAAATCCTCGCGGATCGGTAAGAAATGTGCTGACTTTGTAAGACGATCAACCACAACCCAAATGGCGTCATGACCTCTTTTAGTGCGCGGTAACTTGGTAATGAGATCCATAGAAATGTTTTCCCATTTCCAAACCGGAATCTCTGGTTGCTCCAATAATCCAGAGGGATGTTGATGTTCTGCCTTAACCTTAAGACAAGTAAGGCATTTGGAAACATATAAGGCAATGTCATTCTTCATACCCGACCACCAATATTGGGTTCGAAGATCCTTATACATTTTGTCTGCACCAGGATGAATAGAATAACGAGACTTATGAGCTTCATCCATAAGCAAGGTGCAAAGATTGTCTATACTTGGGACCCACAAACGGCCCATGTAATAGAATATCCTAAAGTCTCTTAGTTCAAGCTCAGGATTTGTATGACATGGTAATTCTTTACCCATCAAGTCTTGTGTAACACAAGTATGTTGAGCCTGAATTATGCGGGATTGAATGTCAGATCGAACCTGAACACAATGAAGCTTGACACGTTCCTTACGACTCAATGCGTCAGCCGCGACATTCGCCTTACCAGGATGGTAGCGAATTTCACAATCGTAGTCGTTTAGGAGTTCAACCCAACGTCGTTGCCTCATGTTTAGTTCTTTCTGATTAAAAATATGCTGGAGACTTTTGTGGTCAGTAAACACTACACACTTTGTACCGTAATGGTAGTGTTTCCAGATTTTGAGAGCAAAAACTACTGCACCTAAGTGTAGTTCTTCTCATGTACCTTCAGCTGTCTTGATGCATAAGCTATGACTTTGTTTCTTTACATAAGAACGCAGCCAAGGCATAAGTTGGATGCATCACAGT
Source organism: Helianthus tuberosus (assembly GCA_030545235.1). Taxonomy (NCBI): domain Eukaryota; kingdom Viridiplantae; phylum Streptophyta; class Magnoliopsida; order Asterales; family Asteraceae; genus Helianthus; species Helianthus tuberosus. Next base: position 153,682,595 of record CM060412.1, read on the forward strand.
ACACGACAAAATCGTCGTTACCCTCGAGTAAAGATAGGATAGGTGCATCACAGAGTTTCTATTTCAAGGTCTGGAAAGCTTCTTCCTGTTTGGATCCCCACTCAAAAGGTTTGCTCTTCTGAGTTAGAGCAGTGAGAGGAACCGCAATCTTGGAGAAGTTTTCAATGAACCGGCGGTAATAACCCGCTAGACCAAGAAATGAACGAACCTCGGTAGGAGTAGTAGGTGCATCCCAATCCTTAATTGCGCTGATTTTGGCGGGATCTACATGAATACCTTGTTCGTTGACGATGTCCCCCAAAAATTGAACTTCTTTAAGCCAAAATTCACACTTGGAGAATTTGGCAAAAAGTTGTTCTTTCTTTAGAAGCTCCATTGTAAGACGAAGATGATGTTCATGGTCAGCTCGCGTCTTAGAATAGATCAAGATATCATCAATGAATACGATGATGAACTTGTCTAAATAGGGCTTACAAACCCTATTCATCAAGTCCATGAAAACAGCAGGAGCATTTGTTAAGCCGAAAGGCATAATAGTGAATTCATAATGACCATATCGAGTACGAAAAGCAGTTTTGGGAATATCTTCTTCGAGAACTCGAAGCTGATGATACCCAGAACGCAGATCTATCTTTGAAAAGCAAGTAGCGCCCTGAAAGATCCATACGCAGATCTAACTCGAGGTAGGGGATATCGATTTTTGATGGTAAGCTTATTAAGCTCACGATAATCGATACACATCCTGAAAGATCCATCTTTCTTTTTCACGAATAGGACAGGAGCGCCCCAAGGGGAAAATCTCGGACGGATGAATCCTTTGTCAGATAGCTCCTGAAGCTGCTTAGATAACTCTTGCATCTCAGACAGTGCTAGACGGTAAGGTGACTTAGCAATGGGATTTTCACCAGGCACAAGATCAATGCGAAACTCAACTTGGCGCACAAGGGGTAATCCAGGTAAGTCTTCAGGAAATACCTCAGGATAATCCCGAACAACAGGGATATCTTGGGTAGTCTTACCCTTGCCTTTATCCTCTACAACATGTGCCAAGAAAGCGACATATTTCTTTCGTAGGTATTTTTGGGCTTGGGTACAAGATATGAGTTCAACAGGTTTCTCCCCACGAACTTCTAAGATCTCACTAGTCGAAAGCGGAATACGGACAATCTTCTCAAAGCAAACCACCTCAGCATGGTACTTGGCTAACCAATCCATTCCCACTATAACATCAAAGCTCCCGAGTTGCATCGGTGTGAGGTCGATAGGGAAAAGATGGTTTTTAAGGTTCAATTGGCAGATTCAAAGAACAGAATCTAGTACAACGAGTTCACCACTAGCTACCTCTACTGTCAAGGGCTTTCCTAGTTTTGTTCTAGTCATCGAAAGCAAAGGCTCAAAAGCTAAGGACACAAAACTCTTATCGGCACCCGAATCAAAAAGAACAGAAGCAGGATGGTTGTTAACAAGGAACGTACCGTTCACCACTTCATTATCTGTGCGAGCCTCATTAGCATTCATATTAAAAACTCTACCACGAGCCGGTGCCTGATTTGCGTTTGCCAACCTCGGGCAGTTGTTCCTGTAGTGGGTCAGATCCCCACAATTGTAACACGAACCAGGCGAAAAGTGAGGTCGTGCAGGATTCTGGGCAGGGTTTTGCACCGCTTGGTTTTGAGCTGCCTGATTTTGGTTAGGAGCAAAACGGCATGTATTTGCAAGATGACCAGATTTGCCACAATTTGTGCAGATGCGGCATTGCAACTGTGGCTGGTGGTGGTTGTTACATCTGTTGCACAGAGGTGCATTTCCCACATACTGCCTCTTGGCAGCAGGTTGTGCAGCCTGATTCTGTGCTGCCTGATTAGGAGCGGCCTGATTTGTCTGAGCAGTGACAGCGAAATTCTTAGAAGCCTTGCGCTTCCTCGATTTCTTTGAAGACTCAGCAGCCTTCTTGCCCTTTTTCTCAGTGGTGTTATCAGACTGTTTCTGCTTCTTGTCACCCTTCCTGTGGAGTTTACCCTTTTTGACTTGTGATTCAGTAAGGGTTGCTGCTAGCTTAATGGCCTGACGGACGGTTGTAGGGTTGCTGCCAGTGACAATATCCTGAACAGGATCTGGCAAACCGTCTATGTATTTCTCTATAGCCTTATCCAAAGGCGTGACCATTGTAGGACATAGCAAGCTTAACTCCTCATATCGGTCTGTATATGCCCGGTGTTCGCCACTATCTTTCTTCAAGTCATGGAACTCATCTTCAAGTGCCCTCTTCTCGTGACGAGGGCAAAATTCTCTCATCATGAGAGCTCTAAGTTCCTCCCATGTCTGACCCAAAGCAACCTCAGCACCTCGGTCTCTCATTACCCCATTCCACCAGGTAAGAGCCCTCTTTTGAAATACACTCGACGCAAACTCGACCTTACGGTTGTTCGGACACTGAACATGGCGAAAAGTGCTCTCAAGACTTTCAAACCACTGTAGGAGCCCAGTTGCTCCCTCAGAACCACTAAACTTGAGTGGTTTAGCCGAGTTAAAACTTTTAAAATTGCACGGAGCATTATTGTCATTGTTGGCTTGGTTCCATTGAGCAATGAGATTGGGGAATGCAGCAGCCATTTACTGCGCGGTGATTTCTGCCAGTTCGGCATTCGATAGCGGATTTTCGCGTCGAGGAGGCATTCTAAAAGAGGAAACATGAGAGAAGACGAGTGAGATGACGTGATGAAAGAAATGAGATATCAATAAAATCGACCAAAAAGCAAGGATGGTGGTCATTTGTTTGTTACCACAAAGCAAACAAACGACACACAATGACAGATCAAAGTAAATAGGTCGTAATAATGTATCACTGAAGACATGCTCGCCTATAAGTGAATACTCACCCCAAGAGTTCCCAGGTAAGAGTGACTGGTCCGATACTGCGGATTTGTACGAACACTCTAGCCTTAGACAGAAAACTCAGGATACAGGCATTCACTTTTCCAGTTTGCACGTGTTCACATTATTTAGATCCAAACTTTGACGAGATTTTGAAAATTTGGAAGGTACAAGACCAAGAGAAATCATCTAAGGATAGATTATTGATTTCAAAATCATTTTGCAAATTTGTGTTCATGTTTTGGTAATCACCTAAGGATAGGTGACAGATATTGTTTTAAGATCTAAACACAAGTAAACTTGTGTTAGGGTCCTAGAAAGTTATAGTCTAGGTCAAAGCATTGCTAATAACCTAATTCCCTATAACCATTGGCTCTGATACTAACTCTTCTGTCACACACCGGCCGCGTCAAAACAACCAAACCGCGGCGGAAACGCCGGGGAGTGATGGTGACAGAATCATTGTTTCAACAACCATGGTAATAAAAGTTATGTATTATTGAATTAAAGTTTACATTGTCTTGGAATTTAAATAAAACATAACATAATAATTGTCTTTTAAGTCACTAAGGCCCGAGTCCGCCTAAGTGTAGCACAAACATCATCATGCATCAGCACCTGAAACACATGTAAAAATAGGTACGTCAGCATAAAAATGCCTGTGAGATACATAGGTTTTGTTTATGCAAGATTCATGACTTGTAGTTTAAAAGAAGTGTTTAACAAAAATAGTCATGAACCTTGTAAAATGTTTTCTTTTATAAAATCATGTGAAAATCGATATGAAAATCAAATGATATAAAAGAAATATGCATGGTTAAATAAATAACAAAGTAAAATTAATTTTGTGTTAAATATGTATTTTGTAATAAAATGTCATGTCCTTGTAAAAATGTTCCATGTCTTGTCCAAGTGATTTATATAACGCAACAATGTGAAATACAATAAAAGCACTTATATATAGGAAGTACCATCGGCGTATCCACCATGCTTTTATCGTATGGCACATAGCCCCGTTACATAAGTCACTTATCATTACCCAACAAAATGTCATGTTTAATGTCAAAATGTTTGTGCATAGACCATGTTTAATGTCATGTGTAAATGTATTATGTATAACCAATGGTATGCATAGTAAGTAGGAAAACATCTACTTAAACTATGTAAAAATGCCAATGTTAAACATATGTCATGTACGGTGAATAAAAGAATTTACTCAACCCCGTAGGAAAAATGTACAAAACAATGTTTTTGAGTAAACCCAAGTTTAATTCAAATGTCATGTTTTGCAGAAAACAATGCTTTATGATTACAAACATTTATGTAGTAATGTTAATCGCATACATTCAAGCCTTGCGACTGTGGCGACAAACCTTTAAACAAATTAAAGGTTCATCTAAGGTATGTAGTCGGATTCTGTCATTTCCAACTTCCAAACAAACCTAGGAAGTCGGAAACGGGAGTTGTCAATTCCTATGGTACCATTACATACTACCGAGCGGTGTGATCAATGTTAATGAATGTATTATTGTCCCGATTAAACACACCAAATGTCATAACCAATGTAAGCATGCTATGAAAACCATGTACTAGGTATGCTAAGTAAACATGCCTAGTAGAAATGTCATGTAAAACAATGCGCACATATGCTAAGTAAACATATGTAACAAATGTGTAATAAATCAATGTGCTAGCATGCTTAACATACATAGCAAAACATAGTGAAAGCATGTATGATGTGTGTAAAATGCAACATATAAATTACATCAAATGAGGCATAAAACTAACCCTTTTTAAGTACTAATGTTGGAAAAAGAGTGTTTTTGTCTTCCTTTTGTATTTTCAGGATTAAAGGAGCTCAAATTCACAAAAGAAGCAAAAAGACAGCTAAATCTAACAAAAATACGAGAAAAGGAACATAAGTGGACTGCCCGACCCCTCAACGGCATCTTCCCAAGCAAAATAGAGAAGGCAGAAGATTGAACACGCCCCGTGCTCAGCCAGCACGGGGCCGTGCCCAAGAAGCAGCAGAAAAGACAAACCTATAGAAGCTTCTATTGCCCAATTTAAGCTAATTAGTCTTGAGAATAAGACCAATTTAAGCTCCAAGTATCACGGAATCAACCGGCACCTAGTATAGGTAACTATGATAATAATCGGCTCCTAAATCGGGAGATAGGATAGAATGAGGTTCTATAAATCAAATGAGTATTTAAACTCATATGGTATGATTTAATAGACCTTACATTCTGATTTGAAAGTCTACTTAAGTGCTTTTGACCCGTTTCGACCCATTATGGTAGTATAAGCTACTATAATGCGTCGTTAGCGTAAGACTATGTTCGGTTGGTTAACTATGTGCTATGACAAGTCTTACATGCCTAATTATGCCTAAACATGTTACTAAATCAGATTATATGTCAAAAATATATTCACATAGTCAAAATACGAATTTATACTTCAAAAGGGCGTTTTGGTCATTTTCTATGGGCATACAAGCTAACTAGCAAAAGACTAACCAATCCTATGTGATCATAAGGTATAACCTCAGGGGTTATTCCCTATATAACTATGATCACTAAGTAAGCTTGGTCGGATCCTAAAGATCGACCAATCGGGTCGGGTTCGAAAGTCTAAGCGGTTGTTTAGACCGCTTAACTAACGACCCTAAACAAGCACCAAACTATTAGTGACGAGTTAAACATGTCAAAATATGCTTAACCTACTGATTTGGTATCAAAACAATGGGTTTTGATACCCGAAAATAATTCCGTTGCAAAATGCGTGCTAAGACGCATTTTGACCGAAACTTTGACTCGTCACTATGCCTAGTTAATGTGGTAATCGGTAGGTAAAATCACTAAGGATTATAACCATTGTGATTACAATCACATTGCAAAGTTCAATTGAACTTTGACTTGACCAATTGACTGGTCAAATCTGAAAGTCAAACACTGTTTGACTTTTTAAACTAGTAAGCAATAAAAGAAATGAAAGAATGCTCACTAAAGTCCTTGCTATCTTTTCTACAAAGGAAATAAGCTCCCAATCAGATGAGAAAGCTCTCCAAAGCAGATTAGAGAAGGGAAATGAGGAAATGAGCAAGGATTCAAGTGAATTGGATGGCTATTTATAGGAATTAAGAGCCATCAAGATCATTTTGTGTGGTGATCAAGCAATGATCCCAACCCTACACATGTTAGGATATGATTGAGGGACTTGGGGGACACTTAAACTTGGTTACCACACAAGGAAGTTGCAAGAAAACACAAGGAAACAGCTAATCTGCTCAAAAACACGTTTTCTGATGCTGGGCCTCCCTTGCGCACCGTAAAGATAGGGCTTGCGGTGCGCAAGCTAACAACTTTCAGCAAATGTCAGTTTTGGTCCCTGTACTAGAATAAGCTCATTTCAGGCCCTTTTTGACCCCCGTTAAGCCATTTTCAAGGCTCTACAAGGTCAATAAAGTTTAGAGGACTCAAAATGTGCTCGGAAAACTCTCGGATGTCGGCTTGTTTGGTCGTACGGTCACGTTGTTCGTTAAATTACGACGAAACTCAAACGGACGCGAAAACAAACCAAATTAAGCGACTGGTGGTATTTTTGCACGGCGATCACTAAAATAGAAATATTTTAGTGTGTACAAAAATTTTAGATGTCCAGATGTGGTCAGAACGTAAGATATGCGCGAAAATATAAACTTACGTCGTTTTTGACACTTTTAGTCCCTGAAAGATCATATAAGCATGTTTTCGCACACCGAACCACTCAAAGCTTATTTCTAAGCTATGTTTATGTTATTTATGGTATGTTTAGCTTATGATCAAGTTCTGGACTGTACGTTTACTTACTAATCGGCAGACTTTTGCCTATTGACGCAAATAGTCCCTGTGAGCGAATAAACTTGTTTTTGCCATACCAAAGCCTTCAAAACTTATTTCTAAGTTATGTAAAGTTATTTAAGGTATGTTAAGCTTATGTTGCAGTTCCGGAGTGTTTGTCGCGTTAAACTGATCGTGTTTACGCATCAGTTTGCGTATAACTTCCCAGAAAGCGATATAGAGTTCAAAATCGATCAGAAATCAACATGTGCATAAAATCAAACATAAATACAAACATTGGGATCAAAACACACTGTTTTATAAATATTGTATTGTTCAGAGTCTGCAAAATGATAGACAAGCACAGATGTCACAGTTATCACCTTTCTAAGTCTTGGAGTTTATACACTCCTGCTTGTAGCGCATGAAAATTTGTGATTTTCCCCAGGCTACCTATGGGTTTATCCCCAGAATACTAAGGATTTATATCCAATATGTTTTTGGGTTTTACCCCAGTAACACAAGAACTGTCCAAACAGTTAGAATTTGAATTCAAAAATTTTCTAAGTGTTCGAAGACTTCATGCACATGGGACATTCCTCCTAAGGAGATTGTGTGAAGCTCGAAAGATCAAATTTGGACCTAGTGTACTAAGTATCTCAGACTGGGGACATCTTAGTGGAAGAAGTTGCAAAAGGAGCGAAGTTTGATACTAGGATTATACTCTTTTCCTGGTATGATCTTTCCTTTATGAACTCTACATAAGTTGTTTGAACTTTTAAAACTGTGTTTAAGGCTTAAATATCCTGACCAGGATGTATCCTTAGGATACATTCTCAAAATCTGTTTTCGGAATATGTTTCAGGATATTTGGGATATAATACCTGGATTTAAAATCAAGGTTGAGTTCATGACAAACATCTATTATCAAAACAAGGTTAATAAATTTTAAGTAAACTACCTTTTTCCTTTTAATACTGTGAATTGTTTTGAGAATTACACTGATTTTGAAAAACTGAAATTTGAGCTAAATAATGCATGACAAAAAATTAAAAAGAGCAGCAAATAAGTTCAAAGAAGGTGGTATTGTCTAAAATATGTGATACTAGTCGATAACCAAAGGCTTCATCCTAAAACCTAGGACCCATCCACCTTTGGTTATCGAACTGTTTTAATGCTGGAAAAGAAATTGTTCAAAGGACAAAAAATAAAACTGTTTGAACAAACATAACCATCAAATTTAAAGGAAACAAGTTTTAGGAGGGAGCGCCTTCTTCGTTCATCGCGTTTTCGACAGCATCCGTTTCAGGAGCGGCTTGAACATCCCTCTCAGCTTCACCGCTAGCACCAGTTGTTTTTTCAACCGCATTTGAGGATCCTTCAGCTGCAGGTATAACAGGATTGTCGCCGAGACTCCTTAGCTTTGTCTCCCAGGCATTGACATCCCAAGAAGGGCATTCGAAGCCCAGTGTCTTGGCTTCGTGGGCCATCTTTAGCCTGGCCTGAAGAAGGGAAGTAACGACAGAACTTTTAAGGCCCTCCCGGTAGCTGATCATATCCCGTTCATGTTGAGCATGGGAAAAGTAGAGATCGGCTTGAGCCTCAATAGCAGCTTTGTTGAGGGCGGCCTGGTGTTCTTGTGTCATGGCCTTAAACTTGTCCTCGTAATGTCGAGATTTCACAGCTGCAATCATGCCCTGGTCGGAGATGGTAACCTCAGCTTTCTTCAACTTGGACTCGAGCATCTTGTTGAGCCCACAGGATTCCTGGTATAGATGAACCAGACGTTCGAGACCCTGCAACATAAAGACCATGTATTAGCCTTAATAAACAATTATAACCGGCATATGGTGCAGGATATAGGTCAAGGATACTAACCTGGTTAAGAAAAGAAGTCATGAACCCGCTTGCCTCAATGAACCCATGATTCTCATAGGAGAACGTATCAGAAATGGTAGGTGAGTCAGTCTCTTTCCTTTTGCGAGAACTTGAACTTCGGGGCTTAGTAGCTGGCGAAGTGTGACATCTGTGCCTGTCTATCATTGTACAGACTCTGAACAATACAATATTAATAAAACAGTTTGTTTTGATCCCAACGTTTGTTATTTATGTTTGATTTTATGCACATGTTGAATTTTGATAGATTTTGAACTCTATATCGCTTTCTGGGAAGTTATACGCAAACTGATGCGTAAACGTAATCAGTTTAACTCGACAAACACTCCGGAACAGCAACATAAACTTAACATACCTTAAATAACCCTTACATAACTTAGAAATAAGTTTTAAAGGGTTTGGTATGGCAAAAACAAGTTGATTCGCTCACAGGGACTATTTGCGTCAATATGCAAAAGTCTGCCGTTTCATAAGTAAACGTACAGTCCAGAACTTGATCATAAGCTAAAGATACCATAAATAACTTAAACATAGCTTAGAAATAAGCTTTGAGTGGTTCGGTTTGCGAAAACATGCTTATTTGATCTTACAGGGACTAAAAGTGTCAAAAAACGGCGTAAGTTTGCATTTTCGGGCATATCTTACGTTCTGACCACATCTGGACATCCAAAATTTTTGTACACGCTAAAATATTTTTTATTTTAGTGATCGCCATGCAAAAATACCATTCGTCGCTTAATTTGGTTCGTTTTCGCGTCCGTTTGAGTTTCGTCGTAATTTAACGAATAACGCGACCGTACGACCACACGAGCCGACATCCGAGAGTTTTCCGAGCACACTTTGAGTCCTCTAAACTTTATTGACCTTGTAGAGCCTTGAAAATGGCTTAACGGGGGTCAAAAGGGCCAGAAATGAGCTTATTCTAGTACAGGGACCAAAACTGACATTTGCTGAAAGTTGTTAGCTTGCGCACCGCAAGCACTATCTTTACGGTGCGCAAGGGAGGCCCAGCATCAGAAAATGTGTTTTTGAGCAGATTAGCTGTTTCCTTGTGTTTTCTTGCAACTTCCTTGTGTGATAACCAAGTTTAAGTGTTCCCCAAGTCCCTCAATCATATCCTAACATGTGTAGGGCTGGGATCATTACTTGATCACCACACAAAATGATCTTGATGGCTCTTAATTCCTATAAATAGCAAAGCCAGTTCACTCATTCCTTGCTCATTCTCTCATTTCTCCTTTCTCATCTGCTTTGGAGAGCTTCCTCATCTGATTGGGAGCTTATTTCCTTTGTAGAAAAGATAGCAAGGACTTTAGTGAGCATTCTTTCATTCTTTTATTGCTTACTAGTTTAAAAAGTCAAACAGTGTTTGACTTTCAGATATGACCAGTCAATTGGTCAAGTCAAAGTTCAATTGAACTTTGCAATGTGATTGTAATCACAATGGTTATAATCCTTAGTGATTATACCTACCGATTACCACATTAACTAGGCATAGTGACGAGTCAAAGTTTCGGTCAAAATGCGTCTTAGCACGCATTTTGCAACGAAACTATTTTCGGGTATCAAAACCCAGTGTTTTGATACCAAATCAGTAGGTTAAGCATATTTTGACATGTTTAACTCGTCACTAATAGTTTGGTGCTTGTTTAGGTCGTTAGTTAAGCGGTCTAAACAACCGCTTAGACTTTCGAACCCGACCCGATTGGTCGATCTTTAGGATCCGACCAAGCTTACTTAGTGATCATAGTTATATAGGGAATAACCCCTGAGGTTATACCTTATGATCACATAGGATTGGTTAGTGTTTTGCTAGTTAGCTTGTATGCCCATAGAAAATGACCAAAACGCCCTTTTGAAGTATAAATTCGTATTTTGACTATGTGAACATGTTTTTGACATATAATCTGATTTAGTAACATGTTTAGGCATAATTGGGCATGTAAGACTTGTCATAGCACATAGTTAACCAACCGAACATAGTCTTACGCTAACGACGCATTATAGTAGCTTATACTACCATAATGGGTCGAAACGGGTCAAAAGCACTTAGGTAGACTTTCAAATCAGAATGTAAGGTCTATTAAATCATACCATATGAGTTTAAATACTCATTTGATTTATAGAACCTCATTCTATCCTATCTCCCGATTTAGGAGCCGGTTATTAACATAGTTACCTATACTAGGTGCCGGTTGATTCCGTGATACTTGGAGCTTAAATTGGTCTTATTCTCAAGACTAATTAGCAATCCCAAGTGAGTACATAGTTCCCCTCTTTTACCGTTTTCAAATACTTTGGGGTGATTCACATGTACATATTTGTTACTTTCTTGTTTTACAAGCTTTTGTGACATAAACATGCTAGTTTCACTTAGTACATATTTAGTACATGTTTTCACTATGTTTTGCTATGTATGTTAAGCATGCTAGCACATTGATTTATTACACATTTGTTACATATGTTTACTTAGCATATGTACGCATTGTTTTACATGACATTTCTATTAGGCATGTTTATTTAGCATACCTAGTACATGGTTTTCATAGCATGTTTACATTGGTTATGACATTTGGTGTGTTTAATCGTGACAATAATACATTCATTAACATTGATCACGCCGCTCGGACTTATGTAATGGAACCATAGGAATTGACAACTCCCGTTTCCGACTTCCTAGGTTTGTTTGGAAGTTGGAAATGACAGAATCCGACTACATAACTTAGATGAACCTTTAATTTGTTTAAAGGTTTGTCGCCACAGTCGCAAGGCTTGAATGTATGCGATTAACATTACTGCAAAAATGTTTGTAATCATAAAGCATTGTTTTTCTGCAAAACATAACATTTGATTTAAACTTAGGTTTACTCAACAACATTGTTTTGTACATTTTTCCTACGAGGTTGAGTAAATTCTTTTATTCACCGTACATGACATATGTATCACATTGGCATTTTTACATAGTTTAAGTAGATGTTTTCCTACTTACTATGCATACCATTGGTTATACATAATACATTTACACATGATATTAAACATAGTTTATGCATAAACATTTTGACATTAAACATGACATTTTGTTGGGTAATGATAAGTGACTTATGTAACGGGGCTATGTGCCATACGATAAAAGTATGGTGGATACGCCGATGGTACTTCCTATATATAAGTGCTTTTATTGTATTTCACATTGTTACGTTATATAAATCACTTGGACAAGACATGAAACATTTTTACAAGGACATGACATTTTATTACAAAATACATATTTCACACAAAATTACTTTTACTTGGTTATCTATTTAACCATGCATATTTCTTTTATATCATTTGATTTTCATATCGATTTTCACACGATTTTATAAAAGAAATCATTTTACAAGATTCATGACTATTTTTGTTAAACACTTCTTTTAAACTACAAGTCATGAATCCTGCATAAACAAAACCTATGTATCTCACAGGCATTTTTATGCTGACGTACCTATTTTTACATGTGTTTCAGGTGCTGATGCAAGATGATATTTGTGCTTCACTTAGGCGGACTCGGGCCTTAGTGGCTTAAAAGAAAATTATTATGTTATGTTTTATTTAAATTCCAAGAAAATGTAAACTTTAAATTCAATAATACATAACTTTAATTACCATGGTTGTTGAAACAATGATTCTGTCACCTCACTCCCAGGCGTTTCCGCCGCGGTTTGTTGTTTTACGCGGCCGGGGTGTGACAGAAGAGTTGGTATCAGAGCCAATGGTTATAGGGAATTAGGTTATTAGTAATGCTTTGACCTAGACTATAACTTTCTAGGACCCTAACACAAGTTTACTTGTGTTTAGATCTTAAAACAATACCTGTCACCTATCCTTAGGTGATTACCAAAACATGAATACAAATTTCCAAAATGATTTTGAAATCCATCATCTATCCTTAGATGATTTCTTTTGGTCTTGTACCTTCCAAATTTTCAAAATCTCGTCAAAGTTTGGGTCTAAATAATGTGAACACGTGCAAACTGGAAGAGTAAATGCCTGTACCCTGAGTTTTCTGTCTAAGGCTAGAGTGTTCGTACAAATCCGCAGTATCGGACCAGTCACTCTTACCTGGGAACTCTTGGGGTGAGTATTCACTTATAGGCGAGCATGTCTTCAGTGATACATTATTATGACCTATTTACTTTGATCTGTCACTGTGTGTCGTTTGTTTGCTTTGTGGTAACAAACAAATGACCACCATCCTTGCTTTTTGTCGATTTTATTGATATCTCATTTCGTTCATCACGTCATCTCACTCATTTTCTCTCATGTTTCCTCTTTTAGAATGCCTCCTCGACGCGAAAATCCGCTATCGAATGCCGAACTGGCAGAAATCATCGCGCAGCAAATGGCTGATGCGTTCCCTAATCTCATTGCTCAATGGAACCAAGCCAACAATAAAAATAATGCACCGTGCAATTTCAAAAGTTTTAATTCGGCTAAACCACTCAAGTTTAGTGGTTCTGAGGGAGCAACTGGGCTCCTACAGTGGTTTGAGAGTCTTGAGAGCACTTTTCGCCATGTTCAGTGTCCGAACAACCGTAAGGTCGAGTTAGCGTCTAGTGTATTTCAAAAGAGGGCTCTTAGCTGGTGGAATGGGGTAATGAGAGACCGAGGTGCTGAGGTTGCATTGGGTCAGACATGGGAGGAACTTAGGGCTCTCATGATGAGAGAATTTTGTCCTCGTCACGAGCAGAGGGCACTTGAAAATGAGTTCCAGGACTTTAAGCAGGACAGTGGTGAACACCGGGCATATACTGATAGATACGAGGAGTTAAGCTTGCTCTGTCCTACAATGGTCACGCCTTTGGATAAGGCTATTGAGAAATACATAGACGGTTTGCCAGATCCTGTTCAGGATATTGTCACTGGTAGCAACCCTACTACCATCCGACAGGCCATTGAGCTAGCTGCAACCCTTACTGAATCACAAATCAAGAAGGGTAAACTCCACAGAAAGGGTGACAAGAAGAAGAAACAGTCTGATAGCGCCACTGAGAACAAGGGCAAGAAGGCTGCCGAGTCTTCAAAGAAATCTAGGAAGCGTAAGGCTTCCAAGAATTTCGTTGTCACTACTCAGACTACTCAGGCTGCTCCTAATCAGGCAGCACGGAATCAGGCTGCACAACCTGCTGCCAAGAGGCTGTATGCGGGAAATGCACCTCTGTGCAACAGATGTAACAGCCACCACCAGCCACAGTTGCAATGCCGCATCTGCACGAATTGTGGCAAATCTGGTCATCTTGCAAATTCTTGCCGTTTTGCTCCTAACCAAAATCAGGCAGCTCAAAACCAAGCTATGCAAAACCCTGCCCAGAATCCTGCACGACCTCACTTTCCGCCTGGTTCGTGTTACAATTATGGGGACCTGACCCACTACAGGAACAACTGCCCGAGGTTGGCAAACGCAAATCAGGCACCGGCTCGTGGTAGAGTTTTTAATATGAATTCTAATGAGGCTCGTGCGGATAACGAAGTGGTGAACGGTACGTTCCTTGTTAACAACCATCCTGCTTCTGTTCTTTTTGATTCAGGTGCCGATAAGAGTTTTGTGTCCTTAGCTTTTGAGCCTTTGCTTTCGATGACTAGAACAAAACTAGGAAAGCCCTTGACAGTAGAGGTAGCTAGTGGTGAACCCGTTGTACTCGATTCTGTTCTTCGAAACTGCCAATTGAACCTTAAAAACCATCTTTTCCCAATCGACCTCACACCGATGCGACTCGGGAGCTTTGACATTATAGTGGGAATGGATTGGTTAGCCAAGTACCATGCTGAGGTGGTTTGCTTTGAGAAGATTGTCCGTATTCCGCTTTCGACTAGTGAGATCTTAGAAGTTCGTGGGGAGAAACCTGTTAAACTCATGTCTTGTACCCAAGCCCAAAAATACCTACGAAAGAAATATGTCGCTTTCTTGGCACATGTTGTAGAGGATAAAGGCAAGGGTAAGACTACCCAAGACATCCCTGTTGTTCGGGATTATCCTGAGGTATTTCCTGAATACTTACCTGGATTGCCCCCTGTACGCCAAGTTGAGTTTCGCATCGATCTTATACCTGGCGCAAACCCCATTGCTAAGTCACCTTATCGTCTTGCACCGTCTGAGATGCAAGAGTTATCTAAGCAGCTTTAGGAGCTATCTGACAAAGGATTCATCCGTCCAAGCTTTTCCCCTTGGGGCGCTCCTGTCCTATTCGTGAAAAAGAAAGATGGATCTTTCAGGATGTGTATCTATTATCCTGAGCTTAATAAGCTTACCATCAAAAATCGATATCCCCTACCTCGCATTGACGATCTCTTTGATCAGCTACAGGGCGCTACTTGCTTTTCAAAGATAGATCTGCGTTCTGGGTATCATCAGCTTCGAGTTCTCGAAGAAGATATTTCCAAAACTGCTTTTCGTACTCGATACGGTCATTATGAGTTCACTGTTATGCCTTTCGGTTTAACAAATGCTCCTGCTGTTTTCATGGACTTGATGAATAGGGTTTGTAAGCCTTATTTGGACAAGTTCATCATTGTTTTCATCGATGATATTCTAATCTATTCTAAAACGCGAGCTGATCATGAACAGAATCTTCGTCTTACAATGGAGCTCCTAAAGAAAGAACAGCTTTTCGCCAAATTCTCCAAGTGCGAATTTTGGCTTAAGGAAGTTCAATTTCTGGGGCACATCGTTAACGAACAAGGTATACATGTAGATCCCGCCAAAATCAGTGCAATTAAGGATTGGGATACACCTACTACTCCTACCGAGGTTCGTTCATTTCTTGGTCTCGCGGGTTATTACCGCCGTTTCATTGAAAACTTTTCCAAGATTGCAGTTCCCCTCACTGCTCTAACTCAGAAGAGCAAACCTTTTGAGTGGGGATCCAAGCAGGAGGAAGCTTTCCAGACCTTGAAACAGAAACTCTGTGATGCACCTATCCTATCTTTGCCCGAGGGTAACGACGATTTTGTCGTGTACTGTGATGCGTCCAACTTAGGCCTTGGCTACGTTCTTATGCAAAGAAACAAAGTTATAGCCTATGCATCAAGACAGCTGAAGGTACATGAAAAGAACTACACCACTCATGATCTTGAGTTTGGTGCAGTAGTCTTTGCTCTCAAAATCTGGAGACACTACCTTTATGGTACAAAGTGTGTAGTGTTTACTGACCACAAGAGTCTCCAGCATATCTTCAATCAGAAAGAACTTAGCATGAGGCAACGACGTTGGGTTGAACTCCTAAACGACTACGATTGCGAAATTCGCTACCATCCTGGTAAGGCGAATGTCGTGGCTGACGCATTGAGTCGTAAGGAACGTGTCAAGCTTCATTGTGTCCAGGTTCGAACTGAGATTCAATCCCGCATAATTCAGGCTCAACATACTTGTGTTACACAAGACTTGATGGGTAAAGAATTACCGTGTCATACAAATCCTGAGCTTGAACTGAGAGACTTTGGGATATTCTATTACATGGGCCGTTTGTGGGTCCCAAGTATAGACAATCTTCGCACCTTGCTTATAAATGAAGCTCATAAGTCTCGTTATTCTAATCATCCTGGTGCAGACAAAATGTATAAGGATCTTCGAACCCAGTATTGGTGGCCGGGTATGAAGAAGGACATTGCCTTATATGTTTCCAAATGCCTTACTTGTCTTAAGGTTAAGGCAGAACATCAACATCCCTCTGGATTATTGGAGCAACCAGAGATTACGGTTTGGAAATGGGAAAACATCGCTATGGATCTCATTACCAAGCTGCCACGCACTAAAAGAGGTCATGACGCCATTTGGGTTGTTGTTGATCGTCTTACAAAGTCAGCGCATTTCTTGCCGATCCGCGAGGATTTATCTGCTGACAAGCTTGCCAAGTTATATGTTGATGAGATTGTATCTCGACATGGTGTTCCTTTGAACATTATATCTGACAGAGATGCTCGATTCTCGTCTCGCTTTTGGAGAACCATGCAATCTGCCATGGGAACCCAACTTAATTTGAGCACAGCAAACCATTCACAGACAGATGGTCAGTCTGAGAGAACAATCCAGACACTGGAGGATATGCTTAGAGCATGTGTGATCGATTTTGGTGGTAGTTGGGATTCGCATCTACCGTTGATCGAATTCTCCTGCAACAATAGCTATCACACGAGCATCAAAATGGCTCCTTTCGAAGCTTTATACGGTCGAAAATGTCGTTCACCGGTCTGCTGGAATGAGATAGGTGAAGCTCAGCTTACTGGACCTAAACTCATTCTAGAGACTACAGATAAGGTCAAGAAGATTCGTGATAACCTTCAGGCAGCTAGAAGCCGTCAAAAGAGTTATGCGGATCTACGACGCAAGCCTTTAGAATTTCAAGTCGGTGATCATGTCCTACTCAAGGTATCCCCTTGAAAAGGTGTGATTAGATTTGGAAAGAAAGGAAAACTTGCACCACGTTATGTTGGACCATTCAAGATCGTTGAAAGAATCGGAAAAGTAGCCTACAGACTTAAGCTACCTCCTGAACTTGGAAATGTTCATCCGACATTCCACGTGTGCAATCTCAAAAAGTGTTTAGCTTATGAGAACCTCCACATACCACTTGATGAAATTCGTGTTGATAACACGATGCACTTCGTTGAGAAACCTGTGGAGATAGTGGACCGTACTTTTAGACAGTTAAAGAACAAACGGATTCATTTAGTCAAGGTTCGCTGGGAATCCAAACGTGGCCCAGAGTTTACTTGGGAACGTGAGGACCAGATGAAGACGAAATATCCGCATTTGTTCTCACAAGTTTCCTCTAAATAAATTTCGGGACGAAATTTCCTAAAGTAG
Source organism: Helianthus tuberosus (assembly GCA_030545235.1). Classification (NCBI taxonomy): domain Eukaryota; kingdom Viridiplantae; phylum Streptophyta; class Magnoliopsida; order Asterales; family Asteraceae; genus Helianthus; species Helianthus tuberosus. Next base: position 153,700,028 of record CM060412.1, read on the forward strand.
GGGAGACTGTGACATCTGTGCTTGTCTATCATTGTACAGACTCTAAACAATACAATATTAATAAAACAGTGTGTTTTGATCCCAATGTTTGTTATTTATGTTTGATTTTATGCACATGTTGAATTTTGATCGATTTTGAACTCTATATCGCTTTCTGGGAAGTTATACGCAAACTGATGCGTAAACGTAATCAGTTTAACACGAAAAACACTCCGGAACAGCAACATAAACTTAACATACCTTAAATAACCCTTACATAACTTAGAAATAAGTTTTAAAGGGTTTGGTATGGCAAAAAAAAGTTTATTCGCTCACAGGGACTATTTGCGTCAATATGTAAAAGTCTGCCATTTCGTAAGTAAACGTACAGTCCAGAACTTGATCATAAGCTAAACATACCATAAATAACTTAAACATAGCTTAGAAATAAGCTTTGAGTGGTTCGGTGTGCGAAAACATGCTTATTTGATCTTACAGGGACTAAAAGTGTCAAAAACGGCGTAAGTTTGCATTTTCGGGCATATCTTACGTTCTGACCACATCTGGACATCCAAAATTTTTGTACACACTAAAATATTTTTTATTTTAGTGATCTCCATGCAAAAATACCATTCGTCGCTTAATTTGGTTCGTTTTCGCGTCCGTTTGAGTTTCGTCGTAATTTAACGAATAACGCGACCGTACGACCACACGAGCCGACATCCGAGAGTTTTCCGAGCACACTTTGAGTCCTCTAAACTTTATTGACCTTGTAGAGCCTTGAAAATGGCTTAACGGGGGTCAAAAGGGCCTGAAATGAGCTTATTCTAGTACAGGGACCAAAACTGACATTTGCTGAAAGTTGTTAGCTTGCGCACCACAAGCACTATCTTTACGATGCGCAAGGGAGGCCCAGCATCAGAAAACGTGTTTTGAGCAGATTAGCTGTTTCCTTGTGTTTTCTTGCAACTTCCTTGTGTGATAACCAAGTTTAAGTGTTCCCCAAGTCCCTCAATCATATCCTAACATGTGTAGGGCTGGGATCATTGCTTGATCACCACACAAAATGATCTTGATGGCTCTTAATTCCTATAAATAGCCAAGCTAATTCACTCATTCCTTGCTCATTCTCTCATTTCTCCTTTCTCATCTGCTTTGGAGAGCTTCCTCATCTGATTGGGAGCTTATTTCCTTTGTAGAAAAGATAGCAAGGACTTTAGTGAGCATTCTTTCATTCTTTTATTGCTTACTAGTTTAAAAAGTCAAACAGTGTTTGACTTTCAGATTTGACCAGTCAATTGGTCAAGTCAAAGTTCAATTGAACTTTTCAATGTGATTGTAATCACAATGGTTATAATCCTTAGTGATTATACCTACCGATTACCACATTAACTAGGCATAGTGACGAGTCAAAGTTTCGGTCAAAATGCGTCTTAGCACGCATTTTGCAACGGAACTATTTTCGGGTATCAAAACCCATTGTTTTGATACCAAATCAGTAGGTTAAGCATATTTTGACATGTTTAACTCGTCACTAATAGTTTGTGCTTGTTTAGGGTCGTTAGTTAAGCGGTCTAAACAACCGCTTAGACTTTCGAACCCGACCCGATTGGTCGATCTTTAGGATCCGACCAAGCTTACTTAGTGATCATAGTTATATAGGGAATAACCCCTGAGGTTATACCTTATGATCACATAGGATTGGTTAGTCTTTTGCTAGTTAGCTTGTATGCCCATAGAAAATGACCAAAACGCCCTTTTGAAGTATAAATTCGTATTTTGACTATGTGGACATATTTTTGACATATAATCTGATTTAGTAACATTTTTAGGCATAATTGGGCATGTAAGACTTGTCATAGCACATAGTTAACCAACCGAACATAGTCTTACACTAACGACGCATTATAGTAGCTTATACTACCATAATGGGTCGAAACAGGTCAAAAGCACTTAGGTAGACTTTCAAATCAGAATGTAAGGTCTATTAAATCATACCATATGAGTTTAAATACTCATTTGATTTATAGAACCTCATTCTATCCTATCTCCCGATTTAGGAGCCGATTATTAACATAGTTACCTATACTAGGTGCCGGTTGATTCCGTGATACTTGGAGCTTAAATTGGTCTTATTCTCAAGACTAATTAGCAATCCCAAGTGAGTACATAGTTCCCCTCTTTTACCGTTTTCAAATACTTTGGGGTGATTCACATGTACATATTTGTTACTTTCTTGTTTTACAAGCTTTTGTGACATAAACATGCTAGTTTCACTTAGTACATATTTAGTACATGTTTTCATTATGTTTTGCTATGTATGTTAAGCATGCTAGCACATTGATTTATTACACATTTGTTACATATGTTTACTTAGCATATGTACGCATTGTTTTACATGACATTTCTACTAGGCATGTTTATTTAGCATACCTAGTACATGGTTTTCATAGCATGCTTACATTGGTTATGACATTTGGTGTGTATAATCGGGACAATAATACATTCATTAACATTGATCATGCCGCTCGGACTTATGTAATGGAACCATAGGAATTGACAACTCCCGTTTCCGACTTCCTAGGTTTGTTTGGAAGTTGGAAATGACAGAATCCGACTACATAACTTAGATGAACCTTTAATTTGTTTAAAGGTTTGTCGCCACAGTCGCAAGGCTTGAATGTATGCGATTAACATCACTGCATAAATGTTTGTAATCATAAAGCATTGTTTTTCTGCAAAACATAACATTTGATTTAAACTTAGGTTTACTCAAAAACATTGTTTTGTACATTTTTCCTACGGGGTTGAGTAAATTCTTTTATTCACCGTACATGACATATGTTTCACATTGGCATTTTTATATAGTTTAAGTAGATGTTTTCCTACTTACTATGCATACCATTGGTTATACATAATACATTTACACATGATATTAAACATGGTTTATGCATAAACATTTTGACATTAAACATGACATTTTGTTGGGTAATGATAAGTGACTTATGTAACGGGGCTATGTGCCATACGATAAAAGTATGGTGGATACGCCGATGGTACTTCCTATATATAAGTGCTTTTATTGTATTTCACATTGTTGCGTTATATAAATCACTTGGACAAGACATGAAACATTTTTACAAGGACATGACATTTTATTACAAAATACATATTTCACACAAAATTACTTTTACTTGGTTATCTATTTAACCATGCATATTTCTTTTATATCATTTGATTTTCATATCGATTTTCACATGATTTTATAAATGAAAACATTTTACAAGATTCATGACTATTTTTGTTAAACACTTCTTTTAAACTACAAGTCATGAATCCTGCATAAACAAAACCTATGTATCTCACAGGCATTTTTATGCTGACGTACCTATTTTTACATGTGTTTCAGGTGCTGATGCATGATGATATTTGTGCTTCACTTAGGCGGACTCAGGCCTTAGTGACTTAAAAGACAATTATTATGTTATGTTTTATTTAAATTCCAAGACAATGTAAACTTTAAATTCAATAATACATAACTTTAATTACCATGGTTGTTGAAACAATGATTCTGTCACCTCACTCCCCGGCGTTTCCGCCACGGTTTGTTGTTTTACGCGGCCGGGGTGTGACAGGAAGGCTTGGTAATGATGATGGATTTAGAGCTGCTGGGCTTGGATGAGCCCGTAGCCTTGGGACTGGGCTCCATCTTGACCTGGACGTGATCAGAATAATTGTCCAGCTCATCAAGGTCGAAAACCTCTGGGATCTTGGCTGGTGCTGCATGGAGGGAAGTTTTACATCTTTATTACTCTTCATTCTATTACACTAATCAGTTATTTATGAAGTGACTCTTACCAGACATTTCAGATGATGAATATTGACTGGAACTTGGGATGTGTGTAGTAAAACCCCTGTCACCTGCTGGTAACTGGTAAACTGCTTCGATTCTTTTTTCGGATTCCACAGTAGGGGGAGCTACTTCCTTAAAGTTCACTGCATAAAGATCAAATAAGAAGATATTAGCACATGATAAAAGTCTAGAAGTATCTGGGGATATTCTTGACCCTACCGGTGGTTAACCACTCCACCGGAAGACTAGCACCCTCATAGATGGAGTCTCGCTTGACGAAGAAGAATTTACGTTGCCATCCATCCTCATTCTTGGTGGCTTTAAGTATAAGGGGTTTGCTGGAAGTCGAAAAGAGCAAGAACCGACTGGAACCGTGTGATCGGAGGCGGTAAGCAATCGGCATATCCTCGATGCAGAGGTCGGGACAGTGAAGATTTTTGATTTGGTTGAGCACAACCAATACTCTCCAAAACACGGGCATGGTTTGGGCAAAGGAAATACCAGTAGTCCGGAAGAATTGCATCATGAATTCAGGAAATGGATATCGAAGACCTAGAGAGAAAAGGTATGCCGGAAAACAGACCCAATCGGCAGAAGAAACATCTGATCGAATTGATCGATCAAATGGTCTAAAAACCGTGCCATCGGGGAAAGCATCGGAGGCTCTCAACGCTGCAATGTCTGCGTTATCAAAAGCACAGATCTCCTTCTCGGGATTTTTGAGAAGGTTTTGCTGAACGAAGGATTCCGACGATTCACCGGTTTGAGAGTGGACACTAGTAGCCATTGGAAGAAGGATAAAATTAACAGAAAATGAGGAAAGGATGAGTGATTACCTGGAGACTCTGTTGATGATATCTGGTTCTCAAACAAGAAGAGAGAAGCTATAGGAGCGTGATAGATATCCATCGAGTGAAAAGCGTGTTGGGAGTTACATAGTGCTATCTTGACCGTCTTTTCAATTTAATAACCTCGATTCACGTGATAAAGTTCTAAAATATATCCGTTGGATTGGTATGCCAACATATATATTTGGGGACAATTGTTATGGGTCATTTTCTGCTTATATATCCTGACTAATATTCTGGCTTTGGTTGTTTATTTGTGATCAGGATACCGGATCAGGATATTGGTAACATCCTGATACGATATCCTGGTGCTAACCAATTAGCTCACGTGCAGATTATTGTAACAAGCCTCTAACGGTCAGGAGGACTTCTTCCCCTCAAGACTCGGGCAAGTCGGTTGGGTTATAGACATTGAACCCGAAAGAAGTGGACTACAACGTTTACTTGAGGAATATTCGAAGCATCCCGGTTTAATAGGATAGTTTGTTATTTTCGTTTTACTATAAATAGATTGATCGGATCAGGTTAAGGCACACATTCTTACGTACACTTTTACTCTCTTGTTGCAAGCAATCACTGCACTCAAACACTTGTACTCGAATTACATTGTAACACCTAGTTGATCTGCATCATATCCTACACTGTATCCTGATATTTGAAGCAATAGAAGAACAAGGCAGCTGCGATTGTCAGCTCCCGAGGTTTTGTGCCGGCGATCTAGATTGATCAAGGGCTTTCCTCGCACATCCTGTGTCACCCTTTACATTTTCGCTCATCGTTTGATCATAGATACAGCTCTATATCCTGAGCCGTATCCTGAAACTGTTTTTGCAAATAACTTAACTAGCATATTTTCAACGCACATTTCTAGCACACTACGTCACCTAACTAATTTGATTACTAAATTGCTTCGGTAATTTTTGACCAAAACTGTTGATGCTACGGTTCTTGTTTCACAACGCGGAGAGGGCAGACATTAGCAAAATGATTAGGGTTACCACAAGTGTAGCAAGTTCGAGCATTAGAAACGGGTGCTGGAAATGCTGGATTACCCTGAACAGCAAGAGGTTGAGCTGGTGGTGCTGGAGGAGCTTGAGCAGCTTGCTGACATGGGCCTGAACGGCAGTGAGCAGTGAAATGCCCGTAGATGGTGCAATTTGCATAGAAACGACAGTTGACCCCTGTCGGATGATGATAGGTGCAAGTAGGGCACAGAGGGTGGATACCACTGTACGCACACTTAGCAGGCGATGCGTTGGTAACAGTAGCTTGACGATTCTGGGTGTTGGGTTATACGGCGACGGCGTTGGGTGGAACGGCGGTTGTATTATAGTTCTTCTTCTTGTTGTTGTTGTTCTTTCGCTTGCGGTTCTGACGTGAAGACTTTGAACCTTGAGATGCTGCATTGTCGGTGGCGGGAGTAGCAGTTGCTTGATTGAGACTCTTGGTCGAGGTTTTGAAATAACCAGCCAAAACTCGCTTGTCATTGATCTCAGCTGCGATTTGGTATGTGACAATCCGAGATTTCAAGGTCTTTCCCATACACATCACTAATTTTATAATCATGTTTTACAATTTGATTCACGTGGTGTCGAAGTGTAGTTTATGTGCATAATTAATAGTTTTATGTGTTATTTGTGGTGATAAATATAGTTTAATTAAGGTTTAGATAAAGGTTCTTCGCCATTAGTCAACCCCGATGAAGAATGGGATTCTTCGCCATCACCAACCCCGACGAAGAATAGGATTCTTCGTCGAAGAAGGTTCTTCGTCGGAAACGGGCCTCGGCCCAATCTATTTCGCGGCCCAACTGTTGATGATTATGTGATTGTATAACCCTTATAACCGTCAAACGTAAACTAAAAACCCTAAAGTCTCCCTTTTCCTTCCTGTTCGACGGCAAACTTGGTTCCCTTGAAGCTCTCAATCATTCGAGCACCTCTCCACTCCTCGTATCATCTTGTTTATCGGTTAGTGTCTAACATTATTATTCGATGAGTTTCTGATGATTGTGATGTTATGTGAATTAGGGTTCCGTTAATAGATTGATAGACCTAGAACGTTACATGATGCAGTGGTTCCGATGATTATATACATTTTCGTGTTCGTATTGTGATTCCTTGATTTCGTGTAATAAGTTGATGACTTGATAGATTAACATTTGATGGTTCATGGTCTGTGAATGTTACGTGTTAATGCTCGATAAAACTGTTATGTGTGGAACAAATCTGAATGCTTGATGATTGCTTATAACTAGGATGTTTACTCGTGCAATGATCGATGTTGATGAAACTGTTAAGTTGTTATTGTTGTTAGAGATCTAAGGGTTGAAACTGTTTCATCTCCTGATGAGGGGCGATGAAGATGGGTTCTCGACGAAACATGGTGGTTCTTGGTCACACCCTATCTCGATGAACCATGGTGGTTCTTCGTCACACCTCGCCCCGACGAAGGATGATCCTTCGTCACAAGGGATATTCCGCCCGTGAAAGTAGATAGGAGGGATAGTAGATTGATATAATGCTTTTGTTGACGAATAATTGTGTTACAAAATGTTAATGTTGCATGATAATAATAACTAATGACGAGAATCCTGATTTAACTTGTGTAGTTAAAAACACCCATTTGTTATAGGTTGTTATGTGATATTCACATGAGATGTGAACATGTGTAAAACTGGGTATTTGGTATATGATATACTGTGATCTTGTGATAAATGCACACTGTGTACAAATACGTGACTTACTGTGTACAAATACGTAACTTGTTTGGTTATGTAACTAATGTTGATTGGTAACCACGGTAGGGTTTGGATTGACCAACTTGGATGGGTAATTTAACATACCGAGCAAATCAAAGGTGAGTTCATTCCTCTTGAGCATGCGTCTCGGTGGTTGGGATAGTCATTGGGTATCCCTGAGAGGGATAGGTTTTTGGGTAAATCAATTGGGTATTCCTGAGAGGAATACGTCTTGTGGGTAAAATCTGGAATGTTGGATAATACACTTATCCTATCACCTTTAAGTCCCATCTTGTTTGTTACCTGAGAGGTAACGGGGTTTTAGTTGTAGCGCTATCTAGGTTTGGCACCCTCACCCCGTACCTGAGAGGACAGGTGTGAACTAATGACTTAGTCATGCCCAATGCTTTGATAGGAGCATTGGGGAAAGGGCAAAGTAAATCAGGAGCCGTCATGTATTCAAGTTATTATCAACATTGAAATCAATGAACTGAACTAAACATTTGGTAACTAACGTTTTCGTAAAACTATGAACTCACCAGCGTTGTCTGATACACTTGTTGCATGCTCGCAGGTCGTTAGGTACTATAGAAAAGGAACTTGCTGTCTGGATGACTAGAGTGGTAATGGGTCGTACTGCTTGGATAGGCATGCTTGCCTAATGGTTTGACATACGTTTAGTTTTGAAACGTTTAAACGATGTTTTATTACTTGCTTCCACTGAAACTATTTGACTTGGATAATGTTTTATGAATGTTATGATTTAATGAATGGGAACTTTGTTAAATATTTTGTGGTTAGTTCAATGTGATTGGTGGCTAGATCCTGGTACGTCACACGCCTCGCGGGGGTTTCCACATGTGGTATTTTGGGGGTGTGACATGGTAGGTTTCCTCAATAGTAGCAGGTTTCGCTGCTTAAACAAAATCAGCTACACAGTCGGGGAGAGCTCGAATATACTTCTTGATTGTCATATCAGGCGTAGCCACCTGACTAAGACAGATAATACTCAGCTGCTTGAAGCGAGCAGTGATACCAGTGTTGTCGCCTCCTTCCTGCTTGATGTGCCAGAATTCATTCTCCAGCTTTTGAACCTCGTGAGGAGGACAAAACTCCTTCGTCATAAGCTCCTTGAGCTCTTCCCAGGAGAGGCCATAAGCTGCATCATTATCGCGCCTATTGCACTCAGCAGTCCACCAATCCAGAGCCCTAGACTGGCAGACTCCAGTAGCATTCACGGTGCGGAGATTAACTGGGCATCCTCTTTGCATGAAGGTGACTTTGATACAGTTAAACCACTGGAACATAGCACTGGGTCCATCTTCGCCAGTGAAGTTTGCAGGACCTCAGGTCTTGAACTGTTTGAAACTGAAAGGAGCTCGAGGTGCGTCGCTCTTTGACTCGACAGAAGATTTGCTGCTAACCTCGTTGATTTCACTAACAATCTGAGGTATAACTTTAGCCATTTCCTTGGCCACTAGTGAAGCAATACACTTGTCAGCATGGTTTCGGCGGGCATCACGTTGAGTGTGTGAGCCAAAGGAAGACATTGTCGAGTGTGAGTTCTGTAGCAGATGTCATCCCAAAAGGGATTAGACGAGATTCGATTATAGCGGGTTTCCTTTGAAAAGTTTCGCGTTTTAACATTCTCCATTATTATTATTATGTAAAGCACAGGAACACGTCAGCACATAAATCACATAAGCACGTATACACATAGACACATAAGCACGTATGAGCACATAATTCACATAAGCACATATTTTGCACGTATCCACCTACATATTTTGCACGTATTCACCTATCTTTCAAAGTCGCGTAGCGCATTCGAGAGTTGTGAGCGATAGCGAGTAGCGTAAGCGTGTAGCATAAGCGACGAGTGTAGCGTACGAAAGTTCTTAGTTTGAGTTGCGATTAGTTAGCGTTTTAGATTACGAAAAGTTGTGCCAGTTGTGCGCATTTAGTGAAGCGATGGGCGGATAGCGTAAAATCTCCAAAATCAAAACATATAAACATATAAACACATATAATCGATAATGCGTAAAATCGGTAACTACAAGCTTAAATCGAAAATAGAGTGTCTTGGGTGTTAGACGTCGACTACCCAAAGTGATTCGATTATTCCCAACGAGTTCAAGTACACGCTTTGGCCTAATAGACTGTGCTCTCACCGATACACGGCAAACGACACTCATCCTTCCAGTTACTATGTGACTCAAGTCGTCAGAACAATCGAGACTTTGGTGAGAGTTTTGTAAAATCAAAGTAGGGAGTGGAACTGGTCATTAAGATGCGGGTTTCAACCCTAACTTAACAACTTCGTTCCGATAAATGTGGTTATACAACCACAAGATAGAGATGGAGATCTCTATCGAGGTATGGATGTCACTCCTAACTCAACAAGGGTTCTCGTGCTGAGAGTAAAAATACGCGTAGAGTGAGTGATCTTATCGAGAGTTATTGGTTTTCACACGTAATCTCGACCCAATCACTCGCTTGTGTTATGCGAGTGTTTTCCAAAAATGTGTGTATTGGGTCAGCCTTAGGAAAGGCCAAATAGTTTTCAGCCTTAGGAAAGGTTGTCTTTGCACGAAGCTGTAGTATGCGTGTTCGTACGAAGATGTAGTTTTCGCGAGTTCGAATGAGAGTATCAAAAGTAGGCTTGTACAAAACCCCTACTGGGTTCACACAAGGCTAGTCTGTTGGTACTTAGACTATAGACTAGGTGAATTCTACATGACTCGACCTAATTCCCTATAGTTATGACTCTGATACCAATCTGTCACACCCCAACCGATGGCGGAAACATCGGGGCGCGACACTAGGCGAACCAGATTGCTCAAGAGAATCCATAACGACTATCCATTACTAATTTTTTTAACATTCATTGTCCCTTACCAACGAATAAATATTCACCACATAGTTATTACTGACAGCGAGTTCTCAAATGCAAAACAAGTCCGACAACCTAGATTTCTATTAGATGAGTTTCTAGACTGCCTATCTTGATTTCCAGCATAACATCCAAATCAACCTGTCACATACGTTAATATAAAGTCAATACATAAAGTAAAGGTGAGTACACAAGTTTGCATAGTAATAGTATAAAAAGCGTTAATCGAATCCCAAGAGTACGAGCGTTTACGAAAGAAATAACAGCGATGGGTAACGATCCGAAAAGTCGGGTTGTTACACCATTGACCACCACCTATTAATACCCATTTCCCATTTACCCACCCAAACCTCCGGCAATAACCACCTGCACCATCTCACACAACACCACAACACCTAAAAGTGCCATTCATTGTTCTCCTTTTCTCTGTCAGATCTCGACAACACACGGTGGACATTCCTTTTCGTAGCGATGTTCAACACAACGTGACAGTCGTCGTATGTGTACGCCGAAGGTCCAATAACAACATCAATTTTGAAGGAAACGAGTGAGCTGCTACTTAAGAGGTAACTACTTTGAATATCACAGTGGAGTGAGGAAAAAAATGAGGTGTATTTCAATGGTTTTTCATTGCGTTTTGTTAATTTTTGGAGATGAATTTCATTGCATTTTGTTAATTTTGGAGATGAAGGAAGGGGTGACGGTTCTCTTTGTCATTTGGTGCAATTATGATGCTCATTCTTTTGTTTTAATATATCTTATTTATTAGTGCTCATTAAAGTGAGGTGTATTTAAATGGTTTGCAATTGCGTTTTATTAATTTTGGAGATGAATGAGGTGGGTGATGGTTCTGTTTTAGCTCATTCTTTTCTTTTATGCATATCTTTATAATTTGTGCTCATTCTTTTTTATTTTGTAACAGGGCATATGACAAACATATTTATAACTGACTCGATTGTCTTCATTGCATTTTATGAAAGTCGATTTGTTGAATTTGGGGTATGATTGTGTTTTTTTAAATACCAGTTTTAGTCGATGTTTGTGATCAAATCTATCTATTCTTTTTATAAAATGAGAAATCCCAATGACATAAGAAAAGCTGATGTGGCAGCCAGAGAGGCTGTCCAACAATACTTTTCTTATGTCATTACTGCATCATAAAACCCAATATATAAAATCATTTTAAAATTCAATCAAACCTCTGCCAATAACATCTACACTTCATTCACAATTAAAACATCTGTTATTCACTTTACATTCAAACCTCTGCTCATCGTAACCAAAGTAAACCTCTGGCCAGATTCAAAATTCTGGCTTCAGATTCAAAATTCAAACCATATATTCGAACCCTATAAATAAGATATATGAATCTGGCTCCACATTCAAATTTCAACTCTATCTCTCTCGCTGATATCTGCGAGCGTATCTCTCTTTCTCTCTCTCAAATGCATAGCTCTCATGATTCAGCCGATTAATCTCCGATTACACTTCTTTGTTCAAACATTTGTTGATTCTGTTTACACATCATCGTTCCAATATCATGTGTTTGAACTTCTGTTTACATATTATCGTTCCAGTATCATTGTTCCAACATCGTCGTTTCAATGAAGCTTTCCTTCACACATCAACCTTTCAACATCGATGTTGCAGTATCATTATGCAACATCGTGAAAAGTTGCATGTGCTACCTTCTTTGATGGGAGAGTTGCATTGTTCCAACATCGTTAAATCAAAACTCAGCTTTTCTTATGTCAGTGAGATTTTCTTCTTTTATACAAAGTGTAGATTGGTGCAATATCATGAAAAATTATATATGCTACCTTCGTTGAGAGGAGACCTTTGCATTTTAGGTTTGTTTCTTATTTTGATTACCTGTAGTTTAATTTGATTATGAAGAAACAAGTGTTGATATTGTTGATAGTTTTTATTGACACTGACATTTTAGAATATGTTAAGATGCATATTGAGATTATTAAATTAAATAAGCATACATAGAAAAATAAAAATTTACTGAAATATTCATAAACTATTACACACTAGAGTTAACACTTGCTAGGATTTCGTAGACTCTGGCCTTTCTCTATGTGATTTCATGCTCTCTTTTGTTTTTAAGATCAGTTAGCATGTTGCAGATTTTCTGATCCTGTTTTAGTAGTTGTGTCAGAAACTCTTCTGCATTCTTTTGGAAATCTGATGGAGGAGAGTGGAGGACTTCATCGAGCAATGCTATGCTGTTCCAGGTTTTTTTGTAATTAGTGTCATTGATTATGTTGACTTTCCTGTTTAGTTCTCCGTCTTTTCTTTTTTTCTTGAGTGACCACATCGAGAATTGTGTTTTAACATCGCTGGTGTCTGACCAGTGATAAAAGCTGAAGTTTGCCATGTAGATTTTTGTTGGATTTTTTTATTTTGATTGGTTTTTGACAGACAGTGATTTGTAAGACAGTTTGTTGATGTTTTGAATCAAAAGTAATCATCAGTCTTTTATATAGTTTAAAAACGCGTCTATATGATAAATGAAGAGGTTAATTGTAATTATGATAATCTGCTTTTTTTCTTTGAAGTTCTAAAATTTGTACCTTGGGTTTCTTGATATTTAATTTTATTCTTTCCCATAAAAGTTGGGGTTTGAAAAGGTTTTTGCATTAAAAGACTGCTGTTTTGAAATATAAATTAATATGTTTATATTAAATCTACACGTTTTGATTAATTAGATTATTAAATGTACAATGAGTTTAAGTGTGATTTCTTTCACTGTTAGATATTTTAGTATATAAACTCATCGCCACTTCACCTGTTTTTCATCACGTTTTCCTACGAAGATATCATACTTTCACATCACTTGAGTAATATAGTTTATTGAAATGGCGCCATACACTTCTGCAAAATCAGATGATTTAAAGCAGTGTTTTATCAGGCAAATTGAGGAACAGGTGTATGAGGATAGGGCTACTCTTCGAGAGCTGAAGAGATGTTTTGATGGACTGCAAGTTGGCATGTTCACGAGAGAGCAGGTTTCTAGAAATCTGATGCGGATGCCTTCAACTTCCGTTCATGAGCTTTGTGTTTTCAGTAATATAGAGTGCGGTGACAGAGACGTGGAGTTCATGGCGATGCTGAAGGACATACATCGAGAGGTTCAGCAATCGATGGAGTTGAAGCTAAGATTTCTTAATTCTTGTTGTTATTGTTAGATTTTAAAGTTTAGTTGTTCAGTATGTTATGTATTTATTGGTCTTTTAATGTCATGAATAAATTTTAATCTTATGAATCTTTGTTGTTGCATTTTACTTTTACTTATTTAGTGTTTGAGTTTGATTTAGATTATGTTGATGTTGAATTGTGTGTGAACAGATGTTTGGTAAGTCAACAGAGATTTAATAGGATCAAGGGTTGGTTTAAGGGTGAACAGATGAGTGCAAAGATAAAACAAGGTATAAAATTTGATCATTGATAGAAGTTTTTTGAAGAATTTGTTCCTGCAAATTACAGAGATTCAATATTTGGAGTTGTAAAAGGTCTGTTGTAGTTAAAGTCTGGTAAAAGAGAACATCTGCTGATGATGAAACATTGAAGAAGGAAAGGTCTGTATGGGAGACCAGATGTTAAAGAACAATAGATGATATTCAAAATATGTTGAGCCAACAAAAGGTTTTTATAGTAACAGTGGTTAGGTTAATAGTAGATATTGGGAGTTTGTTAGTCCATTAGATTAGATGTTGCACAGTATGTGAACATTGTAATTGTAGACCTATGTATAATAAGCATGCTGCTATTATCATATATTCAAACATTCTTATGAAACAACTGTGTATCCTAACGACTGTTGATTTACCACTGCTAAATAAATGAATAAATTCTAATGCTATTAATCTTTGTTATCGCATCTTCATTTTAATTATTTCAGTCATTCCTAAGTATTATTATATAATTTTGGATAACATCTAAGGATTGCAGACTAATATTGTTGTTGATGTGTAATTGTCTCTGGGTTTGATTTAGATTATGTTGATGTTGAATTGTGTCTGAACAGATGTTTGTTAGTCAACAGAGGTTTAAAAGGATTAAAGGTTGGTTTAAGGCTGAACAGATGATTGTAAAGACAAAATAAACTAGAATATTTGTTCATCAATAACAGTTTTTGGAAGAATTTGCGGTAAGACCAAATTACAAAGAGTCAATATTTGTTGTTGTAAAAGGTCTGTTGTAGCTAAAGTCTGACAAAAGAGAGCATCTGCGGATGAATAAATGTCTGAAGATGCAAAGGTCTGTTATGGGCCAACATATGTTAACGAACAACAGATGATATTCAATCTTAAAATGCTCAACAGAGATTTTGATACTAACAGTGGTTAGGCTAATAGCAGATGTTAGACTAACGACTACTGAGTTAGAACTGTTGAAAACAACTGTTTTTGAAACCTCTGCTTGCCTAAAAATACATCCACTACTGAAAGGTACCGTCTGTTGTCATAACTTCTGTTTATCCTAATGATTGTTGATTACTACACTGCTGACTGTCATCCATTATCACAAGAGAGGTTCTGACATGGACAGGTGTTAGCTAAAAATATAAACACTGCTGAAAGTTATCATCTGTTCTCATAACTTCTGTTTATCTAACGACAGTTTGACTCACACTGTTCCCAACTTCTGTAGTCGGCCAATAGAGGTTTCCAAACAACTGTCATCGATTGTCACAAGAGAGGTTCTGACGTGGACAAATGTTAGCTAAAAATAAAAACACTACTGAAAGTTATCACCTGTTCTCATAACTTCTGTTTATCTAACGACTGTTTGACTCACACTGTTCCCAACTTCTGTAGTCGGCCAACAGAGGTTTCCAAACAACTGTTATCGGTTGTCACAAGAGAGGTTCTGACGTGGACAGATCTTAGCCATCAGATATTTGTAACTACTGCCACGTCAGCCTTCACTTTTTCTCTCTATATAAACGTTGTTTCATCCCTAAACCGAGCTTCTACCACTACCGTCTCGAATTCAAAATTCTCAAAAGCAGTTTCCAACATATTAAAAACCATCCAACTTAAACCATGTTTCATCCCCAAATCACCTTCTTCTCCGATCATGTCTCTAAACATCAAAAACCCTCATAACTACCTCCCCATCTTCGAGAAAACCAGCAAAAAATACTAGCTTTCACTCAATAATTGACCTTTTAACGTCATCAAAATACAAATCAATCCTTACTGCTAATGCTCTGGTTCTTATGGAAACACTCCGACAATTTTGGTTTAATGCTGAAATAGAGTCTGAAGATAATAATCCAGTTGCCATCACATCTAAGGTCGGGAAAAGTGTGGTGCGAATTTCTTCATCTACAATTTCCACTACATTCGATTTGGACGACTTGGGAGGTAAGACCAACTTTGAAAAACCTGAACTTCATACAGAGTTCATTGAAAGAGGGTATGATGCACAATTAAAGGAAGTTACTATGTACAAACTAAACTTCCCTCCGCCAATGAAATTTTTGTTTCATACTCTTTTAACTTGTCTCTCAGCCAAGATCATCGCATTTAATGAGATACCTTTAAACATTCAGTATTTAGGTTATGCTATTTTAACAAAATCTGACTACGGTTTATCACAAGCACTGTTTTCTGATTTGTTGACTAATGTGAAAAATGTGAAAAAAAATTGAAAAAAGGTGTTCGTAATAATGCTTTTCTGTTGTATCCAAGACATCTAAGATACTACCTACGAAAACAAGTGTCACAAACAGATTTTGAACAAGGTGTAGCTTTTCAAATAAATAGTCTTACAAGTAAAACTTTAACCAGACTTATGGATAAAGAGTCAAAAGTTTAAAAAACAGAAACAAATGGGGATGAGCCTGTTTTAGATGCGTCCACATCTGTTGCTCAAACCTCTGTTGTTGAGCCAACTGCCCTTGGTGATCATGACACCACAACCGGCGTTGTGAAACACACACCAGCTAAACGCAAAAAATAACCTGCCACAGCCAAAAAGCCCACCAAAACCAAACAAAATAAAAAGGTTCCTCTGGAGGATGAGATCCTAGAGGTTAATCCAGTGACAACACAAATGTCACTTGAAACCACTGCTGCTACTTCCTCACAGTTGTTGGAAAGATCTCAACCCATCCAAACTCCTCATGTATCCTCACAAAAGGATCATGTTGTAAGCACATGGACACCACAACATGAAGTAGACCTTTCATATGAAAGTATGTTTAAAAGCCCCTCTCCTAGGGCAATCTCGCTTTCTACACCACAACCCTCTTCTCAAGTTCCATCGACAATATTACCTCTGTTTGAAGCAATTGAAATTCAGAAACAAAACAGTTCCTCTCATCCACACATTACTGAGAGTGGAGCCTAACAAATGACTGTGTCTGAACCAATTCAATATGCTATCCTACAAACAGTTGAGGAGGTTATCCCCGTTGAGTTTTACGAAACTCTTGGTGGTAGTTCAAGTGGAGCAGCCACTACAACTGTTGAACCCATTGGTGATCAGTTGGACAGTGGTTACATCATTAAGACTCCCTTGAAGGCAACCACTGATATGGTTACAACTGTAATCTCTGCTTCAGTGGGAAGTCCCCAGAACCTAGAAAAAGGGGCATATGTTTCTGATGATATGGAGTCTTCTCCTATTATCAAAACAAATACAACTACTACAGGTGGGAATTCAGATGATCCTATTAAAGTAGGTGATGAATTAAGTTAAAAGGATTTGACGGTTGGAGTGTCTACCATTGAAACTGATGTTGCTGAAATGAAAGAATTGATGAAGCAGATGATAGAGCTTTTTAAAAGTCAACCTACCACACAGGAAATTGCCAATGAGCTTTGGAATTCTATGCAACCCATCCTTCAAGCTCAGAGGAATTTGGCTGAAAGTAACTACAATTTCAGTTTGGAATTTATCAAAAATTTGGTTGATGCTAGGTATAAAGACACACAAGCGGATGTTATGACCATTAAGGAACATCTGTTGAAACTTACTGGCTCCACCCCTACATCAATCTTTGAGAAAGATGATGATAATGATGATGATGATGATGCCAAAAAGGGGGAGAAAGATTCACTGAGAAAGTTGCCACCAGATTCAAAAGCTAATCATACAGAAATTGTATCCTCTGCTGAACCTAAATCTAAACCTTCTCCAAAAAAACCACCACAAAAGAAGGAGAAAATAGCTTCAACACCATCATCACCAATTCCGTCAATAGATGCTGATATAACAAAAGTATCAGCAGATGTTAGCCAAACAGCTGCTGAGACACCAGTTGTTTCAGCAGAAGTTTGTCAAACATCTGCCATGATCATTTTCACTACACCAACCACAATCCAACCACCTCCAACGTCACAAAGATTTCCCATACATTCATCTTCTCTACTAAAACGTTCTCCTTCACCAGAAATCATGTCCACACGTAAGAGAAAAACTCATATTGTGTTAGAAGACGATGAGGAGATTAAATCAGCAATCCCTGTATCATCTACCTCCATTCAAAACAGTCCATCCTCATCATTTTCCACCCAGAGAACCTACTTCATCTCTTCCAATTGCTACACTACCATCAGTCATTCCTCTGGAAGCTCAATATCCTCTGGAGTTAGTCATTGTTAAAGGTGAAATTGAATCATTCTTCACAATAGAGGATCCATCTAAAAGATCCTTCCCATCTCTTTATGGCTATAAGAAGCCTCAAAACTTATATGAGTATCTGAAATTAAAAGTATCACAGGCTGATGTTATAGTAAGAGAGAACAGCATAGGGATGGATGACAGAGAATACCAGAGGTTCTTATCATTTCAGCTTAGCAAAGTCAAAAAAACTTGAAGACTATGCTAGGGACCTGAGTAAATCCATGTCTGAGAGGCCAGTAATTCCTGAACTTCAGATGCAATTGAGGGATGATTATGTTGGACACATTATGAAGTACAAACCATATAATGCAACTGAAGATCAATTCAAAGACTGGTCAGCAGATGCTCTTAGAGAAGAGATCGATAGATTCACAAAAATACGCAATGATCCTCTGGTAAAGCCAACTCCACCTAATTGGAAGAAAGTCAAAACAGTGGATTCAGATGAGGCATTGAAGTTTAAAAGAATGAGAGCAGAGCTTGTGGCTGCTGGTTATGGTCCAGCTAGATCCATTGCCAAATGGTCTAAACTGAAGATAGTTGAGACCTACAAAAAGCTCGAAGAACTTAGTGCTGAAAATCCAAATGTTCTTCAAAACCTAGTCTATCCTACAACTGCTGCTCTGTCTCTAAAGATCCATACTCCGAAAAACCTTCTCTCTTCATCTGCTTTATCTGAATCCATTGCAAATTTAGTTAGCAGACCACAATCACCAAACTCATCTTCAATAATTCTTTTCCCAAGAAAACCAACTGATCCAAAAATAGCAAAGTGGATGTAATGCTCAAAAACCCAAGTATTGACTTTGATCAGATCAGATGGTAGTGTTGAAGAGATTAAATGGATAGTGCATATAATCTGAATGCATACGATCTCCAAGATTTGTTGGACCTTCAACTTGAAAGGGATGATGAAGAAGACATGTTCTCCCAGGACTTTGAACTACAATTCAAAGGAAAAATTAGGGAGATGTTGATGACAAATAAAAATCAGTAATAAAGAAGGGTTTTGGTATCATCTGTTGTATAGGAAGATTGTTGGATCAGCAGCTGTGACATTGTCTCCGGTAGCATATTTAACCAGATCACAACATTGATTGAGGTTTGATGAAAGTTGTTTAGGCAGGTGGTCGTATGTTCTTAGTTAATGTTTGTTAAAACTTAAGTTGTATTCGAATTTTATTAAGTTTGCTAGACATCTTTTATATGTACTTATGTTTATAACAGTATACATTGTCAATGGGTGGATACTCTCTTTTTTGAATAAGAGAATGGAAATAATCATATGTAACTGATATATTAATCGATGATCTACGTTTATAGTTGTCTTTTAGCTATAAAAGATAACACATTTTGGTACAATATCTATATACCTATCTATATTTTCTATTAAAATGTGTTATGCATGGTTTTCTAAAACCACCCGTGTTTGTACACGGGTCTTACCGCTAGTACTATATAATAAAAGAAACCAATGAGGGGACACATGTCATTCATTGGAGACATCCATTTTGTAGTAATAAATATTAATTAAAAGATAATTATAAAATTAAATTTAATATAAATTTAAACAATTCGTATAAGAGATAATATAATATTTTGAAATATTTATTAGATTTCAAAATTATTTATCTTGAAATTAACAAAAGAAGTACACTAAATATAAATTAATTTAATGTAAATGATTTATTTATTTTATTAAGCGAAAATAGTTAAGGTTATAACCTATTTCAAAAATATTTACGAAAACATTAATCAATGTTTATTGGTTCTATACTTTTATTTTCGTGTGCAACTCTCAACTCAAATACGGTATTCACTATGTTTACGTGACATTTATAAGAACCATCACCACAATCACTCTATCTATCATATATCGAGTATATCCGTTAGTTTTTTTTAAATATAATTTTTTATTAGATTCATTCAACCCGTGTAATAAACGAGGTTTTTAAAGATATAATATTTTTATTATTTACGATACAAAATTACATTTATGCAACTCGTGTAATACACCGGGTTTTTTAAAATATAACTTTTTTTTATCTGGTATATAAAATTAGATTTATTCAATCCGTATAGTACATAAGGTTTGTAAAGATATAACAAGATATAACTTTTTATTGATTGGTATATAAAATTACATATGCTCAACCCATACAATACATGAGGTTCTTAAAAATGTAACTTTTTTCATTATTTAATATATAAAATTAAACTTACCCGTACAATACACGGGGTTTTCTTAAAGATATAACTTTTTTATTATTTAATATAAAAAATTACGTTTATTCAACCCATGTAATGAACGAGATTTTTAAAGGCATATTGTTTTATTATTTGATATAAAAAAGAGATTTTTAAAGGTATATTGTTTTATTATTTGGTATATAAAATTACATTTATTCAACCCGTGTTATAACGAGGTTTTTGAATATATATATATATATATATATATATATATAGGGGATCGCTAGAATGAGAACCACCACGAGTTATGAGAACCACGAGAACCGCGCCCCGCGGGTGGCCGTCGGCGACGAAATTTTTTTTACACCTAGATCCGTATATTTTAGCGGGGGGTTTAAATTTTCGGTTCAAACGGCGCGCCCGAAGGGGTAGTTTTTTACGCCCAAAGTTTGGGTTTTTTTAATTTTTCTTTTTTTTTTTACCAAACTTTGGGCGTAAAAAACTACCCCTTCGGGCGCGCCGTTTGAACCGAAAATTTAAACCCCCCGCTAAAATATACGGATCTAGGTGTAAAAAAAATTTCGTCGCCGACGGCCACCCGCGGGGCGCGGTTCTCGTGGTTCTCATAACTCGTGGTGGTTCTCATTCTAGCGATCCCCTATATATATATATATTTATTATTTGGTATATAAAATTACATTTATTCAACCGGCGTATTACGCGGGGTTTTAACCTAGTAATTTTAATAAAACACAATTATAAAACAAAGCTTATACTATTCTGGTCTATTGCGTTTTATGAAAAACACAAAAAAGAGGTAATGAGCTGGGCATTCTAGGGTCATTGTATTTTACGTCAATTGATGAGATTTGTTGGTGGTTCATTATGTTCAATCTATTGCGTTTTAGAAAAAAAACACATTTTTTGTGTTTTTAGTCCATTATGTTTTAGAAAAACACATTTTTTACGTTTTTAGCTCATTGCGTTTTGGGAAAAGCATATTTTTTTTTATGTTTTTAGTCCATTGCGTTTTAGAAAGAACAATTTGGTTTCTGTTTTTGATCTATTGCGTTTTAGAAAAGACATTTTATTGGTGATTTTTGTCCATTGCGTTTTAAAAAGAACACTTTCCTTTGTGTTTTTAATCCATTGCATTTTAAAAAGAACACTTTGTTTTGTGTTTTTTATCCATTGCGTTTTAGAAAAGAAAAAAAACACTTTCTGTTGTGTTTTTTTGTCTATTGCGTTTTAGAAAAAACACTTTCTTTTGTGTTTTTAGTCCATTGCGTTTTAAAAAAGAATCATTTTTTATGGTTTTTTTGTCCATTGCGTTTTACGCATCTGGATTATCGAAAACTTTTTTTTTTCAAAAGTATAGCAATAATGTGCTCGTTTTAAAGATAAAAAACACTCGTTTTTATGGTGCAGTTTATATACAAAAAATAATCACGTATGAAAAAATTATTAATGTTTTAAAACGAGGGGGGATTAGAGGAGAGATAAACTATTACTTGGATAGACTAGAATACCCTTAGAAATCTCAGGCGCCTCATTGTTTTTGTACAATTCATTCCATTTAATACAAGCCCTTAAGAGCATTCACAACCAATCCATCAAATTATACATATATTCCACTAAAAAACAACTCCTATATCAATATATTTCCACAAAAAACAAATATTTTTTCTCTCTCCTTTCAATTAAATAATATTATCATTACATTTTTCTCTAACTTCCACTCACAACCACTTTCAAAATATATTAAAAATTATAACGGGTGAACAGTGTCCCCCCAAATATACAGATGAACAGTAACATTTTCTCTCTCCTCTACTCACAACCACTTTTTATACCATTTATAATATAAAAACCCCTACTCACATAATTTGATGGTTAGGATGTGAATGCTCTAATTACTCAGTTGATGGTCATGATTATTACGTATCTTTCTTACCCAAACAAACTTCCTACTATATCCTGACCCCCAATAGATTTAAGATAAAAAAACTGTAGGTCTTTTCAACATTATTTGACAACATTCACACTTGACACCAAATTATACATTATATTATATTATATTATACATATATTAATAAAGAAACTGAATGAACAGTGTTAAGCACCGCTCATTGGAGGATTTAGGCGGTGATGAGTCATCACCACATAAACACGTGCCCTAATTTACCACCATCGAGTCATCCATGAAACCACATATATTAGCTAGAGAGAGAAACATTACTGGATTTGAAGTGAGAGAGGACGCAGATGAGAGCCGATGTTTAGCAGCAATACCGATCGTGGTTTAGCAGCCGTTGTAATGAGGACGTGGAGAAGAAGGGACTCAAGAAGAAGGGGTTCAAAGGAGATGCAGAGAAGGGGTTCAACGGAGATGCAGACGGTGGCCGTACGTCCGACATGTTTTCCGTGAGTCTCCCGTATGCCTCTTTTCTCTTACATGCCTTTCTTTTAACTCAGATCAGTGTTCTTGAAGGAGTTTCAGCGGCAGGGACAAGAAGCTAGGGTTCCGGTGAAGATCCGACAAGGTTCTGGTGACCCAACTATAGTGTAGGTGCTCTGGTGAGACTGTGCTGATGCTGTGGGCTTGCAAGGCAAGTGTGCTTAGTAATTCTAGGGTTTTCGAACGAAAGAAGCCAAATCAAATTCCTGGCCCGGAGTGATTGAAAGGTTAGTGGATCAAAATAATGGTGATATTCAAATGTTTGCGGACATTTCTTTTATTTTTTTAAATCAATTTGGCATTTTGTTTGTTATCATAAAACCCTAAACCCTTGGGGGATGGGTTTTTAAGACATTATTACTATCTGTTAATAGACAAACGTAAATGAATAGTAGTTAATAGCTGGGTGGATCTAATTAGTGTGCCACGTTTATATAGGTTAATGTTTTGCTGCCTCGGGTAATGAAGGCCACTAACAGAGAGGAATAGGACAACAACAGAGCGAAAGAGAGACGGCGGTGGTTTGATGTTTCCGACACACCTACCGGTGACGAAATCAGACGTCCCATATGATGGCGACGAGTTCTAGAGTCCCGATCTGTCAAGCAGTTGCTACATCGCTACGCGTCGCTGGCGACATGTACAGTATTTGAACACAGATTCGGGGACAAGGGAGGTGAGCAGCGGCCGACGAACTACTGGACACTCAACTAGGTTTTCGGGGGAGTTCCGGCAAGCCGATTTCACCGGTGATCATCAGTTACAGGTATGGGTTATCTATTTTCACATCAGTTAGATTGTAGCCATCGATTGGGTTCTAGGTATTGTTGTCGCAAATTTGGTATTTTTTAAGGCATTGATTAGGGTTCCGGCAAGTAGAGTATGGCCGGTGATGAGTCGATTGGAGTAATTAACCATCGATGTCCAAGGTCTCTCAGATCAGTATAATCGGAGTTTCGTGATGCGTTTCTCCATACGTATGGATCATTCTTTGTTAACAAATGATTGTATTCTTTGCTGGAATGAGTTTATATATGGTATGTAGGACGATCAGTTGGTGTCGGAGTAACATAATTTAGAGTAATTTTGCAGGTTTGTTTTGAATGAGTTAACCCAGAATCAAATGTGGAGTTTTTTTACCTTTTCTCGGCTTTGATTTTTTACAGGTCATTTCTCAATCCGGTTGGCATGATTCAGTTATGCTTCATACTACACTTTATCTATGGTGTCGAGGCTTCTGTTTGTGGCGTTCTCACCGTTATCGCCGTTCAGATGTCATCGTCATCGGTCGTTTGGGTAATTTATTTATGGTGTCTACGCTTCTGTTTGTAGCGTTCTTATTTATGATTTCATTACGTGCGATGTCGAGGATCAAGGCAAATATGAGATTGCTGATTCACATAAAGAAAGCTGAAAAGGTTGATTTTATCATTTGGAAATAATGTCTATTTATATACACGTGCAGGTGGTGTCTATTTATATGAATCATAAATAATTAGATGATAAATAGTGTTTATTAAGCAACTTTAAAGCTAGAGTTGTTGGTGAATTGCTCCAACCTGGTGGCCACATAAAATTGATGTAACTGGATTTAGAAGGTATGTAAGCTACCAACACATACATAAATGTGCATATGTAATAAGGTGGTGATTATAATTCAAGTGTTGGTTGTTTTTTTCCCAGATTGTGTAGAGAACATAGATGCTCAAAAGGAGATGTTTCAGGTAGATGTTTTTACAATGGCGATTTGTCTAGCGGATTACAGTTGCATTCTGCAACGGAATATACAATGGCGACAGTGGTGATTGTTAAACGAAGAACCCATGAAGACGATGAACTCAGAATGTCTAGCCTCCGCCTCTTGCGCAGCGAATAGGGTTTCGACAAGTCTGCGGAAGGTCCGACAAAGATCCGGTAAGTTCATTCCCACTTACATGACCTTATTTCGGGTTGACCGGTTCAACTACAACCGTGGTTGAGTGATAATTGTCAGTTTCGTGAACCAGGGGAACTACAACGACCCGATCCAGAGTTCAGGTTTCGTCGAACTAATTAGTGGCTGCATGTTTCTGTCCGACAACAGGAGGTAAGATTACACACTTACGACCCTACTTTTCATTTTCCCAGCCTAAACAGATTGATTCTGTGGCATTCAATTGTTGTTAGAGGGCAAAGGTTATGACTGACGACTACCGGCGGCGATCGGCCATCGCTGCTGTTAATTCTCATTTTCGTTACTATTCAAGTGTTGTGGTAAGGAATTCGACCCTTCTTTAATCCCATATGTTCGATATTAATGTTTGAACTGTTCGAGTATGGTTTATGTGACCGGCTACTAAAACATCTAAATACGAAATTGAATTAAAAGACATGGAAAGTTTGTAAAATTCAAGAATATGTCTGCAATTGGTTTTGTCTAAAATGGTGGACTTGGTGTTTCTGGTGTAGGAGCTGATGAAGATGACCAAATGGGTTTTGCTGATGAAGATGACAAAGTAGGTTTTGCTCTTCAATTTGTTGTGATGCTCATTATTAGGTGTAGTAATATATATATATATTTTTTACGAACTTGATCTTATTAGTTTGTTTAGGATTTGACTATGTTGATGTAGATTATTAATTATTATACATGGTTGTGTTTGAGGCATTTATTCCAAACTCAAATGCCTTAAATCAATAAACACGATTATATGTAAACGAATGGAAATTTGAATCCTGATTTGAGTTTATTTAGTTTTGTATTACAAGGTAATCATGTTTATAATGAAATTACATGATTCATGATTTACATAAATGAAAAACAACAACGTACCAATGCAGTGACGAATCGGATCGATTACCGTCGAATAACATTGGAACTGCCATATCCCGACTTACGACTTAAATACGAGTGCTGATATCATGACTTTATATGAATGCATATTATGACTTTAAATGAACGCAGTTGAACTCCCGTTACCATATAACGGTTTAGCGCGTCGCAACGCGCGCGGGATGCAAAACCAAGTTGTATTTGAAAGAAAAAATAAATGCATGTCATTAAAAATTAATGTTTCGGTTTTATTAAAATAAATTACTTGTATCACAAGACCGGCAAAGATTAGATTAAATAGTAAACCAAAATTATTTGAATATGATGCGGTGATATAAATTTAGTTAAAATTTTAAATTCTTGAAATTAGATAATTTAAAGGAATTTCATATGTAACATATTAAACATTTATCTTTAATCAAAATTATCATTATGTTTATTTGGATTTTATAAATTAAATAGGGATAACCGAGAAAAAGTATTTTAGACGGAAAACAAAAAATAGATTGCTCCAATGAATAATATGTGTTCTTTATTTGTTTTCTTTTATTATATAGTATAGATTTTATCTTGTTAGGGGCTTTGACACATACTTATATTGGTAACTTTGATGGAAATTTACGCACTTCAATGGCGATGATGAGTAGATATTTAATTTATATATATTTTTTTGTATTCTACATTCGCTTTAACCAATTATAGAATTTAACTATCTAATGTGATTTAAAAAAAACAATGTATGGTTTTAATCCACCTTCTTCGTTTTTTATCCATTATTGAGGTACGACTTCCGTGGATGTGACAAGGGTTGTAAAACTAGGTAGGGCCTTCGGGTATTGCGAGAACCAGAGCCGTGAGCCGTCCCTGAGAACTCTCAAAAAAAATTTAAGCCTCGGGTGGCAAAAAGAATTGGGCCCAAAATTGTGGTTAAGGGGAAATGAATTGAAAAAAATATAACCTTGGTAGTAGAAACAAGACTTAAACTTGAGACTTCTGCATTATCTTGAGATGGTTTTTTCCACTCAATCACCAACACTTTTTTGGATAACAAATGGATGCATATACTAAATATATATAAGCTTATAAAACCTTCCGGGCCCTTTTAAAATTCGGGTCTCGAGTGACGGCACGGGTTGGCCAGTGACATGCTCGCCCTAGGCAGGTATGACTCGCAGGTACTACTCACCGATCCAAGTAGAGTTGATTGTGTGTGTGTTTGATCGTTGAAGAGGTAATTGTCATATGACCATTTCTATCTAAAAATAGTGAATTTATTTTTTAAAAACTATAAATACCACACACTTTATTTTTTTTCTACACCAAAAGATACATTCCCTCGACATGAAGTACACTCTTTTTACTATATATTTAACTACACTACTCTCATTAACCTCTTCCAAATGAGAAATCCTTGCCGACAATGGGATAATGGGATGTTAGGTAGATGGTGAAAGAGGAAAGTGGATAGTGAGAGAAAGTATGAATTATTGGGTTTGAATCCGACAATGAGATCTAAAAATGAGATTTCACTATTTTTTTCAAAGATATCATGCTTTTTCTTTTGCCTATTTAATTGATCAATTATATGGTTGTAAATAATGCGTTAGGACTTGTAACATTTTTAACAAAGTATATGATTGAATTGAACCAACACTGACACTAATCGTTTAATATTCATAATGTATTTCAGATAAAAGAAGATAGTATATAACAAAAAAGTATTATATACGTTAACAAGAGGAACTATGGTCCCAAATCTATATGTATATTTTCTATATTACATAATAAAAGAAAGAGTTAAATGTCATTTTAGCCCCTGTGCTTTGTGTTATTTAGGCAGTTTAGTCCAAATGTCTCATAAGATAAAATACTAAATACTAAATACATAAGTCTGCACATACGTAACAAAAGATATAATATAACTAAATATTAAAAACAGGGTAGAAAATAAAATACTATGGCAGCGGATCCTGCTGTTGCTGTTGATGCCATGCTGCAGCCAGAATGAAGTGTCGTGGAGGTAACCTTCACGCTGTCGACGATCCTACGCCTCCTCAACTAACCACTCCATCACATACGTCAGCCTGTCAACGTCGTGACGTAGCAGCTGATACTCCGCGTATAAGGGGCAGGACCGGGCTCAACATGTCGTGGGAACTAAGGCGTCCCGGGTGGTCCACGTGGCTGTGGTAGGTCCAGAATGTACGTATCTGACTCTTGCTCTGCCACCTGCTCTAGCACGGCTGGGGGATCTACCGGGTCGAACTATGCCGAGCTGCTTCGGCACGAAGGGCCGGCCGTCCGCACCCTTAAAACGCTTCCTGTCAGGTGGGAACCTTTTGATAATCTTCATTCCTGATAACGTGTTCATCCCCAACCTATTCGGCTGTATCGCCGGGCGTAAAATCGGGTTACTCTTCGGGTGATAGCCAAACGAAAGGGTTATCATAGTGACGTAGGCGCCGCCGTATAATAATCTGCGCTTCTGTCGATGATATGCAGAGGCGAAGTATTCTGCCAACCTATGTGCCAGAGCGCACGACCTCTTATACAAGAGGCAATAAAGGAAAAAAAAGGTCACCGCTCGTACACCACTCCCGGCTCTTGTTTCGAGCGGTGATGGAAGAGGAGATCAGCATGTGAAGATACCTGCACAAAGGAGACTAGTCAGTAAATAATAATAAGATTTCGACGCACGTTACGGACGATATCGACTAAAAAAATATTATATATTTTGGACTCGCGCGTTACGGGCGTACGCTCGTTACGGACGACATCGACTAAAAAATAAAAATATTATATATTTTGGACTCGTTACGGTTTCGACGCGCGTCACGAATGTACGCTTGTTACGGACGACATCGACTAAAAAGTTAAAATATTATATATTTTGTACTCGTTACGATTTCGACGCCTGTTACGGACATACGCTCGTTACGGATGTACGCTCGTTACGGACGACATCGACTAAAAATAAATATATTATATATTTTGGACTCATTACGGTTTCGACACACGTTAAGGACGTACACTCATTAAGGACGACATCGACTAAAAAATATTATATATTTTTGACTCGTTACAGATTCGACGCGCGTTACGGATGTACGCTCGTTACAGATGACATCGACTAAAAAACAAAAATATTATATATTTTTGACTCGTTACGGTTTCGACGCGCTTTACAGACAACATCGAATAAAAAATAAAAGTATTATATATTTTGTACTCGTTACGGTTTCGGCGCGCGTTACGGACGACATCGAATAAAAAACAAAAATATTATATATTTTGTACTCGTTACGGTTTCGACGCACGTTACGGACGTACGCTTGTTACGGACGACATCGACTAAAAAATAAAAATATTATATATTTTGGATTCGTTAAATCTATACAGTGTGTAACCTGCTAAAGTCATATTAAATAACTAAAGGTTTGTATGTTTAAGATTTTTTACATGTACGCCTGTACTTTTCCAGCCTACAAGCACAGGACAACCCACAACTAAGCCACATATGTCAACTACGTGATGCGTTAAGTTTATGTAACACCCCTAGCTTCCTCATTAGCTCTCCTTCCAGCAAATCAAGTGTTCTATGGGAAACTTTTCCACGTAGGTTGTCCAGCAGTGGTTGTCTGTGGTGGTTCATCGTTTTTTCGATGCTTTCGGTGAAACTTTTTTCTATTTCCCCTATCTGAGTTTCAACAATATCAATGATACATCCCACGATTCGGTCCAATGAACTCATGTCTCGAACGTATCTTTTCAAATTTGCGTGCTGGCTCTCAACTCTGTTAGTGGTGCACTGACCAAAGTTGCGACTCTTATTAGTCCATGAAAAACGAACATTTCTTTATAGTCTTTGAGCCAGTTATCGTACACATAATTAAAGACCCCTGCAAAAGTAAAATAATAAAATGTAAAAGTGTGTGTAAATATAATGGATTGTATGAGTTATTTGTTGAAGACACACTTACTTAAATGGTTATAAGCCACAAGTCTGTTATACAATTTGCCCAAGTTGTATTCGTATATGGGCTCTGAAGCAGAGTCGCACACTCTCCAACAGTACAACAAAAATTTCTCCCAATCTACTTTATTGAACCCTTGCTTGCAATGTTTACAAATATTTGGTTTGATGTGAAACCGGCATAGAAACCTGGAGGCGTTCGGGAATACTTTAGCACATGCGTTAATTAGGGCTAGCTCTCTATCCTTGACTATCACAAGCGGCATCATACATTCATGCAACATTGACTTGATCCTTTCAAGCACCCACACGAAGTTATCCCTTCGTTCTTTGCAAATAACGGCATGTGCGATACAAAAAGACTTGTTGGTCGACGTCAAACCCACAACCTAGACAAATGGCATGTTGTAGATGTTTGTTTTGTACGCCGCGTCGATCAAGAGCACGTGTGGGAATGCACGTCACATAGTAATCGAATGTGGATGAACAAAGAAAATCTCTGTTACGACATCTGTTTTGTGTTCCTGTCGGGTGTCGTAAATAAATTGGTTTTCATGCAGCATGTTTTCTAGTGCCTGTATGGGAGTCCTTCCATCCATCTGTGATGCTCTAATTTTCTGGACCACATTTTGCATGTCTTTCTGAACATGGTGGCTGTCGGGGTACTCCTTTCTTAGGGTTTGAAATATGTTACGTGGGTCTATGTTTTGAGCTGTTAGCTTCCACCAGCTTGTATTCGAATTCACTATATCTTCGCACAAACGCGTGGCCCAACAGACTCTGCGCAGGTTCGTGGTTATGTTTCGAGTCGTCCACTACTAACTCTCACGTGTCATTCGTCATGTCCCGCACAACGAGTAACGAAAACGGGCAACCAATTTTTTTGCTGCCAGCTTTCCTAACTGTTGCTTTACTACGATGCTCACCACCACGGTCGCACACAAGCCATACCATCTCCGTACTACCACCAATATTCTTCGATCGACGGGTCACAAGACGCCCCGTCTAGGCCTAGACGAGGCGTCTTCTTATGTCGTATACGACTATCGAGGCCAAGACTCCCCGTCTGATGTGATTGATTTGACCTGGTACGAGGTTTGCAATCTGGTCGGCGACAAAAACCCTAGACGCCCCGTCTAGGCCTATACGAGACGTCTCAGAGGGTGTGAAAATAGGCCTTTGGGTGTGGGAATATCTAGACACCCATAGAAAATTAGGGATTTCTATGCCTGATTTGGAAATACCAGGGTTTTGATTTGAAAGGTTTTAATTGGTTAATTAAATGAAGATTTTTCAAGTGATTAGCTTCCTAAATAAATACCAACCTAATTAAAAACACTAACCTACCAATTGCCACTTGATATTAACCTGCTGATGCAAATTAAGGCAGAATACAATTGCATGAAATTGAGAATGGAAAAAAGTGACGTGTGTCTATATTTCGGTTAGGCTAATGGGTGTGGGGGGTGTGAGTTGGGTCATCAATGCCACATAGGACTATTAATGGATTGCTATACCATCCTCTTGCCTCATCCACCATGGTTGGCATGGATTAAACCATGACAACCATGAGCCTACTTTCCTTTTTAAATATTTCCTTTTTCTTTTCACAAAAATAAATTAAAATAAAAAAATAGTGGTTTGGGTAATGACCATACCCTCAGGGTAGTGGTTTTGGATGATGGATTAGAAGTGGGTGACATGACGCTAATGTGGAGGGTCATGGTGACCATAAGGGTCATGACCACACCCTAAAGCCTTGGTACCTAAGTAAACAAGTCAATAGTTCAGCTATAAATTATGAAGTCATGTGTGTGATACTCATGTTGAATGAAAGCCACTCTTAGACCATGTGTAGTGGTTAAAGAAAATAATGCCTCCACCATAGGGCATTATTCGACACGTGGCAGTCTAGTCAGCATGGGGCATTATTGTAAAAGTGGCGTAGTGGGGTATTATTCCAATAACGTCCATACAATCATTTCACAATTATTTTTTTTAAACTTTAAATTAAAAAAAATACAATACTAGAAATTAAAAAATTAAAATCCGATTAAATTAAAAAAAAACACTAGTTTTCGTCTTCGCTTTCTTCACCCTCGCCAACTTCGTCTTCCTCGTCCTCCGTTTCTTCCTCTCCCTCAGGTGGTACATACCGAACCAACCATGCGTGGTGTACCAAATCAACCATTAACTGGGAATGGTACGGTTCGTAACACAACTCTCGCGCATTATTCACTCTTTCTTCCATTGACCCCTGTGGATGGTCCTCTTGAACGGCTTCTGGCACATAATTCTGGCATATCGCCTTTCCTTCGTCTTCCAAAATCATGTTGTGCCTGATTATACAAGCGTACATAGCATCTCTCATTTTTTGCTTGCTCCATGCACGACAAGGATTTCTCAAATATTGCCAGCGTTGTTTAAGAACCCCAAAGCATCTCTCAATGTCTTTTCGTGAAGACTCTTGAACCTTTTTAAAGTATGCTCTTTTTTTTCAATTTTTTTTTTAAAAATACCGCCCCACTACGGATGGTCTTACACCCGAATTACTTTCTTCTTTCAGTTCTCTTAATTGTGGTGAAAAGAAGCGTCTCATTAGATTACAAACGATATTTTGTTTTTGGGCCAGTCAAGTAACTGAAAATGGATCTAAAATAAAAGTTAAATGAATAAAAAATGGGGCTATAATTTGGATTTGATTATAGACCCTTAACCCACAAAAGGAAATTGGATTTTGTTTTATTTTATTTTGAGCCCAAGCTACATATAAAATACTTTGCTAAATTAAATTAGTGAAATAGATTTTTATAATATGTTAAGTATTCTTTCGCATATCAGTTTTATTTAAATTGTAGGATAATATAATTTCACAAATCAGGCTAAATGATGACCTTTTGAAGACTTTCAATTTGTAGTTGCTTTTGTTTCAACCAACGTATTTGTTGTACTCCTTTTTTTTTGTGGGGGGGGGGGGGGGGGGGGGGGGGGTATAGGGAAGCAACTACCGTTTATTAGCAAAACAAGTTACAATGAAAAGTAAAAGAGTTGGTGTATTTTGGTCATTGTCCTAGAAACACTAAACTCCAACATCCTACGGATTGGGCTCAGCGATTGGCAAAAAAATCCTAAGTCCAACAGGTATGCCTGAAACCTGAAACATACGAGATAGGTTTATCCGAAACCTGATGGGTATGGGCCGGGTATGGGATTGGTTTTAAAATTTTTTGCGGGTATGGGAAGGATATGAGATTAGGTTATACCCGACCTAATTACTTGAAACCACATACCCGTTTACCTGAATTATATACCCGATCATATACCCGATTTTTTATTTATATTCTTATTTTCCCTTAGCCCTTATCTATTACTGACTTATTTTAGTAAGTTCATTATGGGAAAAAAATATTTTGGAATATGTATTTGATAATATTATTTGTATTTTGTATGTTGTGAAGTATATAGATAAACTAAATAAAAATTGCTATGTTGTTATATATTTATGATAAAACTTATATGTATGTAATCTATATTTTAATTTATAATAGATGCTATATAAATAAAAATTATACAATAATTATAGTAGTAAATAAGAATGTGTTTGGAAATCTTAATCAGTATCTTTTAACATTAACGATTATATCCGATACCACGGGTATGCCCGATACCCGACGGGTAATTACCCGACATACACCCACCGGGTATAGACACGATTTTACAACCGGTTATGGATATGAGATTCCCAATACTCGCCCTATTGTCATCCCTAATCCCAGCCCAAACAAAACACATACAAACAATAAATATTAGGTTTAAACAAAACCCAACAACACAAAATGATATCACAGCCTATTCTAGGTCCAATGCAAAGGCGATTATCTACCATACTTGTGTCATTTTCCGGTCCAACTTTGAATGGTGTGGCAAGAGGTTAGAGGCGTATAGTTTCCAAGCACATGGCCCAAGTAAATCTTATGTACTGCGCATTCACATATACATTCGACCCATACTTTGTTTGTCTAATTGAAGACATCCTCAACATGGTATAAGCCCAATGCCCAACCTCCTTTATTAAAAGTGCCTAATCAGCGCGTTTACTATGACATCAATTGAAATTGAATATACTATACTTGGCCCAACACATAATAAATGCTAAAGCCCAATATTACATTACCACATTGTGAAAACTAGTGAAATTTCCCGCGCTACGCGACGGGGATTTCGAACGTTATCGATTCGTTTGGTTTTGTAACGGGATGAGCACGGTACCCGTTCGGTACCGAACCGGTACCGAAAGTACCGATAACGGAAAACGGGGAAAAGTGGTACCGGTAGCGAATACACTGGTTCGGTACCGGTACCGAAACGGTATCGGTACTTACCGGTGTTTTACTCGTAAATACCGGTACCGTACTGGTTGGCTATAAAAATTAATTCCCCGCGCTACGCGACGGGGAATTCGAACGTGATCGATTCGTTTTGTTATGTAACGGGATGAGCACGGTACACGTTTGGTACCGAAAGCACCGGTACCGAAAAGGGGGGAAAAGTGGTACCGGTACTGAATACACTGGTTCGGTACCGGTACTAATACGGTATAGGTACTTACCGGTGTTTTACCTATAAATACCGGTACCATACCGGTACCGAAAAACGGGGAGAACGGGAACCGGTACCGGTACCGAATATACCCGGTACGATTCGGTACCCGGTACCAAATATTCATCCATAATCTGCGCTACACAGTAGAAAGAAGAAGGTATGTTAAAAAGGTTTTTGTTTTAAAAGATTTGGCAGCAGGTAATAAAAAATTTTCTTTCCCATGAAGGGCTTCGAACCCGAGACACTCACTATATTTGAAGGTTCATACAATCAACTGAATTGCGAAAGTTATTCTTAATAGTTTTGCGCAATAATAACTATAATACATACATAAAGCGGAAAATGACAAAAAACGTAAATTTAAAAGGGTAAAAAGCGTAATTTTTAACCGAGGGCAAAATTGTAATTTTTTATGTGGACAAAAGCATAATTTTATTTTGAACTGAGAGTAAAAACGTAATTTTAAACTGATGGCAAAATCGTAATTTTAAAGCGGTGATAAAATCGTAAATTGGTTGGGCCAACGGGGGAGTTCCAGGCAGCTGCCTGACACTACTCCTCCATCTTGTGTCTGTAGTTATACACCGGGGAAAAAGCATAATTTGTCTGGGAAAGCAAACAAAAACGATTACAAAAACGTAAATTTAAATTAAGGGTAAAATCGTAATTATCTGAGAGGAAGAAAACAAAACTAATGGCTAACCTGTAAATTTAAATGGGGTAAATTCGTAATTTTGAACCGAGGGCATAATTGTAATTTTTCACCGGGGGCAAAAGCATAATTTTATTTTGAAGAGGAGATAAAAACGTAATTTTAAACTGATGGCAAAATCGTAATTTTAAATCGGGACAAAATCGTAAATTGGTTTGTCCCAAAAAGTCAAAAAAGTCAAAAATAATAATAATAATAATATGGCACTGTTCATGCATTTTCCCAAATGTAATAGAGATAGTGAGATTACCTACGCTTCACTGCGGGGTTTTGTTTGATATCTATTCTGGTTCAATATAACAACCAGCTGAAAGAAATAAACTCAAAAGAATATTGACACATTTTTTACATCGATCGAAAACCATAAAAATAAATTTAAATTGGACAGCGAGATGTGCTGATTTTAAATTAATTGTAAATGAAAACTTAAACGTTATCTTAAATATAACTTCAATAAAAAAAACCTAAAACTAAAACACTAAACATAAAGAAAGTATAGAAATAGAAATAATAAAGTCTAGAAAAAAATCAAGAAAGAAAAAAAAGTACATAAAAATAAGCATAGAAACGTGTTATATTTGACTTGACATATTCTGAAAAAAAAATTACATCGTAAACCAACTTAAATTTATACCAACACATGCAATAAAATAAGCACGTAAGAAAATAATTACGGCGCGTTGCGGTGATGTCAAAACGCAAAGTGAATCAAATTTATACCGTCTAATGAAAACGTATTATATTTTACTCTACTCGTTTCCGAACAAAATTTACGTCAAAACGTAGAGAAATTTACGTAAATAAAAATAAGCACGAAAGTGTATTATATTTGAACCGACTTCTTCCAAAAAAATTACGTTAAAATATAGACTAACTGAAAACGTAGATAATTATACGGATGAGAACATATTATACATGACCCAACTCATTTCCGCGAAAAATTTATGTTTAAACGCAAAATAACGCAAATCAATTTTAATTCATACCAATACGTAAATAAAAATAAACACCTAAAACTTGATTACAAAGTTTTTATAAAGTTAAAGGGTTGTAAATGTTAACGCTGAAAGTTAAGAGGTAAAAGAATATAAAACTATAAATAAAAACCAAAACATAATAGAAATCACAAAAAATATAAAAGAATACAAAACTATAAAAAACTCGAAAAGATAAAAGGGAAGACAAATAAAAGAAGTTGAAGCAGAAAAAAAAATACTAAAAGTAACTAATAGCCACCTGCTATGTAGGTGGCAACCACTGTTTATGCAATAAAAATCAAAAAATAAAAAGATTAAAGGCAAAAAAAGTCAAAAAGCAAAAAAGAAATAATAAATAATAAAACTATAAAACTAAAAAAAGGAAAAAGACAAAAAGGAAAAAAAAATAATAAAGCACTGTTCATCCAATTTGGTAAATGTAATACTTATTATAATTAATGAGTAAATTTTTGTTACCACAAGTAAACCTAACGGTGTTTGTGGTACTGTTATTTTCTTATTTGTAGATTCACAATCAATGTTGAGATTTGACTCATTGTTTTTATATATATCCCCTTAAGATTTAAGACTTTGTTTTTCTCTAAATCGTGTTACCGATTTCTGTCCACTTTTAACTAATGCATTACAATGAAGCGTAAGAAGCTCAAAACGTACTTTGTATGGCACGCACGTTTATTATAAGTGCGGAAACATGGATATGGTTTGGGGTGTGCAAAAATATACGTAACCTAAAAAACCTAACTCCGAACCGTATTTGCAACAAAAAAAAAAACGAATTGAAATCATTTTCGATTATTTGGTTCGATTCCAAACCGTATCAAAATGTTATTCAATTTTTGGTTTGGTTTGGTTATCAGTACCACAAATCTTGCGTATTTAGATAAGTGAACCAAATTCAATCAAGTACACCGAATTTTAGCGGGTTTAATTATTCAATCCTTTATTGGTTTAACTGGTTGAATTCAGTTCAATTGGACACATTTTTATAGCCAATTAGTACCTTTTGTTGTTACCTGCATAAAAAATCAACAAAAACTTATGTTGCTCCACCAGTGGTGGATGATCCTGTTATTGATGCACCCATTGTTGCACCTGTAGTACCTGATCCAGCTCCTGTGCATGCTGATCATGCACCGTTCGCCACGCATGTTGACCCTCGATACGCCGACACCCTCAACGGGTGGATCGACGATGATGACTACCCACCATATGTGCTACCAGTCACGCCTCCCGTAGCACCCGTTTCTACACCCACTGATATCCCACTGTTTCACCCACACACCACTGACGTCCATCGCACTGACCTCCCCATCACATTTCTTCAGGACATACTGCCACCTCGTCCTGGAGAGGGGTCACCGAGGCAACCGCCTGTTTCTGTTCCACACGTACTATCATCATCTTTTCCGTTTCTGTCACAGTTTCCTCATGTTGCACCACCTACTGCACCATCTTTCACACCATCGGGCGAGCCGTTTTTGTGGACTACGCCCCTTGTTATGCCATTATCTGACCCGTACCACCCATTTCATGTGGGGTACACTACGGAGGATACACTTGCGTCGCTGCAGCTACAGCAGGACGCACTGAGCCGTCGTATTCAGGAGTTAGAGAGAGCTCCACATCCGCCTTGTCACTGTCAGACCCCCTTTGCAGCACCACACGCTCCCCATCCGCTTTCCCCTGATTCAGATGTTCGTTTCTTGACACCTGAGCAGCAGATTGCATATTTGCTGCGCGTCTGTCGTGCCTTAGAGGAGGTTTGGTTACTCATGTGTCGCATGCTTTTCTCTTATATTCCTCCTCCTCCTCCTCCTCCGCCATCAGCATAGGTGTTTTTGGTTCGATGCAGGTCGGTCATTTTGGTGAGAAAGTCGCGATTGAGCCAGCTTACGAAGACTTTTGAGAGATCACACTTTTTGTATATGATAGTTGTAGTTTGACATGTATTTTTGAGGGTGATGTGACCCTATGATATCATTTGGATGTATGATGTACTATAAAAGTAGTAAAAACAATATCGTGGTCGTGATTAATGAAGGCTCAATGGCAACATTCTCACTACATGCTTTGTTGAGTTATTTACTTTATGTTATAACATGTGATGTTATGTGATTGATGAATGTTAGTACGTACGCATATCATTTACTTACTATGACCTGACCTATATAATCATCTTTTAGAAGATGTCTCCAAGACGCGATGTACGCATGCCCACTACCGAGGCGGAACTCCAAGGGATAATCGCCATGGCTATAGCACAGTATGAGGCCTCCCAAACAGAAACAGGCAGGAATACATTGAACAACAACAACAACAACGGCAATAACAATCCACCCAATGGTAATGCGAAGTCGTTTGAGACATATTACGATACATTTGGATATTTATAGCACGACCGCTAATACCTTTTGTAAATTCCAACGTATGTGCAGGGTGCACCTACAAGCAGTTCCTCGACTGTAAGCCCGTGAATTTCAACGGCACTGGAGGTGCTGTTGCGTTTGTTAGGTGGGCTGAAAAGACAGACTCTGTCTTAAGAATGAGCAAATGCGCTCCTGAGCAACAAGTGACCTACATCTCAGGGCTGTTTCTGGATGGAGCCCTATCGTGGTGGAATCTACAAGTGCAAACTTTAGGAGAAGCTGCTGCTTATGCGTTAACATGGGCTGAGTTAAAAGAGTTAATGAGGAAGAAGTACTACTCGCGTGCTGAAATACAGAAGCTAGAAACTGAGTTCTGGCATCTAAGAATGGATGGTCCTAAGATTGCAGAATATGTTCAGAGATTTCATGATTTATCTCATGTAGTGCCGTACATGGTCACGCCCGAATTTAAACGTGTCGAGCGCTTCATCTGGGGGTAGGCACCCCAGATAATGAGTATGGTTACCACGTCCAAGCCTGCAACGATCACGGAAGCCATAGACCTCAGTGTGGCGCTTACTGAAGAGGCCATTAGGTTTAACAAGTTCTCAGTTTCTGATCAGAAGAAAAAGGAAACACATGTTGAGTCGTCTGGTGAAAACAAACGGAAATTTTCCAACTTCAAGCAAGGTACCAATGTTGTAAGCAAGAGGGGTGAGTCGAGCACACCGGCTAGGGCCAAAACCGGTGTTGAAAACAAAGGAAGAGGTTATATGGGCACTCTGCCCAAGTGTGATACATGCCAGCGCCATCATTCTGGCCAGTGCGGATTGAGGAAATGCGAGTCATGTGGAAGGAACGGCCACTCGAAGGATACGTGTTGGGAAGGAACTAGTACTGGGCGTGGTGGTAATCGAGGTTATGGGAATGGTAATGGAAACCGCCAACAAGGAGGTAATGGCGGAAATGGAAACCGTGGAAACTTTGCAAACAAAGCTGGGAGTGGAAATTGCAACCAAAACAATGCTCAAGGTGGAAATGGGAATGGAAATGGTCATGGACCCGGTTGTTTCAATTGTGGAGACGTCGGGCATTTTAAGAGGGAATGCCCAAAACTGAACCAAGCACGGGGAAGGGTCTTTAACATCGGCGCAAGGGAAGCGCGCCAGGATCCAAACGTAGTCACTGGTACGTTCCCTATAAACCAACGTTATGGATCTGTTCTGTTTGATACTGGTGTCGATTATAGTTTCGCATCGTTAGAATTTAAGAATATACTTGGGTTGACACCTAGTAAGTTAGACATTCCGTACTCGATTGAATTGGCGAATGGGAAACTAGTTGAAACGGGTGAAGTCATCAGAGGATGCGTGATTGAGCTGGGAGAACACGAGTTCACTTTGGATCTACTACCAGTCGAATTGGGAAGTTTCGACGTGGTGGTAGGGATGGATTGGCTATCGAGCAACAAAGCCGAGATTGTTTGCCACGAAAAGACCATCCGCATCCCAATAGAAGATGGAGAGACGATCGTAGTTCATGGAGAAAAGCGTGATACGCCTCTGAGAATCATTAGCTGTCTGAAAGCTAGAAAGTGTTTACTGAAAGGATGTGTTGCCTTCTTGGCACACATCGTGGATAAAGAAGCTGCTGAACCAAAGATCGAAGACATTCCAGTAGTAAAAGAATATCCTGAAGTCTTTCCAGAAGACTTGCCAGGATTACCGCCGCAAAGACAAGTCGAGTTCCACATTGACTTAGTTCCAGGCGCCGCGCCTGTGGCTAAGGCACCTTACCGACTCGCGCCTTCAGAGATGCAGGAGTTGTCAACACAACTCCAGGAGCTATTGGACAAAGGATTCATCAGGCCAAGCTTCTCACCTTGGGGAGCTCCAGTTCTGTTCGTCAAAAAGAAGGATGGTAGTTTTCGTATGTGTATAGACTACCGTGAGCTTAATAAGTTGACTATCAAGAACAGATATCCTTTGCTAATGATTGATGACCTGTTCGATCAATTGCAAGGTTCGAGCTTTTATTCAAAGATCGACCTTCGATCAGGATATCATCAACTAAGGATACAAGAGGAAAGTATCCCGAAGACGGCCTTTAGGACTCGTTATGGGCATTACGAGTTCCTGGTTATGCCGTTTGGGCAGACAAACGCACCGGCAGTTTTCATGGATCTAATGAAAAGAGTCTGCAAGCCGTACTTGGATAAGTTTGTGATCGTGTTTATTGACGACATTCTGTTCTACTCAAAGACGAAGGACGAGTACGAACAACACTTAAGAGCTATTCTAGAGCTACTTAAAAAGGAAAAATGTACGCTAAGTTCTCGAAGTGCGAGTTCTGACTGCGTGAAGTCCAATTTCTTGGACATGTGGTTAACGGATATGGAATCCATGTGGATCCAACAAAGATCGAGGTGATCAAGAATTGGGAGACTCCAAAGACGCCAACCGAGATTCGACAGTTCTTAGGTTTGGCTGGTTATTATCGAAGGTTCATTGAGGATTTCTCTAAAATCGCTCAACCTCTGACCGCGCTCACACAGAAAGACAAGAAGTTTGATTGGGGTGACAAGCAAGAAGAAGCATTTCAGTTGTTAAAGAACAAACTTTGTGACGCA
The DNA here is from genome assembly GCA_030545235.1 of Helianthus tuberosus. Taxonomy (NCBI): domain Eukaryota; kingdom Viridiplantae; phylum Streptophyta; class Magnoliopsida; order Asterales; family Asteraceae; genus Helianthus; species Helianthus tuberosus. The sequence goes on from CM060412.1 coordinate 153,740,725, forward strand.
CTGATCTTATCGCTACCCGAAGGAACAGACGACTTCGTGGTATATTGTGACGCCTCGCGGCAAGGTTTGGGTTGCGTGCTGATGCAGCGCCAGAAGGTTATAGCATATGCGTCACGCCAGTTGAAGATTCATGAGAAGAATTATACCACGCATGACTTGGAACTAGGCGCAGTTGTATTTGCGTTGAAGATTTGGCGACATTATTTGTATGGCACGCGATGCACAATCTTCACTGATCACAAGAGCTTACAGCACATATTCGATCAAAAAGAGCTTAACATGAGACAAAGACGCTGGGTAGAGCTGTTGAATGATTATGATTGCGAGATCAAGTATCACCCAGGGAAGGCGAATGTGGTCGCCGATGCCCTGAGTCGAAAAGAGAGGATCAAGCCCATAAGGGTTAGGGCTTTGGAGATGATTGTCCAGACAGACCTCTTTTTGCGCATTCGTGCCGCACAAACAGAAGCTTTGAAAGAAAGGAATATTGAGGATGAGTATCTCCGTGGGATGGAGAAGCAGTTGATACCAAACGAGGAAGGAAATTTATGCTTCATGAAACGGATTTGGGTTCCTCTGTTTGGTGGTTTGAGGAAGGTTGTTTTTGATGAAGCTCACAAATCTCGGTACTCGATTCATCCCGGAGCGGATAAGATGTACCAGGATCTCAAGGATTTCTACTGGTGGCCTAGGATGAAATGCGATGTTGCAGTATATGTTAGTAAGTGTTTAACGTGCGCCAAGGTAAAGGCCGAGTACCAGAAGCCTTCAGGTCTTCTGCAGCAACCTGAAATACCCAAATGGAAATGGGAGCAGATTTCCATGGACTTCATAACGAAATTGCAAAAGACGCCCAAGGGCCACGATACAATTTGGGTAATAGTAGACCGTCTAACAAAGTCTGCACACTTCCTACCAATAAAGGTGAAAGACAACACGAGTAAACTCGCCGAAATATACATGCGAGAAATTGTTGCACGTCATGGAGTGCCTCTCAATTATCTCTGATAGAGATGGACGCTTCGTGTCAAGGATTTGGCAGTCCTTCCAAGAAGCTTTTGGCTCACAGTTGAATCTAAGCACTGCATTTCACCCACAAACTAATGGCCAGAGCGAACGAACTATTCAGACATTGGAAGATATGCTGAGAGCGTGTGTAATGGATCTAGGTGGTAGCTGGGATAATCATTTACCGCTGGTCGAGTTTTCGTATAACAACAGCTACCACACAAGCAATGGAGCCGCGCCATTTGAAGCTCTTTATGGACGCAAGTGTCGATCACCGCTATGATGGGCTGATGCGGGTGATAGACAGCTTGCTGGTCCCGAAATAGTGCAGGAGACAACAGACAAGATCTTTCAAATTCGAGAGAGCATCAAAGCGGCACGCGATCGACAAAAATGTTACGCGAACCGAAGAAGGAAACCTCTATAGTTTGAGGTGGGAGATATGGTTTTGTTAAAGGTTTCACCCTGGAAGGGTGTGGCACGCTTTGGAAAGCGTGGGAAGTTGAATCCGCGTTACATTGGCCCATTCAGAATCCTGTAAAGGATTGGGCTTGTAGCATACAAGTTGGACCTGCCTGCTGAACTTAATGGCGTGCATGAGACATTCCATGTATCAAACCTGAAAAAAAGTCCAACACAAGAGACCGTGATCATTCCTGCGGACGAAGTTCATATCGACGACACGCTCCACTTCACTGAAGAACCCGTCGAGGTTACGAATTGGAAAGTAAAAAAAAACACGCAGGAGTAGTGTGAAACTCGTCAAAGTTCAATGGAATGCAAGACACGGGCCAGAATTCACGTGGGAACGTGAGGATCGCATGAAGGAGAAATACCCCCATTTATTTCCCCAGACCCCTGCAACTAGAAGCAGAGCCTAAAATTTCGGGACGAAATTTTCTTAACGGGGGGAGAATGTGACAAGCCTCACATTTACAGGTATCCGTACAATTAATTAATTCTTAATTTGTGCTTAATGACTATGCTTAACTACAACTATGATTAAACTGCTTTCTGATTTCTGCTACATACATACACATGCATCACTTTTATACTGTCACTCCATTTATTACATACAAACATTAATGACAACCATGATGCACAAAGCACAGTTAGCATAGTGAGCAGATAACCCAGACAACATGCTGATAACGCCAGCACCTAGACAGACAATATTCTGAGGCCAGTATGAGCCAGAGATAGAGCACTACACTAGTAGGGAGTGTAGGAAAGTGAGGACCATAAAACTGCGTCACTAGGTGATAGTTATAGTGCCGGGAAGTGCCAAAAACATACTTTAAGTGCAGAATTCTGCACTAAATAACCAAAATTCAGCATTTAACAATGCTAGTAAAGTGCAAAAACTTGGTAAAATAGTCCTAGATACTTTCCAAAGTGTTGGGAATTTAATGTGTCACTAAAAGTAATATAAAAGACACTTTAAAGATTAATTTAGCACTTTAACGGATCAACATCCAACCGAACAACCGGACTTTACCCGAAACATAAAAATATTGCCAAACACAATGTTTTTATTTTTCTGAGCTAGTTAGGGTCCCCGAACACCCTAACACACTATATATTATATAACACACTTTAAATCATTAATCATTCAAATTTTTCCCTAACTAGATTTGTAACTAAACTAGTAACCAATACTTGAAACCCAACCCTATACCCCCCCCCCCCATGGCGACGGTGACATGGGTGTCCCACCCATGGGATTTGTTTGATTAATTTAAGGGATTATGTTGGATGAGTAGAAACATAATAGATGTTGGTTAAAAGGTAAATATGGATTATAAATAAGCACCAAAGGTCCTGATCATTTCTCATTCACAACATCACAACACTTGCAAACTTCTCTCTTTCCCTCTTCCTTTTTGTTCGGCTGACCCCAACAACAACCATCATCATCATCATTCAAGTTCTTTCAAGCAATCTATATATATCCAAAGGTGCAAGAGGTCCAACAAGTAAGCTTGGTGCACTCGGAAGCTCAAGGACCGCTCTAGTTTTCTTTTATCCACCACTTTTACGCCTTGAAACTCCCCTAGCCTTGTGCTAGTAGTAAGTGTTTTAAATCTTCATCTTGTTCTTATTTTTAGTGGTTAATAGTTGAAAGAATGATAAAATATTAAGAACTCTAAAGAACATCATCAAAGTCTTGAAGTTTAAACTAACTAGAGAAGATGTATGGTTAAATGATGTTGAGATCATGTTAATCTTGTGTTGTTATGCTTAATACGTGTTGTTTGTTAGTAGAAGTAAGATGGTTCATCACCTAGACTTGCTAGATCATGTTTAAGAACATGAACTAGCAAGATGTAAAGGTTAAAGATATGGAGGATGATGAAACCATCCACACATGAACTTTGAACTTGAATAAATATAAGTTTTCTTGAAAAATAAAGTTATAAACTTGTAGATCTAAAGATCTATGAGCGGTTTTTCGAAAGAACCAAGTGAAAGGAACGAGTTTTGTTAAAACTTGGATATTACATGAAATAAACACATTTTTAGTGAGTAAACAAGTGTATAAACACTTGTGTAACAAGAAAATTTCGCAAAGAAATATTTTTAGAAAATATTACTAGAAGTTGTAAATGTTCAAACTCTTTAAAAATATAGTTTGTAAGAAACTAATCACATTTTTAAAGGTAACAAGATTCACTAATTATGCTAGTAAGTTACTAATTGCTTTTATAAATATTTCAAGTTCATAAGGTTATGATTTATGCTTATTTTTGTCAAGATTGATAATTAGAAATTGTATGTTGTTGGATGATGATTGATTGAATGATTTTACAAAAGAAAATGATATGCTAGTAAGTGTGGACGCCTCCATTTACAAAGGAAACTCTGGCGAAATTTTTCTAGAATTTTAACATTTAGAAAATATTTTTCTAGTGAGTGTTTACAAATATATTTTTAACTTGTTTTTCAAAATAAACTTCGCCATGATTTTTATTACAAAGACACTAAGTGCCAGAGGTTGATTTTTGTAAATAAAATTTGTTAAATATATATTTAGAATATATATCACATACTAAAACTCTTGAATGATTGTTTGCTTATTACGTGAACTAAATATATTATTTTTAGAGTAAAAATAATATAATTTATAACACCATGATATTATGACTCCAGAATAATACTAAAACCCTCACAAAATAAATATCTAAGTTGCACAAGTATTGTGGTATTACGACACACTAAAATGTAACTTATGTAGTATTTCGGAAAAATACCCTTATACGCATATTTTTGGTAAAGTATTATTTTGGGAAAATTATGAAGTAAAATATAATATTTTTGGGAAAAATATATATATATTTTGGAATTAAGATGTTTTAGACAAGTAAATTAAATATATTTGCTAAGTGGGACTTAAAATATATTTTTCGGAATTACAAGTATACATGTATAAATACCCCCAACCTTGGGAAGGAAATACACTTATAAAATAATTAAGAAGTGTGGATACAAAATAGTTGCCTAACTATTTTTCCTAAGAACTAAAGATAAGTTAAAATAATTAATATTATTTTAACAAGTATTATATCAAAGTAACGTAACTCAAAACACTAAACCCTAAGCCAAGGCACGGCCCATTCGTCTAATAGACATTAGTACGTGTAGGTCGTCACGCAGCAGATCGAGTTTGAGATTGACGTTACAGGATACGCACTTCAGTGAGTTCATGTCCCCCTTTTCTTTTAACTGTTTTCAGTTTTTATACTTCGAGGGTGGAATACATGTTACAGTAATTACATACACTTTTATACATGGTATGGTTAGCTTAAGGAGGGTATACTACTTAGATCATGTGAGTGGGTAGGTGGTACTTGAGGCTATTAATCCTCGTTGTAGGACCGAGGGTCATGAGTGATAGATCTATTTGGGTGTAGCGAGCCCAACTCCTGAGTCCACTGAACGGACCATGGGGTAATTTTGAGCCCGACGCAAAAATCTGCTAGGTTTGAGTCTTCCTGCATCATTTCACACATATCATTGGCTTTGCAACCCAGTGGTGATCTCTTTTTCCTTAATTGCTACATACCAGGGATTTTTCATGCATACTATAAAGGTTTATACATACTCACTTTTACATGAACTCGCTCAACTTTTGTTGATTTTTCAAACTACATGTATTTCAGGAAATTAGGGGATTTGGCAAGGTATGCAATCTCGTCAAGCTGCGTAAGGAATAATGATGTCATCCAGGTTTAGGAAGTGTGACCCCTGCCTGGACGGGTTACAAGTCTTAAACCGTATTACTAGTCAAGTCTTTTGTCATGTCGTATGAACATGTTTTTAATTACGTCATGGTTGTATGTTGTTTTATGTGGCGACTTTTAAAACAATGTTGTTGTGGTAACTTTTAAAACTTGATGAATGGATGACTATCATGCGTTTTATTTTCATATAGCATTGTTGTGATTGTGCTATGGTATTAAGAAGTTACACCAAATAAACCCACGCTTCCGTAAAAGCCAGGGTGTGACATAGTAGGCGTATCCCAATCCTTAATCACATTGATCTTGGAGGGATCTACATGAATACCTTGTTTGTTGACGATATGTCCCAAAAATTGAACTTCCTTAAGCCAAAATTCGCACTTGGAGAATTTGGCGAAAAGTTGTTCTTTCTTCAGGAGTTATAGAGTAAGACGAAGATGCTGCTCATGATCGGCTCGAGTCTTGGAATATATCAAGATGTCATCAATGAAAACGATGATGAACTTATCCAAATAAGTCTTACAAACCCTATTCATCAAGTCCATGAAAACAACAGGAGCATTAGTCAAACCGAAAGGCATAACTGTGAACTCATAATGCCCATATCTTGTGCGGAAAGTAGTCTTGCTAATATCTTCTTCAAGCACATGAAGCTGATGATACCCAGAACGCAGATCAATCTTTGAGAAATAAAAGGCACCTTGTAACTGATCAAAGAGTTCATCAATGCGAGGTAGGGTATATCGATTCTTGATGGTAAGCTTGTTAAGCTCACGATAATCGATGCACATTCTGAAAGAGCCATCTTTCTTCTTGACTAAAAGAACGGGAGCACCCCAAGGTGAAAAGCTAGGACGAATAAAACCTTTGTCAGAAAGCTCTTGAAGCGGTTTAGATAACTCTTGCATCTCAGACGGTGCAAGACGATACGGAGATCGAGCGATAGGATTTGCATCAGGTACAAGATCAATACGAAACTCGACTTGGCGTGCTGGGGGTAAACCAGGTAATTCTTCAGGAAAAACTTCAGGATAATCCCGAACAACAGGGATATCTTTAATCAACTTATCTTTGCCTTTATCCGCTATAACATGTGCTAAGAAAGCAACATAGTTCTTGCGCAGATACTTTCGAGCTTGAGTACAAGACATGAGCTTGAGACTACTAGCATGTTTCTCACCATGAACCTCTAGGATTTTACCAGAAGAAAGAGGCACACGAACAATCTTCTCAAAACAAACTACATCTGCATGATATTTGGCTAACCAATCCATTCCCACTATAACATCGAAGCTTCCAAGTTGCATAGGCATAAGGTTGATAGGAAAAGGATTGTTATTAAGGTTCAACTGGCAATTACGAAGAACAGAATTGAGAACAACGGGTTCACCACTAGCTACCTCTACTGTCAAGGGCTTTCCTAGTTTTGTTCTAGACATGCGAAGCAAAGGCTCGAAAGATAATGACACAAAACTCTTATCAGCACCCGAATAAAAAAGAATAGATGCAGGCTGATTATTAACAAAGAACGTACCGTTGACCACTTCATTGTCTGCTCGTGCCTCGTTAGCATTCATGTTGAAGACTCGTCCACGAGCCTGAGCCTGATTTGCTAATCTTGGACACTGGTTCCTGTAATGGGTCAGATCCCCACAGTTGTAGCACGAACCAGGAGGATAATTAGGTCGTGCAGCTTGAGCCTATTGTTGAGTAGGTGTTTGAGCAACTTGCTGAGCTGGGTTCAGTGCAGCTTGATTAGCAGCAAAACGACAAACATTGGCGAGAAGACCCGATTTTCCACAGTTAGTACAGAAACGACACGGAACTTGAGGTTGATGGTGACTATTGCATCTGTTGCACAACGGTGCATTCCCCGTATACTGTTTCTTTGCTGGTGGTTGTGCGGGTTGGTTAGGAGCTGCCTGGTTTGGTTGAGCAGTAACAGCGAAATTCTGAGATGCCTTGCGCTTCTTAGACCTCCTTGAAGACCTAGCTTTCTTACCCTTCTAACCCTCATTCTTGTCAGATGACTGTTTCTTATCCTTGTCACCCTTCCTATGAAGCTTACCTTTTCTGATTTGCGACTCAGTCAAAGTCGCTGCTAACTCGATTGCCTGACGAACTGTGGTGGGGTTGCTACCAGTGACGATGTCTTGCACGGAGTCAGGTAAGCCATCAACATACCTCTCGATAGCTTTCTCGAGTGGGGTAACCATTCTAGGGCATAACAAACTCAGCTCTTCATATCTGTCGGTATAAGCTCGATGTTCACCACTGTCCTGCTTTAAGTCATCAAACTCTCTTTCCAACGCCCTCTGTTCATGACGAGGATAAAATTCCCTCATCATTAAAGCCCTAAGCTCTGCCCAGGTCTGTGCTAAAGCAACCTCAGCACCACGGTCTCTCATAACCCCGTTCCACCAAGTAAGAGCCCTCTTTTGAAACACGCTAGAAGCAAACTCGACTTTGCGATTATCAGGACACCGAACATGATGAAACGTACTCTCAGTGCTCTCAAACCACTGTAGGAGCCCAGTTGCTCCTTCAGAACCACTGAACTTGAGCGGTTTAGCCGAATTGAAACTTTTGAAGTTGCATGGAGCATTATTGTTGTTGTTGGCTTGGTTAACTTGAGCAATAATGTCTGGGAGTATAGCAGCCATTTGCTGCAAAATGATTGCTGCCAGTTCGGCATTAGGTATCGGATTTTCGCGTCGAGGAGGCATTCTAAAAGAGGAAACATGATAGAAAACGAGTGAGATGATTAGATGAAAAATGAAATGATACAAATCGACAAAAGCAAAGATGGTGGTCATTCGTTCGTACCACAAAGCAAACAAACAACACATAGTGACTAATCAAAGTAAATGTGTCAAAAATAATGCATCGTGAAGACATGCTGTAGCCTATAAGTGGACACTCACCCCAAGAGTTCCCAGGTAAGAGTGACTGGTCCGATTATGTGGATTTGTACGAACACTCTAGCCTAGACAGAAAACCCGAGGTACAGGCATCCACCCTTCCAGATTGCACGTGTTCACATTATTTAGACCCAAAACTTTGACGAGATTTTGAAAACTTGGAAGGCACAAGGCCAAAAGAATCATTCAAAAACGGATGATTGAATTTTCAAAATCATTTTGAAAAATTGGAGGGTTCAAAACCTTATAATAAATCATTTAAAAACAGATGATTGATTTTCAAAAACCGTTTTGGAAAAATGAGTTCTTGTTTTGGTAATCACCTAAGGATAGGTGAAGTGCATGTTTTAAGATCTAAACACAAGGTAACTTGTGTTAGGGTCCTAGAAAAGTTATAGTCTAGGTCAAGCATTATTAATAACCTAATTCCCTATAACCATTGGCTCTGATACCAACTCTTCTGTCACACCCCGACCACGTAAAACAACAAACCGCGGCGGAAACGTCGGGGAGTCGAGCAACAGAATTATTGTTTCATGACCATGGTAATTAAAATTTTGTTTTATTTATAAACAAAGGGGTTACATTGTCATAAAATAACAGAAACAAAGAGTACATAACGAAAATTAAACTAGACTAGCTTCATTTTATGTCACTAAGGCACAAGTCCGCCTATGTGTATCTTGCTCATCCTATGCATCAGCATAAAAATGCCTATGAGATACACAAGTTTATTGATTTAGGATTCATGACTTGTATTTTAAAGAAAAGTTTAACAAAAAGTTAGTTATGAATCTTATTAAAAGGTTTTCTTTTATAAATCATATGTAAATTGATAGGTAATTATATGATATACAAAAGAAAGATATGTGGTTAAATAAATAACCAAGTAAAAATGAATTTGTATAAGTTATATTATTTGTAAAACAATGTTTATGTGAAAATATGTTCTTTGTATAATATGCAATATGTCGAAATTGAAATGGTTTACATAACGCTATGATATGTAATATCATAAAAGCACTTATATATAGGAAGTACCAGCGGCGTATCCACCATGCTTTTATCATATTACATACGCATCGTTATATAAATCAGTTACCCAAACAAACCACCAACATGTCTTGTTTAAACAAATGTCAATTGTTTATGTATACAATGTCTATTGTCAAATGTAAATCATGTAATGTGTAAAAAAATGTCATGTATGGCAAGTAAAAAGTGACTACATAAACCATATGTAAAATGCACAAAACAAAGTATTGAAATAAATCATAGTTTAAATCAAGGTAATGTTTTGTAAAATAAATGCATGCTTTACTGATACAGACATCTATGCGGTATTGTTACAATGCATACATTCAAGCCTTGTGACTGTGGCGACAAACCCTTAAACAAATTAAAGGTTTATCTGAATTATGTATATTGGATTCAGTCATCCCTTACGTCCAAACAAACCTAGGATTCCAGGGATGAGAGTTGTCAATTCCTATGGTACCATTACTTACTACCAAGCGGCATGGCCAATGTTATTTAACGTATTTTTGTCCCATTTAAACAAACCAAATGTCATACCAAAGGTAAGCATGTTTTGTGAAAACAATGTACTAAGTATGCAATAAAAGAACATACATAGCATGAATGTGATGTAAAACAATGTGTACATGTGCTGAAACGAGCATATGAAACAAGTGTGTTTAATAAATCAATGTACTAGCATGTTAATAAAACATACATAGCAAAAACATGGATAAAATCATGTACTATATGAACATACCAAGCATATGATATAAAAACATGAAAAGCACGAAAGTAACTAGTAGGCACATGTGTTTCACCCCAAATGTTTAGAAAACAGTAAAAGAGGGGACTATGTACTCACTTGAGATTGCTCAATAGTCTTTGGATAACAACCAAGCAATGCTAGAAAGATCACGGAATCAATCGGCACCTAATATAGGTAACTACGTTAATAAACCGGACCTAAATCGGAAGATTGGATAAAATGTGGTTTCGTAAACCAAATGAGTATAAGAACTCATGTAATATGGTTTAACAAAGCCTACATTCTAAAACGAAACCTATCCTAAGTGCTTACGACCCATTACGACTCGTTTAGGTAGCTTACGTCACTTTAACGCGTCGTTCGTGTAAAACGCGTTCGGACCTCCTAATAGTCCTACGACAAGTATTATATGCCTTAACATGTCTAATAATGTTGCCTAATCAGTTTAGATGTCAAAATTTAGGTTACATATGCTTAAAATTAATTTATGCGTAAGAAGGGCATTTTGGTCATTTCCTAAGGCATATAAACTACCTATCATACAACTAACTAAACGAAGTGACCATAAGGTATAACCTCGGAAGGTTATTCCGTATACAACTATGGTCTCAAAATGTGTTTCGTCGGATCCTAATGATCGACTAAACGGGTCGGGTTCGAAAGTCTAAGCGGTTGTTTAGACCGCTTATCTTTACGACCCTATATAAGCACTAATCTAAAAGTGACGATTTAAACATGTTAAAACATGTTTAACGAAGTTTGAAAAAAAGTTTGGTATCAAAACAAAGGGTTTTAATACCCATAAATAGTTTGGTTGCAAAATACGTATAAACGCGCATTTTGACCGAAACTATGACTCGTCACTATGCCTAAATAATGTGGTAATCAGTAGGTATAGTCGCCAAGGACTATGACCATCGTGATTACGCTCACGTTACGAAGTTCAAACGAACTTTGTGTTGACCATAAACTGGTCAAAGCAGAAAGTTTTGACTTTCGTGCTTAAAAACGCATAAAAGAACGAAAGAAACTTACAAGAAGTCCAAGAAATGGAGATTTGATCTAAAAATTCTCAGGTATGAAGTGTATAAACTCCAACTTAGAGAAAGAATTCAGATCAAGGTGTGAGTTGCAAATGAATGGAAGTGGGTATTTATAGGAAATCCACAACCGTTGGGATCATTCCTCGATAAACGAGCTTCAATCTGGACCGTACAAGTGCACCCATTGTTTTGTAATACCATGGGTGCCCCAAAACAAGCCCATAGATTGATAAAAACCATGTGCAAACAAGGGAAACAGCTGGATCAAGCAGGAAACAACAATCTACTGACCCGATGGTCTATCGCGCCCCGCGTAATAGCCAGGGCAGGCTTACGCGGCCTGCTAGAGCCATCTTTGGCAGAAATGGCAGTTTTGGTCCCTGCATGTGTTTAAGGCCTTTTTTTGACATTATTAAGGCCCGTTGAGCCATTTTCAAGGCTCTACAATGATGCCTAAGCATAGGGGACATGAAACATGCAAGAAAATATGTCGGATGTCGGTTCGTTTGGTCGTATGATCACGTTATTCGGTTAATTAAGACGAAACACGAACGGACGCGAAAAAAGATCCAAATTACGCGACGAATGGAATTTTATCATACCAATCACTAAAATAAAATATTTTAATGATTACATAAATTTTTGGATGTCCGGATATATTCAGAACGTAAGATATGCACGAAAATGCAAACTTATGCACTTTTTGACGCTTTTAGTCCCTGTTTGATCTAAAAGTTTATTTTAGCACACCGAACCCTTCAAAGCCTATTTCTAAGCTATGTAAAGGATATTTATGGTATGTTTAACTTACGATCATGTTTTGGATTGTCCGTTACAGTACGAATCGGCATACTTTCGCAGTTTGTCGAAATTAGTCCCTGTAAGCGAATAAACTTGATTTTGCCATACCAAAACCTTCAAAACTTATTTCTAAGTTATGTAAAGGTTATTTAAGGCATGTTAAGCATAAATTGATGTTTCTGAGTGTTTGTCGCGTTAAACTGATTACATTTATGCATCGGTTTGCGTATAACTCTCTAGAAAGCGATATAGAGTTTGAAATTGAATAAAAATCAAAACATGAAAAATGTCAAACATAAACAAACAAATATTGGGATCAAATAACATTGTTTTATTGATAACTGAACTGATTAAGGTTTATACAATGATTACAAGCACAGATGTCACACTACAGTCTTCGTAGGTATCACAACAGTCTTCGTAGGTATCACATACTCTTCGTGAACAACTTTGTAAACTTGGGCCTAGTCAATCAAATTGGAAAACATTACAGGTATTCTTCGTGGACAACAATCTGCCACGAAAACTGAATCTTCGTACAATCAATCTTCGTGGAACCTAGTTGTTAGGGGTCATTTTCTTAACGTATATATCCTGACCAATATCCTGCCTATGTTTGTTCATTTGTGACCAGGATGCTGGAAGAGGATATTGCTAACATCTTGGGCGATATCCTGAGGCTTATTGAATTAACCACGTGCAGGTTAAGGGCAGAGACTTGCTAACGGTCCAGAGGACTTCTTCTCCTCGAGACTCGGACGAATTTGTTGAGGAAGAGACGTTGAGCCCGAAAGACCAGGTCTACAACGTTCGAAGAAGGAATATTCGGTGGATCCCGTGAGTTTAGGGTAGTTTGTTATTTTATTTTTACTATAAATAGATGGGGGTGGATCAGCTTAGAACACACAATTTTTCACTAACACTCTCGTACACTTTCACTCTCTAGCTCATTGCAAACACCACACTTGTATTCAAGTTTCATTGTAACACATAGTCGATCCGTACCACATCCTGCACTGTATCCTGATTTGTGAAGCAATTGAAGAACTAGGCAGCTGCGATTGTCAGCTCCCGAGGTTTTATGCCGGCGATCTAGATTGATCAAGGGCTTTCCTCGTATATCCCGTGTCGTTTACTTTACTTTTACTCATTGTTTGATCATAGATACAACTCTATATCTTGAGCCGTATCCTGAAACTGTTTTTTACAATTAATTTGATTAACATATTTTCGACACTCATTTCTAGCACACTACCTCACTTAACTAATTTGATCACTTAATTACTTCGGTAATTTTTGACCAAAACAATTTGGCGCCCACCGTGGGGCAAGTGGTGCTCTCCTTACTAAAATTTTTTGTCAAATCGCTAATCGGTTTTCTATTTTCAAAACTTTTTGCCACATTGTCCATAATGGCCTCAAGATCAAACATGAGTTCCTCTACTGTGTCTGCTGTGACTTCTGCTACTACCGGTTCGGTGCTTCCACCACCTCCTCCAAGGATGCCAGCCTCTACACAATCTCAAGATGTTATCCCTACTCGGAGTGTCCAGGGATCTGCTCCCGTTTTAGCTTCTAATGATGAAATTTTAACCTTATTTGGAAGTGTGCAGGAACAAATGAGGCAGCAACAGGAAACAAACCAAATGCTTTTGAGGGAAATACAACTCCTGAAGTCTGGCTCGAGCAGATCTGCTTAGGACAATGTCACTCCATTACACCCCAGAGCGTTGAACTTTAGTTCAGCTGTTTATACCGAGGATAACAGGGGGAATATTGTGCCCAGTCTTCCTCAGAATCATACTCCTAAGATACCCTCATCGGTCAGGATGTCAACCATGAGGAGCTCAGGATATGCGTCAGGATATGGGCAAAATCCTCCAATGGGTAACGTGTCGAATAATAATAATACTCATGCTACTAACAATGGTGGATCTTTGTAGGATACAGGTGTAACATCAGCACTTACCAGGGAACTTCAGAAGTTGAAGGACATGATATCTAGTGTACCTGGGGTGGTCCAGCCGATCCCGGAAGTGTCTCAAGACAGCCACAAGATATCTCGTTTTGCATATCCTATCTGTGATGCTGAGATCCCGAAGAGATTCCAAACTCCCAACATGAAGCTTTATGATGGGAGTACGGATCCTGAGGAGCATATTGCTCAATATAGGGAAAGACTGGAGATTAACCCTATCCCTCCGGAGCTCAAGGAAGCGTGATTGTGCAAGGGATTTGGTTCTACTCTAACAGGATCAGCCTTAAAATGGCTGTTAAACGTTCCTCCTCACTCAATTACTTCATTTTCTCATTTGGTTAATTTATTTAACAGTCAGTTTTCTTGTAGTCGGAGTTTTGAGAAACTAACCAGTGATCTTTACAGGATAACTCAAGGGCCTCAGGAATCCTTGAGGGATTATGTGAACAAATTCAGTCGAGAATCCTTGGATATCCCACATCTTGATGTTGCAACAGCTGTGCAAGCTTTTAAGATGGGATTACAAAAAAGATTCTCAATTTTATCAAGACCTTGTAATGAACCCATGCAGGAACTTGGATGAAGCTCGGAACAGGGCCCTAAGATATATTCGGTTAGAGGATGACAGAAAGATGCAAGAAAGAATGAACTCATCAAACACTTATGAGTCAACTAACAGGAAGTCAGAATCCTCATTCAAATCATATCGGCCTAAGCCATATGGTAGAAATAAAAACAAGAAAGTGAATGCTGTCGAAGACGAGGATCCTGAATTATCTGAATATTGCTTTTCTGTTAACATTCCTGAATTGATGTATGCCATGCAGGGTCTAGGAGACAAGGCTCGATGGCCTCGAAAGAATCAACAAAAAGCCGATTGGAAAGACAAATCAAAATGGTGTGCTTACCACGAAGATTTCGGACATGTGACTGAGGATTGCATTGCTCTAAGGAAAGAAATAAGCTATCTTCTAAGCAAGGGATATCTGAAAGATCTCTTGGGAAGAAAGAAGAATAAGGGTCAGGATACTGAGAAGGATCCTGAGCGAGCAGCATCACCTCCCGCGGATGCCAAGATAATCAACTTCATTTCGGGAGGATCCGACATTTGTGGAACTTCGTATTCGGCAGCAAAGAGACATGCAAAGGAAGCTAAGGCCGAAAGGGGAGACAAACCTGTCAGGATGACTACCCTCACAACTGACAAAGTGATCACTTTTGATGCAGATGACAGGGATACTGTCCAGGATCCTCACCATGATGCTCTGGTAATAACCTTATATGTGGCTAACCATTTTGTACGCAGGATACTGGTTGATAATGGCAGCTCCGTCAACATAATCCAACTAGAAACTCTGAAGAGAATGAATGTATCTCCAATGGATATCACTTCAAAGTCTACCGTGCTCGTTGGGTTCAGTGGAGAGGCTAGAAACATAGTGGGAGAGATAAAGTTGCCAGTATACGTTGAAGGAGTCAACTCGATACAACGTTTCTGTGTGATGGATTCTCTATCCTGCTATAACATCATACTGGGAAGACCATGGATTCACGATATGAAGGCCGTGCCATCAACATATCACCAATGCATCAAGATACCTACCCCTTGGGGAGTTGTCAAGGTTGATAGTGATCAGCAGGAGGCGAAAGAATGCTACTCATCCTCGATGAAATCCTCAACCAAACCTAGTGCAGCATAGCAATTAAAAACGCGGGCTCAGGATATCGTGGAGGATCCGGAGCAGGATGTGAAGAAAATTATCCTAGACCAGGATAATCCCGATATTTCGGTGCTCGTAGGAACCAATATCCCTCAGGATATTGAGGAACAGTTAATTAACTTTTTGAAATGCAGGATGTCAACGTTTGCATGGAAGCATGAGGATATGACAGGCATATCCAAAGATATTATCACTCACAAGCTGGGGATTGATAAATCATTCAAGCATGTGCAACAAAAAAGAAGAAAGTTTGCTCCTGAGCGGAACACTATTATCCAGGAGTAAGTTGAAAGACTATTAAAGTCCAGAATGATCAGGGAGGTTAAGTTCCCAAGATGGCTAGCAAACGTGGTTGTAGTACAAAAGAAAAATGGGAAATGGAGAGTTTGTGTAGACTACACAGACTTGAACAAAGCCTGTCCTAAAGACCCATTTCCTCTTCCCCACATTGATGCAATGGTAGATGCCACTGCCGGGCATGAAATGCTGACCTTCATGGACGCATCCTCAGGATTTCAACAGATCCAAATGGAGCCTTCTGACCAGGAGGATACCGCCTTCATGACACCAACAGGTATTTATTGTTATACAGCTATGCCTTTTGGTTTGAAAAATGCAGGTGCAACATACCAAAGATTGGTAAACATGATGTTCAAAGACAAACTGGGGGACACTATGGAGGTATATATCGATGATATGGTGGTGAAATCTAAAAAGGCTGAGGATCACCTCTAGGATATCAAGGGAGCATTTGATATCCTGGATCAATACAACATGAAGCTGAATCCTGCTAAATGCCATTTCGGAGTGGGGGCAGGAAAGTTTCTTGGATATATGGTGACAAAAAGGGGGATAGAAGCAAGCCCAGAGCAGATCAAAGCTATCCTGGACATAAAATCACCCTCAAATATGAAGGACGTACAAAGATTGATAGGCCGAGTAGCAGCTTTAAACAGGTTTATCTCAAGATCCTCAGAGAAATGCAAAGACTTCTATGATATCCTGAAGAAGAACAAAAGATTCGAATGGGGGGAAAAGCATGAAGCAGCCCTGCAGGATTTGAAACGATATCTCTCAACCGCACCTCTATTGATGAAGCCTGAAAATGGTGAACCACTATCCCTGTATCTTGCTGTGTCAGGGAATGCTGTAAGTGCCGTTCTCATAAAGGATCATGAAGGTCAACAATATCCTGTTTATTATGTTAGTAAAAGTTTGCTAGATGCTGAAACTAGGTATTCTCATTTAGAAAAATTGATACCAGCATTAGTCATGGCATCAACGAAACTTAGGCATTATTTCGAGACACATAGGATACATGTTAAAACGAATTATCCTGTCAAAAATGTGCTTAGGAAACCAGAGATGTCAGGCAGAATGGCCAAGTGGTCAGTAAAGTTAAGTGCTTATGATTTAGTATATGAACCTAGAAATGCCATAAAATCTCAGGCTTTAGTTGACTTTGTGGCTGACTTTAGTAGTGACATTCAGGATGAGGTAGACTTAGAAGTTCAACAGTTAGGAGAATCCTCAGGATCCTGGACATTATATACTGATGGTGCATCTAATGTAAGAGGAGTAGGATTAGGAATACTACTAAAATCGCCACAGGGGGACATATTACCCCAGGCTATTAGGTGTGAATTTCCTGCTACTAATAATGAAGCAGAGTATGAGGCTTTAATTGCAGGATTAGAGTTGGCTAAGAGCATGAGTATCAAAAATTTGCAAGTATATGTTGACTCTTTGTTAATTACTAACCATTTTAATGGATCCTATGCAGTTAAGGGTGAGAAACTAATCGAATATCTCGATATTCTCAAAAAATTAGCAGGATATTTCGATGTTTTTATACTTGAACAGGTACCAAGAGAGGATAATGCTGAAGCGGATGCCTTAGCAAATTTGGGATCATCGATCAAGATACCTGAAGGGACGCGAATACCAATATTACATGTCCTATATCCTGCAACGAATCCTCAGGATAAAGAAGTAGCTGGTATTCAGGATCCTGGAGTAGAACATCCTGAAAAGGATCCTAAATCCTGGACGGCTCCAATCATGAGATATCTCAAAGAAGGGCACATCCCTGGAAACGAAAATCCTAAGGCATTTAGGATGAAGGTATCACGATTCACTATTATAAATAATATTTTATACAAGAAATCCCTTGCAGGACCGTATTTGAGGTGCTTGGAGGATCCTGAAGCCAAGGAAGTACTTCAGGATATTCATGAAGGGGATTGTGGTAACCATGCTGGGGGCAGGTCGTTATTCTCAAAAGTATTAAGGACAGGATATTATTGGCCAACGATGAGAAAAGATGCCGCAGAATATGTTCGAAGATGTGACGCATGTCAAAGACATAGTAATATACTGCATCAGCCGGCTGAACCATTATATCCTATTGTTTCCCCTTGGCCATTTATGAAGTGGGGTATGGACATAGTGGGAAAGCTACCAAAAGCTCCGGGAGGAAAAGTCTTTATGCTAGCAATGACGGATTATTTCTCTAAGTGGGTTGAAGCAGAAGCATTTGTTCAAGTTAGAGATCAAGAAGTAGTATCCTTCATCAAGAGGAATATCCTGACCAGATTCGGGGTACCAGCTGAGATAATCTGTGACAATGGTTCTCAGTTCATAAGTAAGAGGACTACTGACTTTTGCAAGAGTTGGGGAATCAAAATGATCACATCTACTCCGGTACATCCTCAAGCAAATGGACAGGCAGAATCCTCAAACAAGATAATTGTCAATAACTTAAAGAAAAGGCTTGGAGCTAAAAAAGGAAGATGGGCAGAAGAATTACCCTTTGTTTTATGGGCTGATAGGACAACGATGAAGAATGCAACAGGCCAGACCCCATTTTCCTTGGTGTTTGGAGCAGAAGCAATGATTCCGACGGAAATGACAATACCTACTGCAAGATCTACCTTAAGTGATCCTGAGCAGAATCCTGAAGCCTTGAGTCAGGATTTAGACACTATAGATGAAAAGAGAGATGCGGCAAGGCTAAGGATGGCAGCATATCAACAGAGAATATCCAGGGCATATAACAAGAATATTAGAACCAGGAGATTTAAGGTTGGAGATTGGGTGTTAAGAAAGGCTTTTCAAAATACTACCAATCCTGCCGATGGTAAGTTAGCTCCAAAATGGGAAGGACCATATGAAGTTGAATCAGAAGCAGGGAAAGGAGCATATAGACTCAAGAATATGGAGGGGGATATGCTACCGAGATCTTGGAATGCTATACACCTTAAGCTCTATTTCAAGTGAGTTTAGAATTCAATTTCTAACTCATAATGGTATGAATTTTATCTTTTTTAAATATGTTTTGTTTTAATTTATTCTTTGTAACCCAATACTGACTTAAGCATCGGAGGGGTGTTAGCCAAGCTAACACCCACCTTAGTTTACAATTGTTTTGCAAGATATGTTTCAGGATATAGCTCCAGGATATGCACTCAGGATAACTCAGAAGATTAGAGGATTGGCCCCCTCTCTCACGTTTAAGGGATACTGATCCCTTCACAGGTTTAAAGGTATTCACCTTTCTTGCGAATTGGGTTTAAACACCCCGCCTGGAGCGCAAGTTATTCAGGGATAGTTCAAGGTGGCGGGACCAGTCCATGTAAAAGTGGCTGACAATTTCGTTACTGTTGGCTATATCCTGAATCCTAAAGGTATATGAGGATTGATCACCCTCTCTCACGAAAGGGTATTTTCATACTCTCTAAGGTTAAAAGGTTTTCACCTTTCTAAGTCTTGGAGTTTATACACTCCCGCCTGTAGCGCATGAAAATTTGGGATTTTCCCCAGGATACAAGGGATTTATCTCCAATACATCCTTGGGTTTTGCCCTTGGAACGTAAAAATTTTCCTATGGAAACTGACATTCAGAATATTTCTAAAGTGTTTGAAGACATTGTACACAGGGGACATTCCCACCAAGATGGTGATGTAAAGCTAAAAGGATGAGGTTTGGAATTAATGCACTAAGTACATTGCACAAGGGACATCTTCATTGGAAGAATTGCAATGGGATCGAAGTTTGGTAATAGGTTTATACCCTATCTCTGGTATGATCTTTCCTTTGTAAACATCATTTAAGTTTTTAAGTGACATTATGATAAGTATCCTGATATATATCCTCAAAGTCCTTTTAAGGATATTTGGTTAGGATGTTTGAAACCAGTATTAGTTTGGAACTCTGATTATTTAAATATTATCAAAACTTGGTTTTGAAAAGATAGACTATTTTTTACTTTCTAAAGAAGTTTTTACAAAGTTGAAGGAACGTTTGGAAGATCTATCTAATAAAAGGCTTTTGCAGTATGTTGCTGAGCATACTGATCAGGATATTTTATAAGATAACAGTATGAAATTTTTTGCAAAGCTAAGGTTTACACTTAGAAAAATAAAAAGATGAAATTATTCTTAAGCAATCAATACTGGTTGATAACCGAAGGTTTCATCCTGAAACCCAGGACCCATCCACCTTCGGCTATCAAATTGTTTAGAGACAGAAATGAAAATTGTTCATAAAATTAAAGAAAATAAGCTCTAGGGGGTAGTGCCTTCTTGGTCCATAACGGTTTCGGCAACATCCATCTTGGGATCCGTCTCAGCATCCTTCTCAACATCGGGTGCCTTTTCAACTGCTTTAGAAGGTTCATCAACAGTTGATTTGGAAGAAGTACCGCCAAGATTCTTCAGCTTGGTCTCCCAAGCACCAACGTCCCAAGAAGGGCATTCGAAGCCTAACGTTTTGGCTTCATGAGCCATCTTCAACCTAGCCTGGAGAAGTGAAATGACGACGGAACTTTTGAGGCTTTCTCGGTAACTGACCATATCCCGTTCGTACTGCACATGGGCAGCTTCCAGATCAGCCTGGTCTTGAAGAGTAGCTTTATTGAGAGCAACTTGGTGTTCTTGGGTCATAGCTTTGTATTTCTCCTCGTAATGACGAGATTTAGCGGCTGTGATCATACCTTGGTCAGAGATTGTGATTTCTGCTTCCTTTAACTTAGATTCAAGTGTTTTGTTGAGCTTGCAGGATTCTTGATATAAGTGAACTAAACGCTCAAGACCCTACAAAGGTAAAAGGACAGGGGTTAACATTGTTAAATCTTTGAAAATAATCTAAATTGCAGGATATAGTGTGAGGATACTAACCTGGTTAAGAAAAGAAGTCATGAACCCACTGGCTTCAATAAACCCGTGCTTCTCATAAGGAAAGGTGTCAGAAATGACAGGAGAATCGGGTTCTTTCCTTTTGCGGGAACTTGAACTCCGAGGCTTGGTCGCCGGTGAAGGTTTAGGAATGATGATGGCTTTGGAGCTGCTGGGTTTGGATGTAGTAGTGGTCTTGGGGCTAGGTTCTTTCTTGACCTGGATCTGGTCAGAATAGCTATCCAGTTCATCAAGGTCAAAGACTTCAGGGATCTTAGCTGGTGCTGCATAAAGGGAAAAGTTTTACTTTTTATTTTATCATTATATTGTTTTGACTAACTATTTTGAAAGAAATTCTTACCAGACATCTCGGATGATGAGTACTGACTTGAACTCGGGACGTGTGTGGTGAAAGTCCTGTCTATTGCAGGTAACCGGTAAACGGTATTGATTCTCTCTTCTGACTCAGCGGTAGGGGGAGCGACTTCCTTGAAGTTCACTGCATAAAGACCAAAAAGAAGAATATTAATAGAAGATAACAATCAATTCGTTTATGAGGATATTTATGATCCTACCGGTGGTTAACCACTCCACCGGAAGGTTGGCACCCTCAGCAATGGAATCTCGTTTGACGAAGAAGAATTTGCGTTGCCATCCGTCTTCGTTTTTGGTGGCTTTGAGAATCAGGGGTTTGCTGGAGGTTGAGAAGAGCAAGAACCGGCTAGAGCCATGGGATCGGAGGCGATAAGCTATAGGTAAATCCTCGATGCAGAGGTCAGAGCAATGGAGGTTTTTGATTTGGTTGAGTACAATTAATACTCTCCAAACCATGGGCATGGTTTGAGCAAAAGAGATGCCAGTAATACGAAAGAATTGCATCATGAATTCGGGAAAAGGGTATCGAAGACCTAATGAAAAAGGATATGCCGGAAAACAGATCCATTCGGTAGAAGAAACATCCGATCGGATTGACCGATCGAATGGCCTAAAGACTGTGCTGTCGGGGAAAGCGCCGGAGGCTCTTAAAGCAGCAATGTCTGCGTTGTCAAAAGCGCAGATCTCCTTTTCGGGATTTTTAAGAAGGTTCTGCTGAGTGAAGGTCTCGGCGTCCATTGCAAGTAAGATGAAGTAAATTGACAGGAAGAAAATCAGAAATGGAGAATTACCTGAAGGTTCTGTTGAAGATATCTGCTTTTCAAACAAGAAAAGAGAAGATATAGGGGCATCGTGGATCTATATTGAGTAAAAAACGCGTTGGAAGTTACGATGTGATCTTGACCGTCGCTTCGTTTTAAAATACCTTGAGTTATGGGATAAGATTTTTGAAATATATCCGTTGGATTGGTATCCCAACCGATATATTTGGGGACAATTGTTAGGGGTCATTTTCTTAACGTATATATCCTGACCAATATCCTGCCTATGTTTGTTCATTTGTGACCAGGATGCTGGAAGAGGATATTGCTAACATCTTGGGCGATATCCTGAGGCTTATTGAATTAACCACGTGCAGGTTAAGGGCTGAGACTTGCTAACGGTCCAGAGGACTTCTTCTCCTCGAGACTCGGACGAATTTGTTGAGGAAGAGACGTTGAGCCCGAAAGACCAGGTCTACAACGTTCGAAGAAGGAATATTCGGTGGATCCCGCGAGTTTAGGGTAGTTTGTTATTTTATTTTTACTATAAATAGATGGGGGCGGATCAGCTTAGAACACACAATTTTTCACTAACACTCTCGTACACTTTCACTCTCTAGCTCATTGCAAACACCACACTTGTATTCAAGTTTCATTGTAACACTTAGTCGATCCGTACCACATCCTGCACTGTATCCTGATTTGTGAAGCAATTGAAGAACTAGGCAGCTGCGATTGTCAGCTCCCGAGGTTTTATGCCGGCGATCTAGATTGATCAAGGGCTTTCCTCGTATATCCCGTGTCGTTTACTTTACTTTTACTCATTGTTTGATCATAGATACAACTCTATATCTTGATCCGTATCCTGAAACTGTTTTTTACAATTAATTTGATTAACATATTTTCGACACTCATTTCTAGCACACTACCTCACTTAACTAATTTGATCACTTAATTACTTCGGTAATTTTTGACCAAAACACTAGTTGTTCAACGAACAGTCCAATCAACGAAGACTGTTGTGATTGAACCCTATCAGAGGAACAGATAATGTAAAGCCAAAACTGGATCAAAGCAGTGGATCCAGAATAAGCAGACGTTTACAGTTGGTTCATGCAAATCTCTCCCCTTGAAAGTGGTTTCATATCTGCTGACCTCCTATCTGCTGATCATACTTAGTGCTGACCTACAACTGCTGCTTTATATCTACTGGCCAATGTGAAAGACTGATGGAAGACCAAAGCTCTGCTGACTCAATCTACTGCCTTGAGTCAAGTACTGCTGATCCGGACAAGCACTGCTGGGTTCACAGCAGTGGAAGGATGCAGCAGCTGTTTATGTGTCTTTTATATATTAGATTGTAATGGCAGTAGTTAGTACATCAGTGTTTTGTATAGATCAGAGGTTAGAGTTTGTTAGGAGGTTAGATGTCACTTTCATGGTGACGTCAGCTAAGGTGCTCAGTGGTTTGCAAGTGCCTATAAATAGTTCAGTACTTTGTACTGTTCTGTTAGCTCTTTCACCACATCGTCTTCTTTGCACGAACAAACTACTGAGCTCTGGCTGAGGGGGAGTTTGCATTCTTACATCAATCATTGTAATCGTTATTGAAACAAATTCAATCTTTCGATTCTATGTGTAAAGATGTTTGATAAAAGTATTTCTCTCGTTTGATTGGATGCAAAGTTTGTTTTCATTTTAAATTCCGCTGCACTCTCATCCATCTCCATCTTATTTCCAAACGAAAAATACAATCAAAAAGAAACTAAGATCCAACAATTGGTATCAGAGCCTGGACAGTCAAATTTGATTTAACAATCATTTTGACGTAAATAGTTCGGCTCATTACAGTTGATACTGATCGTTTGTTCGTTCGTTGAAAAACAGAGCAAGGATAAATCACCATTAAAGTTGATTTCTCAGTGTCTGTAAAACAACAAGAATGACGTCACAATCTCAAGATGACAAAAACAACATTGGCTCACTCTTTAAACCACCTATGCTAAAAAGAAATGAGTACAACATCTGGCAGAGGAGGATGGGTCACATCCTCGCTCAACAAAGCACAGGTTGTTGGAGGTCTGTCACCTTTGGTCCTCATGTTCCTTCAGTGCCAAGCGCTGAAGATGTTAAAAAGTTCGTTCCAAAACCAATTGAAAATTACACCGAAACCGATTTTCAAAAGATCGAACTGGATGCTAAAGCGTTTAGCATCATAGCATCAGCGCTGCCCAATGAAATATATGCTGGACTGTTACACTGTAACAGTGCCAAAGAATTGTGGGACGCACTTAAGGAACAGTTTGGAGGTACTGAAGAAGTCATAGAAAACAATAGGGAAATCCTGAACCAACAGTACGAAACGTTTTGTCATGTTAGAGGTGAATCACTGACTCAACAATTTGAGCGGTTTAGTTGTCTCATCAGTGAACTGAGGCTTGTTAATACCACTTTTACAAACTCAACTCAAAACAGCAGGTTCCTCAGGTCACTGCCCGAAAAATGGGACACTATAGCCTTTGTCACCAGAAATTCACCTGAGTTCAAGGATCTGACCTTGACCCAACTCCATGGTCGACTCCTGACCTACGAAAGGGAGTTGAACCAGAAAAGGAAGTTACAAGAGTCAGGAAAAGCCGTTGATGATTATACATTCGGTAACACTGCTCTTTTGGGTCAAGAAGAATCTGGGAGCAGTGGTAAGGACCAGGGTTATGACCATTTCATTGACATAACTGCTGGAGCTAACTTTAACAACCCTGATCCTCACTCTGCAAGTTATGCATTCACTGCTAATGAAAACCAGATGTCAGATAATATAAGCTTTGAACTAAATGATTTACAGCATTTTGATCCCACTGATTTAGAAGAAATGGACATTCTGCACCAACTGGCTTTGCTAAGTGTTAGAACTAGCAAATTTTACAAGAAAACAGGGCGAAAATTCCCAGGTCTGCATGGGAATCTAAGGGTTGGGTTGGATAAATCAAAAATTAAGTGTTATAAGTGTAATAGGTTGGGACATTTTGCTAGGGAATGTAGGAGTCAAACTACTGGTCCCATAATTACTCATCCTAGCTCAAATCCTAGACCTCAAAACCAAAACACTGTGCACTATGCCCAATATGCCCCAGCAGCTCAAGTGAACACTGCTCACTATGCTGCTGCCCCTGTGCCAGTACACTATGTCCAAACTACTGTTCCACAGATCCAATATGTTCAAACCCCTGTTCCCCAGGCACCAGTGCAGGTTGCACCACAAACCACTGCTCCAGCAGCAACACAACCAGACCAACAAAGCTTTTTCACTCAAGGGTTTGTTGATTGGAGCAGTATGCCTGAAGACCTTAGTGATGAAAATTTTGCACTCTATGCTTCTAATGATTCTTCACATGATGAGTTTTGTTTGATGGCACTAGAGTCAATACAGGAGGGGGTTGAAGCTGAGGAGGAACAGCAGTGCTTTGAAACAGTGGAAGAGGTGATTGAAGCAGTGGTTACTGCTGTGGCTGGTGAAGTACTGTTGGAAGAAAGTTCAGGTACTCTGATTGAACCAATGACAGATCCATGGTCCATAGAGGACAAAGAAGAAGAGAAACAAGAAAAGGCTGGTGAAAAGAAGGTAAGAGCTGATGATGATGAAGATCATCAATGTGATTGTGCAATGATGGCAGCTGCCAAGGTATCTCCTCAAGTTCTTGAAAAACTGTGTTCTGAAAATTGCATAATTGCTTTTGCTAACATTAAAGAGGTGAATGAAAACCTTCGGGATAAAATCTTATCTGATGAGGTCAAATTTGAAAGGTCTTTAAAAGAACTTAAAAACAAATTGTCTGAAAAAGATAAAGAGATCAGCTGTCTAAAAGAAGAGCAAAGTATCACCAAAACCCAACTTCAGACTATGGTAGAAAAATACCAAAGTTGCAAAAAGGAGTTGGAATCCACCCAGATCACTTGTGAAAGATGGGTGGAATCTTGCAGAGGATATGAGGTGATGCTTGCTAAACAGATTGAAAGCAATGTGAAATTTGGGGTTGGTTATAGAAAATATGATGATGAACATATTGCTTTTGAAAAATCTGTCCAAACCACTGATGAAGCTACTGAGCTCATCCCCACAAACAAGAAAGGCCAAGAAGTGAAAATCACTGACAAACTTGGTAACAAAATCACACTTACCAGACCAATGGGCTCCTCCATTTTCAAAGAGCTTGAAGATCATCAGTTTAAGCCAAAATGGTCTGATGAGTGTGATATTCTTGAAAATTTCAAGCCAATGGACTTTACATCAATTGATGGTGCTAAAGCTCCAAAAGCTAAAGTCATACCTCTCAAAGATATCCCAGCAGTGGTTAAAACCTCTGCTACAAAGGAATCTGAAAAGAGAAAGAAGAAAGAAAAAATTGATAACTTGTTTTGTGAATTCTGTGAGAAAAGGAATCATCTAACAAAAGACTGTTTCCACTTAAAAGCTTATGATCTAAACAAAACAAGTGTCATTGTTTCAGCAGAAAGCTGCATTGTCTGTGGGAAAACAAACCACAAAACTCAAGCATGTGTGTACCTCAAAAACTTTGATGTGAAAAAGAATGAGTACATGGCTAAAACATCCTTGAGTCCACCATCATCCTCATCATCTGTCAAATTCACCAAGAAACAACCACTGTTTGTGCCAGTACAAACAGCTGTTACAAAACAGCTGAACCAAACATCTGTCAAAAGAGATGTTCAGGTTACTGATGCACCCCCTGCCAATCAGTTCAAAAAGGGCAGAGAAAAACAGTCTTACCAAAGGATTCCACACGTTTATGAGGCCTACAAAAGGCCCTCTAAACCCAAAGTGAACAGGCATCCTTTTGGTTACCAGCAGATGATTGGTCAGAACCCACAACAGTGGTTAGAGAAACACTGTCCTAAAACAGTTCAAACCCCTGACCTAACCACTGTCCATCATCTTGCATCCATTCCAGACACTGTTGAGACCCCATCCAAAGCCTTGTTGGCTTTGGAGACCTTAATGAACTAATCTCTTTACTTCATGTGCAGGGAGCTTCTGCATGCTTTGATAGTCTTTGGTATGTAGACAGTGGAGGCTCCCGGCACATGACAGGATGTAAAGCCCTCCTCAAAGACTTCAAAATCCATGGTGGGTGTGATATATCCTTTGGGAATAATAGTAAAGGGAAAGTTCTGGGGTCTGGTACAGTGCAGTCTGGAAAAGTAAAATTTGAAAATGTCAATCTAATAGACAATCTAAAATTCAACCTTCTGAGTGTGTCCCAAATGAGTGATAAGGGATTTGGGTCATTCTTCACAAAAGACTGTTGTATGATTGTTGGACCAGAAATGGTCAAAAAGATTGAAGCAATAATCAAAACTGGTCAAACTAAACTTGTTGCTCAAAGAAGTGGCAATGTTTATGTTGTTGACATGTCAAAAGAGTGTCCCAGAGCTGATGCCTGTCTGTTCTCAGCTGCCTCTAACAAAGAGACAGAACTTTGGCACAGAAGGCTGGGACACACAAATCTTAAGACAATCACATAAATTTCGAAAAATGGTTTGGTGAGAGGCCTACCACAAAAATTGTTTTCATGTCCTGAACATTGCATTTCCTGTTTAAAAGGAAAACAGCATAAAAGTTCCTACAAGTCCATTGAAGAGTCCAAAACAACCCAGTGCTTGCAAATGCTGCACATGGATTTGTTTGGCCCAGTTCAAGTCATGAGCCTCAAAAAGAAAAGATATTGTTTGGTTATTGTTGATGACTTTTCTAGGTTCACATGGACTTTCTTTTTGCACTCAAAAGATGAAACTGCAGGCATTTTGCCAGACTTTGTAATACAGGTTGAAAAGCAATTTGACCTTCCAGTGAAAAGCTTCAGGAGTGACAATGGCACAGAATTCAAAAATAGGGAGTTGGATGCCTTCTGTGTGAAGAAAGGGATTGTAAGGCAGTACAGCATCCCAAGAACACCAGAGCAGAATGGGGTAGTGGAAAGAAAGAACAGAACTCTGATTGAGGCTGCCAGAACCATGCTTGCAGATTCAGGTTTGCCATTAACCTTCTGGGCAGAGGCAGTAAACACTGCTTGCTATGTTCAGAACAGAGTTTTAATAAACCACAGGCACAAAAAGACTGCCTATGAAATTCTGTATAAAATTAAACCACTGATCTCATATTTCAAAGTGTTTGGCTGCCCATGCTTTATTTTGAACTTAAAAGATTCCATTTCAAAATTTGCAGCCAAAATTGATTGTGGTTATCATCTGGGATACTCAACCACTGCCAAGGCCTACAAAGTGTTTAATACACGGACCAAGGCAGTGGAGGAGACTTTGAATGTTAAGTTCAATGAACTCTCATCAATGAAAATCCCAGCAAACCCTGCAGATCTGTTTGATCTTGAAAAATTCACTTTTGAAAATACTGCTGTCAAGACTAACAGTGCAGGTCCGTCTGAGGATACAACACCAGACTATGGGTATGAAATCATCATCCCTCAAAGGTCTGCCACAAAGGGAAAAGCATCAGCTGTTCAAAACAGTTGTCAAAGCTCTACCACTGCTACCTCAACAGTTGTTGACCAAAGTAGCCCATCAACCACTGCTTCCACATCCTCAAACACTGCTGACAAAAGTCCTCAAACAGTGGATAAAAGTCAGCAGTTGTCCACCTCATTACCTCCTATACCGCCACCTTTTGAAACCACTGCTGGATCATCAAAGTCCCCAGCAGTGGTTAGCTCAGATGATACACATTTGCAGCCTTCACCAACCAATGCCATCATACCATACCAAGGAGATTTAATCTTCTTGAGATCTCATCCACCTGATCAAATCATTGGCAACATAAATGAAGGGGTGCTCACAAGAAGCCAAACCCAAAACATTTGTCTTTTTGCTGGTTTTCTATCACTCCATCAGCCAGTCAAGTACCAAGAGGCACTGAAAGACAACAGCTGGGTAGAAGCCATGCAAGAGGAGCTCCAACAGTTTAAAAGACAACAAGTATGGGAGCTTGTACCACTGCCAGAAGAGGTTAGTCCCATTGGCACAAAGTGGGTCTTCAAGAACAAAACTGATGAAAGGGGTATTGTTGTCAAGAATAAAGCCATGCTTGTGGTTCAAGGTTACAGACAGGAAGAGGGGATTGATTATGATGAAACATTTGCCCCTGTTGCAAGATTAGAAGCAATTCGACTGTTCCTGGCCTTTGCTGTCAACCACAATATGAAGGTGTTTCAAATGGATATCAAAAGTGCTTTCCTCTATGGTACAATTCAAGAAGAGGTGTATGTTTGTCAACCTCCAGGTTTTGAGGATCCATTTTATCCAGATCATGTCTACAGGCTAAACAAAGCCTTGTATGGCTTGAAACAAGCACCAAGGGCCTGGTATGAAACTCTTTCCAACTTCCTACTCTCAAATGGTTTCAAAAGAGGTACCATTGATAAAACACTGTTTTTAAAATGGAGAGGGAAGGATTTAATGATTGTCCAGATTTATGTGGATGACATTATTTTTGGAAGCACATGTAACTCAATGTGTGAAGAGTTTAGAGAACTCATGACAGCTAAGTTTGAAATGAGTGCAATGGGTGAGCTGCAATGCTTTCTTGGTCTCCAAGTACAGCAATTGCAAAATGGAACTTTCATTCATCAAAGCAAATATGCTAAAGAACTTTTAACCAAATTTGATATGAATGATTGTAAACCATGCAGCACACCCATGGCAACAAATAAGCTGGTCATGTCTGATGAAAAAGATGAGCTGATTGACCAAACACTTTATAGAAGCATGATTGGGTCTTTATTGTACCTAACTGCATCTAGACCAGACATCATGTTTGCAACATGTGTCTGTGCAAGAAGTCAATCAGCTCCTAGAAAATCAAATCTCATTGCTGTAAAAAGGATTTTCAGATACATAAAAGGTGCTCCCACACTTGGTATCTGGTATCCAGCTAATGGGAACATCAAGCTTTCAGGTTTCTCAGACAGTGACTTTGCTGGATGTCACACCACAAGGAAGTCCACATCAGGAGGGTGCCAGTTTTTAGGTGACTACTTAGTTTCTTGGCAAAGCAAAAAGCAAGCAGCTGTTTCAACATCCACTGCTGAAGCTGAATACATTGCTGCTGCAAGCTGTACAGCCCAACTCCTGTGGCTTCAAAATCAGTTGCTGGATTTTGGTATCACTGCCTTAAAGACACCACTCATGTTGGACAGTCAGGCAGCAGAAAATATCATCAAAAATCCAGTTTCCCACTCAACCACCAAACATATCGACATCAGACATCATTTTGTGAGGGACTGCTATGAAAAAGGTTTGATTTCTCTGCATCATGTCCCAACTAAAGACCAGCTGGCTGATGTGCTCACAAAAGCACTTGATACAGCCACTTTTGAAAGTTTGGTCTCTAGGATTGGGATGCTGAACATGGAATAACAAGCAACATCTTGTTTTTCTATGAATAAAAGCAACAAAATGTTTTCAGAAAATCAAAACTCCATCCTTAAAAATAGTTAAAAATGAAAATTTTTCATTAAGTCCTTAAAAGTCTGCCATTAACCACTGATTGTTCAAAAGTCTGCTATACTTCAAAAGTCTGTCCACTGCTGAAAGTCAACCCCTGCTCTCCCATTATTTTGATAAACTCTGTTGTTCAAAAGCAGTGTCTTATCCACTGATATGCTATCCACTGATAGTAAAAATCATCCGCTGCTTTCATACCACTGCCTTCATCAGTCACTTTCAACAAAAGTACTGTCCTTCACTTTCAACAGGGGTTGTCACGTGGACAGTACATCTTGGTCAGACCTTTTGTAACGGCTGCCACCTCAGCATTCACTTTCTTCCCTATAAAATCCCCCACTCACCACCAAAACAGGGTTTTACTGTCGAATTGAATTCTTAAAAATTCTCTTCTCAAAGCAGTTTTTCTTCACATTTCTTCACAAATTTCTTCGATCAATCATCCTCAAAATGACAAAATCAAAGATATCTTCAAAACCCTCATCCAAATCATCCTCGAACACAGCCTCCCAAAAGGCAATCTCCACTGAAATTCCACATAAACCATCTCACAATCTCCTGGGTCTTCTCACAAAACCAGGAACCACCAACGTGTTCGATTCCATCATTGACATCATGGCAAAATCAAAGTATAAAACTTTGTTCATCGCCGATGCACCAATCTATTTGGCTACCCAAAGGGAGTTTTGGAAGAATGCAACCCTTGAAACACAAGGAGACACTGCAACCACCATAAACTCTTCTATAAAGGGTAAAGCTGTCCAAATCACGCCACAATCCATTTCAGAAGTCTTTCAACTCGATGATCAAGAAGGTAAAATCTCTTTCACTAAAAACGAGTTGCAAACTGACTTCATTGAGAGAGGGTATGAATCCACAATGATGAAGAAAATTACCTTAGAAAAAGGTTATTTTCCTTCTGCAACCAGATTTTTATTTCATACCCTCCTACTATGTGTTTCAAACAAAACCACTTCTTTTAATGAAATCCCTTTAAAGATTCAAAATCTGGGATATGCTATTCTTCAAGGAGAAAATTTTAACTATTCTCGGGAAATTTTTAAAGATTTGGTTAATAATGTTGCAACAAAATCATTCTTACTGTTTCCAAGGTTTTTAAGTTACTATTTTTCAAAGAAATTCAGTAAGGATGATTTGGCTGTAATAAACCAGGGTGATCCTACTCAAATAAACAGTTTAACTACTGAAACTTTTTCAAGGATGTTAGCACCCTGCAAAACACAAGCAGAGGTGCCTGAGCAGATTTTAGTAGTTACAACTGCTCCTCAGGTATCTGCTGCTGAGCCCACTGCTCAAGGTGATCAGAGCAGCAGCACAACTGCTTTGAAACCCACACCTACAATCCCCAAAAAGCCAACAAAAAGAAAAACACAAAAACCCCCCAAAACCCTCAAAAAGGCATCTCTGGAGGATGAGATACCAGAGCTTCTGCCAGTGACAACACAAAAGTCACAAGAAACCACTGCTGCTTCTTCCTCACAGCAGTTGGTACAAATATCTCAACCCATAACCAAAACTCCTCCTGTTTCTTCACAAAAAGATCAGGTTGTACAAATAGGGTCTCCACATCATGATGCTCTGGAAACACTCGTTTCTATCATCCACAGTCCAATGCCCGGGACACATCCTACTTCTACACCAACCATCACATCCACATTTCCCTCACCAATAAAACCACTGTTGGATGCAATTGATTTGAACCAGGCATTATCCAGTCCTTCTCAATCACCTATTAATGAGAATATACCTCAACAACTGACTGGGTCTGATGTATCAATCTTTGCTAACCCACCAACACAACCTGAGGAGGTTACACCCCTTGAGTTACAAGTAACTCTTGGTGGTAATCCAAGTGAAGCAGCCACTACAACTGTTACATCCACTGGGTTACATTTGGACAGTGGTTACATTCATAAGACTTCCTTGGAGGCAATTCCTTTTATAGCACCTCTGTCAACCACCAGTGGATTTATTTATCCTACTGGCAACATCAAAAGGTTGTCAAGTGTTGAAGGAAGAAGACCCCAGTACCAAGAAAAAGGGGCATCAGTGGTTAATGTTTGGAGTATATTCCCTACATCTACCACTGATAAAACCACTGCTAGTGGGAAATCAGATGATCCCATTAACTTGGGTGATGGTTTAAAGTACCAGAAATTGACGGTTCGTATTGCAAAGCTTGATACCTCTGTTGCAGAACTCAAAGATATGCTACAACAGGTGTTACAATTTCAGAAGGTACAAACAACTGCTGTTCCACCTCAAGCACCTGTTCCACAAAGGACACCTGCTACAAATGAGCTCTGGAATCTATTTCAATCTTTTCTCCAACAACAAGCACAATTAGCAGATCAGCAACATGAAAAACATGTACAACAGCTGAGAAATGCAATGGAGTCAAGATTCAAGAACACTCAGGCTGACTTAAAGGCTCTCAAAACTCAGATCTTGCACACCACTGGCACTGCTCCTCCAAACGTACGCTTCATTTATGACCTCCCAGAAGATAATGCCAAAAAGGGGGAGAAAATTAAGGAGTGGAAAAGGAAGGGTATAGAAGATGGTCTTTATCTTGAACCAGAGAATTCAAACATGACCAAAAAGATCCCTTTGCCAGATGGCAGCAAGAAGATTGATGTGACAACAAATGCACTAGCTGAAGCAATTGCAAGTGTGAAAAGAGATAGAGAGGCCAAAAGGAAAGCCAGGGTGGACAGAATGGATCATCCGGATCAGGGTACTTCTGGGTCAAGGGATCATGAAAATCCTGTTGAGGAAAAGAAGAGGCCTACTAGAAAAGTAAGGCAACCCAAATCCATTCCAACCAGACGTTCAAAGTCTGCTAAAAAACCACCATACAAAACAGCTGATGCAGCAGGAGTTACAAAAACTACTGCTTGCCAAACAGTTGTTCCATCAACACACACCACTTCAACACACACAACATCCACCACTTTACCTGCTGACATACAGCAGAAGACAGCAGATGTTATAACATCTGTTGTAATGACAACAGTGGTTGAAACACCAGTTGTTTCAACAGCTGTTAGTCAATCACAATCCACTGCCACTACATCTACCACCACTGTTCCATCCAAAGCATCATCAGTCCCTCCTACAAAAAGGAGAAGACTAATTCTCAAAGATGATGACAATTCACCACCACAAACATCTTCAAAAGCTTTAACACTTGTCACAATACCAAAACCTGTTCCTCTCTCTTCAGTTCCAATGTACAAGCCCTTACCTCCTGCAGGTGTTCAATTTCCTCTTGAACTAGCTGCTGTTAGAGATGAAATAAAATCCTTTTACTATGAGGATGACCCTGCCAAAAGGAGTTTGCCATCAATAAAGGGATATCCCTGGCCTAAGAATGTTAATGAATACTTGGAAATCAAGGCCAAGCAAGCAGAGGATATCTCAAAGAAAAACACACAAGGGAAATCTGATAAAGAAATTGCTCAGAGAAGTCAATATTTGCTCACACAAGTCAGATCCCTAGAGCAATTTGCAAAAAATGTTAGTCAACAAATTTCTGAAAGAGCAGCTGAATCTTTGAAGAAAGACTACATTGAAAGCATCATGGCTCACAAGAAGTACAAGGGAGAGAGATACATGTACAAAGAGTGGACTATTCCTGAACTTGAAAATGAAGCAGCAAGAATTCAAGACATGATAAAAAGGAATGTCACTCACACTCCTCCTAACTGGGCAGAGTTTAGAAAGAATGTACTTAACAAACAGGAAGAGCTGAAGAGAATGAAAGAAGAACTGGTAGCAGCTGATTATGGAAACAAAAGACAAGTTGCTAGATGGAAAGAAGATGTGGTCAGGGCTACTTACAAAAAGTTGGAACAATTAAGAAAGAAAGATCCTTCAGTTCCTAAAAGGCCTGACTATTCCAAAGCAGCGGTTTCAAAAAGACCACCAAAGCTGCAAGTCAAAAGAACCACTGCTCCAGCTGGTGCTGCCATCTACAAAAGAAGGAGCAAAAACCAGTTTAGCATGGAAACAATTCAAGATCTATTAGCAGGAGATGCCATTGTAAAAGCAGGCACGGAAGTAATGATAAAAGAAGATCTTGAATTGGAACAATCTGCAAGTGCTGCTCAGCCAGTCATGAATAGGCCAGCCTCTCCAAATACTTCTGCAAATAAACATCTCCCAAGAAACCCACCAGGCTCAAAAATACAAAAGTGGGAAACTGACAAACAGACCTGCGTATTGACTTTGCTCAGGTCTGGTGGAGGAGTGGAGAAAATATCAAGGGAACAAGCTCTTGGCCTGAGTCTTGAAGATTTGCAGGATCTCCTTGATCTTCCACTCAGCAGGGATGATGAAGATACAGATGCCCTAGACTTTGAATTACAATTCAAAGGTCAGATAAGGGAGCTGTTGTTGAGGCAATAAAGATTTCCACAAATAATGAAGAGTTTTGGCATTATCTGTTCCAGGGGGAGATTGTTGGGATTGAACCCTATCAGAGGAACAGATAATGTAAAGCCAAAACTGGATCAAAGCAGTGGATCCAGAATAAGCAGACGTTTACAGTTGGTTCATGCAAATCTCTCCCCTTGAAAGTGGTTTCATATCTGCTGACCTCCTATCTGCTGATCATACTTAGTGCTGACCTACAACTGCTGCTTTATATCTACTGGCCAATGTCAAAGACTGATGGAAGACCAAAGCTCTGCTGACTCAATCTACTGCCTTGAGTCAAGTACTGCTGATCCGGATAAGCACTGCTGGGTTCACAGCAGTGGAAGGATGCAGCAGCTGTTTATGTGTCTTTTATATATTAGATTGTAATGGCAGTAGTTAGTACATCAGTGTTTTGTATAGATCAGAGGTTAGAGTTTGTTAGGAGGTTAGATGTCACTTTCATGGTGACGTCAGCTAAGGTGCTCAGTGGTTTGCAAGTGCCTATAAATAGTTCAGTACTTTGTACTGTTCTATTAGCTCTTTCACCACATCGTCTTCTTTGCACGAACAAACTACTGAGCTCTGGCTGAGGGGGAGTTTGCATTCTTACATCAATCATTGTAATCGTTATTGAAACAAATTCAATCTTTCGATTCTATGTGTAAAGATGTTTGATAAAAGTATTTCTCTCGTTTGATTGTATGCAAAGTTTGTTTTCATTTTAAATTCCGCTGCACTCTCATCCATCTCCATCTTATTTCCAAACGAAAAATAGAATCAAAAAGAAACTCAGATCCAACAAAGACTCTGCTTCATTCTTCGTGGGACTATAGCTGATGAAGAATCAATCTTCGTTGACTATAGTCTTCGTGGAGAACAAGAAGCTTCGTTGAATATAGTCTTTGTGGAAATCATTGTTCGTTGACTTAGTCTTCATGGAGACAATTGTTGGTGGAACAACTACTTGTATTTTTCACAGAAGCTTTATAACTTTGTCATTTCTTACAAATTTGAGTTTTAACTTAAACAGTGTTTTATAAAACTTCATAATGAGTTCAAATCCTTGGAGTTGGAGTGAAAACCCAAGTACCCCACAAGATTCTTCACAATGGGTGAAAGGATTGATACCGAAAAAGGAAATCACCGAACATCAATGGCATGTGTCGCGAATCAAAACAATAGCATTCAAAATCTTCTCTTAAGCGAGAGTGAAACGGGAAGCAACAATCGTCCACCAAAATTGAATCACATGAACGATTATCCATCATGGAAAAGTCGTTTTCATACGTATGTTCTAGGTCAAAACACCAAATTATGGACATGCTTTATCACACCGTATAATCTAGCTCTCGAAGAAGCAGGTTCTAACGAACAAGCTTTGGCGGCATTGAGCGAGAATGATAAGAAGGCTTACGATCTCGAGAAGAAAGCATTTGCTATCCTTACACAAGCACTTCATAAGGATATCTATCATCAATTTGCGGATTGTATGAGTACAAAGAATTTGTGGGACGTGTTGGAAGCTAGAGGAGAAGGAAATGATGCAACGAGAAAGATTCATCATGATTTGTTAAAGAAGGAGTTCGAAGGATTTTGGTTCATGGAAAATGAAACCCTCTACAAGATGGCTACTCGGTATTATCACTTGGTTAGTGAGATGCACTCATACAAGGTTCTGGCTACACAACAAGAAATGGTTATGCGTTTTGCTGAGGCTTTTCCACCCAAGTGGAGTCAGTTCATTGACTTGTTGAAGCATAATGGTGTCTTAGATACAATTAGCATTTTTGAATTCGTCCAAAAGCTCGAGAACAAGGATGAAGAGGAAATTCGAAAGGCTAGACGACTTCCAGCTCCACAAAACCCCGAGATATAC
Source organism: Helianthus tuberosus (assembly GCA_030545235.1). NCBI lineage: Eukaryota > Viridiplantae > Streptophyta > Magnoliopsida > Asterales > Asteraceae > Helianthus > Helianthus tuberosus. The sequence continues at coordinate 153,777,389 of CM060412.1, forward strand.
TATGGAGGTATTAATAAGGGAGTTAGTACAATTCAACAACAACAACCGAAGCTTCAGACTGCATTTGTATCAAGTACAGATCCTTATGGGAGACCGTTCGATTCAAGCGCCTATCTACCACCACCCAAACCGGCACAGCCCCTAGTCCTCCCACAGATCCTTATGGAAGACCTTTCGATCCGAACGCCTATCTTCCGTTTTCACAAGTTGCTCCTCAACAAACCCAATAACAACCCTCTCTTTTCTCACAAGCTACCCTACAACTACCTTATCAGCCACCTCCTCAATAAGCCTTTTATGGGAATAACAACACTCAATCTTCAAACCCCAACACTGTCAGATTTGATTCCTCAAACTTCACTTAAGTAAGTGTAGAAGGTGCTCGGGAACATATAGAGCTTCTAAACACAATGATGAGTGCCTATTGTGGATTAGTCACCGGTCAAATTGGAAGCATTAATTTGACAGATGAAGACTATCAACGAATAGACAGGGAGGAAATGGAACTAATGGATATTAAATGAGCGTTTGCAAGTGCGGTGAGAAGAGCTAAGGACTTCATGAGAAGAACGGGTAGAACAAATTTGGAGAGCAAGAGAGATACTAAGTATGGTTTTGATAAGGATGCAGTTACGTGTTTCAATTGTGGTGAGAAGGTACATTTCAAGCGGGAATGCACTCGACCGAGCAGACAAGGAAATCAAAATCCTTTCCGAAACCAGTTAAGCTCATCCAATGCCAATCAAGTAAACAATGAAAGGGGCATTGTAGCAGTTAACAATCCGGGTAATTCAAATCAGTCGGGGCCTTCCAATTCAAACAGGGAACAAAAGGAAATGGAGGAACTGCTTGTTATTATAAGATTATCAAGTATATAAACCATGTTCACATTGAGGAGTTCTCTGAGAATGATGACAGTTCTGGTTATAGTGGAAGCTCGGATGAGGAAAGCTCCAATGCAGGTGGTTATGGTTCAGATTTGGAAGTAAAGGAAACTCCTGATGCTGAGGTTAACAGCCTGCTTAAGGAAGCTGAGGAACTGAAGGAAGCAGAAGAGCATAAAAGGCAGAAATCTGTGTTGGTAAGGAAAGCTGAAGTCGCCTCCAACGAAATGGAAAAGTTGTTTACTAAGGATAGATCTTTCTCTTATCAGACTGTCTTTATGGTAACTGCTGCAGCTGCGACTAGTAAGGTAAACACCGAAACTTCTAGTGTATGCAATGATTGTCTAGAATTAAAACGTAAGCTAGAAGTAGTAACTAGTCACAATCAGGGTTTAGTAGTTGACCTTTCAAAATGCAAGGAGGCAAACATGGCTTTAACTCACAATGAAAAAGATTTCAAATCTGTCATTGAAACGCTTAAGAAAAGTGTATCTGAATTAACAAAAATAGTTTTGAACAAGCAAACGGTTATTAATAACTATATTAATATCATTGAGGAATTAAAGAAAGAGTTAGCCATTACCAAATGCGAGCATGATGCGATCTAGCTCAAATTGGAGAGTTATTCTAACTCCCGATATGTGCTTGATCATATCATCGAGGTTCAGAAGCTGAAAGGGGATGTTAAGTGCATTGGGTATAAATCGTGTCCACCTCCGTTGAGACACAATTATACCAAGTTGCCTGATGAGGAAGAAATGCCACGGTTTGAAGCATCTGTACCTCTTAATCCCGAAGAGTTCGCAGCAGGTTTAGGGTTCAAACTGGATGATTTATCAAAGGAATTGGAAAAGACAGAAAATGTGTCTTGTGCTATGGAACAAAGTCCTCCAATAATTGAGGATTATGTTTCATCAGATGATGAATCTAATAATGAATCGGATGATTTAGATGAGAGTTATCAGGATCAATCCTTTGATAAAAAGAAAGTAGTAGAAATTCCAGTTGAGAATCATATCTTGTGTGATCCTCCTACTCCCGTTGCCCCCGTTGTGCAATGAATTGCAAAACAAGAGATTGATTCGATCAAATCTGTGGATGAATCTGTGTCTACTTTACGAGAGATAATGTGTTGTATACCTTGGTTGGTGATGATAAAATTTACTGAAACAAGGATTTCCCAATTAAAAATGTTAATCCATCAATGATTGAAAGAGTTTTGGAAGATTCTACCAGTAAGTTTTTGGGTAAGGAGATCCCAAAAGAGTTACAGTAACTCAGTGTGATCCTATTCCAAAATCTGAAGTTAGAAAACAATACGGGAATCAAAAATTACCAAATGAGACACAACCAATCGACCCTAAAGGTAAACAACAGGAAAAACGAGTTCAACAACCTAAGTTTGAACCAAAGGGAGCTCAAAACAAGAAAAAGGGAAGGATGTTAAATTTGAGGCCTCAAGCGGTACCGAAAAAATTGAGACTTTTGAAAACAAATCTAATACTGCTTTTGTTCAACAAGTCAAAATTTTGAAACGTAACTGTGATAACAATCACACTCAACATACAAATGGGTGTGATAATGAAGCTAGTATCTCAAGGCCTGCAAGTTCAACATCGGGACATCGATCAGAATCTCCTAAATTTGTTGAAAGGAGATCATGTTTTAAATGTGGGGAATTTGGGCATATAATAAAAAATTGTACAAACCCACCAAAACCAAAGTTTGTTGAAAAAGCCCCTCCTGAAAAGGAATACTAACGTCGTTCTGTGTCACCTAAACAAGACAAACGAATTGTTAAGGAACAAGAAGCAAAACAACGATGTAAAAATGTTAAGGTAATCGAGAAAGCATTAAAACCGGATGTTGTTGAAAAGGGACCAAGTTCGTCAAACTCGTCAAAACCAGAAGTGTCTAAATCTGTAAATAATAATCAATCTGGTAAACGACAACAATCTTGGAAACCTAAAATCGGTACAGTTTCAGGGGGAGGCACACCATTTCTGAATCATCAAGAAATAGAAATCACATTTCTTGATGATAAGGGTCGACCCAAGACCACTAAGGCTTGGGTCCCCATCTCGAACTGATTGTGTAGTGTGTTGTGCAGGGTGTTGCAGGAGGAACTGTGAATAGTCTTTGGATTGTTGACAGTGGAGCATCTCGGCACATGACAGGCGACTTAAGGCTCCTGTACGATGTGAAAAGCATTAAGGTAGGTTATGTTGCCTTTGCTGGCGATAAAGGTAGATACAACACTGGAGAAGGAATGATTTCCAATGGTGGTGTTAGTTTCGACAAGACCAATTATATGCGTCAAATTGATCACAATCTTCTTAGTGTTTTGCAAATCTGTGACAAGAAGTTCACGGTGCATTTTGATGATACCGGTTGTTATGTGCCGAATCCCGGTTTCAAGATTCCCAACGAATGGATTCTGTTGACGGCTCCAAGAATTAATGACTTGTATATTCTTGATATGAGCCAAGCTATTACCTCGTCTGCACAGGTTGCATGTTTTGTCTCAAAGGCCACTGAAAAGGAGTCTATATATGGGCACAGACGTATGGGTCACATTCACTTGAGGAAGATGAACCATCTGGTGAGAAATAATCTTGTGAATGGTGTTCCAGTCAAGAGTTTTCATTTACATGACGTCTATGTATCGTGCCGAAAAGGAAACGCAAATGAAGAAGTCCCATTCAATCAAGAAAGTCAACACCGTCAACATGCCTCTTGAACGTCTTCATATGGACCATTTTGGACCTAAGAAGCACACGACTACGTTTGGAGATGCTTATTGTTTGGTAGTTATTGATGACTATTCAAGATTCTCATGGGTATCGATGATGGCACACAAAAGTGAGAATCCGGGAATCCTCAAAAATCTGCTCACTTTACTCGAGAATTTGTACACTTTTAGGGTAAAGAGAATCAGAAGTGACAACGGCACGGAATTCAAGAATCAGGTTATGGACGAGTTTTTTGCTTCTAAGGGAATTCTGCATGAGTACAGTTCTCGTTACACTCCTCAACAAAATGGTGTCGCTGAGAGGAAGAATAGAACACTTATCGAGATGGCAAGAACTATGCTAGTGGAGTCGAAGCTTCCTGTTCAGTTTTGGGGGGAGGCTGTGGCTACTGCTTGTTATACTTTGAACAGAGTTCTTACCGTTAAAAGGCATGGGAAAACATGTTTCGAATTGTTGCATAGAAGGAAACCGGTTGTGTCTTAGTTAGAACCTTTTGGCGCTCCATGCACTATGATTGACCCACATGGAAAGTTTGGTCCAAGGGCTATCGAAGGCTTCTTTCTTGGGTATACTACTCCAAATTTCAGGGTGTGGAATCTGGAAACGAAAGAGATTGAGGAATGGGGTGAAGTCAGGGTTCAAAGGTACACTGAATGTGTGAGAGCTCCGGGTGCTCCTTTGATGTTTGATTATGATGGACTGTTTGATTCCTTTAATATGCCAACTTTTGATGTGGCGTCTGCAGCAGCACAAATGTTGCTTGAAGGTGATGCAGCAGTTGATTCATCATTAGTACGACCAATTATTGTTAATCGACAAGAATCTGGTTCAGTTAATAATGTTCTTCAAAATGAGGAATTTGAAGATGCAGCGGATTATAATGTTTCATCGGAAGATGAAGAGTTTCATGATGCTGATGAAGCATCCCTAGCTCATGTCCAAGCTCCTATTCAAGGTGTTTCTGAAGCAACTTCTCTGGTGCAGGTTCAATATAATGCTGAAGGGAATGCATCCTCATCTAACGCGTCTCCAAGCATCGATCTATTTGTTGATTTAATATCAATAACTTGGGTATTAATGCTCGAGTTCCCAATGTTCCAGAAACTCGAATTCATGATACTCATCCTCGGCAGAATATTATAGGAGATATCCAAAGTGGTGTGCAGACACGTAATCAGCTTCGATGCAACCAGAATGCTAGGTGGTATTCGGCAATTAGAGAATCCGGGGAACATAATGATTGGTCTTTCGCCTGCTATGTTTGTCAAGTTGAGCCGAAATCGTGGAAAGAGGCGATGAAAGACGATTCATGGGTTGACGCAATGCAGGAAGAACTTCAGCAGTTTCAGAAATTGGGCGTGTGGAAATTGGTTGACAGGCCCCCGAACTATAAGAAGATTGGTACTCGATGGGTTTAAAGTGCAAAAAGGATGACCGAGGTGTCGTTGTGAGAAATAAAGCGAGATTGGTTGTCCAGGGCTTTAATCAGGTAGAAGGCATTGATTATAATGAAGTTTATGCACCAGTGGCACGTCTTGAGGCGATAAAGATTTTCTTGGCTTATGCGTCCTACAAGAAGTTCACTGTTTATCAGACGGATGTGAAAAGTGCATTTCTTCATGGTGTGGTCGAGGAAGAAGTATATGTTGAGCAACCTCCTGGTTTTGAAGATCCGATTCATCCTGACAGAGTTTGGCTTCTAAACAAGGCACTTTATGGTCTTCATCAAGCTCCGAGGGCTTCGTATGAAACGTTGTCTACCTATCTGTTGTAGAATAGTTTTCGGCGTGGGTTGATCGACTGTACTCTCTTCATCAAGGAAAGAAACGAAAATTTGTTGCTGGTTCAAGTGTATGTGGATGACATCTTTTTCGGGTCAACAAATGTTGAAATGTGCAAGGAATTCGAGCGGGTGATGCAAGAGAAGTTCGAGATGAGTGCTCTGGGAGAAATGAATTTCTTTTTGGGTTTGCAGGTTCATCAGTATGAGAAAGGGATCTTCATTCATCAGACAAAGTACGTTAGGGATATCTTAAAGCGATTTCAGACGGAAGACTCGAAGTCTGCGGGAACCCCGCTGGCTCAGAATCATGGAATTACTCCTGACGGAACCGGTGAACATGTGGAACCCTCTCTCTATCATGCTATGATTGGATCTCTCATGTATCTTACCGCTTTAAGGCGCGATATTATGTATCCAACATGTCTTCTTGCTTGTTACAAGTCTAATCCGAAGGTTTCTTATATGATGGCTGTTAAGAGGATTTTTCGTTATTTGAAGGGTTGTCCAGACACCGGTCTGTGGTATCCAAAGGATGATAACTTCGATTTGATTGCATTCAGTGATTCTGATCATGGCGGCTGCAAGATTGATGCAAAGTCAACATCAGCGGGATGTCAGTTTTTTGGGGAATCGTATAGTCACGTGGCAATGTAAAAAGCAGACCTGTGTAGCTACTTCAACTTGTGAAGCTGAGTACATTGCTGCCTCAAGTTGTTGCTACCAAGTTCTGTGGATCCAATAGCAAATGCGCGACTACGGTTTTGAATTCCTAACTACTCCTATTTATGTTGATAATTCAGCTGCTTTACAGATCACTCGTAATCTTGTACAACACTCAAAGACAAAACACATCGAGATAAAGTATCATTTCATACGAGACTATTATGAAAAGAAACTTATGGATGTTGTGAAAATCCACACCGATGACCAACGTGCCGACCTTTTTACCAAAGCTTTTGACAAATCACGATTTAACTACTTACTAATGGTAAACGACATTAAGGTCAAGCCTGAGTAAAACCAATATCGGAAAATCATTTTTGTAAATATTTATTTGTGTTTTCTAATTTCTCGTACTTTTTGCATTTTAGGGGGAGTAATTTCGAAAAATACAAAAACATTGAAAAATTTCAAAAATACAAAAACATGGAAAAAATTCAAAAAACACAAAAACAATAGAAAAACAAAAATGAGTTTCCTGGCGAGAAAAAGAGAAAATGATAGTACATCAGTGGTCTGTCGAAACCTCTTTGAACCTAAAATGAAAAACGATAAGCAGCTCTATATAAGATGTATCGGTAGGCTCACAATCATTTTAAAGTGTCCAGGGTGATATAAACCTAAATCGACTGAAGACTGTGTGGGAACCGCTCATTGGCATATGGTCTTGGTACCGTAATTTCGTTTGATAGATTTTCGAGGTTCTGAGATACGTGGTCTTTATGATGTTTATCATCTGGGTATCATGTTTGTTTCTTTTACCGGAAAACAACGGGGACGCAAGTCTAGAACTTCCAAGATACCATACATGTAAATATCATACAAACATGTATATAATACATGATGCATTCGACCTCAATAAGTGATAAACAATCACATGTCCCAATCAATAAGTGATAAAATATCACAGTTTATCCGGGAGTCAAGTTCGTCTCTTTGTTTGTACGATGGTACTAACCTGTTCACGGACTTGCTCTTGTGCCCTGCATGCATCGAATATCAAGTTCCTCATCAATAAGTGATTTTATCACATAGGGCTTGTATTCACCCAAAAATAAGTGAGTATCTCACATCATATACGTTGAAAACAGATGATAAATGGTATACTCACCAGTAAGATGAACTCTCGTGCATACCTTGATACGGGAAAGTGTCGTGTGTGGATGAACAATGGTCGGTAAGTATAAATCATACCTTAACGTATCCCCTAACCGCGAGTACATCTGATAAGTTGAGCTTAAATGGACCACAATACTGATAATCGTTATAGGATGCTTATCTTAATATTAACTAACTGAACAACAAGAGCGTGTTGGCATGACCGTACACTGATATGATTCTCTTACCCTCGAAACTCGCAAAAAGAATGTCTGTAAATATTTATTTACTGCTTTCAGTTTCTGCATCTATGTATATATTTATTTACTGCTTTCGGTCTTTATGATTGAAATATTCAAAAATGCCAAAACGATTTTAGGTTTGTTTTAATATAAACTTTATAAAAACCAAAAAGATTTTATTTCTATTTATTTTTTATTGTACGATGTTGGATCTCGAGTCTTTATCACCAGAAACCTGATTGGAAGCCGGAAGACAATTACTTCTTCATAAACGGTCAAAATTTAGCAAGTTTTGAAAGTTAAAATCTAAATTGATCAAAATTTTTAACTTTCAAACTGTTGTCGGTCGGTAGTTGATTGATTGTTGGTCACATTTGTGTCATTTGTTTAGATTGACTATATTCCAAGAGGTTGTTCTCATTACGCGTTTAGCGCTGTTGTATGTGCAGATGTGGCACTCAAACCAGCTAACGACAAAGAGAACATGTTAGATGACAAGCTGTCGAATGAAAACACGACATTGATGCAATCAGAGGATCAAGATGATCGAGTTGTAGCTGACCACCCATCAACACCAAAAGGATCTGAAGCATTGAAGATCAAACCTTCTCCAGCAACATTCAAGGGGGAGTTTGTTGATGCACCTCCTGTTTGTTTCAAGTGAAGAGATCTGAAGAACCGACAATGAAAAGTCGAACCATCACGAGCAGCATCCAAGGGGGAGTTTGTTGATGCACTTTGTGGATACAGCTCGTTCGGTTCAACCGCGCTACGAAATGAAGACCGAGACTCAATATCCTCCATCAAGTCTCGATGTGATCTTGAATTAGCATGACGTTCATTTTGTTAGCGTTGTAAAACAGTTTGCAGTTTGCAACTGTTAGTTATTTTGTGTTTGGCTCTTACTGTATGTTGTCTTCAAGTTTCTGTCTTATGTAGGTTCCCATGAAGAGTCTTGAATCTTCATGGGTTTGTATGTTGGATGAACAATGGAAGGTTCACCATGAACAATCTCCAACGAAGAGTGAATGTTCGTTGGATAGTGCCCACGAAGAATGTCTTTGATTGTTCACCACGAACCCTCAAGTGTTCGTGGTCTCTGAATGTTCACCAAGAATATGTCTAATGTTCGTGGATCTTGTGATTCTTCGTGGTGTGCTAAAGGTTCGTTGACAATATCCAGGAGGACTCCTAGTCTTCGTGGAGCTGGTGATTGTTCATGGCCTAGTAACAATCTTCGTAGTGTTACTGGGTATTGGGCCTATATAAAGACATACTTGCTTCACCATTCAGTTAAGAGAGTCCCTGTGAAAGTTGTAAACACTGTGTGTATGTGTGTACTGATTCTCTTCACTTAATCAAATCCTGTGAATCTTTGGTTACTTTGTGTTTGTTCCTTTTTGCTTTGGTTTGCATGTGACAACTGTCAAATTTGCATGTATCCGTACAACTATTATACAGTAATTAGTGCTTAATGACGATGCTGATTTACAATTTATGACATGAATTGCTTTCTGATTATTGTTATCATACATACATGTGCTTCATATATTGCATAATGTCATATCATTACTGCGCACAACACTTATTGATTCAAATGATTTATGAAGCAGAGATAGCACACTTATAAGACAAATCAGGAAAATGCTGACATAGTTCAGTACATAGACAGACTTGGTATTGAGACACAGAATGAGCCAGAAACCAAGAGTTACACTAGTATAGTGTGTAGGAAAGTAAGGATCACAAAACTGCCTTCCTTGTGATAGTTTAAGTGCCGGAAAGTGCCTGAAACTCACATAAACTGTAGAATTCTGCAGAAATCAGCAAAAATCAGCATCTAAACACTTAAATATCATGCAAAAATATGGTTAAATGGTCTAGAATACTTTCCTAAGTATCGGGAATCAAAACTGTCACAAAAGGTAACATAAAGCACACTAAACTGCATAGTTTAGCACCTTAACGAACCGGTAACCAACCGAACAACCGGACACTACCCGAAACACCAAATTTTCACTAGAAGCATTGTTTTAACATTACCAAGCTAGTTATGGTCCCCGAACATCATAACACACTATATAACATCTAGTAACTAATTAAGCTAACTAAACACTTGATTTTCAACTAACATAACTAACTAATAGTTACACCCTAACTCTAGACCCCCTCCCCCACCTATTTACGGATTACATGTGGCCCCATATGTAGATTTTATTTGTTTATTTTATGAGATTATGTCTCACTTTTTAAAACATATAAACCATGAGGTAAACTAGTGTTGATGGATGTTATAAGGAACCATAAGATCATAACCATCATTCATCTTCATCACAACTCAACACCATACTCTCCACCTCTCCCTCTCCTCCCGGCCGTAACACACCCCACACACATCCATCATCATCTTTCACTTCTCATCCAATCCATACATACTCAAAGGTGTAAGAAGGTGTGTATGGAAGCTAGGAACTCTTGGAAGTTGAAGGACCACTCACACGAGCTTTTATCCACCTCTTTTTCATCTTGTGATCATCCCTAGCCTTGAGCTAGTAGTAAGATCTTCTAAAATCTATTTTACATCTTCTTAAGTTGGTTAAAAGATGGTATAAGTTGTTAATCTTGAAGAACACTATGAATCAAGAACATGAAACTTGAACATAAGACTAAAATCATAAGAAATCATGCTGTTTAAGTGTTATGATGCTTGTTGATTGATGATTGCTCATGTTTATGATGTTAAACATCATTTGATCTTGCTAGATAGTGATTAAAGACATAATCTAGCAAGATGAGAGGATGATTATGTTAAGATCAAAGTAATCATCCATATGTAAATCGTGGACTTGAAGTGTAAATTGTTTTTCTTGTAAAATGATGATCAAAGTGGATATAAAGTCTTGTAAGTCTATGATTTCAAGAATGATTTTTCAAGAAACCAAGTTAACAATGCAAGATTTACCTAAGCTTGGTTCTTAAAGGAATTAACCACATTTTTAGTGGTTAATCAAGTGTAGAAATATATATTTAACAAGAAAAACTCAAGAAGAAATATTTTTAGAAAAATGATTTACAAGTTGTAAAGAACTAATTTCTTTAATAATGATGTTTTTAAATAAATAACCACACTTTAAAGGGTAACTAAGCTTACTAAACACACTAGTAAGTTACTACAATTTTTTGTAAATTTTCAAGTTCATGAAGTAGTAATTTATGCTTGATTTTCACAAATTGGTAATGTTGGTGCACTACATCTGTCGACTTCGTCTTGTATCGAGTCTTACTCTAGTTAGAAAAGATCAGGGCATGTAAAACATGAAAATGTGATAGATTTAGTGAGATTTCGCTTGAACAATAGTTTAAGTTGAAGGTTTCGCTTGAAGCATCTCAAGCGAAATCATTTCATCAGAGTTCGCTTGAGACATGCTGATGTCCATCCCAAGCGAAACCTTGAAGTCTATATATAGGAGGTTAGTGTCAAGCGAAATCAGAAGTTGTGTTTGAAAGATTTCCATACCGAGGTGCTGCCGGTGTGAGAACTGATTGTAATTGCATTCATATCAATACAAATCAGTGTTAAAGTGAAGATTCAGCTGTTTATAAGTCAAATACTTGTTTTCCGCACCTGTATTTGATGGAATTCCTCTGAACCGACTCGTTAAGGTCGCTAAAACGATCCTTACAATTGGTATCAGAGCTCAGGAGGAGGAGTTCTGCAAAATTCAGCTGAAACAATTCAAAATCTCTTACTTCTACATCTTCTTTCATCAGTTCAGAAATTTTTCACGGTAAAAAACTATTCAATTTCTCACGGATTGTTTAAAAGTACAAGATAACAAACCCTTGAAAGTTTCACAGCCAAATTCGACCTAAAAATGATCAAAATTGACATCCGAATGGATTTCGCTTGAACGGATCAGTTTCATTGGACGATTTCGCTTGAAATTTCAAGCGACACATATCATTTCGCTTCAAGATTTTCGCTTCAAGGTTGTCGCTTCAAAGTTTTCGCTTCAAGGTTTTCGCTTCAGGATTATCACTTCAGACAGTTTCGCTTGAACGATTTCGCTTCAAAGAATTGATTAGTCTCGCTTCAACTAGTTTGACAGATTATTTCGCTTGAAGAAAGTTCAGTTGACCAATTCGCTTGAAAGAATCTGTTATTGAAAATTGTGCTTTTGAAACATGGATAACGATTTTCACAACGCGTTTGCAACATCGTCTAGTTCATCTTCTATTGCTCAGAACATGAATTCAGAAAATGAAACGGGGACTACTCAGAAACCCCCGAAGCTAATGAGCATTGAGGAATACTATGGATGGAAAGATCGTTTCGAAAACTGGGTGCAAGCAAATCATTTAAGATCATGGGAATGTATTCTGAAAAAGTATATGTTACCACGTTCTGAAATGGAGACAGTAAAACAACTTTCAGAGTTTGGTAATGAAGAACGGGAAATGTATCGAGCTGAAAAAATGATGATCAGTTTGCTTTAACAAGCTATCAAAGAAGACATCTTTATACTACTTCAACATGACAAAACATCAAAATCAATCTGGGATGCTTTGAAAGTTAAAGTTGAAGGTAGTGCAAACATGATTAAAAGCAAAAAGGCGTTGCTTAAAAAGGAGTTTGACTTGTTCACAAGTTTGCCCGGAGAAGATACAAAGAAACTCATTGAACGATATTGTCATTTAGTTCGAACAATGTCGATGATGAACATCAACAAAGAAGATGAGGAATGGGTGGATAAGCTAGCTGATGCTTTACCTCAGAAAGAGTGGGGAACTTATTTGATGATACTAAAGAATACCGGAGTTTATGAAGGGTTGTCAATCTCTCAGTTCATTGAAAAGATTGAAAGTCAGGATTTGGAACAGCAGAAGATCGCAAGGATGAATAATCCAAGTGGTCAACAAGATGTAAAGATGTATTACAAGGGTAGTGTTCCAACTTCAGAAGCTGAGAGAAGTCTGAAAATTCAGACTGCTTATAGTGTTGGAGATTCTACAGAAAAGAATGATCAAAACTCAAACAAAAGCAACAGTGGTTTCTCATTGTATCCGAGTGTTAATCCGAAAAGCTCATCAGAAAGTTTTCAGTCTCAAAGCACAAAGATGGGAAATGGTTGTGTGATTCAATGCAATATAGCTCTAAATCTTCCAGAAGGTCAAAGTTTTTCTGAAGACATTGCAAAAGATCATATGGCATTACTTGGTTCCGTGCTTATCTCATATGAAGGTCTAGTTGCTGGTAGAATTGGAAATCCTATGCTTACCAAAGAGGATTACGACCAAATAGATGCCGAAGAGATGGAACTAATGGATATCAAATGGTGTCTTGCAAGTGTTCTTAGACGTGCTGAAAAGTTCAAGACAATTACCGGGAGAAATGACTTTCTTGATGCTTGTGTTTCTACTTTGGGTTTTGATAAATCTAAAGTTACTTGTTTCAGGTGCAGGGAAAAAGGTCATTTTAAGCGGGAGTGCAAAAACAGAGAAGTTAGTGGTGCTCAAAATCCATTTGGAAAAGATGACTACTACCGGAAAGCCATCTATCAGCAAGTTGGTCAGACACAAGACTCACAGACGGCTCATGGTAGAAAGATTGAAGATTCAAAGAAAGGATGTTTGGTAGATTTCAACTGGAGCAACTACATTTCTTCTAACAGCACAGCATGTTTAGTGGACCAAAATGATGAACAACTACCTGAAGGATTTAGCTGGGATATGTTTATTGATGAAAAGGGGGATTTCAAAGCTTTCATTGCAAAGATTGTTAGAGAACCAGATTTGTTTGCTACTTGGATGAGATCAATTGGTGAAACAGTGAAAGATCAATCGATTACATCTGAAGAAAGTTTAGAAAGTGCTGATGATGAGTCATTAAGTACAAACGAGAGTGTGCAAAATGAGGATACTTCAGAAAAAGAAGTTGTTTTTGATCAAACACCATCTGATTCTGGTATTTCAGATGATGATTCTGAAAAATCTGTAGAGTTTGATCAAACACCGATTGAGAGTAGTAGTGATGATGAGGAAGAGAAACATATTAATATTGCTAAAAATCATCTTTCTCCTGAAAGTTTTCATTTCTATTTTGCAGATCGCATGAAGAAACTGAAGGAGAAACAAGCTGCAAAAGAACAACAACAAGATGAAAAGATTGAAACTGTTGTTCAAACTGAAGAAGTTAAAAGTGTGAATGAAGAAAAAGTAATTGAAGTAGTAAAAACAATCGAGATTGAGAAGATTGTTGAAGTTGAAAAGCATTGCAAGAAATGTTTGGAAATTTGCAAAAATTGCGAAGAAAAAGATGTGACTCTGTTTGATAGAGAAAAACTGATAGAAAAGTTACTATCTGATATCAGCTATGTAAAAGAATCGTATAGCGTGTTGAACAGAACAGTGACAGGTCTTCAACCAACAAATTCTGAAAGAGAAAAGGCTTTAACGATGACGAATGCTACATTGATGACAAAGCAAAAGGCAATTAATCATTACATCGAAGAAAATGCTAATCTAAAGCAAGAGTTGGAGAAAGAAAAGATCGAGAATGAAAGGATCAGAAGGTTATTATTGAGTTATTCTTGTTCTGATTATGTTATTGATCGAGTTTATCCTACTGTTGCAGGTTTTGAAGCATTTCAGGATGAGAAGCAAAAGAATGAGACTGGTAAGAATTCGACTGTTAAATATAACAAGTGTCCGCCTCCTATCTGGGAAGGGTATTCTCCTAGAAAACCGAATGAGGAGCAAGTCGAAAAAGCAGTCAATATAAAGTTAAAATCTGAGACAACTGACATTTTACCAGATAACATTGACATCACGTTTACCTCGTCTGATACTGATCATGAGTCTGAGTTAATAAAAAAGGTGGTCGATCAGGTGTTGGATACTGAGGAGGTGTCTGAGTCAAAATTTGAGTCTGGGTGTTCAAGTTCGTCATTCAACAGTTCAAAGTCATCGGAAAAACGGTCTTACAGTAAAGAATTTTTGTTATCAAAGGCAAATTTGGATGATGAAACATTTGAAGTTGCATATACTTTAAATGATTCGGACAAATTATACTCTGACAAAGAGTTTCCGATTAGAAGTGTTCGTTTTGACATGATCAAAAAGGTTTTCAAAATGACGGAAATTAATTTTTCTGAAATTAAGGATCTAAAATCTACTGAAAAACCTAAAAAATACACTTCTAGAGTTCAACAAAGGTTAAACAAGAAAAAAGGGAAAAAGGATTACAATTCTGGTTCTGGTTTTCAAAAGAAAACAAACCAAAATTGTAGTTACAAAAGGAAAGGTTTAGGTTTTATTCAGCAAGAAAGTTACAGAAATGTAAACAATTCTAAACTAAAAACAGAATTTGTTTCAGGTGGAAGTGTTGAAGATGAACAGAAGAAACCTTTCTGGAGACAAACAAACCAGGAGTTTCTTGTTGAAAGAAAAAGAACAGGAACTGGAGTTTTTCATTCAAGAGTTTTTCAACCAAGAGATACAAGAACTTGTTTTCAATGTCAAGTTGTTGGACACATCGCTCACAATTGTCCAAACAAAGTCAACAGAAAACAGGAAGTATCTGAAAAACTTAAAGAAAAAATGGTTGAAAGGAATGGATCACCAACTACAAACTTCAAAATTTTTGACAATTCAAAGAATGAAGTTGGTGAAACTTTTAAAAGATTGTACAAAAAGAGTGCAAAAGATAATCAAAAATGGATTGTTAAAAAATCAGATGTACAATCTGGCGATGAATCTGATTCCACAAAATCAGAGGAGTCACAAGATGAGATCAAAGATTTGATGAATGATGTTGACATTAATTCACTGAGTATGGAAGAGATTAAACAAATGGTTGGTAAAGTAGAAATCTCAGATTTTGATATTGAAAAAACATTTAATGAAAATGTTAAGAAAATTTTTAAGAAAATGATTGATGGGAAAGTAAAGGGGGTTAAAGATTTTTATGCAACTAAAAAGGCAACTTACAACCCTACTGCTCAGGAATTGGAAGCCACCAAGTCAAATAAGACTTGGGTGGAAGTTTGCTTTCCTTAAAGTCTTAGGACTTGCCGGAGATCCCAAGTTTATATCGTGGATCAGGAATCGGCATTTTTCTAATGTTTAAAGTTTTTGATTGAAAGATTTTGATAGTGTTTGGATGTTTACAGGTTAAGTGTGACTTGCCGGAGCTTCCAGGTTGGTAAGTGCGAAGCAGGAATCGGCATTCTGATTGGTAATATGGTGATGTAGACGTAACATTCCTACATGTGGTAATTCTTACAATTGGTATAGAAAATGCATACATGAAAAAGGTTAATCAAGGTCATTAAGTTGAACTTGATTGGACCATACTTACAATTGGTATTTTGATAGACAATGTGATGAACCACACCCCAAATCTACAAATGATTATATCATCAAAACTTATTTTCCGGAAAAATCATTTTGATTAAAACAAACTTAAGTGTTTTGAAATCTAAATGAGAAAATAGTTTTGTGATAGGGGGAGTTCTGATTGTTTATGCCGGGTGAATGGCGATTTGATGCGATTTGATATCAGTTGTCAAGTTTCTGTACAGTTTGTATGTTTTAATTGTGTAAAGAGTTTTTGTTTTCAAATTTCCTAAAATGTGTTTGCATTTTAGGGGGAGTAAATTTTTTAGAAAATCCAAAAACATTTGAAAAATTTGAAAAAGTAAAAAACATGATAAAAATTAAAAATGAGTTTTGTTATCAAAAAGAGGAAATGATAGTACATCAGTGGACTGTCACAGCATGCTAAAGAAATGGAATGACTAAAAGTGATAAGCGGTCTCATTAAAGATGTGACGGTAGGCTCAGCTAGACTAGTAGATTTGCGAGAACGATACAAACCTAAATGAAAAAGCCTAGTTCTAGTGGGAAACATGGTCGAAAGCATAGTACTTAGTTTTGTCCTTCTTGACTGTGTGCCTACTCAGTAATCGCTGATTGTCGAAAGACATAAAACTGGTTAAGTTTGTGAACTTTCACAACTTTGCTAAAAAGTCGCTGTGATTGTGCATTTTATTTTGCAAAGATTTAAACTTGTTTTATTTCTTTATTTTGTTTAAGCATCGGACATCCTCTGCGTATACGTGAGTATCGACCTGGATGTTGTTGCCTAAACGTTCTGCTTTATTTTCTTTGGTGTTTCGTTTAAGCTTTGGATCACCTCTGCGTATACGGGAGTATCGACCTGGTGGTTAAAGCCTAAACAACTTCAACTTATTTTTTATTTTCTTATTTTGTTTAAACATTGGACTTTCTCTGCGTATACGGAAGTATCGACCTGATTGTTAATGTTTAAACATTCTGCTTTGTTTTCGCACAATTCACAGTTGATAAAGTTTAAAGGCATTACTTGAGTTAGTGTATTGCATGATGAGGGGATATGCTGAGATCGTGGGGTCCATAAGAACTTAGTGCTATCTTAATATACCTTAAAGTATCGCTAAGCAGATTGAAAGTTTTTAGATTGAGTTTAAGTGGACAACAATATCGTCAATCTACGTGAATCGTTTAGAACTTAAAATGAAATGAAGCTTAACGGTGTTAGTGATATGTCTCATAAACTGATATGATCCTCTTGCACAAACTCACAAAAATATTGTTTGTAAATTTTTCTTTACTGCATTTCATTTCTGTTTCAATCAAAAATTACAAAAAGATTTTGTGTGTGTTTTAGCATAAATTTTTAAAAAAAATCAAAAAGATTTTCGACAACTGATATTGGAAAGCTGATTGTCAAAATTTCAAGTGCTAAACATGATGACTTGGTTGTGAGGGGGAGTGAATCTTAAAATGTCAAAAGGTTTGTTAAAATCCTACAATTGGTATTTTAAAACCTTCATTTGGTTCATCATTGGTTTGTGATCTGAGAGAGTTATCTGATTATATCAGATTGTTGGTGCATTTTAATTGTTAAATTTGGAAAATTTATTTCTGGGTTAAGATTGTTACAGGTGAGCCAGGTTGATTCATTCAAAGTTTACAAAAGTCAGAATCTGATTATGAATCTAAAAGTTTGCTAGCTGCTGATGCTGATGAACTTAAGGAATCAAGAGATCTGATCAAGAGAATTAGATAAAAGCCAGGCAATGATCTTGTAAACAACACTTGAGTCAGACATCGATCCTGATACAGATGTTGCTGAAGAATGAATGAATGCCAGCAAATCGTGAAGGGGAGTCTGATAGAGCCAGGTGATTCTGGAGAAGAAGATAGAGAGAGAAAAGCCCAGAGACTGATCAAGAATGAAGATGTGAAGATACAGTGTTGTTGTGACTCGATAGTCGACTCGTCAACATCTGAGGGGGAGTCTGTTGGTGCACTACATCTGTCGACTTCGTCTTGTATCGAGTCTTACTCTAGTTAGAAAAGATCAGGGCATGTAAAACATGAAAATGTGATAGATTTAGTGAGATTTCGCTTGAACAATAGTTTAAGTTGAAGGTTTCGCTTGAAGCATCTCAAGCGAAATCATTTCATCAGATTTCGCTTGAGACATGCTGATGTCCATCCCAAGCGAAACCTTGAAGTCTATATATAGGAGGTTAGTGTCAAGCGAAATCAGAAGTTGTGTTTGAAAGATTTCCATACCGAGGTGCTGCCGGTGTGAGAACTGATTGTAATTGCATTCATATCAATACAAATCAGTGTTAAAGTGAAGATTCAGCTGTTTATAAGTCAAATACTTGTTTTCCGCACCTGTATTTGATGGAATTCCTCTGAACCGACTCGTTAAGGTCGCTAAAACGGTCCTTACAGGTAAGTGTTGATTGGTTTATTGTTGATTGTGGAGATTTATAAAAGAAAATGATATGCTTGAAAGCATGGAAACCTCCATTTTTAAGGGGAAACTATGGCAAAAATTTTCTAAAAATTAAACACCAAAAATATTTTTAAACAAATAAATTACAAGTATATTTTAAACCATGAAATTTTACATAAAGTTTGTCATAATTTTTGTTACAAAAATTATAAATATTGGAGGTTGGTTTTTGTAAATAAAAGTGACTAAATATGTATTTAGGAAATATATATTTAGATGTCTGTGTGTGATTATTTGTATATTATGTGTATTAATTATATTAGTTTAGGACTAGAAATAATATAACTCACCAAAATACCAAGAAAATTACAAACCAAAATATTACCAAAATTTCCAAGAGAATGAATATATAAGTTATACTCAAAATATTGATAAAACCGAACAAGGAATATAACTTACAAAAATATTCCAGAAATTTAATTCATATGTATATTTTGGTAATTAGTATTTTGGACACCAAGAGAACAAAAATATGATTTTTACAATTATTACAAAATATATCATATTTTTTACAAGAAAAAAATATATTATTTTTGGTAAGTAAAAATATATATTTTTCTTGGAATTATTAGAAGATATATTATTTTTGGGAGAAAATATACATTTTCTTGAATAAACATGAAATACATTATTTTTGGGTGAAAAATAAGTTTATATATATTTTTCAAGTTAAACTTGAATATATATATATATATATATATATATATATATATATATATATATTATTTTAGAGACTTATATGAAATTTATAAATATTTTTGCCAAGGGAAAAATTATAAGTAATTTTTCTATGTAATATTTCTTAAAATATATATTTTGGGAGTATATATTGATATGTTTTTATTAGAAATATTATTCCGGAAAAGTTAATACAAAATTAAGTATGAAATACTTAATAAACACAATAAAAATACGTATTCTCGTACGCATAATTATACACCGGAATATGCCATCGATACTTGGCAAAATATACAAGTATTAGAATACGAGTATGAATACACCCATCATTGGGAAGTTATACATGTGCAAATACATAAAAGTGTCAAGTTAAAATATATTATTTTAACAATTATTCCAAAATTAGATAAATATAATGTAAGTTAAAATATTTATTATTTTAACAAATAATTATATAACTTGGAATAATATTAAGGACACAAAGAAACGTAACTCAAAGACACTAACTAATACTAAGTCAAGGCACGACCCACCCGTCTAATAAACCGTAGTACGTTGTAGGTAGTTGTGCACACTAGAAGAGACTTTGAGTCACATCGGATCGAAGAACGCAAGATTATGAGTTCATGTCCCCCTTTTTCTCTTAACTGTTTTCGTTTTATAACTTCGGGGGTGAAGTACATGTTACAAATTGTTTACAAACGTTTACATATGATATGGTTAGCTAAGGAAAGGTACTGTTAGATCATGTGAGTGGTGGGTACAACGATTAAGACCATTAATCCTCGTAGTAGGACCGAGTGTAGGTCCCATTTTTCGAAGGATCGATTATGAAACTAAACCCTTGTTTATATCAAACACGGTCACGAGTGCGGAATCCCCGTGACGATGCCAAACCAAACACAGATAATAACAACACGAAGTAACCAACGAATCACAGTCAATTGATTAAAACGGATGAGATCAAGGATCAAACAAATACACACAATCTTTGACAGTAAACTTTCATAGTAGGTATGCTCTCATAGTTTCACACAGAAACCATGTTATGTTTATATAGGCAGCCCAGCCCAAGTGTTGACGAAACACTGAAGTGGGCCTGACGAAACACCAAAGTTGACGAAACACTGGGTGTTTCGTCACTGTTCATGGCGAAACTTGGAGTTGTGACCATAAAGGTCTTTTTTCATGCATGCTAACGACGAAACACAGAGTTTCGTCGACGGCTGCCAAACTTGTTATGCAGCAAACTCTGACAGTTTGCAGCAGACATGTATAAACACACAAACAAACATAACTACTTAAATATGCAAAATGCATTGTTCATATAGCATTACAAAACAATGAGACAAACTGTCGGACACAAGTAGGATAGGAGGATATCCGACTTGGTCGATGGACGAAAATACAGACTGTACAAATACATCGCTAATAAAGACAAGTTACAGACACAAAATATGCATCAACAAACTCCCCCTTGTCTGTTACTTGGTCTTCGGTCTTCAATGCTTCAGAGTCCAGGTGCTTCCGGCATGAATTCCTCGGTAAAAGCAGTAACAAGCGACGCGTTGAAATTGTAGCGCTTGATGAGCGTCCTTGTCTTCGTAAAATATATCATGCCGAAAAAGCTTGCTGATGTCGTTCGCCGACATATTCACGATCCACATCGGATCTAACATCCGAAAGTTTTCACGATCACCCTTAAACACGATCACCGCTTCATGAGTATCCAAATCGTAACACTACAACGCCATTTCTTCAAGAAAGTTTTGTTCCATAGGCATCAACGGAATCTTGTTCATGACCTTCGCCGGCTGGTAAATGAGCTTGTATCGAACCGTGTTGGTCAACGGATCTAACGTGAACTAGATCTGTTGATATATCAGAAACTGTGGCTTGTACGACTCATCCTTCCCTCATTTCTTCCGTTCGAACTTGATTTTTCTTGCAAATATCGTTGCGCCAAAGTTGTTTGAACGATTAATGATCTACAGCTTCGATAAGGCAGCAACGTCATTAAATGTCAAAGATAGAATGCTCAACATGGAGTTGAAGTACTGGATTCCGTGTTCACGCTTGATCGCAACACAATGAATTTCCTTCACGAACATCCAGCTCAGAATTTTCCCATGTGGCTTGACTTTTTCAAATTGCAGAAAATCAAGTTGTGCTTCCGGAGGCGTAGGCTTTTCAACCTTCGACAAGAACCTCTTCCTCCATTCTTGGAATGAATCTGTTGGATTATAAGAAGACATGCGATTCTTTAACTGCTCATCAATGTCTTCTTGATTCTCTTTCATCCATTGTTCATCAAACGGATCAAACTCCATTCCATCGGCACGAATATAAGTTGATTTGCTGGATTCGCCTTCAAACACTATTTCTTCAATGTTTTCCACATCTGCAGTCTCTGGTTCAACAGGCATCTGATCAATCACAGAATCTTCAACTGATTTCATTTCGTTCAAGGCAAGTAGCTGTTCTTGTGAAAGATCCGCAAAAAACTCTCCTTCTTCAAGAACTTCTCCAGTAATCGGATGAACAGCCTGTAAAGCTAGATCAGCAGTGCTAGGAACAGAAGATGTACCAGGCAAAGAGCTTTCGATGAAAGAACTGCTTTCAAGCTGTTGGATTTCTTCAACGGTTCCAGTGGAGGTTCCTTAAGCAGATCCAAGCTGCGAAGGCTGAAAGACAACGATTTGAGTAGAGGCGGTGGCCGGCGGTTGCTCTGTTGTGGCAGAAGGGTCAGGGTTCCCATGATCCTCAGGATCATCATCCTTTTTCTTCAACACTTCTTGTTGCTTACATCGATCGCCCTATAGAATATTGACCCGCTTTCTCATAAACTCAAAACCTTCAGTGATTTTCTTCACCCCTTCGGTTATCGTGGTGTTGCGAGAATTGTACCACTCTCTCATGTCGTCATGCTTTTGTTCAAGAGTATCAACCAATCTCTGAACCTGAATGCTTCTTTCTTTCAAGCGGTTCATGTCAATACCGCGAGTGTTATCCGCCGCTCGCATCTGTTGCAACTGTCATTCTCTCTCTTCATCGGTAGCTTTCAAGCGAGCATTTTCTTCTTTCAGTTGCTCTATTTCTGCTTGTTGGCGAGTGATCTCTACTTGTTGTCGCCCAACAGTGGAATTCAGTGTGTTTATCTCCAACTGTTGCTTGATAGTGTCTGCTTTTGTAGCGTTTATCACTTCCGATTGCCTGTTGATTTGACCTGTAGCAGCTTGCAGTTGAGAAAAAAGGAAGTTTACCTTTTCATCCTGCTGCATCCGAGAGAATATAGTCTGTCTACGCTCTACGGTCGGCTGCGAAGTAGTTGCACGAATGGTCGATGCAATAGAGCGTGTCGGTGCTAGAGGAGTCACTGTAGGAGTTTTAGGAGTTGAAGTCACCACAGGAGTTGGTTCTGAAGATCTTGGTGGAGAAGACACCATAGCAGTAGCTTCAGTGGCCGTGAATCCAAGGTTTGGATCCATTTCCGCTTCTTGAGAAGGTTCTTATGGAACGGATTGCTGCGCAGATGAAGTACCAATATACTTTCTTGCTTTATTCTGTCGACGGACAACCGTTTGCTTTTTCTTCAAACGTTCAGGTTCGGTAGCCAAAGGAACGTATTCGGGGTCATCTTCTTGTGTAATCCTCCTGACCTGCCTTACACCACGTTCATCCAAATAGAACACGTACCTAGGCTCAGGAACATTTTCTTCCGATTCCGTATCCTCCTCATCACCACCAGCTAAAGTGTCACCAGCTGTACCAGCAGTCGATGCACCAGCACCAGATGCACAAATGGCACCTGTATCACCACCATCACCAGCTTCATCATCACCATCATTGTCGCTGTCGGAAGAACCAGAATCTTTTCGACCAAACTTTTCTTCCATCTTCTTCTTCAACTCCGGCTCCTCATCATCAGATTGGCTGTCATTGTGACGCCATTTGTCATCTTCTAGAGCGATGTAGTCGGTTTTACCAAGAGCATTGAATAGTTTCCTAGGTGGCTCTCTTTCTTTGTATCTCTTTATTGCAAGACCCCTGAATATCTTCAGTGAATGTTCGATCATAGAATCTATCTTCAAGATGTCATCGTCGGCTTTTGGAAGATTTGGATGTTGGACATTCATGATCATTTGTAGAAAACGAGGATACATCCAGAATTTATGCCCAGTTGTACAACCACCAGTCCTTGTCATGTTCTCCTTCATGTTGGCAAAGATGTACTTTGAAATGCTAAACGGTTTATTCAGCACTAATGCCACCATGAGTTCAACGAGATCATTGCCTGCCATGTCATAGCTAGCTCGCATGTTGCTAAGACATTGAATAAGTATGTGTAATAAAAACTTGTGCCGCATGGGTAGATCTCCCTTGTTGATTTGACTGCTGAAGATATCACCAATACACTTCATCCTCAGTAAACAACCGCGAGTACACATGATTGGAATAGAGGACGGTGCATTCGGATCGTCTTGCATTTCTAGAACGGTGTTCAATTTTTCCGGTGAGACATTCACGTTCACATCATTCACTTGCCCTTGAATAACTTCGTTCCATCAACTTGGACAACGCTTGCAGAATTCCAGAATGCTTTGACGAGCGACTTGTAAACTGGAGTTGAAAAAGTAACAGCTTTGTTTATTCGTGACTCCCTTATCTACTGCGTGATCTCTTTTAATTTGGTGATCTTTCATACCGGATCAAGATAGGCAATCACATTATGACGCCTTTCGGGCATCACTAGTTCCTCTGGTTTGTCGGTTATCTTGGTCCCGGGCTTGCGTTTCTTCTCTTTTGGTGCCATCTGTATTTGAAAACGTCCACAATAAGTTAACATGTCATATTATGTGCAATATCATATGTGTATACATGTTGATGTATGAATTGAATAGTGAACATGTAAAAACACATCTTCTGTGAAAGGGCACCAAAATTGAAAATTTTCTAAGTGCTGGACGACGAAACACCAGCACTTCGACGAAAGACTTGTTTTCATGGCGAAACACCCTTGGTCAAACAAAGTCAGAGTTGACCTTTGACCAGTGGAGTTTCGCCAACAGCCTTCACCGAAAGATGTTCCATTATAAAAGGGTTATTTCGTCACAGGGTGTTTCGTCGTCATCGGTTTGAAGAAACACAAGTTTTGTCGTCAAAGGGGTTTCGTCGTCGGTAGTTAGGGTTTCGTTGAATTTGGGGGTTTTCAAAATTCAAAGGGTTTTTCACCGTCTGTTGTTTAAACGATGATCGATTCATAAACAAACCAACATTATGACACTTTGTAAAACCCAAACAAATCGACACATCCCCAGATGTAAAACCGACATGATTTTTGACCGAAAACACATAAACCGGTTTAAACAAACAAACAACCAACCATCCCCTGTTTTTGTTATACGAAACCCAACCCAAATCAAAGTTCAAATCAACGTATAAATCAATACAAACCCTAGTTCTATCAGTTTTTATGAGAAATCAAGACAAACACAAGTTTATATCATGAAGAAATCAAATAAATAGGGTATTACGAGGGTTTGTCAAAAAGTTTCGAACAAACAGAGAGGGTTCATACAGATCGAGACATGAAAGCACACCCTATGTATACCTTTGATTTTGATGAAAATGGTAAAGAAAATGAAGGGTTTGAGAGTCGGTGAAAGGTATGGGGTGTTGAGTGTTGGAGAAGAAGACTAGGTATGGGGTTTTGAAAAAGTGATGTTGGTACAGAACTGGGACCCCTTTATATACCCTGACCTCGACGAAACTTCATCCTTGATGAAACATGTAATGGGCTCGACGAAACACTTGGTTAGGCTTGAACAGTAAGCCCATGACGAAAGTTAAAAGGGCCCAATGATGTTTCATCGTGACCTTGAGGAAACAAGGTGTTTCGTCGTGAACACAAACAATTTTGACCAAGACTAACAACAGTTGACCTGACCATGGTCTTTCGTCGACATTTAGGTCTTTCATCGACCTATGGGATTTTCGTCAAACCTTTTTCAAAAATTACCAAGTCTTTTGAAATTTTTGCACACTTTTGAACAAATTTTGTTTATTTGAACAGATTTCCATTGTGATTGAGTTTACCAAATGCAAGGACATTTTATGAAGTAGGTTTCAGGCTTTCGGCAGAAAACACCAAGTTACAACTTCGGCTAATCAAAAATGAACTTTACAAATTACACTAAAACTGAATTTAAAGTGCGGTAAACTAACAAAAATCTATAAGTGGCAGTAAACGACTGTACAAAGTCAAATTTTTGCGAGTTTCAAGGAAAAGGAATCATACCAGCTTACGGTCTTTGTCAACATGGTTTTTGTTTCGGTTTAAAGCTTTGGATAAGTATACTACCACGATTATCGGTATTGTTGTCCACATAAGCTCAAACTGATCAGATTTAATCATCATTAGGAGATACGATTTAAGGTAAGAGTTATACTTACAAGTAGGTGTTCATCCACTCACGACCGGTGAGTATACCGTTTATCATCTGTTTGACCGTATAAAGGAATGTGAGATACTCACTTATTTTTTATTGAAAACAAGCCCTATGTGATAGAATCACTTATTGATGAGGAACTTGATTTTCATATGCATGAGGGCACATGAGCAAGTCCGTGAACAGGTCAGTACAACGTACAGCAAAGAGATGAACTTGACTCCCGGATAAATGTGATATTTTATCACTTATTTGTTGGACATGTGATGGTTGATCACTTATTGAAGTCGAATGCAATATGTACACGTATGTATAGTATCATGGAAGATCTAGACTTCGTTTTCATTATTTTTCGTTAAAAGATACAACCATGATACCCAGATGATAAGACAGCATAATGACCGAATATCTCAAAACCTCGGCAATCTCTCAAACAAAATTTCGGTACCAAGACCATATGCCAATGAATGGTTCCCACCTGACTTGAAGTCTGTTAGGTTTGTATCATCCTGAACATTTTAGTCTGATTGTGAGCCTACCGATACATCGTTAGTAGAGATACTTATCATTTCGCAATTTTTGTGTTACATTTTGAACATGTTGACCGATACACCAGTGAATATTGTCACACCCCGACCACGAAAAACAACAAATCGTGGCGGAAACGTCGGGGAGTGTTGTAACAGAATTATTGTTTCATAACACATGGATTGAAGTTCTATTTTATTAAATTAAACGTTTTACATTACATTGAAATTAGAAACAAAACATGAACAGATAGACTTTCATTGTTATTAAGTCACTAAGGCCTCGTCCGTTCCTATGTGAGCATGCATCAATATCATCATTAAATATCACCAACTATGGTACCTGAAACACATGTGAAAATACGTCAGCAAAAAAATGCCGGCGAGTACATAGGTTTTGTGAGAGTATCCGATTCATGGCTCGTTTATATTTTGAAAATATCTTGAATGCCTTTGTTAATTAATAATTAGAAAACCAAGTTTTGTAAAATTTTTGTAATGCAATTTAAAATAACCAAGTCAAAACAAATTTGTTATAATTTATATAACCTCGATACCATGAATCTTAACTTCAAAACATTTGTTTTAAATAAACCCAGATTGTAAATCGTTTTTGAAATAAAACTCGAATATTTTATATTGTTAGAAAAACCCTTGAAATATAACTTTGTTTTGATAACCTTGCCCAAGTGATCTAGATAACGCAACGATGTATAATGTATTAAAAGCACTTATATATAAAAAGTACCAGCGGCGTATCCACCATGCTTTTAACACATTACACCCGCCCCGTTACCTAATCACTTCCCTAACCCAACGGTTCAAACAATACCGAACGGTTCATATAATCCAACAGTTACAAACGATTCACACAATCAAACAGTTACTAACGGTTCATATAAATCAAACAGTTACAAACGGTTCAGACAATCAAACAGTTACTAACGGTTCATATAAATCAAACAGTTACTAACGGTTCATATAAATCAAACAGTTACAAACAGTTCATATAAATCAAATAGTTACAAACGGTTTGCGTAATCAAACAGTTACAAACGGTTCACATAATCAAACAGTTACTAACGGTTCACATAAATCAAACAGTTCCAACGGTTCAAAATGTAAAACAATGTGTCCATATGCTGAGTGAACAAATGCAACAAAATGTAATATACCAAAAAAAAAAAAAATCAATGTGCTAGCATGTTAAGTGAACATACATAGCAAAACATAATGAAATCATGTACTATATATGTACTAATGAACATAACAAGCATATGATATAAAAACATGAAAAGCATGAAAGTAACAAGTAGGCACATGTGTTTCACCCCAAAATAGTTTAAAACGGTAAAAGAGGGGACTATGTACTCACTTGAGGATGCTTAGAAGTCTTGACTAACAACCAAGCTAAGCTAGAGGGATCACGGAAATCAAACGGCACAAAGGGTCCAAGCAAGAAGAACTTGATCTAAATACTCAGGTATGAAGCATAAAGCTTCAACTTAGAGCATAAAATTAGATCAAGGTGTGGAGAAAATGGAATGAGAGCTTGGGTATTTATAGATTTTGGAGAACCGTTAGGATCGTTTCTCGAAAATCGTGCTTTGATCTTGACCTTACAAGTGGGCACATGGTTTTCAAAATCATGGGAATACTTAAAACCATCAAATTCCAGCCCAGAGAGTGCAAAACCTTGGGTTAAAACTGTAGGATCGGGGAATCGATCAAAACGAGTCGATCAGAAGAGTTCTAGACCAAATCAGAGGCGGAATTCATTGATTTGATCTTCATTCAGCTTGATATGCACGTAGTAGTAGATTAAATGTCGATTGTATTGATATAACACTGTTACACGAGCTGGAGACACTTCGGCAGAGCTTTGCTACTGGAATCCAAAGTTCTACAAATGAAATCACAAGACACTTATTTATAGGAGAGGCCACTTCGCATGAACATGTCCACACGGACTGGTCCACTTCGCACGACCTGGCCAGTTCGCACGAACTGGTCAGTTCGTGTGAGATGACTGGTTTTGCTCAGTTTCCCGTTTCTCTTGTACTACGTGTCCTGGTCTATCAATCTAGTTACAAGACTCGATACAAGACGAAGTCAACAGACATATGCACCAACAAACTCCCCCTTGGATGTTGACGAGTCTTCAGTGTAAGTCTTCTGTCTTGATCAGTCTTCACGCTCTTTCCAATGTATCTTTCTCTGTAAGCATCCTCATCAATCTTTATCTTCCAATTAACAGACTCCCCTTCGCTAACAGACTCCCCCTTAAGCTGTTCCGGGATCGCAATCTGATATAGCACTCGTTCTAAGATCGTGTCCTGGCTCAAACTCTGCTCAGGCTTAGACATGGGGATCTGCACAAAACTCTACCCAACAGTAAATTTCACAAGTTATAAAATTTAACAATTTTAGAAACCACTTGTAGATATCGTTTAACATTTCTCAAATTAAACCACTTGTATTTAAAACATTCAAATTTGGTTTCAAATTAATGAACCATTTAATCATTTCACATTTCAAACAAACTCTCCCAACCCACTGTTCATCATGTTTAGCACCCAGAATTTTGAAAATCAGCCTTTCAACATCAGTAGTCAAAAATAAGATGAAATAAAATCTTTTTGAATTTTTAAAATTTTATGCTAAAACACACTTAAAATCTTTTTGGATTTTGGGAAATAAACTATATACAAACATATTTTTGTGAGTTTGTGTAAGAGGATCATATCAGTTTTTGACACATCACTAGCACCGTTGAGCTTTAAACAGTTTAAGTTCTAAACGATTCACTTAGATTGTTAGTATACTGATCCACTTAAATTTTCACACAAAGTTCAATTGTTTCGAGATACGAGATTAGTGTTTTAATAGACTTAACTTATTCGCGTGTCCCACCTCAGAATATACTCCCGTATCCAGACTCCTATATTCAGTCTTACAGGTGAATGTACACTAATGATATCTGTAAGGGTTAAATGTGAGACCATGAAAGCTCAGGCTATTGCTTCCGCAAAATCAGAGAGATGTTGGCTCGACTTTAGGTGTGTCCCGTTTGGGGATCTTTTCTTCAACAGCACATAATTAGCATTTTTCAGTGTTTCATCATTTTTTATGCTGAGGGTGGGCTTTATGATTAAAGCAGTGCAGAGTATTATACAAGGACTAGGATATTGCTCCCGCAAAATCAGAAGTCCCGGTATAATACCCCAGATATCATCACGCACATAGACCTAGTATGTCAGAAATAGAAAGCCCTTCAAACAAGATTTCAGGGGTTACCTATATATCCGAGAGATGTTCCCCACGAAATAAGTAAGCATTTGATATTTAGGTTTATATCTCGACAAACAATCTACTAAGCGTGTAAAAATCTACTGGCATATCATCAGTGAGACCGTTTATCACATTTTAACGTTCCAATTCTTTAGCGTACTGTGATTGTCTACTGATGTACTATCATTTCCTATTTTTCACAACAAAACTCATTTTGATTTTTCGATGTTTTTGAATTTTTCAAATTTTATCATGTTTTTGGCTTTTTCAAATATTCAAAATTTCTAAATTTTTTACTCCCCCTAAAATCAAAATTATGTTTCAAATTTTGATTTTCTGGGAAAATTTGAAAATAAACGCAATAAACTGTACAAGTAAAATGACAAACTGATGTAAACTGCTTCAATTCTCCATCCACTTGGCATAAATAATCAGAACTCCCCCTGACAACAAACTATTTTCCCATTATGATTTCAAAACACTTAAGTTTTTTTTAATCAAAATGGTTTTTCCAGAAAATTAGATTGTTTGTCATTTCACAAACATGGGGTTTCATCACATTGTTTTCAAATTACCACTTGTATGACATTTAGATCAACAAAACTAATTTTAAAGAATGATGCCGATTCATGCTCCACGATTACCAACTTGGGAGCTCCGGTAAGTCAGGATTTTCAGTTAAAGAAATTCACCCAAGCCTGACGGTCCTTGGGTGATTTCGAGTCATCATCACTCGGTTTCTTTCCTTTCTTCTTCTTTTCATAAAAGTCTTTTACCCCTTTGACCTTCCAGTCAACCATTTTTCCAAAAATGTTTAGAACTTTAGGGTTAAAGGCTTTTTCAACATCAAATTCTTTCTTTTCAGAAAAGAATTGATTTGAAATCTCAACTTTGCCAATTTTGTGTTTTAAGTTTCCGTTTGACAATGGTGGAAAATTTGCATCATCCATTGTTGGAACGAAATTCTCACTTTTTAGCTTAACTTGTGGCTCCTCTGACTTTGACGAATCAGATTCATTGCCAGAAAGTGGCTCCTTTGCTTCTGAAGAAACAAATTCATTGCCAGATTTAACATCTGTTTTCTTAACAACCCACTTTTGATTGTTAAGATTCACATTTCTTTTGTAAAAATGTTTTGAACTCTCACCAACTTCATATGTAGAATTTTTAAACACTTTGAATTTTTCAGTTGGAGGTTCAGTTTTATCAACAACTTTTTCTTTGAGTTTAGAAGACACTCCCTGTTGTGTGTTGGTTGCCTTTGGACAGTTCAAGGCGATGTGACCAACTTTTCTACATTGATAACAGGTTCTTGTCTCCTTCTTCTGAGCAACATCATTCTTCATTCCTTCTTGCTTCTTATCAAGGAATTATTTGTTCGATTGCTTCCAGAACGAACTCTTTTCCTCTTCTTCAGAACTTACCCCTGAAACAAATACAGTTTTAGGTTTATAAGTTTTCTCATTTTTATAATTTTCTGGTGGAATAAAACCTAATCCTTTCTTTTTGAAATTACTGTTATGGTTTGCTTTCTTTCGATAACCCGAACCAGAACTGTAACCCTTTTTCTTGTTTAACATTTGTTGAACTCTTGAGGTTTACGTTTTAGGTTTTTCAGTAAGATTTACATCTTTTATTTCAGAAATATTAATTTCTGTTAATTTGAAAACCTTGTTAATCATTTCAGTTTTAACACCTCTTATTGGAAATTCTTTATCAGAATATAATTTGTCAGAGTCATTCAAAGTATATGCTACTTTGAATGTTTCATCATTCAAATTATTTTTCACATCAGAAAATCTTTATGGTAAACCCTTTTTGTCCTTTTCAACTGTTGGACTTGAAGTCTCGGATTCAGACTTTGACTCTTCATCTTTTTCCAACACCTGATCGACCACTTTCTTAATCAACTCGGACTCATGATCAGTGTCAGACGATGTGAATGTGACATCAATATTATCTGGCAATCCATCTGAAGGTTCAGATTCCCACTTTAAATTGGTTGCCTTTTTGACTCTTTCTGAGTTAGGATTTCGTGGAGAATATCCTTCTTCAAGCGGCGGTGGACACTTAGTATAATTGGTACTATGTTTCTTACCAGTATCCTTTACTTCAGGTTTCTCCTCTTCAAATGCTTTCATGCCTTCTACTGTAGGATAAATCCTGTCAATCACATAAGAAGCACATGAATAACTTTTCAATAACATGTTTACCCTCTCAGTTTCTATTCTCTTGGTTTCCAATTTTTGTTCAAGTTCAGCACATTTCTCAATGTATTGATTGATGATTTTCTGCTTCGTCATGAACGCTCCATTGAGTGTCTTCATAGCAATCGCTTGTTCATTGTTTGACTTGCGATATTGATTCATAGCTTTGTTTAACACATCATAAGATTCTTTCAATCTGTTCATGTTATGAATCGATTTGTTGTTGTGCCTTTTCACAATATCACAATTTTCACACTTCTCAGGCATCTTTTCAGTATCAGCTTCCTTCTCAACCTTGATAGCTGGACTTTCTTTAACCTTCTTTTTTACCACTCGAACATTTTCCTCATCACTGTCATCTTTTTCTTTAACAGTTGCTGCCTTATGATTTTTCTTTTTCGTAGCCTGACTTTCTTTGATCTTTTCCATTTTACCTGCAAAATACAAATTATATCTATCAGGTGAAAATTCTCTTTTATAAAATTCAAGTTTTTGAATTTCTTCACTTTCAGCATCACTCTCTTCATCTGATGAGTGATCAAAGATAGGTGCTCTCTCTGAAGCCACTTCTTTTGAAACTGGTTCTTCTTCTTTCTTTTTCAAACTGTATTGCTGAGATTCGTAATAAGCATACGCTAATTCCTCTTCAGCAGTTGAATCTTCAAAAATTTGAGCAACAAATGCTTTAGATCCTGAAGTTCTGTTAGGATCATAATCATCCCAATTAAAACCATCTAGAATTCTTTCATCATCTTGATCTATCAGACCATAACAAGCTCTCTTTGATGGTTCTTCGATCAGATCCTTCCTAGCATGTGCAGTTTGTGACGATTGTTGTTGATGCGAAGCAACTTGATGATAAATTGCTTTTCGATGATAATCATTGTTGCCGAATGGATTTTGAGATCCACTTGCTCCGCGATTTGTACATTCTCGCTTGAAGTGTCCTATCTCCCTGCAACGAAAACAAGTAACTTTAGATTTATCAAAACCTAAAGGTGAAGTTCCAGCATCACATAAATCATCTCTTCCAGTGACCTGTTTAAACTTCTTAGCTCTTCTCAACACACTAGCCATACACCACTTTATATACATTAGTTCCATCTCCTCAACATCAATCTGATCGTAATCCTCTTTGGTCAACATTGGATTACCAATCCTCCTGGCTACCAAACTCTCATAAGACTCTAAAACAGTCACCAATAAGGACATATGACCTTTAGCAACCTCTTCTGTGAAATTCTGACCATTCTCAAGATTTAATGCTATGTTGCATTGTAGTACTTGGCCATTCTTGGTTGCTGAAAAATTTGGATCAAATGATGGATATAAAGAGAATCTATTATTGTTGTTTGATCCTTGAGATGACCCTCTAGAAGAATTGTTTGCGTTAAATGCAGTTTCGATCTTTGATACAATGTTGGTCTTATCAACCGTACGTCCTTTGTAGTACAAACCAATGTCCTGATCACCATTATAACTGTTCATTTTCTCCATCTTCCGTTGTTCCATCTCTTGAACTTCGAGTTTTTCAATAAACTTGCTCAGTGATAGATTCACAAATTCACCATTATTCTTCAAAACCATAAGATAAGTGCCCCAAACATCTTGTGGTAACGCATCAGCCAACTTTTCAACCCATTCTTCTCTATCTTTCTTGATATCCAATCGCTTCATGTTAACCACCAAATTACAATATCTTTCTATAATCGTTTTGGTGTTTTCAGTTTTCAATCCACGAAATAGATCAAATTCTTTCTTTAAAAGCGGTTTTTTGTTCTTGATCATGTCTTGATTCCAACAAACTTTCTTTTTAGTGCTTTCCACATTGAGTGTGCACTTCCGTTGTGTTGCAATAAAATCAAGATGTCTTCCTTAATGGCTTGTTGCAATATGCTGATCATCATCTTTTCACTTTTGTATTTCTTTTTCTCATCATCAGTTAGATCTTTAATAGCAACAATCTCTCCGTCTTCATCAATCGGTCTAACATATCGTTGTTCAACACATTCCCATGTATCTAAGTGATTCGCTTGAACCCAATTTTCAAAACGTTCCTCCTATCCATTATACTCCTCGATATTCATGAGCTTTGGCGGTTTTTGCACGGTACCCATTTCATTTTCTAAGTTCACGTTCTGAGCCATAGTGATCGGGGTAGCAAATGCGTTGTAGAATTTGTTTTCCATGTTTCGGTTTCAAAAATTCACAATAACAGATTTTCAAACGAACTGGTTAACCCTCAAACGACCTAATGTAATGTTTCAAATGAACTAGACTGAATCCAAACGATCTGGAATAATGTCAATCCTTGGGAACGGGAATAATCTCAATCCGTGCGAACTGGAACTCTCTCAAACGATCTGACCTTAATTCACCTCGTGTGAACTGATGTGATAACAAACCGTGCGAACTGAAGCTTTGACTCAATCCGTGCGATCTGATTAAACCCACTTCGTACGACCTGAAGATATTATGACACACCTCGCACGACCTGAACACTATCTCAAACGATGTGACTCAATCCGTACGACCTGGAACCAAATTTCACGCGACTTGACCTACTTCGTGCGACCTGGAAGTAAATTTCAAACGATCTGAACTTTTCTCGAACGATCTGACAAGGTTTTCACATGATTTGGTCCATTTTATCAAGTTTTAGGTTGATTTTAGGTCTGATTTTTTCAAGGATTGATTAAAACAGTGTTTTACATGTTATATGTGAAAATCGGATCATTTTAACCGTCGATTCGTTGAAATTTTGAAGAAAAAATGTAGAAAATGAGTAGTAATGAGAAGAAATCAGTTTTTATCCTTGAAAACAAGCTGCAATGGTAAGAACTCTTCCTCCTGAGCTCTGATACCACTTGTAGGATCGGGGAATCGATCTAAACGAGTCGATCAGAAGAGTTCTAGACCAAATCAGAGGCAGAATTCAGTGATTTGATCTTCATTCATCTTGATATGCACTTAGAAGTATATTAAATGTCGTTTGTATTGATATAACACTGTTATACGAGCTGGAGACACTTCGGCAGAGCTTCGCTACCGGAATCCAAAGTTCTACAAATGAAATCACAAGACACCTATTTATAGGAGAGGCCACTTCGCATGAACATGTCCACACGGACTGGTCCACTTCGCACGACCTGGCCAGTTCGCAAGAACTGGTTAGTTCGTGTGAGATTACTGGTTTTGCTCAGTTTCCCGTTTCTCTTGTACTACGTGTCCTGGTCTATCAATCTAGTTATAAGACTCGATACAAGACTTAGTCAACAGACATTTCAAGTTCAATGTCTCTGCCAGAAATTTCAAAAATGGTCCCTGCACTTGTAAAACTTGATTTTTTGGCACTTTTAAGCCCCGTTAACCCCATTTCAAGGCTCTAAAATAAAGTTAAAGTATAGGGAACTTGAAATGTCCTAAAAAATATCATGGATGTCAGTTCGTTTGGTCGTACAGTTGCGTTGTTCGGTTAATTACGACGGAAATCGTAAAGAACGCAAAAACAATCCAAATTACGCGACGAATGGAATTTTATCACGCCAATCACTAAAAAAAAAATATTTTAATGATTACATAAATTTTTGGATATCCGGGTATATTTAGATAATAAGATATGCGTGAAAATGCAAACTTATGCACTTTTTGACGCTTTTAGTCCCTATTGATCAAGAAAGTTTATTTTTGCGCACCAAACACCTCAAAGCCTATTTCTAAGCTATGTAAAGGATATTTAGGGAATAATTAACTTATGATCAAGTTCCAGAATGTTCGTTACAGTATGAATCGGCATACTTTCGCAGTTTGTCGAAATTAGTCCCTGTAAGCGAATACACTTGATTTCGCCACACCAAACCCTCCAAAACTTATTTCTAAGTTATTTAAAGGTTATTTAAGGTTTTTAAGCCTATGTCACTGTTCCGGAGTGTTTGTTGCATTAAACTGGTTATATTTACGCATCAGTTCGCGTATAACCTTCAAGAAAGCGATTTAAAGCTCGAAATCGAACAAGAATTGATATGTGCAAATGATACACATATTTATACAAATCCCAAGTATGAAACATAATATTTCATTGATTTGGTGTTTGTTTGATGGTCGCAGAGGCACAGGTGTCACAGTCTCCCCTACTTTAGGAAATTTTGTCCCGAAATTTATTCGTAGGAGTCTGTCTTTGACGCGGTGTTAAATAATTGTCTTGCATGGAATCTAGGGTGTTTATCTATTTGCGTAGAATAACCCATCAGAGATATGCAAGGCATAATTCTGTCATTTCCCTCAACGGACATTCTTCAAAAAGGAAAATGAACGAACGGAGTCATTTTCAACAGGTATTCTTCAGAAATGGAAAATGAAGGAATAAACAAAAGGAGATTCATTTCCTCAACGGACATTCTTCAGAAAAGAAAATGAACGGAAGGAGTTATTTTCTACGGCTGCCTCATCCGAAATGGAAATGAAGGAATAAACAAAAGGATATTCATTTCCTCAACGGACATTCTTCAGAAACGAAAAGGAACGGACGGAGTCATTTTCTACGGGTGCCTCATTAGAAACGGAAATGAAGGAATAAACAAAAGGATATTCATTTCCTCAACGGACATTCTTCAGAAACGAAAATGAACGGACGGAGTCATTTTCTACGGGTACCTCATCAGAAACGGAAATGAAAGAACAGGATATTCATTTCCCACAACGGACTTTCTTCAGAAATGAAAATGAACTAACGGAGTCATTTTCAACAGGTGCTTCATCAGAAATGGAAATGAAGGAACAGGATATTCATTTCCCACAACGGACTTTCTTCAGAAACGAAAATGAACTAACGGAGTCATTTTCAACAGGTGCTTCATCAGAAATGGAAATGAAGGAACAGGATATTCATTTCCCACAACGGACTTTCTTTAGAAACGAAAATGAACGAACTGAGTCATTTTCAACAGGTGCTTCATCAGAAATGGAAATGAATAGAGCTAACTCTAGACACATGACAAAACTTGATGTGGTTTCTGTGCACTAAATTCCATAATTATGTATGCATCCATAATTACGTAATTCCTTGCACAGTCCGCACAGTGCATTTCATAATGTGTAGGGGAAGAAAAATCAAACCTTTGATGAGTGTGACTAGACTACCATAGGGTCCTTTTAATTAGATCGACAAATGATCTCTTTAAATAGACCAGCAAGGAGTCTTTTCAGCTATATCATCACATGACATTCCTAACCAGATTTTTGGATCAATCTATTTAACTAGACCACTCAAAGGGGTCTAATTATGGAATAGTACTTTATAATCCAAGGGTCTTAACTATTACGTAGAAGCCCATTAAGGATTTAAGGTAGTACCTTTGGATATCCTACTATGAATCCCTTATACGAAGATATGGAAGATTCTACGAGGATTTGGATCACGAAAATTTGGATCACACAAAAACATAAGAGAGAATCACATAAGCACAAAATCACATAATTGTTTATCTTGACCATTAATTTGTTATCTTTGGACACGGGTATTTAAAGCACACCAGGAATCCAATCCGTGGATTTCATTTGGCACTTTAAACATCTTCAAGAATCTAACCATGAAGATACGAAGATCTTAATAGGAATTCGGCTTTGTCCTTATTGAATCGTAATGTACATATTGAATCATACAAAGAATTCAATTAAGGGCTCCGATGAACGATATCCATCCACAAGGATTCTTAATTATGAGGATAGAAAGATACTATATGGATTTTGGAATTTATGTTACGAGAGGTATTTCGACACCTTGCACTAGGCGTGCTTAAGTCGATACACAAGGTAGAAAGTTCATGAGGTTGAGGTGCTAGATATGCCAAGGCGACATATGAAACAGAATTTGGAAGTTGAGCAGCAGCAGGATTTGTAACAACTTTGCTTTGGATAGCAATGTTAACCAAATTTCCCTATCGTCCACCGTGGGTACATTTGAAACAGGGTATTCGATTCGGATGATGGCGATTACATTGATTGCACCAAAGAGCGGTTCCCTTGTACTGCTTCATCCCTGAGGCGAGTCATGGTGATAGCTAAATCAACGGTCCTCAGGAGCACGACGCCTATTTGCTGGGTAGTTGCAGCACCTGGTTCGGACATTTGAGTGTTGTTGCGATGAAGAGGCATCTTGAAGATAATGGAAGGCATAGGAGGAAACAAGCGAAAGATAATCAAAAGAGAATGACAAAACATGAAAAATGTGACCATTTGTTTGTTACCTAAGGCAAACAAATGAGACGGTGACTAATCAAAGTAAGCGGGTCCTATTAATGTATCACGAAGACATGCTTTAGCCTATAAGTGGACACTCACTCCAAGAGTTCCCATGTAAGAATGACTGGTCCGATTATGTGGATTTGTACGAAAACTCTAGCCTTAGACAGAAAACTCAGAGTACAGGCATCCACCCTTCCAGATTGCACGTGTTCACATTATAAGACCCAACCTTGACGAGATATTGAAAACTTTGAAGGTTCAAAACCTTATAATAAATCATCCTAGAACAGATTGTAACATCTGTGCTTGTAATCATTGTGAACAGTTCTTTTATCAATAAAACAATGTTATTTGATCCCAATGTTTGTTTGGTTGTGTTTTACATTTTTCATGTTTTGACTTTTATTCAATTTCGAACTCTATATCACTTTCTGGAGTGTTATACACAAATTGATGTGTAAACGTAATCAGTTTAATGCGACAAATACTCCGAAACATCAACATATGCTTAACATACCTTAAATAACCTTTACATAACTTAGAAATAAGTTTTGAAGGCTTTGGTATGGCAAAAACAAGTTAATTCGCCTACAGGGAATAAACTTGACAAACTGCGAAAGTATGCCAATTTGAACTATAAAAGACATTCTGGAACATGACCATAAGTTAAACACACCAAAAATATCCTTTACATAGCTTAGAAATAGGCTTTGAGGGGTTCGGTGTGCTAAAATAAACTTTTGGGTCATTTAGGGACTAAAAGCGTCAAAAAGTGCACAAGTTTGCATTTTCGCGCATAACTTACGTTCTGAATACATCTGGACATCCAAAAATTTATGTAAGCACTAAAATATTTTATTTTAGTGTTTGG
The DNA here is from genome assembly GCA_030545235.1 of Helianthus tuberosus. NCBI lineage: Eukaryota > Viridiplantae > Streptophyta > Magnoliopsida > Asterales > Asteraceae > Helianthus > Helianthus tuberosus. The sequence continues at coordinate 153,815,990 of CM060412.1, forward strand.
CATAAGAAAAATCCATTCGTCACGCATTTTGGATCGTTTTTCGCGCTTATGCGCATTCCGTCGTAATCAAGCAAACATCGTGATCATACGACCAAACGAACCAACATCCAACATATTTTTGAGCATGTTTCATGTCCACAATGTTTAGGCATCATTTTAGGGCCTTAAAGTTGGCTTTACGGGCCTTAGAAGTGTCAGGAATGGCCTTAAAACACAACAGGGACCAAAACTGTCATTTCTGAAAGATGTTTGCTGATCAGACAGGCCAGGCGGCCCGCGTAAACCCAAGGTGACACCTTACGCGGCCCGCGTCAGACTCCCAGACCAGATTCAGTGTATTAACAGCTGCAAACAGCCTTTCAAACACCCCAAAGGCCAAGGACACATGTCAAACTCTTGTGGTGGGGGCAAAATGAGCTACCACAACATTCCGACAAGTGTACGGGTGAGATCAAGGCACGTTATCCAAGAAACGATCCTAACGGTGAACCGAAATCTATAAATACCCATCCATCCCCATTGCAAAACCCACAAGAATCTGATTTGAGAAGCTCTAAGTTGAAACCATTGTTTCATACCTGAGCTACTTGAATCAAGATTAGCATTCGGGGACCCTTCGTAAGTATTCCTTCGTTCTTTTATTGCTTTTCGAGTCCGAAAGTCAAACCTTGTTTGACTTTCTGCATTGTCCAGTTTATGGTCAATGCGAAGTTCATTAATCACGATGGTTATAGTCCCTTGTGACTATGCCTACTGATTACCACGTTGTCTAGGGTCGTAAGGGTAAGCGAACTAATAAATCGCTTATACCTTTGAACCCGACCCATTTGGTCGATCATTAGGATCCGACCAAATACATTAGGTGACCATAGTAGGTAGGGAATAACCTTCCGAGGTTATACCTTATGGTCACGATGTTTAGTTAGTTGTATGATAGGTAGTTTATATGCCTTAGGTAAATTACCAAAATACCCCTTTGATGCCAAAATTCATTTTAAGCATATGTAACATAACTTTTGACATCTAAACTGATTTGACAACAATATTAGACATGTTAAGGCATATGTTACTTGTCATAGGACTAGTTAAGCGGTCCAAACGCGTTTCACGCGAACGACGTGTTAAAGTAGCATAAGCTACCTAAACGGGTCGTAATGGGTCGTAAGCACTTAGGCTTGGTTTCATTTAGTATGTAGGCTTTGTTAAACCATACTACATGAGTTCCCATACTCATTTGGTTTACGAGCCCTCATTCTATCCGATCCTCCGATATAGGTCCGGTTTATTAACATAGTTACCTATATTAGGTGCCGTTTGATTCCGAGATCTCTAGCATTGCTTGATGGTTATCTTAGGACTTCTGAGCAATCTCAAGTGAGTACATAGAACCCCCTCTTTAACTGTTTTCAAACTGTTTTGGGGTGAAACACATGTGCCTACTTGTTACTTTCATGCTTTCCTGTTTTCACATCATATACCTGCTATGTTTGTTAGTACATTATAGTACATGATTTCATTACATTTCATGCTATGTATGCCCATTGTGTGCGTACTTAGTACATCGTTATACATTACATTTCATGCTATGTATGCCCATTGTGTGCATACTTAGTACATTGGTTACTTTACATTTCTGCTATGTATGTTAACTGATAGCATGCTAGCACTTTGATTTACAAGACTTTTCTACTTTGTATGTTAACTCAGCATACTTCGTACATTGTTTTCACATGACATGTATACAATTGCTATAACATTTGGTTTGCACAAACGAGACTTATATACGTTCATTAACATTAGCTACGCCGCTCGGTAGTAAGTACTGGTACCATAGGACTTGACAAATCCCATTCCTGACATCTCGGGTTTGTTTGGATGTAAGGAATGACTGAATCCGAAAACATTACTTTTGATAACCTTGACTGAAAGGGTTATCCGACTGTCTCAAGGCTTGAATGTATGCGTTAACTTACCACATAAATGTTTGTATCAATGTAACATGCATTACTTTGCAAAACATAACTTTTTGATATATTCAAAATACTTTGTTTTGTACATTTCTACATTTGGATTATGTGACAATACTTTACTTACAATGCATAACATTTGTTACACATTACTTGACAACTTTTGGACTATAAACATTTGACATGGTTTATACAAGGACTTTTTGACAATTGGTTTAAACATGGACTTTATACATTGGTGGTTTGTTTAAGTGAATTAAGTAACGAGGCGTGTGTAATATGATACAAGCATGGCGGATACGTCGCTGGTACTTCCTATATATAAGTGTTTGTATGGTATTACATATCGTGGCGTTATTTGAATCATTTCAATTTGAGACATATAACATTTTATATAAATAACATATCTTTCACAAGACATTGCTTTACAAACAACTTATTTTATACAACTCTTTTTACTTGGTTATACATTTAACCACACATTATTCTTTTATTTATATCATTCGATCTTATCGCTTTTTTAAACGATTTACAAAACAAAACAATTTACAAGGTTCATGACTGACTTTTGATAAACAATTTTTTTTCTAAACTTATAAGTCATGAATCCTATTTTCACAAACCTATGTATCTCACAAGCATTTTTATGCTGACGTACCTATTTTCACATGTGTTTTCAGGAGCTTTTGCATAGGATGATGATCGTGACACTAGGGCGGACCTGTGCCTTAGAGACATAAAATGAAGATAGACTTAGTTTAATTATGTTCTGAACTCTTTATTTCCCGTTTAAAACAATGTAACTCTTATGTTGATAAATAAAATACAACTTTGAATGCCATGGTTATGAAACAATTAATTCTGTTACAACACTCCCCGACGTTTTCCGCCACGTTTTGTATGTTATACGTGGTCGGGGTGTAACAGAAGAGTTTGTATCAGAGCCAATGGTTATAGGGAATTAGGTTATTAGTAATGCTTTAACCTAGACTATAACCTTTCTAGGACCCTAACACAAGTTATCTTGTGTTTAGATCTTAAACCATGTACATCACCTATCCTTAGGTGATTATCAAAACAAAAACCAAATTTTCCGAAACGATTTTTGAAAAACAATCTTCTGTTTTTGAATGATTTATTACAAGGTTTTGAACCCTCTGTTATAAGGTTTTGAACCCCTTTGAGTTTTCAAAATCTCGTCAAGGTTTTGGGTTTTAAATAATGTGAACACGTGCAAACTGGAAGGGTGAATGCCTGTACCCTGGGTTTTCTGTCTAAGGCTAGAGTGTTCGTACAAATCCACATAATCGGACCAGTCACTCTTACCTGGGAACTCTTGGGGTGAGTGTTCACTTATAGGCGAGCATGTCTTCGCGATACATTATTTTTGACCCATTTACTTTGATTAGTCACTGTGTGTCGTTTGTTTGCTTTGTGATGCGAACGAATGACCACCATCTTTGCTTTTGTTGATTTTGATTAATCTCATTCTCTTCATCCAATCGTCTCACTCGTTTCCTTTCATGTTTTCCTCTTTTAGAATGCCTCCTCGACGCGAAAACCAGATAGCGACTGCCGAACTGGCAGAAATCATTGCGCAGCAGATGGCTGCTCAATTCCCAAACCTCTTTGCTCAATGGAACCAAGCCAACAACAACAACAATGCTCCATGCAAATACAAGGATTTTAACTCGGCTAAACCACTCAAGTTTAGTGGTTCTGAAGGAGCGACTGGGCTTCTTCAATGGTTCGAGAGCATTGAGAATACTTTCCGCCACGTGCAGTGTCCTGACAATCGCAAGGTCGAGTTTTCTTCGAGTGTGTTTCAGAAGAGGGCTCTCACATGGTGGAACGGGGTTATGAGAGACCGTGGTGCAGAAGTTGCTCTAGCACAGACATGGGCCGAACTTAGGGCCCTTATGATGAGGGAGTTTTGTCCTCGTCATGAACAGCGAGCTTTGGAGAGAGAGTTCGATGGCTTGAAACAAGATAGTGGGGAGCATCGGGCGTATACTGACAGGTTTGAGGAGTTGAGTCTGCTTTGCCCAACAATGGTTACCCCACTCGACAAGGCTATCGAAAGATACATCGACGGCCTACCTAACTCAGTACAAGACATCATTACTGGTAGTAACCCTGCCACACTCCATCGGGCGATCGAGTTAGCAGCGACATTGACTGAGTCGCAGGTTCGAAAGGGAAAACTGCATAAAAAGGGTGACAAGGGTAATAAGCAGGCATCTGACAAGGAAGATAGCAAGAAAGGTCAAAACAAGAAGGGAAAGAATTCTGGAGGGTCTAGGAAGCGGAAGGCTTCCCAAAACTATGCCATTACTGCACAGGCCCAAGCTGCACCAAATCAGCCTGTGCAACCACTAGCCAAGAAGCCATATCTTGGCATTGCGCCTTTGTGAAACAGGTATAAGGGCCATCACCTACCACATCTCCAATGTCGTCATTGCACTAACTGTGGGAGAATTGGCCATCTTGCCGCAACTTGTCGCATTCCTGTTAACCAGAACCAGGCAGTTCAGAACCAAGCCCAACAAGTTGCTCAGCCTCTTGCTCAGCAACAAGGTCAAGCTGCACGACCTCATTTTCCTCCTGGTTCGTGCTACAATTATGGGGATCTGACCCACTACAGGAACTGGTGCCCAAGGCTAGCCAACCAGAATCAGAATCCAAATCAGAATCAGGCTCAGGCTCGAGGTCGAGTCTTCAACATGAATGCACAAGAGGCACAAGCGGACAATGAAGTGGTGAACGGTACGTTCTTTATTAATAATCAGCCTGCATCTGTTCTTTTTGATTCGGTTGCCGATAAGAGTTTTGTGTCATTGTCTTTTGAGCCAATGCTTCGCGTGTCTAGAACGAAACTAGGTAAACCTTTGACAGTAGAAGTCGCTAGTGGTGAACCCATTGTTCTTGATTCTGTTCTTCGCAACTGCCAGTTGAACCTTAACGACCATCTTTTCCCTATTGACCTCACGCCTATGCAACTTGGAAGCTTCGACGTTATTGTGGGTATGGATTGGTTAGCCAAGCATCGCGCAGAGGTAGTTTGTTTTGAGAAGATTGTTCATGTACCGCTTTCGACAGGCGAGATCTTACAGGTTCATGGGGAGAAACCTACTGGTTGTCTCAAACTCATGTCTTGTTTTAAAGCTCGGAAGTATCTGCGAAAGAATTATGTGGCCTTCTTGGCACATGTCACAACAGATAAAGGCAAAGGTAAGTCTATCCAAGATATTCCCGTTGTTCGGGATTATTCTGAAATATTCCCTGAAGAGTTACCTGGTCTACCTCCAGCACGCCAAGTCGAGTTCCGTATTGATCTCGTACCTGGTGCAAATCCCATTGCCAGAGCTCCATATCGTCTTGCACCATCTGAGATGCAAGAGTTGTCTAAGCAGCTTCAGGAGCTCTCTGACAAAGGTTTTATCCGTCCTAGCTTTTCACCTTGGGGTGCTCCCGTTCTTTTTGTCAATAAGAAGGATGGATCATTTAGGATGTATATCGATTATCGTTAGCTTAACAAGCTTACCATCAAGAATCGATATCCCCTACCTCGCATCGATGATCTCTTTGATCAGTTACAAGGTGCTTCTTATTTTTCAAAGATTGATCTGCGATCAGGATACCATCAGCTTCGCGTGCATGAAGAAGATATTCCCAAGACAGCATTCTGCACTCGTTATGGGCATTATGAGTTCACAGTCATGCCATTCGGTTTGACTAATGCTCCTGCTGTTTTCATGGACTTAATGAATAGGGTCTGCAAACCTTATTTGGATCAGTTCGTCATTGTTTTTATTGACGACATCTTGATTTACTCTAAGACGCGAGCTGATCACGAGCAACATCTTCGTCTTACTCTGGAACTCCTAAAGAAAGAGCAACTTTTCGCCAAATTCTCCAAGTGCAAATTTTGGCTTAAAGAAGTTCAATTTTTGGGGCATATTATCAACAAACAAGGTATTCATGTAGATCCCTCCAAGATCAGTGCGATTAAGGATTAGGATACGCCTACTACTCCTACTGAGGTTCGTTCTTTTCTTGGTCTGGTGGGTTATTACCGCCGCTTCATTGAAAATTTCTTGAAGATTGCAGTTCCTCTAACTGCTCTAACTTAGAAAAACAAGCCCTTTGATTGGGGATTCAAGCAAGATGAAGCTTTTCAAAACTTGAAGCAGAAACTTTGCGACGCGCCTGTTCTGACTTTGCCTGAGGGCAATGATGATTTCGTCGTTTATTGCGATGCATCTAAATTTGGCTGCGTCCTGATGCAAAGGAACAAAGTCATAGAATATGCATCGAGGCAGTTGAAGATACATGAGAAGAACTACACCACTCATGATCTTGAGTTGGGTGCAGTTGTTTTCGCTCTAAAGATCTGGAGACATTATTTGTACGGTACAAAATGTGTGGTTTTCACGGACCACAAAACTCTTTAGCATATCTTCAACCAGAAAGAACTCAACATGAGGCAACGACGTTGGGTCGAACTTCTAAACGACTATGACTGCGAAATTCGCTACCATCCTGGTAAGGAGAATGTCGTAGCCGATGCATTGAGTCTTAAGGAATGTACTAAGCTTCATTGTGTTCGTGTTCAATCAGTTATTCAAGCTCGATCCGATATCCAAGCACGCATTTCTCAGGCTCAACAATCTTGTGTTTCACAAGGTTTGATGGATAAGGAATTTCCCTATCACATAACACCTGATCTGGAACTGAAGGACAATGGATTGTATTACTTCATGGACCGTTTGTGGGTCCCAAGCCAAGATAACCTTCGCACCTTGCTTATGGATGAAGCCCATAAGTCTCGTTATTCTGTTCATCCTGGCTCAGATAAGATGTATAAGGATCTTCGTATTCAGTATTGGTGGCCTGGTATGAAGAAAGACATTGCCTTATACGTATCAAAATTCCTTACTTGTCTTAAGGTTAAGGCTGAACATCAGTGTCCTTCGGGTTTATTGGTGCAACCAGAGATCCCAGTTTGGAAATGGGAAAACATTACTATGGATCTCATTACTAAACTTCCGCGCATAAAGAAAGGTCATGATGCCATCTGGGTAGTTGTTGATCGTCTTACTAAGTCAGCACATTTCTTGCCAATCCGTGAGGATTTTCCTGCTGACAAACTTGCTAAAATCTATGTGGATGAAATTGTAGCTCGACATGGTGTTCCTTTGAACATCATTTCTGACAGAGATGCTCGTTTCACTTCTCATTTTTGGAGAACCATGCAATCTGCTATGGGGACCCAACTTAATCTAAGCACAGCTTATCATCCGCAAACGGATGGTCAATCTGAAAGAACAATCCAGACTCTGGAGGATATGCTTAGAGCTTGTGTGATCGACTTTGGTGGTAGTTGGGATTCACATCTTTCGTTGATTGAATTCTCCTACAACAACAGTTATCACACCAGCATCAAAATGGCTCCTTTCGAGGCTCTCTATGGTCGAAAATGTCGTTCACCAGTATGCTGGAATGAGATCGGCGAGGCTCAACTTACTGGACCTGCCCTCATTTTAGAGACAACTGATAAGGTCAAGAAAGTTCGTGATAACCTTCAGACAGCTAGAAGCCGTCAAAAGAGTTACGCGGTCCCAAAACGTAAGCCCTTGGAATTTCAAGTCGGTGATCGAGTATTACTTAAGGTCTCACCTTGGAAAGGTGTGATCAGATTTGGAAAGAAAGGAAATATTGCACCTAGATACGTTGGACCATTCAAGATCGTCGAAAGAATCGGTAAGGTAGCCTACAGACTTGAGTTACCTCTTGAACTTGGAAATGTTCATCCAACCTTTCACGTGTCCAATCTCAAGAGGTGTTTAGCTGATGAGAACCTCCACATACAACTTGACGAAATTCGTCTTGATAAAACACTGAAATTTGTCGAGAAACCTGTGGAAATCATGGAACGTGAAGTCAAGTGGCTTAAACGCAAACGCATTCCTTTGGTCAAAGTTCGCTGGGAAGCTAAACGCGGACCTGAGTTAACTTGGGAACACGAAGATCAAATGAAGGCGAAATATCCGCATCTTTTCCCACGAGTATCCTCTAAATAAATTTCGGGACGAAATTTCCACAAGTAGGGGAGACTGTAACATTTGTGCTTGTAATCATTGTGAACAGTTCTTTTATCAATAAAACAATGTTATTTGATCCCAATGTTTGTTTGGTTGTGTTTTACATTTTTCATGTTTTGACTTTTATTCAATTTCGAACTCTCTATCACTTTTTGGAGAGTTATACGCAAAATGATGCGTAAACGTAATCAGTTTAATGCGAAAAATACTCCAGAACATCAACATATGCTTAACATACCTTAAATAACCTTTACATAACTTAGAAACAAGTTTTCAAGGCTTTGGTATGGCAAAAACAAGTTAATTCGCCTACAGGGACTAAACTTGACAAACTGCGAAAGTATGCCAATTTGAACTATAACAGACATTCTGGAACATGACCATAAGTTAAACACACCATAAATATCCTTTACATAGCTTAGAAATAGGCTTTGAGGGGTTCGGTGTGCTAAAATAAACTTTTGGGTCATTTAGGGCCTAAAAGCGTCAAAAAGTGCACAAGTTTGCATTTTCGCGCATAACTTACGTTCTGAATACATCCGGACATCCAAAATTTATGTAAGCACTAAAATATTTTATTTTAGTGTTTGGCATAAGAAAAATCCATTCGTCACGCATTTTGGATCGTTTTTCGCGCTTATGCGCATTCCGTCGTAATTAAGCAAACATCGCGATCGTACGACCAAACGAACCAACATCCGACATATTTTTGAGCATGTTTCATGTCCACAATGTTTAGGCATCATTTTAGGGCTTTAAGTTGGCTTTACGGGCCTTAGAAGTGTCGGGAATGGCCTTAAAACACAACCGGGACCAAAACTGTCATTTCTGAAAGATGTTTGCTGATCAGACAGGCCAGGCGGCCCGCGTAAACCCAAGGTGACACCTTACGCGGCCCGCGTCAGACTCCCAGACCAGATTCAGTGTATTAATAGCTGCAAACAGCCTTTCATACACCCCAAAGGCCAAGGACACATGTCAAACTCTTGTGGTGGGGGCAAAATGAGCTACCACAACATTCCGACAAGTGTACGGGTGAGATCAAGGCACGTTATCCAAGAAACGATCCTAACGGTGAACCGAAATCTATAAATACCCATCCATCCCCATTGCAAAACCCACAAGAATCTGATTTGAGAAGCTCTAAGTTGAAACCATTGTTTCATACCTGAGCTACTTGAATCAAGATTAGCATTCGGGGACCCTTCGTAAGTATTCCTTCTTTCTTTTATTGCTTTTCGAGTCCGAAAGTCAAACCTTGTTTGACTTTATGCATTGACCAGTTTATGGTCAATGCGAAGTTCGTTTGAACTTCGCAACGTGAGCGTAATCACGATGGTTATAGTCCCTTGTGACTATGCCTACTGATTACCACGTTGTCTAGGGTCGTAAGGGTAAGCGATCTAATAAATCGCTTATACCTTCGAACCCGACCCATTTGGTCGATCATTAGGATCCGACCAAATACATTAGGTGACCATAGTAGGTAGGGAATAACCTTCCGAGGTTATACCTTATGGTCACGATGTTTAGTTAGTTGTATGATAGGTAGTTTATATGCCTTAGGTAAATTACCAAAATACCCCTTTGATGCCAAAATTCATTTTAAGCATCTGTAACATAACTTTTGACATCTAAACTGATTTGACAACAATATTAGACATCTTAAGGCATATGTTACTTGTCATAGGACTAGTTAAGCGGTCCGAACGCGTTTCACGCGAACGACGTGTTAAAGTAGCATAAGCTACCTAAACGGGTCGTAATGGGTCGTAAGCACTTAGGCTAGGTTTCATTTAGTATGTAGGCTTTGTTAAACCATACTACATGAGTTCCCATACTCATTTGGTTTACGAGCCCTCATTCTATCTGATCCTCCGATATAGGTCCGGTTTATTAACATAGTTACCTATATTAGGTGCCGTTTGATTCCGAGATCTCTAGCATTGCTTGGTGGTTATCTTAGGACTTCTGAGAAATCTCAAGTGAGTACATAGAACCCCCTCTTTAACTGTTTTCAAACTGTTTTGGGGTGAACCACATGTGCCTACTTGTTACTTTCATGCTTTCCTGTTTTCACATCATATACCTGCTATGTTTGTTAGTACATTATAGTACATGATTTCATTACATTTCATGCTATGTATGCCCATTGTGTGCGTACTTAGTACATCGTTATACATTACATTTCATGCTATGTATGCCCATTGTGTGCATACTTAGTACATTGTTTACTTTACATTTCTGCTATGTATGTTAACTGATAGCATGCTAGCACATTGATTTACAAGACTTTTCTACTTTGTATGTTAACTCAGCATACTTAGTACATTGTTTTCATATGACATGTATACAATTGCTATAACATTTGGTTTGCACAAACGAGACTTATATACGTTCATTAACATTAGCTACGCCGCTCGGTAGTAAGTACTGGTACCATAGGACTTGACAAATCCCATTCCTGACATCTCGGGTTTGTTTGGATGTAAGGAATGACTGAATCCGAAAACATTACTTTTGATAACCTTGACTGAAAGGGCTATCCGACTGTCTCAAGGCTTGAATGTATGCGTTAACTTACCATATAAATGTTTGTATCAATGTAACATGCATTACTTTGCAAATCATAACTTTTTGATATATTCAAAATACTTTGTTTTGTACATTTCTACATTTGGATTATGTGACAATACTTTACTTACAATGCATAACATTTGTTACACATTACTTGACTACTTTTGGACTATAAACATTTGACATGGTTTATACAAGGACTTTTTGACAATTGGTTTAAACATGGACTTTATACATTGGTGGCTTGTTTAAGTGATTTAAGTAACGAGGCGTGTGTAATATGATACAAGCATGGTGGATACGTCGCTGGTACTTCCTATATATAAGTGTTTGTATGGTATTACATATCGTAGCGTTATTTGAATCATTTCAATTTGAGACATATAACATTTTATATAAATAACATATCTTTCACAAGACATTTCTTTACAAACAACTTATTTTATACAACTCATTTGACTTGGTTATACATTTAACCACACATTATTCTTTTATTTATATCATTCGATCTTATCGCTTTTTTTTTAAACGATTTACAAAACAAAACAATTTACAAGGTTCATGACTGACTATTGATAAACAAATTTTTTTCTAAACTTATAAGTCATGAATCCTATTTTCACAAACCTATGTATCTCACAGGCATTTTTATGCTGACGTACCTATTTTCACATGTGTTTTCAGGAGCTTTTGCATAGGATGATGATCGTGACACTAGGGCGGACCTGTGCCTTAGAGACATAAAATGAAGATAGACTTAGTTTAATTATGTTCTGAACTCTTTATTTCCTGTTTAAAACAATGTAACTCTTATGTTGATAAATAAAATACAACTTTGAATGTCATGGTTATGAAACAATTAATTCTGTTACAACACTCCCCGACGTTTTCCGCCACGTTTTGTATGTTATACGTGGTCGGGGTGTGACACAGATGATTAGTTTTCAAAGCAGATTCAAAATTTGTGTTCTTGTTGTTGTTGTCACCTAAGGATAAGTGACGGTGTTGTTTTTAGATCGAAACACAAGAATCTTGTGTTAGGGTCCTAGGAAGGTTATAGACTAGGTCAAAGCATTACTAATAACCTAATTCCCTATAACCATGAGCTCTGATACCAACTTTTCTGTCACACCCAGACCACGAAAAACAACAAATCGTGGCGGAAACGTCGGGGAGTGTTGTAACAGAATCATTGTTTCATAGCACATGGATTGAAGTTCTATTTTATTGAATTAAATGTTTTACATTACATTGAAATTAGAAACAAGACATGAACAAATAGACTTTCATTGTTATTAAGTCACTAAGGCCTCGTCCGTTCCTATGTGAGCATGCATCAATATCATCATCAAATATCACCAACTATGGTACCTGAAACACATGTGAAAATACGTCAGCATAAAAATGCCGGCGAGTACATAGGTTTTATGAGAGTATCAGATTCATGGCTAGTTTATATTTTGAAAATATCTTGAATACCTTTGTTAATTGATAATTAGAAAACCAAGTTTTATAAAATGTTTGTAATGCAATTTAAAATAACCAAGTCAAAACAAATTTGTTATAATTTATAAAACCTCGATACCATGAATCTTAACTCCAAAACATTTGTTTTAAATAAACCCAGATTGTAAATCGTTTTTGAAATAAAACTCGAATATTTTTAAATTGTTAAAAAAACCCTTGAAATATAACTTCGTTTTGATAACCTTGCCCAAGTGATCTAGATAACGCAACGATATATAATGTATTAAAAGCACTTATATATAGGAAGTACCAGCGGCGTATCCACCATGCTTTTAACACATTACACCCGCCCCGTTGCCTAATCACTTCCCTAACCCAACAGTTCAAACAATACCAAACGGTTCATATAATCAAACAGTTACAAACGGTTCACACAATCAAACAGTTGTTAACGGTTCATATAAATAAAACAGTTACAAATGGTTCATATAAATCAAACAGTTACAAACGGTTCACATAATCAAACAGTTACAAACGGTTCACATAATCAAACAGTTACTAATGGTTCACATAAATCAAACAGTTCCAACGGTTCAAAATGTAAAACAATGTGTCCATATGCTGAGTGAACATATGCAACAAAATGTAATATACCAAAAAAAAATCAATGTGCTAGCATGTTAAGTGAACATACATAGCAAAACATAATGAAATCATGTACTATATATGTACTAATGAACATAACAAGCATATGATATAAAAACATGAAAAGCATGAAAGTAACAAGTAGGCACATGTGTTTCACCCCAAAACAGTTTAAAACGGTAAAAGAGGGGACTATGTACTCACTTGAGGATGCTTAGAAGTCTTGACTAACAATCAAGCAAAGCTAGAGGGATCACGGAAATCAAACGGCACAAAGGGTCCAAGCTAGAAGAACTTGATCTAAATACTCAGGTATGAAGCATAAAGCTTCAACTTAGAGCATAAAATTAGATCAAGGTGTGAGGAAAATGGAATGAGAGCTTGGGTATTTATAGATATCGGAGAACCGTTAGGATCGTTTCTCGCAAATCGTGCTTTGATCTTGACCTTACAAGTAGGCACATGGTTTTCAAAACCATGGGAATACTTACAACCATCAAATTCCAGCCTGTAGAGTGCAAAACCTTGGGTTAAAACCCTCAAAACCTTAAAAATGGACCATGTTCAATGTATCTGTCAGAAATTTCAAAAATGGTCCCTGGACTTGTAAAACTTGTTTTTTTGGCACTTTTAAGCCCCGTTAACCCCATTTGAAGGCTCAAAAATAAAGTTAAAGTATAGGGAACTTGAAATGTGCTAAAAAAAATATAACGGATGTCGGTTCGTTTGGTCGTACGGTTGCGTTGTTCGGTTAATTACGACGGAAATCGTAACGAACGCAAAAACGATCCAAATTACGGGACGAATGGAATTTTATCATGCCAATCACTAAAATAAAATATTTTAATGATTACATAAATTTTTGGATGTCCGGATATATTTAGAACGTAAGATATGCGCGAAAATGCAAACTTATGCACTTTTTGACGCTTTTAGTCCCTATTGATCAAGAAATTTATTTTTGCGCACCAAACACCTCAAAGCCTATTTCTAAGCTATGTAAAGGATATTTAGGGCATAATTAACTTATGATCAAGTTCCAGAATGTTCGTTACAGTACGAATCGGCATACTTTCGCAGTTTGTCGAAATTAGTCCCTGTACGCGAATAAACTTGATTTCGCCAGGCCAAACCCTCCAAAACTTATTTCTGAGTTATGTAAAGGTTATTTAAGGTATGTTAAGCCTATGTCACTGTTCCGGAGTGTTTGTTGCATTAAACTGGTTATAATTACACATCAGTTCGCGTATAACCTTCCGGAAAGCGATTTAAAGCTCGAAATCGAACAAGAATTGATATGTGCAAATGATACACATATTTATAGAAATCCCAAGTATGAAACATAATATTTCATTGATTTGCTATTTTTTGATCGTCGCAGAGGCACAGGTGTCACAAATATCATCATTTTCCTTTATCCAAGAAACTCATTTTTGGTTTTCTAATTTTTTTGAATTTTTGAATTTTTTTTAAACGAAAGGTCAGAAAGTAAAAACATCTTTTTGGATTTGTTTTTGACCTTTTCAAATGTTTTTGTATTTTCTTGAATTTACTCCCCCTAAACTGCTAAAAGGTTACGAAAACGAAAATCTTTTGTATTTTTAGAGTTTTTAAAGAAAATTTTTACAAAAACGATTAGCCAGAGAAGTTTTACGCGGGTATCACCTTAATGCCATTGACCAAAAGTAGATAATCAAAACGTGATTTATCAAAAGCTTTAGTGAACAGGTGGGCACGTTGGTGATCGGTGTGAACTTTAACAACATCGATTAGTCTTTTGCCAAATCAATCACGTATAAAGTGATATTTAATTTCGATGGCTTGATATCTTGCAAGCAGGCATGTAGGATACATGATGCCGGCCTCGAGGCTGTGAGATACATGAGAGATCCGATCATAGCGCGATAATATGAAGAGTTAATGATTTCACCCTTCAGATCCGGAGCAATCTCGTGATTCTACGGAAGTGGGGTACCAATGGGCGTTGCATCAGACATCTGGAATAGACTCAAGATGTCACCAACATATTTAGTCTGATGGATGAATATCCCAGACTCGGTTTGTTGAACTTGTAGGCCCAAGAAGAAATTCATTTCCCCCATTGCGCTCATTTCGAATTTTTCTTGCATCACATGCTCGAATTGGTTGCACAAAGAATCATTAGTTGAACCAAATATTTTATCATCAACGTATACCTGTACCAACAGAAGATCTCCATCTTGTTCCTTGATAAAGAGAGTGTAATCAATAAGACCTCGTCGAAAACCATTCTCCAGCAGATAGTTGGATAAGGTTGCATACCAAGCCCTAGGTGCTTGATGTAAACCATAAAGAGCTTTGTTGAGCAACCAAACCCGATCGGGGTGAATAGGATCTTCAAAACCCGAAGGTTGTTCGACGTGCAACTCGTCTTGAACCACACCGTGTAAGAAAGCACTTTTGACGTCCATCTGGTAGACTTTGAATCCTTTAAATGAAGCATAAGCTAGAAAGATCCGAATAGCTTCTAGACGTGCAACAGGTGCATAAACTTCAGTGTAGTCAATGCCTTCGATCTGACGAAATCCCTAAACAACCAATATCGCCTTGTTTCGAATGACTACTCCACGATCATCCTTTTTGCATTTGAAAACCCAACGTGTGCCAATTTTCTTGTAGTTTTCAGGTCTTTCAACAAGCTTCCAAACAGCCAGCTTTTGAAATTGTTGCAGTTCATCCTGCAAGGCTTCAACCCAAGAATTATCCTTTAAGGCTTCTTTCCAGGACTTCGGTTCTTCTTGTGAAAAGTAACACGCGAATGACCAATCATTTTGAAGACCAGATTCTCTGATGGTTGAATACAAACCAGCATTCTGGTTGTTTCTCAACTGATTACGTGTCTGCACACCGCGTTGGACATCTCTAATAATATTCTGCTACAGATGAGTATCATGAATTCTCGTTTCAGGAAAATCAGGAACACGAGTATTGATACCCAAATTGTTAAGATTAAGATCAATAACCAAATCCACACCGGGCATAGGCGTAGAAGTGGATGCATTCCCTTCAGCAGTGTCTACATTCTACTCATGAGGAGTTGCTTAAGAAGCACCTTGAACAGGAGCAACCGGAGCTGAAGAGCCTTCATTTGCATCATGGTATTCATCATTTTCCGACGACTCATTGAAATCGGCAGCATCTTCAAATTCCTCATTTTGAGCGATATTGTTAACCGAATTAGAAGCTTGTGGGTTAACAATAATTGGTCTAACCAATGGCGAGTCAGCTGCGTTGTTACATTCAAATAGCATTTGAGCAGCTGCAGATGCTTCGTCAAAGGTTGACAGATTAAAGGAGTTGAATAGTCCATCATAATCGAACATGCAAGGATCACCCGGAGCTCTAACAGAATCAGTATACCTTTGAACCTTTACTTCATTCCATAGCTCAATCTTTTTGGTCGCCAAATTCCATACACGAAAATTCAGAGTAGCATATCCAAGGAAGAAACCCTCGATAGCTTTGGGGCCAAACTTTCCGTGCGGCTCAAATATAGTGCATGGAGCGCCAAAAGGTTCTAGGTTAGAAATATCCGGTTTCCTTTTGTGTAGGAGTTCGAAGCAAGTTTTGTCATGCCTTTTAACTGTGAGAACTCTGTTTAGCGTGTAGCAAGCAGTAGACACAACCTCCCCCCAGAATTGAACAGGAAGCTCCGACTCTACCAACATCGTTCTTGCAGTTTCTATTATCGTCCGATTCTTCCTCTCAGCGACACCGTTTTAATGTGGAGTGTAGCGAGAACTGTATTCATGAAGAATGCCCTTGGAAGTACAGAACTCATCCATTATACGGTTTTTGAACTCAGTTCCATTGTCGCTTTGGATCCTCTTCACTTTCAATGAGTATAAATTTTCAAGCAAAGTAAGAAGATTCTTGAGGATTTCAGGAGTTTCACTCTTGTACGCCATAAAAGATACCCAAGAAAATCTAGAGTAGTCATTAGTAACCACCAGACAATAAGCATCCCCAAAGGTTTTCTTGTGTTTCATAGGTCCAAAGAGGTCCATATGAAGACGTTCGAGAGGTATGCTGACAGTGTTAACTTTCTTAATCGGGTGAGATTTCTTCGTTTGCTTTCCTTTCTTGCACGACACACAGACATCTTGTAGATGAAAACTTCTCACAGGCACACCATTCAGAAGATTGTTTTTCACCAAATGGTTCATTTGTCTCAAGTGAATGTGCCCCATTCGCCTGTGCCAAGATATAGACTCCTTCTCTGTGGCTTTCGAGACAAAACATGTCACTTGCGCAGATGTCATAATCGCTTGGCTCATATCAAGAATATAAAGATCATTAACTCTTGGAGCCGATAAGAGAATCCATTCGTTAGGAATTTTGAAACTAGGCTTCAGCACATAACAACCGGCATCATAAAAATGCACGATGAATTTCTTATCGCAGATTTGCGAAACACTCAGAAGATTGTGATCAATTTGATGAACATAATTGATCTTATCGAAACATACAACACCATTGGAGATCATTCCTTCTCTAGTGATATATCCGCCTTTGTCTCCAGCAAATGCGACATAACCTCCTCCAATGTTTTTCACATCATACAGAAGCCGTAAGTCGCCTGTCATGTGCCTAGATGCTCCACTGTCAACAATCTAATGACTATTAACAGTTCCTCCTGGAATATCCTGCACATATCATCCAACGATCAGTTGAGGATGGGGATCTAAGCCTTAGTGGTCTTGGGTTGTCCCTGAGCATCACGAAAAGTGATCTTGATTTCCTGATGATTTTCAAACACAGCACCTCCCCCTGAACTTTCACCCGTCTTAGGTTTCCAAGTTTGATTTTGTTTACCAGTTTGATTTATATGAAAAGATTTTGAAACTTCTGGTTTTAACGGTTGCGATGAACTTGGTTCCCTTTTAACAGATTTGACTTCAGATTTTAAAGCCTTTTCAACTGCCTTGACGTTTTGACGTCGTTGTTTTGTTTCTTGTTCTTTAATGGTTCGTTTATCATGTTTTGGTGAAACAGGACAACGTTGTTGGTGACCTTTTTTAGGAGGGGCTCTCTCAACAAATTTCTCTTTGGGAGTATTTGTACAATTTTTGATGATATGTCCAAACTCCCCACACTTAAAACAAGTTCTCCTTTCAACAAACTTAGGAGAATCCGATTGACGAACAGATGTCGAACCTGTAGAACCTGAGGTACTTGCTTTTTCATCACACCCATTTGTGTGTTAGGTGTAGTTGTTTTGACTATTTCGTTTTAAAATTTTGACTTGTTGGACAAAATCGGTGTTTGATTTGTTTTCAAAAGTCTCAATTTTATCAGTACCCTTTGATGCTACAAATTTGACATCACTACTTTTCTTCTGGTAACAAGCTCCTTTTGTTTCAAACTTTGATTGAGAAACTTTAGGCTTTTGAGTTCGTTGAACTGGTTGTTTACCCTTAAAAGCAATAGGTTGTTTCTCTGTCGGTTGTCTTTAATTTCCAAATTGTTTTCTGATTTCAGCTTTTGGAATTGGGTCACATTGAGTTATAACAATTCCCAGAATTGTCTTTCCTAAAAACTGGCTTGTATTATCTTCAAAAACTTTATCTATCGAAGATGGATTGACGTTTTTAATTGGGAAATCTTTGTCTGAATAAATTTTAGCATCACCGACCAAAGTATACAACACATTATCACCCTTAAACGTAGACACATATTCCTGTCAGCCTTGACATCCTTGACAGGATCTATCACTTGTTTGACAATGGGTTGCACAGCAGGAGTAGGAGGATCAGAAAGAATATGATTCTCGATTGGAATTTCTACTCCTTTCAACTTATTAAGTGATTTATCCTGATCACTCACATCTAATTCATCATCAGACGATTCATAGTCCTTAATAATTGGAGTCCTTTGATTCGTCAATGTTGAAGTTTCTGTTCCTTCAGATGAGGTAGTCGAGGAACTGTCCGATTTGAACCCTAATCCAGTAGTAACTTCCTCATAATCAAGAGGCACACTGGGTTCAAAACGAGGCATTTCCTCTGCCACACCCCCAAAATCCACCTGCGGAATACCACCGCTTGGAGGCGTGACTGACTAGGATCCAGCCACCAATCATATTGAACATGCAAGTTAAAAGATATAAAAGTTTAACCAATACAATTGGTGTCCAAACAAAACATAGTTAAGTTGCAAGCGGAAGCATACGTTTAAAACCAACACATAAGTTTAATTGTTTCAAGTTTTAACATGGCACACAGCTGTCCATGTCCCACAACGACTCTCTTCCATGCAAGCTCCAGCTAAGTACCTATTGACCTGCAAAGCATGTAGTAACGAGTCAATAACAAGTTGAGTGAGTTCACAGTTGGGTGTTTGTTTAAGTTGTTCTGAAAACAACTTTCCTTTATCTGGCATCCTGCCGTGGGGGTTACCCCATAGTTGAAAACGTGACTTGTTTATTCCCGGTTACTCTGGCAATCCAGCCGTGGGGATTACCCCGTGTTAGTTATCTGGCATTTCGGCCGTGGGGGCTACCCCATGTGTACACTAGAATCGTTACCATATCGACTGCTGACTGTAGTCATGTTTATGTGCCCTGAAATTGTCAATGTCTATCATCATTGATGTGCCCCAGATCCATTAGTTCACGCCCGTCCTCTGCGGCACGGTGTGAGGTTCGTCAGACCTAAATAGCGCTATCTAACTAATGACCCGCTCTCCATTGGCCCGGCGATTATGTCGATATAAAAAGGAGGGACTTCGTGATAGAGTTTTGGTCTAGTACGAGTTATCTGTCCATGAGGACGAGGAATTACATTCCTGAACCAATGCTGTCCTACCCAAGAAGGACGAGGAATCCACGTTCCTTAACCCCATTCCCAACCCAGGGAATCCCATGCTTTGTAGAGGGTGTGAACTCACCTTTGTTTGCTCGGCAGATACACAGAAAGGTCAATCAAGTTGTAAGTGGTCAACTACGTCCTAACATAGATACCATTCAAGTCAGGTTCATATCCAAGTAGTGCACGTATGTTCTACACGTATACTAGCAAGTTGCATACAGGTATTATTCATGGCATACACGTATAAACATGGCGGTTTACAATAATACCTATGAGTTGAACAGTGGCATGTATACAAGTAAACAAAGCCCAAAAGTCCGGCCCAATCCTAAGCCCGTAACAATGCAAGTCCAAACAGTGCACGTGTACATGGTCTCGAGTCGAGACTGTGCGGTCTCGAGTCGCACATATAAGTTCTCGAGTCGCAACCGTGGATGTCTCGGGTCATGTCTCGAGTCGCAACAAGACTCGCAACCCTGATCTCGAGTCATGCTGTTTTTTGCTGGCATTGTGTGGTCTCGAGTCGAGACTAGAGAGTTCTCGACTCGTAACCTGTGTCGCAATCCCCGGTCTCGAGTTGTCATGTTCATGGTCTCGAGTTGTCATCCATGTGGTCTCGAGTCGAGACAGAAGGTCTCGACAGGAACATCTGCTGACTTCCGACATTGTACTAAACCAATAGAATTTCATGATCATGATATGGTGTACTAGCCAATAACACTGCACTAACATGTTTCCTTGTCTAACACTAACCGAAATGGAGCAAACATATCAATTTCAAATATCCAAGACACATTCATATCATGTTCATGTTGTTCTTCATATATTCAAGTAGTTCATCAAATATTCATAACACAATCAACCCTTATTCATATATTTAATCATTTGCAAGCATGTTCATTCAAGTCAACCCAAATTTCTAAACAAATGCAAATCCGATTTTATGAATAACAACTTCCTCATTCAACCTAAACATGACCAAACCTTTTGGATCCAACCATATAGAACCGATTACCAACATTCATGATCAATCATGTATTATTTCTACCAAACCGACCTTACATCATCATATAACAACAATCTTAGTACCATGTATTCAAGAATGATGTATTTATCATGCATAAAGCTCAACAAGCAACATATTATCAAATAATCTTCATCATACATCATCCTCAACCGAAATATAGACACACAATATGACACACTTATGAATCGATTACTTGAACACTAACTCATCATGTATTGTTTACTAATCAATGTATAAGATTATATAAATCAAAACATCATTTGACAAAACACCAAATCATGAATCACTAACCGGTTCAAGTATGGGTTCAAAGGTGTGTATGAGGCTTCCAAATGTGTGTGTGTGAGCCGATCCGAGAGCTCCTTGTGGTCGCCGGTTGAATCCGAGAAGAAGGAGAGGTGAGGTGATGTTTGATCTTTAGGGTTTTAGGTTTTCTAGAGAGAGAGAGTGTGGAGGAGAGTGTGTGTGAGAGTTGTCACACCCCGACCACGTATAACATACAAAACGTGGCGGAAACATCGGGGAGTGTTGTAACAGAATTAATTGTTTCAAATCCATGGCAAACAAAGTTGTATTTTATTTATTAAACAAGGGTTACATTGTCTTAACACAGGAAATACAGAGTTTATAACATAATTAAACAAAGTCTATCATCGTTTTTAGTCTCTAAGGCACAGGTCCGCCCTAGTGTCCTGATCAACATCCTATGGAAAAGCTCCTGAAAACACATGTGAAAATAGGTACGTCAGCATAAAAATGCCTGTGAGATACATAGGTTTGTGAAAATAAGATTCATGACTTATGTTCGAGAAAATGTTTAGTCATGAACCTTGTAATTTGATTTGTTTTGTAAATCACTTGAAAAACGATAAGATCAGATGATATGTATAATTAAGAGAATAATGTATGGTTAAATGAATAACCATTGTAAACTGAGTTTGTATAAGATAAGTTGTTTGTAAAACAATGTATTGTGAAAAGTATGTTATTTGTATAAAATGTTATATGTATCAAACTGAAATGATTCAAATAACGCTACGATATATAATACCATACAAACACTTATATATAGGAAGTACCAGCGGCGTATCCACCATGCTTGTATCATATTACACACGCATCGTTACTTAATCACTTAATCAAACCAAACCAAACAATGTAATATGTCTACGTTTAAACCAATAGTCAAAAGTCCTTGTATAATCCATATCAAATGTTTATAAGTCCAAAAGTAGTCAAGTAATGTGTAACAAATGTTATGTATGGTAAGTAAAATAAGACTACTTAAACCATAAGTAAAAATGTACAAAACAAAGTATTTTGAATATATCAAAACGTTACGTTTTGCAAAGTGATGCATGATACATTGATACAAACATTTATGTGGTAAGTTAACACATACATTCAAGCCTTGAGACAGTCGGATAACCCTTTCAGTCAAGGTTATCAAAAGAATTGTATTCGGATTCAGTCATTCCTTACATCCAAACAAACCCGGGATGTCAGGAATGGGATTTGTCAAGTCCTATGGTACCACTACTTACTCCCGAGCGGCGTAGCAAATGTTAATGAACGTAATAAAGACCCGTTTGTGCAAACCAAATGTTATAGCAGTCGTATACATGTCATATGAAAATAATGTACTAAGTATGCTTAGTTAACATACAAAGCAGAAAAGTCTTGTAAATCAATGTGCTAGCATGCTATCAGTCAACATACATAGCAGAAATGTAATGTAAAATAATGTACTAAGTATGCACACAATGGACATACATAGCATGAAAATGTAATGAAATCATGTACTATACTGTACTAACAAACATAGCCGGTATATGATATGAAAACAGGAAAGCAGGAAAGTAACAAGTAGGCACATGTGTTTCACCCCAAAACGTTTGGAAAACAGTAAAAGAGGGGTCTATGTACTCACATAAACACCTTGAAAACATTTAAAAGAGGGTGTTCTATGTACTCACTTGTGATTACTCAGTAGTCCTGGAGTGATAATCAAACAATGATAGTGATCACGGAATCAAACGGCACCTAATATAGGTAACAATGATAGTGATCACGGAATCAAATTTCTTGTGATTTTAGCAATGGGGGTGTTGGGGTATTTATAGTAAAAGGTCCACCGTTAAGATCGTTTCATGGAAAGGAGGGCACGATCAAGGCCGTACACCTGTTGGGAAGTTGTGGTGCCTCAAAATGCTCACCACCATAAGGAATCAACACTTGGCAAGGGGTTAGGGAGTGTAAAACAGCTTCAAACAGCTGTCAAATAGACTTAATCTGGTCCAGAAGGGGGCTCGCGTGACGCTAAGGCCCCTCGCGTCACGCTAGGCCCCTGTTTTGGCAGATTTTACAGAAATGGTCCCTGCACCTTGTTTAAGCGATTTTCGATGCGTTTGAACTCCGTTAACCTCATTTCAAGGATCTAAAATGAAGCTAAAGTAAAGGGAACTCAAAATATGATCAAAAATATCTAGGATGTCGGTTCGTTTGGCCGTACGATCGCGATGTTTGCTTAATTTCGACGGAATGCGCATAAGCGCGAAAAACGATCCAAATGACGCGACGAATGGATTTTTCTTATGGCGAACACTAAAATATAATATAGTCATGCCTGCATAAATTTTTGGATGTCCGGATGTATTCAGAACGTGAATTATGCGCGAGAGTGCAAACTTGTGCACTTTTTGACACTTTTAGTCCCTGAATGACCCAAAAGTTTGTTTTAGCATACCGAACCCCTCAAAGCCTATTTCTAAGCTATGTAAAGGATATTTATGGTATGTTTAACTTATGGTCATGTTCCGGAATGTTCGTTACAGTTCAAATTGGCATACTTTCGCAGTTTGTCAAGTTTAGTCCCTGTAAGTGAATTAACTTGTTTTTGCCATACCAAAGCCTTTAAAACTTATTTCTAAGTTATGTAAAGGTTATTTAAGGTATGTTGAGTATATGTTGATGTTCCGGAGTATTTTTCGCGTTAAACTGAGTACGTTTACGCACCAGTTTGCGTATAACTCTCCAGAAAGCGATGTAGAGTTTGGAATTGAACAAAAGTCAAAACATGAAAAATGTAAAACATAACAAAACAAACATTGGGATCAAATTAAATTGTTTTATTGATAACAGAACTGTTCATAGTGATTACAAGCACAGTTGTTACAGTCTCCCCTACTTGTGGAAATTTCGTCCCGAAATTTATTTAGAGGAAACTCGAGGAAAAAGATGTGGATATTTCGCCTTCATTTGATCTTCGCGTTCCCAAGTAAACTCAGGTCCACGCTTAGCTTCCCAGCGAACTTTGACCAAAGGAATGCGCTTGCGTTTAAGCCACTTGACTTCACGTTCCATGATTTCCACTGGTTTCTCAACAAATTTCAGTGTTTTGCCAACACGAATTTCGTCAAGCGGTATGGAGAAGTTCTCATCAGCTGAACACCTCTTGAGATTGGACACGTGAAAAGTTGGATGAACATTTCCAAGTTCAGGAGGTAACTCAAGTCTGTAGGCTACCTTTCCGATTCTTTCGACGATCTTGAATGGTCCAACGTATCTAGGTGCAAGTTTTCCTTTCTTTCCAAATCTGATCACACCTTTCCAAGGTGAGACCTTAAGTAATACATGATCACCGACTTGAAATTCCAAGGCCTTGCGTTTTGGGTCCGCGTAAATCTTCTGACGGCTTCTAGCTGCCTGAAGGTTATCACGAACTTTCTTGATCTTGTCAGTAGTTTCTAAAATGAGGGCAGGTCCAGTAAGTTGGGCCTCGCCGATCTCATTCTAGCAGACTGGTGAACGACATTTTCGACCATAGAGAGCTTCGAAAGGAGCCATTTTGATACTAGTGTGATAACTGTTGTTGTAGGAGAATTCAATCAATTTAAGATGTGAATCCCAACTACCACCAAAATCGATCACACAAGCTCTAAGCATATCCTCCAGAGTCTGGATTGTTCTCTCAGATTGACCATCTGTTTGCGGATGATAAGCTGTGCTCAAATTAAGTTGGGTCCCCATAGCAGATTGCATGGTTCTCCAAAAATGAGAAGTGAAACGAGCATCTCTGTCAGAAATGATGTTCAAAGGAACACCATGTCGAGCTACAATTTCATCGACATAAATTTGAGCAAGTCTGTCAGCAGGAAAATCCTCACGGATTGGCAAGAAGTGTGCTGACTTTGTAAGACGATCAACGACTACCCAGATGGCATCATGACCTTTCTTTGTGCGTGGAAGTTTGGTAACGAGATCCATAGTAATGTTTTCCCATTTCCAAACTGGGATCTCTGGTTGCACCAATAAACCAGAAGGACGCTGATGTTCAGCCTTAACCTTAAGACAAGTAAGGCATTTTGATACGTATAAGGCAATGTCTTTCTTCATACCAGGCCACCAATAGTGAATACGAAGATCCGTATACATCTTATCTGAGCCCGGATGAATAGAATAACGAGACTTATGGGCTTCATCCATAAGCAAGGCACGAAGATCATCCTGGCTTGGGACCCACAAACGGTCCATGAAGTAATACGATTCATTGTCCTTCAGTTCCAGAGCAGGTGTTATGTGATAGGGAAATTCCTTATCCATCAAACCTTGTGAAACACAAGATTGTTGAGCCTGAGAAATGCGTGTTTGAATATCAGATCGATCTTGAATAACAGATTGAACACGTACACAATGAAGCTTAGTACGTTCCTTACGACTCAATGCATCGGCTACGACATTCGCCTTACCAGGGTGGTAGCGAATTTCGCAGTCATAGTCGTTTAAAAGCTCAACCCAACGTCGTTGCCTCATGTTGAGTTCTTTCTGGTTGAAGATATGCTGAAGACTTTTGTGGTCTGTGAAAACCACACATTTTGTACTGTACAAATAGTGTCTCCAGATCTTTAGAGCGAAAACAACTGCACCCAACTCAAGATCATGAGTGGTGTAGTTCTTCTCATGTATCTTTAACTGCCTCGATGCATAAGCTATGACTTTGTTCCTTTGCATCAGAACACAGCCAAGACCCAGTTTCGATGCATCACAATACACGACAAAATCATCATCACCCTCAGGTAATGATAGAACAGGCGCGTCGCAAAGCTTCCGCTTCAAGTGTTGAAAAGCTTCCTCTTGTTTAAATCCCCAATAAAAGGGCATTTTCTTCTGAGTTAGAGCAGTTAGATGAACTGCAATCTTAGAGAAGTTTTCAATGAAGCGGCGATAATAACCCGCTAGACCAAGAAAAGAACGAACTTCAGTAGGAGTAGAAGGTGTATCCCAATCCTTAATCGCACTGATCTTGGAGGGATCTACATGAATACCTTGTTCGTTGATAATATGTCCTAAAAATTGAACCTCTTTAAGCCAGAATTCACACTTGGAGAATTTGGCGAAAAGTTGCTCTTTCTTTAGGAGTTCCAGAGTAAGACGAAGATGTTGCTCGTGATCAGCTCGCGTCTTAGAGTAAATCAAGATGTCGTCAATAAAAACAATGACGAACTGATCCAAATAAGGTTTGCAGACCCTATTCATTAAGTCCATGAAAACAGCAGGAGCATTAGTCACACCGAATGGCATGACTGTGAACTCATAGTGCCCATACCGAGTACGGAACGCTGTCTTGGGAATATCTTCTTCATGCACCCGAAGTTGATGATACCCAGAACGTAGATCAATCTTCGAAAAATAAGAAGCGCCCTGTAGCTGATCAAAGAGATCATCGATGCGAGGTAGGGGATATCGATTTTTGATGGTAAGCTTGTTAAGCTCACGATAATCGATACACATCCTAAAGGATCCATCCTTCTTCTTGACAAAAAGAATGGGAGCACCCCAAGGTGAAAAGCTAGGACGGATAAAACCTTTGTCAGAGAGCTCCTGAAGCTGTTTAGACAACTCTTGCATCTCAGATGGTGCAAGACGATATGGAGCTTTGGCAATGGGATTTGCACCAAGTACGAGGTCAATGCGGAACTCGACTTGGCGTGCTGGAGGTAGACCAGGTAAATCTTCAGGGAACACTTCAGAATAATCCCGAACGACAGGAATATCTGAAATAGATTTACCCTTGCCTTTATCTTCTGTAACATGTGCTAAGAAAGCCACATAGTTCTTCCGCAGATACTTCCGAGCTTTAAAACAAGACATGAGTTTGAGACCACCGGTAGGCTTCTCACCTTGAACCTGCAGAATCTCGCCTGTCGAAAGCGGCACACGAACAATCTTCTTAGAACAAACTATCTCTGCGTGATGCTTAGATAACCAATCCATACCCACAATGACGTCGAAGCTTCCAAGTTGCATTGGCGTGAGGTCGATAGGAAAAAGATGGTCGTTTAGGTTCAACTGGCAGTTGTGAAGAACAGAATCAAGAATAATGGGTTCACCACTAGCAACCTCTACTGTCAAAGATTTACTTAGTTTCGTTCTAGACACGCGAAGCATCGGCTCAAAAGACAATGACACAAAACTCTTATCGGCACCCGAATCAAAGAGAACAGATGCAGGCTGATTATTAATAAAGAACGTACCGTTCACCACATTATCGTTTGCCTGCGCCTCTTGGGCATTCATGTTAAAGGCTCGGCCTCGAGCCGGAGCCTGATTCGGATTCTGGTTGACTAGCCTTGGGCACCGGTTCCGGTAGTGGGTCAAATCCCCACAATTGTAGCACGAACCAGGAGGAAAATGAGGTCGTGCAGCTTGACCTTGTTGCTGAGCTAGAGGCTGAGCAACTTGTTGGGCTTGATTCTGAACTGCCTGGTTCTGGTTAATAGGAATGCGGCAGTTGACAGCAAGATGACCAGATCTTCCGCAGTTGGTGCACTGACGACACTGGAGATGTGGTTGGTGATGGCCATTACACCTGTTGCACAAAGGTGCATTTCCAAAATAAGGCTTTTTGGCGGTTGGTTGCGCAGGTTGACTTGGTGCAGCCTGAGCCTGTGCAGTAACGGCAAAATTTTGGGAAGCCTTTCGCTTCCTAGAATTCTTTGAGGAACCAGAATTCTTCCCATTCTTGTTTTCACCCTTCTTACCATCCCCTTTGCCAGATGCCTGCTTCTTACCCTTGTCACCCTTCTTATGCAGCTTTCCCTTTCGAACCTGCGACTCAATCAGTGTCGCTGATAACTCGATCGCCTGACGGAGTGTGGCAGGATCACTACCAGTAAGGATGTCCTGCACTGAGTCAGGTAGGCCATCGATGTACCTTTCGATGGCCTTGTCGAGTGGGGTAACCATAGTCGGGCAAAGCAGACTCAACTCTTCAAACCTGTCAGTATATGCCCTGTGCTCTCCACTATCTTGCTTCAAATTATCAAACTCTTTCTCCAAGGCTCGCTGCTCATGACGAGGACAGAATTCCCTCATCATAAGGGCTCTAAGTTCAGCCCATGTCTGTGCGAGAGAAACTTCTGCACCTTGGTCCCTCATAACCCCGTTCCACCATGTCAAAGCCCTCTTCTGAAATACGCTCGAAGCAAACTCGACTTTGCGATTTTCGAGACACTGCACGTGGCGAAAAGTATTCTCTATGCTCTCAAACCACTGAAGAAGCCCAGTCGCTCCTTCAGAACCACTAAACTTGAGTGGTTTAGCTGAGTTAAAATCCTTGTATTTGCATGGAGCATTGTTGTTGTTGTTGGCTTGTTGCCATTGAGCAAAGCGATTTGGGAATTGAGCAGCCATCTGCTGCGCAATAATTTCTGCCAGCTCGGCAGTTGCTATCTGGTTCTCGCGTCGAGGAGGCATTCTAAAAGAGGAAAAACATGAAAGGAAACGAGTGAGATGTTTGGATGAAATGAATGAGATGATAAAAACAAGAATTGCAAACAGCATAGATGGTGGTCATTTGTCCGTATCACAAAGCAAACAAACGACACGCAGTGAATAATCAAAGTAAATGAATCAAAAATAATGTATTTCGAAGACATGCTCGCCTATAAGTGAACACTCATCCCAGGAATTCCCAGGTAAGCACAACTGGTCTCACGTCTGATGAGATATATACGAAGTGCTTGCCTAGACAGAAAACCCAGAATACAGGCATTCACCCTTCCAGTTTGCACGTGTTAACATCATTTAAAACCCAAAACCTTGACGGGATTTTGAAAGTTTGAAGGCACAAGGCCAGAAATTTAGTCAAACAGAAAGGGTTCAAAACCATATAAAAGAGAGTTCAAAACCTTTCAATAGAGGGTTCAAAACCTTGTAATAATTTATTTCAAAAACAGATGATTGTTTTTCAAAAATCGTTTCGGAAAAATTTTGGTTCCTTGTTTTGATAATCACCTAAGGATAGGTGATGTACATGTTTTAAGATCTAAACACAAGATAACTTGTGTTGGGGTCCTAGAAAAGTTATAGTCTAGGTCAAAGCATTACTAATAACCTAATTCCCTATAACCATTGACTCTGATACCAACTCTTCTGTCACACCCCGACCACGTATAACATACAAAACGTGGCGGAAACATCGGGGAGTGTTGTAACAGAATTAATTGTTTCAAATCCATGGCAAACAAAGTTGTATTTTATTTATTAAACAAGGGTTACATGTCTCGGGTCATGTCTCGAGTCGCAACAAGACTCGCAACCCTGATCTCGAGTCATGTTGTTTTTTGCTGGCATTGTGTGGTCTCGAGTCGAGACTAGAGAGTTCTCGACTCGTAACCTGTGTCGCAATCCCCGGTCTCGAGTTGTCATGTTCATGGTCTCGAGTTGTCATCCATGTGGTCTCGAGTCGAGACAGAAGGTCTCGACAGGAACATCTGCTGACTTCCGACATTGTACTAAACCAATAGAATTTCATGATCATGATATGGTGTACTAGCCAATAACACTGCACTAACATGTTTCCTTGTCTAACACTAACCGAAATGGATCAAACATATCAATTTCAAATATCCAAGACACATTCATATCATGTTCATGTTGTTCTTCATATATTCAAGTAGTTCATCAAATATTCATAACACAATCAACCCTTATTCATATATTTAATCATTTGCAAGCATGTTCATTCAAGTCAACCCAAATTTCTAAACAAATGCAAATCCGATTTTATGAATAACAACTTCCTCATTCAATCTAAACATGACCAAACCTTTTGGATCCAACCATATAGAACCGATTACCAACATTCATGATCAATCATGTATTATTTCTACCAAACCGACCTTACATCATCATATAACAACAATCTTAGTACCATGTATTCAAGAATGATGTATTTATCATGCATAAAGCTCAACAAGCAACATATTATCAAATAATCTTCATCATACATCATCCTCAACCGAAATATAGACACACAATATGACACACTTATGAATCGATTACTTGAACACTAACTCATCATGTATTGTTTACTAATCAATGTATAAGATTATATAAATCAAAACATCATTTGACAAAACACCAAATCATGAATCACTAACCGGTTCATGTATGGGTTCAAAGGTGTGTATGAGGCTTCCAAATGTGTGTGTGTGAGCCGATCCGAGAGCTCCTTGTGGTCGCCGGTTGAATCCGAGAAGAAGGAGAGGTGAGGTGATGTTTGATCTTTAGGGTTTTAGGTTTTATAGAGAGAGAGAGTGTGGAGGAGAGTGTGTGTGAGAGTTGTCACACCCCGACCACGTATAACATACAAAACGTGGCGGAAACATCGGGGAGTGTTGTAACAGAATTAATTGTTTCAAATCCATGGCAAACAAAGTTGTATTTTATTTATTAAACAAGGGTTACATTGTCTTAACACAGGAAATACAGAGTTTATAACATAATTAAACAAAGTCTATCATCGTTTTTAGTCTCTAAGGCACAGGTCCGCCCTAGTGTCCTGATCAACATCCTATGGAAAAGCTCCTGAAAACACATGTGAAAATAGGTACGTCAGCATAAAAATGCCTGTGAGATACATAGGTTTGTGAAAATAAGATTCATGACTTATGTTCAAGAAAATGTTTAGTCATGAACCTTGTAATTTGATTTGTTTTGTAAATCACTTGAAAAACGATAAGATCAGATGATATGTATAATTAAGAGAATAATGTATGGTTAAATGAATAACCATTGTAAACTGAGTTTGTATAAGATAAGTTGTTTGTAAAACAATGTATTGTGAAAAGTATGTTATTTGTATAAAATGTTATATGTATCAAACTGAAATGATTCAAATAACGCTACGATATATAATACCATACAAACACTTATATATAGGAAGTACCAGCGGCGTATCCACCATGCTTGTATCATATTACACACGCATCGTTACTTAATCACTTAATCAAACCAAACCAAACAATGTAATATGTCTACGTTTAAACCAATAGTCAAAAGTCCTTGTATAATCCATATCAAATGTTTATAAGTCCAAAAGTAGTCAAGTAATGTGTAACAAATGTTATGTATGGTAAGTAAAATAAGACTACTTAAACCATAAGTAAATATGTACAAAACAAAGTATTTTGAATATATCAAAACGTTACGTTTTGCAAAGTGATGCATGATACATTGATACAAACATTTATGTGGTAAGTTAACACATACATTCAAGCCTTGAGACAGTCGGATAACCCTTTCAGTCAAGGTTATCAAAAGAATTGTATTTGGATTCAGTCATTCCTTACATCCAAACAAACCCGGGATGTCAGGAATGGGATTTTTCAAGTCCTATGGTACCACTACTTACTCCCGAGCGGCGTAGCAAATGTTAATGAACGTAATAAAGACCCGTTTGTGCAAACCAAATGTTATAGCAGTCGTATACATGTCATATGAAAATAATGTACTAAGTATGCTTAGTTAACATACAAAGCAGAAAAGTCCTGTAAATCAATGTGCTAGCATGCTATCAGTCAACATACATAGCAGAAATGTAATGTAATGTAAAATAATGTACTAAGTATGCACACAATGGACATACATAGCATGAAAATGTAATGAATTCATGTACTATACTGTACTAACAAACATAGCCGGTATATGATATGAAAACAGGAAAGCAGGAAAGTAACAAGTAGGCACATGTGTTTCACCCCAAAACGTTTGGAAAACAGTAAAAGAGGGGTCTATGTACTCACATAAACACCTTGAAAACATTTAAAAGAGGGGGTTCTATGTACTCACTTGTGATTACTCAGTAGTCCTGGAGTGATAATCAAACAATGATAGTGATCACGGAATCAAACGGCACCTAATATAGGTAACTATGTTAATAAACCGGACCTAAATCGGAAGATCGGGTAGCATGAGGGTTTGTAAACCAAACGAGTATTGAGACTCGTGTAGTATGGTTCAACAAAGCCTACATACTAATTGAAACCTAACATAATTGTTTACGACCCATTACGACCCGTTTAGGTAGCTTACGCTACTTTAACGCGTCGTTCGCGTGAAACGCGTTCGGACCGCCTAACTAGCCCTATGACAAGTGTTATATGCCTAAACATGTTACATAATCAGTTATGTGACAAAGGTTTAGGTTACATATGATTAATTACCAATTATACATGAAAAGGGTATTCTGGTAATTTACCTAAGGCATATAAACTACCTATCATACAACTACTTAAACGTCGTGACCATAAGGTATAACCTCGGAAGGTTATTCCCTACCTACTATGGTCACCTAATGTGTTTGGTCGGATCCTAATGATCGACCAAATGGGTCGGGTTCGAGGTATAAGCGATTTATTAGATCGCTTACCCTGCGACCCTAGACAACGTGCTAATCAGTAGGCATAGTCCCAAGGGACTATAACCAACGTGATTACACTCACGTTGCGAAGTTCAAACGAACTTCGCATTGACCATTACTGGTCAACGCTGAAAGTCAAACAAAGTTTGACTTTCTGACTCGAAAAGCAATAAAATAAGAAAAAGAACGAAAGAATACTTACGAAGGGTCCCCGAATGCTAAACTTGATTCAAAAATCTCAGGTATGAAACAAATGTTTCAACTTAGAGTTTCTCAAATCAAATTTCTTGTGATTTTAGCAATGGGGGTGTTGGGGTATTTATAGTAAAAGGTCCACCGTTAAGATCGTTTCATGGAAAGGAGGGCACGATCAAGGCCGTACACTTGTTGGGAAGTTGTGGTGCCTCAAAATGCTCACCACCATAAGGAATCAACACTTGGAAAGGGGTTAGGGAGTGCAAAACAGCTGCAAACAGCTGTCAAATACACTTAATCTGGTCCAGAAGGGGGCTCGCGTGACGCTAAGGCCCCTCGCGTCACGCTAGGCCCCTGTTTTGGCAGATTTTACAGAAATGGTCCCTGCACCTTGTTTAAGCGATTTTCGATGCGTTTGAACTCCGTTAACCTCATTTCAAGGATCTAAAATGAAGTTAAAGTATAGGGAACTCAAAATATGATCAAAAATATCTAGGATGTCGGTTCGTTTGGCCGTACGATCACGATGTTTGCTTAATTTCGACGGAATGCGCATAAGCGCGAAAAACGATCCAAATGACGCGACGAATGGATTTTTCTTATGGCAAACACTAAAATATAATATAGTCATGCTTGCATAAATTTTTGGATGTCCGGATGTATTCAGAACGTGAATTATGCGCGAAAGTGCAAACTTGTGCACTTTTTGACACTTTTAGTCCCTGAATGACCCAAAAGTTTGTTTTAGCATACCGAACCCCTCAAAGCCTATTTCTAAGCTATGTAAAGGATATTTATGGTATGTTTAACTTATGGTCATGTTCCGGAATGTTCGTTACAGTTCAAATTGGCATACTTTCACAGTTTGTCAAGTTTAGTCCCTGTAAGTGAGTTAACTTGTTTTTGCCATACCAAAGCCTTTAAAACTTATTTCTAAGTTATATAAAGGTTATTTGAGGTATGTTGAGTATATGTTGATGTTCCGGAGTATTTTTCGCGTTAAACTAAGTACGTTTACGCACCAGTTTGCGTATAACTCTCCAGAAAGCGATGTAGAGTTTGGAATTGAACAAAAGTCAAAACATGAAAAATGTAAAACATAACAAAAAAAACATTGGGATCAAATTACATTGTTTTATTGATAACAGAACTGTTCATAGTGATTACAAGCACAGTTGTTACAAGAGTGAGTGTAGGTTGTCCTAAGAATGGTGATGTTGGTTAACAACAAGGTTATATACTAGCTTCAAGTTGATGCACCCTAATGGGTTTCGGATGGATTAAATGGGGTGCACGGCCCAATCGGACCAACTGTTTCCTGTTCACTCGAGACCGCATGGTCTCGAGTCGGGTCCTTGTGTCTCGGGTCATATAATACATGCATACATACAAGCACAACACATAATCACATAATTTCACTATATCATTCATCTAACCAACAAGTCAATTAGTCACATAACGTTTAAGCATGTTACATCAAGATGCAATGAAAGGTTCTAAATTTCAAGTTGTCACATCATCCCCAAGTTGAAAGAAATTTCGTCCCGAAATTTGGTAAGCACTCACTGAGGAAGCTAGTTAAGTTGTATGGTTTTCCCGGTTTTCCTGGGGTTTCACATCCACCCCCCGTTGATCTGGAATTTCGTCCCGAAATTCCGTAGCTTCAGCCTCAGTAGTGGTTGTACTATTTGCGAACAGTTGGGGATACTTTTGTTTCATCCGATCTTCCCGTTCCCAGGTGAACTCTGGGCCGCGACGTGAGTTCCAACGAACTCGAACGAGAGGTATTCTAGTGCTCTTGAGGACCTTAACATCCCGGTCCGTGATTTCAACTGGTTCCTCGACGAATCGTAACTGCTCGTCGATAGTGAGTTCCTTCAGAGGAACTATGTGGGTCTCATCTGACAGACACTTCTTCAGATTCGACACGTGGAAAACGTTGTGAACTGCACCGAGTTCCGCTGGTAAGTTCAGTCTGTAGGCCACCCTGCCTATTTTCTCGATGATTTCAAAAGGTCCGACGTATCGTGGGTTAAGTTTGCCTCGTTTACCAAAACGAACCACACCCTCCCAGGGTGAAACCTTGAGTAGTACCCGCTCCCCAACCTGGAGCTCTAGTGGTTTCCTGCCCTTATCGGCGTAGACTTTCTGACGGTCACGAGCTGCATCCATGCGTTGTCGTATTTGAGCAATTCGTTCGGTTGTGTCTACCACATGTTCTGGACCAGTGATCTGACTGTCCCCCACCTCTGCCCAGCAAAGAGGTGACCGGCATTTACGCCCATACAATGCCTCAAACGGAGCAGCTTTAATGCTGGTGTGGTAGCTGTTATTGTACGAGAATTCCACAAGTGGCAGATGCTTTTCCCAGCTGTTGCCAAAGTCAATTACACATGCACGAAGCATGCCTTCTA
Source organism: Helianthus tuberosus (assembly GCA_030545235.1). Lineage (NCBI taxonomy): Eukaryota > Viridiplantae > Streptophyta > Magnoliopsida > Asterales > Asteraceae > Helianthus > Helianthus tuberosus. The sequence continues at coordinate 153,850,938 of CM060412.1, forward strand.
AGGTTTGAATAGTGCGCTCGGACTGCCCGTCCGTCTGAGGGTGATACGCTGTGCTCATGTCTAATCGTGAGCCAAAGGATTTGTGCATTGCTTGCCACAGTTCTGAAGTAAAACGTGCGTCCCGATCCGAGATAATAGAGGTGGGCACCCCGTGCCTCGAAACAACTTCCTTGAGGTATACTTCTGCTAGAGTGGAGAATTTATCCGTCTCCTTGATAGCCAGGAAGTGCACAGACTTTGTGAGTCGATCCACGATCACCCAAATAGTATCATTTCCGCGCTGAGATCTAGGCAGGCCAGTAATGAAATCCATGGAAATTTGCTCCCATTTCCATTGCGGTATCTCTGGTTGTTGGAGTAGGCCTGAGGGTTTCTGGTATTCTGTCTTGACTCTCGCACAAGTCAAACACCTGCTGACGTAGGTCGCTATGTGGGCCTTCATGCTAGGCCACCAATACGTAGTTTTGATATCGTGGTACATCTTATCCGAACCAGGGTGTACCGAGTAGCGAGACTTGTGTGCCTCGTCCATCACAAGCTCTCGTAAGTCGCCATAGAGTGGGACCCAAATGCGTCCCGTTACGTAGTAAGCACCATCTTCCTTCTGTTCTAAGCGTTGCCTTGAGCCGCGTAGGGCTTCAGCCCTGATGTTTTCTGGTTTCAATGCCTCTACTTGAGCGTCTCGTATTTGGGAAAGAAGACTAGAATGTATAGTGAGCTGTAAGGCTCGTACGCGCTTAGGCGCAGTGTCCTTTCGACTAAGGGCATCAGCCAGAACATTGGCTTTGCCAGGATGGTACCTGATTGCGCATTCGTAATCGTTCAACAACTCGACCCATCGTCGTTGACGCATGTTTAGCTCCTTCTGCTTGAAGATGTGCTCGAGACTCCTGTGATCGGTGTAAATGGTGCACTTGGTGCCGTACAGGTAATGTCGCCATATCTTGAGTGCAAAAACAACAGCTCCCAGCTCTAAATCGTGTGTAGTGTAGTTCTTCTCATGAACTTTAAGTTGGCGTGAGGCGTAGGCTATAACTTTATCTCGTTGCATCAATACACAACCAAGACCCTGAATCGATGCATCGCAGTAGACCACAAAATCGTCTGTGCCCTCTGGCAATGAAAGGATAGGTGCGCTGCAAAGTCTATCTTTTAAATGCTGAAATGCTAATTCCTGTGCATTTCCCCAGCGATAAACAACGCCTTTCTGCGTCAGTGAAGTGAGAGGCTGTGCAATCTTGGAAAAATCCTTAATGAACCTCCTGTAGTAACCTGCCAAAGCCAAGAATTGGCGAATTTCCGTTGGTGTACGAGGTGCCGGCCAGTTCTTAATCGAGTCTACCTTGGATGGATCAACATGAATCCCATCCTTGTTCACCACGTGGCCTAAGAAATGGACTTCTCGAAGCCAGAAGTCGCATTTTGAAAACTTGGCGTATAGCTGTTCTGCTCGAAGGAGTTCCAAAATAAGTCGTAGATGTTGTTCGTGCTCCCCCTGGCCCTTAGAATAGGTCAGGATGTCGTCGATGAAGACTATAACGAACTTGTCCAGGTAAGGCTTGCACACTCGATTCATCAAATCCATGAAAACCGCAGGTGCGTTTGTCAGCCCAAAAGGCATGACTAAAAACTCATAGTGTCCATATCGAGTCCTAAAAGCTGTTTTGGAGACGTCCTCCTCTCGGACTCTCAGCTGGTGATATCCTGATCTCAAATCAATCTTTGAATAGTAGCTCGACCCCTGCAGCTGGTCGAACAAGTCGTCGATGCGTGGTAGAGGATAGCGATTCTTCACCGTCACCTTGTTGAGTTCCCGGTAGTCGATGCACATTCTGAAGGTACCGTCTTTCTTCTTCACAAATAGCACTGGAGCTCCCCAGGGCGATGAGCTAGGGCGAATAAAACCCTTATCCAAGAGTTCTTGTAGTTGCGTAGAGAGTTCTTCCAACTCTGATGGAGCTAATCGATAAGGTGCACGAGCTATAGGCGCAGCTCCAGGAGCTAGTTCAATCTGAAACTCGACTTGGCGATGAGGCGGAAGACAAGGTAATTCCTCGGGAAATACCTCAGGATAGTCGCGTACAACTGGAAAATCTTCTATCTTCTTTTCTTTCTCCGAGGTGTCAGTAACGAGAGCCAGAATGGCAGTGTGGCCCTTTCGCAAGCACTTTTGGGCCTTCAGGAGAGAGATGATGTTCTCAACAGCACTCCTCTTGTCGCCACGAATCATGAGAGGTTCACTACCGGAACCTGGAATACGAACAATCTTCTCGTTGCAAAGGATCTTTGTTCGGTGTTGGGATAACCAATCCTTCCCAATGACAACGTCGAAACTACCCAAGACGATAGGAATAAGGTCGATAGAGAAGGTCTGGTTAGCGAGAATAAGTTTACAACCCTTGACTACGTGAGTGGCCTCTAAACTCTTACCATTTGCTAGCTCTACAGTGTGCTTGTTGTTCAAGGGTGTTGGAATACGCTTAAGCATTCGACTAACTTCTAGTGACATGTAGCTAGTATCGGCACCCGAATCAAATAAACCTGTAACATAAAAGTCGTCGAGAAGGAACTTACCCGCCACAACATTGGGGCGTTCCTTGCTTCACCTTGGCCAATCACGAACGCCCGTCCCCTGGCACCATTGTTGTTGTTGTTCCCGTTGTTACCATTCCCCTGATTGTTGTTATTGTTGTTGTTGTTGTTCTGGTTCCTGTTCAGTTGGGGACAATCTCTCTTGAAGTGGCCTTCAGCTCCGCACTGAAAGCACCCTTTGTTATCACCTTGCTGCTGCTGACGTTGGTTCTGTTGAGCTTGCTGTCGATTCTGATTGGCGGGGTATAAGCTCCTGCAATCCTTTGCAGCGTGACCTGGCTTGTTGCACCGATGACAGTTACCCCTGGTGCATGGCCCGCTGTGGTGTAGGCTGCAGCGATTGCATTTGGGGTGATTCCCTTTGTACCCACCATGACTTTGACCACCAGATGATTGCTGACTAGGGCTCTTGTAGTCATCAGTCTTTCTCTGCTGAGACTGGGACTGAACAGAAGTCGAACCCTTACTTGAAGCTCCATCCCATTTTCGTTTGTTGTCACTAGGGACACCAGAAGTAGTTGCAGCACCTATGTGCTTTGGTAACCTGTTCTGCTCCACCGCTTGGTCAGTAAGACGGTGAGCCAACTGAACAACCTGCTGGATAGTAGCGAGGTTTGCTGAAGTCACATGGCTTTGGATCTCTGGCACCAAGCCCTTGAGAAAGAGTTCAATTCGCTTAATTGGAGGGTCCACCATAGTAGGACACAGTAAGGCAAGCTCATTCGATCTCTTACTGTACGCCTCAATTTCTGACCCCGTCATCTTGAGGTTGAAGAACTCGACTTCCAGCTTATGAATGTCATCCCGACTGCAGTATTCTTCCTTGATCATTCCCTTAAAAGTTTCCCATGGGGTGGCGTTGGCAGCAACCAACCCCAGCATTTGAACCTGAGCGTTCCACCATGTGAGGGCTAAACCCTCGAGAGTACCAGTAGGATACTTCACCCTGCGCGCCTCAGGGCATTCACACATTTCGAAGACTAACTCGAGCTTCTCAAACCAGTGGAGGAGACCTACGGCTCCTTCAGTGCCGCTAAATGTAGTTGGTCGGCAGTCCATGAAAGTTTTAAAAGTGCACACAGGTGGCTGAACATGTTGACCTATCGAGGGTGAAAGAAAAGACAGAGTTTAACACAAAGGTTGGTTCACGAGAGTAGGATCTAAAGATCCTAGAATGTGTTTGGACTGCAGGATATACCTCCTGCGTGTGCAGCTGCCAGTGCCGCAACAACTCGTTCGTTAATCAAAGCCGTCAACTAGGCTTGTGTCATGTTTACGCGTCCAGACATGATCTTCACATCAAGAGGAACGTGAGTGAGAGGGGTTCGCGAAGATGCGATGACAGAAGAGAGTAAGCACACACGTTTTCAAGCAACAGTAGTTATACTAACCAAGCATACCATGAGCAATGTACTATGTAACTAGCAAGTAGGAAATATATACATAGATCATATCACCTAAAATGTCGAGCCTTGCATGTGGAGTGAAGCGTCGTTGTGGATCATAGAGCACTGTACAGGTTATAGTCTGATTTTAATAAAACTTTTTCCCCTTATTAAAACCAAGTTCACTATAACCAATGGCTCTGATACCAATCTGTCACACCCCCAAAATCCACCTGCGGAATACCACCGCTTGGAGGCGTGACTGACCAGGATCCAGCCACCAATCATATTGAACATGCAAGTTAAAAGATATAAAAGTTTAACCAATACAATTGGTGTCCAAACAAAACATAGTTAAGTTGCAGGCGGAAGCGTACGTTTAAAACCAACACATAAGTTTAATTGTTTCAAGGTTTAACATGGCACACAACTGTCCATGTCCCACAACGACTCTCTTCCATGCAAGCTCCAGCTAAGTACCTATTGACCTGCAAAGCATGTAGTAACGAGTCAACAACAAGTTGAGTGAGTTCACAGTTGGGTGTTTGTTTAAGTTGTTCTGAAACTAGCTTTCCTTTATCTGGCATCCTGCCGTGGGGGTTACCCCATAGTTGAAAACGTGACTTGTTTATTCCCGGTTACTCTGGCAATCCAGTCGTGGGGGCTACCCCGTGTTAGTTATCTGGCATTTCGGCCGTGGGGGCTACCCCATGTGTACGCTAGACTCGTTACCATATCGACTGCTGACTGTAGTCATGTTTATGTGCCCTGAAACTGTCAATGTCTATCATCATTGACGTGCCCCAGATCCATTAGTTCACGCCCGTCCTCTGCGGCACGGTGTGAGGTTTGTCAGACCTAAATAGCGCTATCTAACTAATGACCCGCTCGCCATTAGCCCGACGATTATGTCGATATAAAAAGGAGGGACTTCGTGATAGAGTTTTGGTCTAGTACGAGTTATCTGTCCATGAGGACGAGGAATTACATTCCTGAACCAATGTTGTCCTACCCAAGAAGGACGAGGAATCCACGTTCCTTAACACTATTCCCAACCCAGGGAATCCCATGCTTTGTAGAGGGTGTGAACTCACCTTGGTTTGCTCGGCAGATACACAGAAAGGTCAATCAAGTTGTAAGTGGTCAACTACGTCCTAACATAGATACCATTCAAGTCAGGTTCATATCCAAGTAGTGCACGTATGTTCTACACGTATACTAGCAAGTTGCATACAGGTATTATTCATGGCATATACGTATAAACATGGCGGTTTACAATAATACCTATGAGTTGAACAGTGGCATGTATACAAGTAAACAAAGCCCAAAAGTCCGGCCCAATCCTAAGCCCGTACCAATGCAAGTCCAAACAGTGCACGTGTACATGGTCTCGAGTCGAGACTGTGCGGTCTCGAGTCGCACATATGAGTTCTCGAGTCGCAACCGTGGATGTCTCGGGTCATGTCTCGAGTCGCAACAAGACTCGCAACCCTGATCTCGAGTCATGCTGTTTTGTGCTGGCATTGTGTGGTCTCGAGTCGAGACTAGAGAGTTCTCGACTCGTAACCTGTGTCGCAATCCCCGGTCTCGAGTTGTCATGTTCATGGTCTCGAGTTGTCATCCATGTGGTCTCGAGTCGAGACAGAAGGTCTCGACAGGAACATCTGCTGACTTCCGACATTGTACTAAACCAATAGAATTTCATGATCATGATATGGTGTACTAGCCAATAACACTGCACTAACATGTTTCCTTGTCTAACACTAACCGAAATGGATCAAACATATCAATTTCAAATATCCAAGACACATTCATATCATGTTCATGTTGTTCTTCATATATTCAAGTAGTTCATCAAATATTCATAACACAATCAACCCTTATTCATATATTTCATCATTTGCAAGCATGTTCATTCAAGTCAACCCAAATTTCTAAACAAATGCAAATCCGATTTTATGAATAACAACTTCCTCATTCAACCTAAACATGACCAAACCTTTCGGATCCAACCATATAGAACCGATTACCAACATTCATGATCAATCATGTATTATTTCTACCAAACCGACCTTACATCATCATATAACAACAATCTTAGTACCATGTATTCAAGAATGATGTATTTATCATGCATAAAGCTCAACAAGCAACATATTATCAAATAATCTTCATCATACATCATCCTCAACCGAAATATAGACACACAATATGACACACTTATGAATCAATTACTTGAACACTAACTCATCATGTATTGTTTACTAATCAATGTATAAGATTATATAAATCAAAACATCATTTGACAAAACACCAAATCATGAATCACTAACCGGTTCAAGTATGGGTTCAAAGGTGTGTATGAGGCTTCCAAATGTGTGTGTGTGAGCCGATCCGAGAGCTCCTTGTGGTCGCCGGTTGAATCCGAGAAGAAGGAGAGGTGAGGTGATGTTTGATCTTTAGGGTTTTAGGTTTTCTAGAGAGAGAGAGTGTGGAGGAGAGTGTGTGTGAGAGTGAGTGTAGGTTGTCCCAAAAATGGTGATGTTGGTTAACAACAAGGTTATATACTATCTTCAAGTTGATGCACCCTAATGGGTTTCAGATGGATTAAATGGGGTGCACGGCCCAATCGGCCCAACTGTTTCCTGTTCACTCAAGACCGCATGGTCTCGAGTCGGGTCCTTATGTCTCGGGTCATATAATACATGCATACATACAAGCACAACACATAATCACATAATTTCACTTATATCATTCATCTAACCAACAAGTCAATTAGTCACATAACGTTTAAGCATGTTACATCAAGATGCAATGAAAGGTTCTAAATTTCGAGTTGTCACATCCTCTTCATTGGGCATTCGAGTATAGTTTTGTCTCAAAGGGGGCGGACACTTCTTATACCCAACGCCTTTCTTGTTCCCTTTCAGCTGTTGAGCATCTATGATGTGATCGAGCACATATCGGGAGTTAGAATAACTCTCAAATTTGAGCTTGATTGCATCATGCTCGCATTTAGCAATGGCTAGCTCTTTCTTGGTTTCCTGAATGATATTAATGTAATTGTTAATACCAATTTGTTTGTTAAAAAGAGTTTTTGTTAATTCAGAAACACTTTTCTTTAAAGTTTCGATTACTTCTTTGAAATCCTTTTCATTTCGAGCTAAAGCCATGTTTGCCTCTTTGCATTTAGACAGCTCAATAACCAAACTTTGATTATGGCTATGAACCATTTCGAATTCCACTTCCAAATCTGCACACATATTACATACACTAGGAGTAGGAGTGTCGGAATTTACCTGACTCGTCGAGGCTGAGACATTTGCTATAAAGGCAGTCTGATAAGAAAAAGATCCATCTTCAGATAAGAACTTCTCCATTTCCTTTGATACGACAGCAGCCTTATTGATCAGAATAGATTTCTTGCACTTTAACTCCTCAACTTCATTCAACAAGTCATCAACATCAGAATTCACTTCTTCCGTCACATCAGATTCCGAATTGTAACCTCTCACATTCGAGCTTTCTTCTTCCGAACTACCCTATAACCAGAACTATCATCACTCTAAGAAAACTCTTCTTTGTGAACATGCTTGATGTGATTGATGATCTTTGCATAACATGCGGTTCCTCCTCCTTCTTGATCACCATCTCCAAACTGTACTGACCAGTTACACCCTTCATCAGCTTGAACAACTAATGCTTGGTTGGTGTTTGAAGGTCCAGCCTGGGTTTGATTGGTGGTGTTGTTCACAGCTACCATCCTTCTTTCACGGTTCTCTTAATTTGTGTTGGAAGTACTTGTCTGATTACGGAAGGGATTTTGATTGCCTTGTCTGCTCGGTCGGGTACACTCACATTTGAAGTGACCCTTCTCACCGCAATTAAAACAGGTAACCGCATCCTTATCGAAACCGTACTTCGTATCCTTCTTGCTTTCCAAGGAAGTTCTTCCTGTTCGAGTCATATAATCTTTCGCCCTTCTAACAGCACTCGCAAACACCCACTTGATATCCATCAACTCCATTTCATCATGGTCTATCTGTTGATAATCTTCATTGGTCAAATTAATGTTTCCAATTAGACCTGCGACCAATCCGCAGTAGGCAGTGACCGTTGTATTGATATGTTCCATATGTTCCTTAGCCACTTCAATGCTTACTTTCGAAAGGTTTGAAGTATCAACTCTGACTGTGTTGGGGTTTTGAGGTGGAGGGTTGTTACTGTAAAATGCTTGCTGCTGTTGTTGTGGTTGGGCTTGTGGTGGGGTCGGAATATAAGCATTAGGATCAAATTGAGGTTGAGTAGTGGAAACTTGAGGTGGAGGTTGGGGTTTAGGTAGCCAGGCACTCGCATCGAATTGAGGTTTTGAAAAAGCATCAGCTTGAGCACTAACATGCGCTGGCAGAAGATAGGCACTTGGATCGAAAACCTGAGGTGGAGCTAACTGTGGAAAAGGAAAAGAGCTTGTATTTGACATAAACGCCATTTGTAGCTTCGGTTGCTGACTGGAACTAGAACTAGTTGCAGGATTAAAACCACCGAGGTACATTTCATTATTTTGAGGAACTGGAATCCGTTTAGCTTTCCAGATTTCTTCATCATTCTTGTGCTCCAATTTCTGAATGAATTCATAGATACTGACAGTATCTAAAGTGACCGTATGCTTTAACAGTTCAATGAATGAACTCCACTTTGGAGGTAGGCCATCAGCAAACCTTGCAACCATTTCCTGTTGCGTTGCAATAACACCATATGAATACATTTCACTAATTAAATGATAAAAACGAGTTGTCATATCATTTAGTGTTTCGTTATCCATGAATTGAAATGCTTCAAATTCCTTCTTCAACAAGTCATGGCGTGTTTTTCTTGTAGCCGCATTCCCTTCTCCTCTTGCTACCAAGGCATCCCATAAAGCCTTTGTGCTAGTACAATAACCGAATTGATGATAGATGTCTTTGTGGAGTGCTTGTGTGAGAATAGAAAACGCCTTCTTCTCAAGATCATATGCCTTTTTGTCGGCTTCTTGCATATTCATAAAGGTTATGGCATTTGATCCTGCTTCTTCAAGAGTTGTGTTATATGGCGAAATGAAGCACGTCCATAACTCGGTGTTTTGCCCTAGAACATACGTGTGGAAACGACCTTTCCAAGTCGGATATTCGTTCATATGATTCAACTTTGGCGGGCGGTTGTTGCTACCCGTTTCACTCTCACTTAACAATAAATTTTGAATGCTTTGATTCTGGTTCGTCACCAATGCCCAATGACTTGCACTAATAGATTGTTCTGGCATGACATTCCTTAGCCAAACGGCTGCAGAAGTCTGATCTTCACCAGGTCTTGGGTCCGTGCTCCAATCCCATGGACTAGTACTACTCATGATTGATGTATGAAAGATAATACCTGGTCACACACTTGAAAACAGACTGTTAAAACACCTTTGCAAAGCCTCTGTTGAAAATATTGACAAGTGTCTCGACGAAACACTGGATCTTTGGCGAAAAACCAAGTCTGATGAAAGATGGTTTTTCGTCAAACACTCTTGCCACGAAACTCTAGGTCTTTCGTCGAAGTACCTTTGACGAAACACTAGGTGATTCGTCGAAGTTGCTTTTGACGAAACACTAGGGGATTTCGTCGCTTATGTCTTTCGTCGAGATAAGGTCACAAATACAGACAGGAAGTTGGTGAGATTTTTCAAAAGGAAATCTTATCATATTGTTTGACAGAGACACATGATTTCAACTTATCAACATACTCATTCTACCAACCCAAGCATGGTCTACCATATTTTAATCAAATTATTTTTTATCTTTTAATTTTAAAATCCAAGAACACTTTGAATGTCACATGAACATATGAAGAATACTGATGAACACTTGAACTTTCTGGCCAAGTTTTTCACCGAAGAATTTTCTGAATCACAGATTTGCACAAACTTTCAATTAAAACCCGGTTTTATCACGTGAACAAGTAATATAACAAAGGTTTTTTGATAAAACTTTGGCAAACAAACAAGATCTAACAGATTTTCAGAAGCTTTTTCCAGAAAATTATGAGTTTCAAGAATAATAGTTTTTAGAAAATCACAAACAAACAGTTTCAACACTTAATAAAATCCCAACTATGTTTGGTTTTAAACAAGGATAACACCCAATGCTCTGATACCACTTGTAGGTCCCATTTTTTGGAGGATCAATTACCAAAACCAAACCCTTGTTTATATCAAACACGGTCACGAGTGCAGAATCCTCGTGACGATGCCAAACCAAATACAGATAATAACAACTCGAAGTAACCAATGAATCACAGTCAATTAATTAAAACGGATGAGAACAAGGATCAAACAAGTACACATAATGTTTGACAGTAAACAATCACAGTAGGTATGCTCTCATAGTTTCACACAGAAACCATGTTGTGTTTATATAGGCAGCCCAGTCCAAGTGTTGACGAAACACTGAAGTGGGCCTGACGAAACACCAAAGTTGATGAAACACTAGGTGTCTCGTCACTATTCATGGCGAAACTTGGAGTTGTGACCATAAAGGTCTTTCTTCATGCATGCTAACGATGAAACACAGAGTTTCGTCGAGGGCTGCAAAACTTGTTATGCTGCATACTGTGACAGTTTGCAGCAGACATGTATAAACACACACACAAACAAACATAACTACTTAAATATGCAACATGCATTGTTCATATAGCGTTACAAAACAATGAGACAAACTGTCGGACACAAGTAGGATAGGAGGATATCCGACTTGGTCGACGGACGGAAATACAAACTCGATAATAAAAGACCGTACAAATACATCGCTAATAAAGACAAGTTACAGACACAAAATATGCATCAACACCGAGGGACATGGGTGATAGATCTATTTGGGTGTAGCGAGCCCCACCCATGTGGACCGAGGTTTGGCCCATGAGGTGACTATGTCTTATAGCCGGAAACCCGGTGCAAAATCTGCTAGGTTTGAGCCTTCCTGCATCACGTCACACATATTAATGGACTTGCAAACCATTAATCGATCTGTTTTCCTTGTTTGCTTTCATACTGGGTTTACAAATCATACATACTTATAATTATTACAAGGTTTATTCGAGCTCACACAGTAAACACATGAACTCGCTCAACTTTTGTTGAGGTCATCAAACTACATGTATTTCAGGAAACTAAGTATGGATCTGGCGGGCGCTGAAGTTTTCAAGTCGTGTCATAAAAGATGTCATCCAAAGTCAACGGGTCCGGGTTATGTATCCTATCTTGGATAAGATACATGGCTTAAAACCTAGCTTATTAATGTCTTTTGTTAAGTCCTTATGAAACTTAAAACTTGTTGGAATGGTATTTTGAACATGAAGTCGGTGTTTGGATTTTAAGACAATGTTGTTGTAATGTTTTAAAATTATCTATGGATGAACATCTTGGGTTTTATCATATAGTTGTTTGTTATGGTTGAATGCAATGATATTAAGCAAGTCACACATAATCACGCTTTCGCAAAAGTCAGGGTGTGACAGTTTGGTATCAGCGCTTCGATTGTAGCGAACTAGGATTCTTTCTCGAGTCTAGACTACAATCATAAGGGCTCTCACGAAAATGTTTTCAAAAAGTGCTTTTCATTGCATACACAAAACACCCAGATCCATGGAACAAACGTTTTATAAAAGGAAAGACACGAAACACAATGCAAGGTCACAGTTGTGGTTTAGTCTGGGATAGACTAGGAAAGTTAGAGAAGGATTTCATGAGGAATAACGAGGATACATGATTTCACGATACATTGTATTTGATTGCATACTAAGTAATAGTGGTTGATATATGTGCATATGTCATGATTGTTATGTTACAGGCATTATGTCTTAATCCGAGAGCGGATTGTCCGTCGCCGATGACCCCATGGCTATTGTCTCTGATGACGAGATCACACCAGAGCCAGAGATCTTTACATCAGATACTGAGAGCGACCCAGACATGCTATCAGACGAGGAGGACGACTTTCAGCCATTCGCGTTGCCTGACTTCAGAGATGACTTACCCCTTGCTGATGGTATTCAAGACGAGGATCCTTTTGTTGTTCCCATTCCAGTCCTTGATCATCTCATCATTGGTCATCCCGATGGTGAGCATATTGTGGCTCCGATCCTCGCTCCTGTTCCTCTCGTGGTCATCCCTCCTGGGGTTTGGCCTTTTGATGATTTGTTTGATGATGATGTTGATCTGTTTGTTGATGGTCCTCCTGATGATGCCCATGGTGATGGAGAGATAGATGAGGACCTTGTTCCTATTCCACCTCCCAAGATTCCTGTTATTGAGTTATCCTCTGATTCTAGTTTACACTCCGTTTCAGATTCCTTTGAGTCTGTGACATCTTCAGCTTTGTAGGCGGTTGGATTATAGCGTTACGCTACTGATTCTGATGATGATACTGCGATGTCAGCTGCACCATCTCCTCCACACGACCCCGAGCCAAGTCCTGAGCCATATCTTGTTCATTTGATCAGCTTGATGTTGCACCTGCTGATCCTGAGCCCATACCTAATCATGACCCTATTCCATTTGGTCTACCAGACATTGCACCTCTCATGCCTGACCCAGTTCCCGTACCTATTGACCCTCCTTTTGTTGAGCCATTTATCCATCCACCCGCACCCGCTGATGTTGCACCTCATCCTTCTGTGGAGTCCGATGTCCATCGCACTGACTTACCTATCATTTTCCTTCAGGACATCCCTGCACCCCGTCCAGGAAAGGGTGTTTCAGGCCATCAGCCTAGTTATGATCCTTATGCTTCAGCAGCTTTTTCACAGATCCCTCAGACTGCACCATTTTCTCCATTCACTTCTTCACCACTTGACGAGCCATTCCGATGGTTTCCACCGTATTCTATGCCAATTTCAGATCCCTATCATCCCTCTCAGTTTGTTGGCTATACACAGGATGAGTTACTTTATTCGATTCAGCTTCGATTTGAGGTTATGAGTCGCAGAGTCTTGGAGCTTGAGCTGACTCCGCGTCCCCTACTGTGTCCTTGCCAACCTACTTTTGTTCCCCCATGTTCAACACCGTGTCCTTTTGTGCATCCACCTGCTCCTCTTACTCCTTTTCTAGAGTTTAATGCTCGATTCCTTACCAACGAGCAGTAGATCAGTTACTTGCTTTGTCATGTGTGCAAGCTCAAGGAGGAGCTCGCACATGTTCTCAGTTTGCTTTTCCTCCCTCCTCCACCTCCGCCATCAGTACAGTAGGTTTTTGGTCTTATGCAGATGCATTACTTTTGATGAGAGCACTACTATTGAGCCGATATTGTGAAGCCTTTTGAAAACCACCTTTTGACTATGTGACTTTTGTCTATTGAAAGACTTATTGGACGAGGGTAGTGTGACCCTGTGACCCTTTTGATGTGATACACACTGTAAACGATGTAACAATGGTCGATGATTAATGAAAGCTCAACCGTCATGTTCTCACTAAACACATTATTGGATTACTTGCTTATGTTGTGATTGCGTTGTTGCATGATTGCTTGATATGATGATTGATTATGTGTATGTACATACGACCTCTAGACGATTACTTATTTACTTAACAAATAAGACCTGACGAATCCAATCTTCTTATTAGAAGGAGAATGCCTCCTTGAAGGAACATTCAACTGCCCACGACCAAGGCAGAATTACAAGAGTGCATCTCACAGGCCATCACACAGCACGAGGCCCTTCGCTCCAAACACAGCGGAGGTACCTCAGAGAATAACCCACCTAACTGTAATGTTTAAGTCACCTAAGACACATTACAATATGTTTGGACATTTCTGAGTGTGCCTTGTTAATGCTTTCTGTGAATGATGCTGCTAGGTTGCAGGCTGTACCTACAAGCAGTTTTTGGACTGCAAGCCTCTAAACTTCGACGGCACTGGAGGTGCCGTAGCTATTGTGAGATGTGACAACTGTACTCCGTAATCAATGTACGATGTAAAACAATGATGATTATTAATAAAACAAGGTTCTTTGGTGTTATTATCTGTGTTTTGATGTTTTATGTGTGCAAATATGTTTGGTGATTTTACAATTCGATTCGATTCCGATTTCAAGCTTTAAATCGCTTTCTGGAAGGTCATACGCGCACAGATGCGTAAATATAACCATTTTAATGCAACAAATACTTCGGGATAGTGAAATAGGCTTAACATACCTTAAATAACCTCCACATAACATAGAAATAAGTTTTGGAAGGTTTGGTGTGTTGAAATCAAGTTTGTTCGATCGCAGGGACTAATTGTGTCAAACCGCGAAACTATACCGATTTACATAGTAACGAACATTCTGGAAGTTGATCATAAGTTAAACATACCCTAAAAAATCTTTACATAGCTTAGAAATAGGCTTTGATGGGTTCGGTATGCTAAAACAAACTTTATTGATCAATAAGGACTAAAAGCGTCAAAAAGTGCACAAGTTTGCACTTTTGCGCATATCTTACGTTCTGAATACATCCGGACATCCAAAAATTTATGTAAGCATTAAAATATTATGCTTTAGTGTTTGGCTTGTCAAAAATCCATTCGTCGCGCAATTTGGATCGTTCTTCGCGCTTATGCGCATTCCGTCGTAATTAAGCAAACAACGCGATCGTACAGCCAAACGAACCGACATACGACATATTTTTGAGCATTTTTCATGTCCACAATGTTTAGGAATCATTTTAGGGCCTTAAAATTGGCTTGACGGGCCTTAGAAGTGTCGGAAATGAGCTTAAACACTAACAGGGACCAAAACTGTCAATATTGCATAGTTGTTTCTGATCAGAAGGGCCAGGCGGCCCCGTAAACCCTTGGTGTCTCCTTACGCGGCCCGTGTCAGCCTCCCAGATCAGTTTAATCAGTTTTAACAGCTGTTAACAGCTGTTATGCAGTCCAAACCCAATTCCACATGTTGTTTCCTGATGCAAGGGGGCCATATTGAGGTACCATGGTGTTACAACAAGTGTAGGGATGAGATTAAATCACGGTTTTCAAGAAACGATCCTAACGGTGGTCCATGTCCTATAAATACCCACCTTAATTTCTATTCTTCCTCACAAAATCTGATCTAAAGTGCTCTAAGTTGAAGCCCTTGCTTCATACCTGAGCTATTTGGATCGAGATTAGCTTGCGGGGACCCTTTGTAAGTGTTCCTTCGTTCTTTTATGCGTTTTTATCGCTTTTCGAGTCCGAAAGTCAAATTATGTTTGACTTTCTGCATTGACCAGTTTATGGTCAACGCGAAGTTCGTTTGAACTTCATAACGTGAGTGTAATCACAATGGTTATAGTCCCTAGTGGCTATACCTACTGATTACCACGTTATCTAGGCTCAGTGACGAGTCGTATTTTCGGCCAAAATACGCATTTACGCGTATTTTGTAACCAAACTACTCTAGGATATCAAAACCATTTGTTTTGATATCAAAAACTTGTTTTCTAACTTAGTTAAGCATGTTTTAACATGCTTAGCTCGTCACTTTTTAGTTTAGTGCTTGTGTAGAGTCATAAGTCAAAGCGGACTAAACACCCGCTTAGACTTTCGAACACGACCCGTTTGGTCGATCATTAGGATCTGACCAAACATGGTTAGTGACCATAGTTGCATTGGGAATAACCTTCCGAGGTTATACCTTATGGTCACCTAGCTTTGCGCGCACGAAGCGTTAAAGTAGCGTAAGCTACCTTAATGGGTCGCGATGGGTCGAAAGCACTTAGGTTAGGTTTCATTTAGGATGTGGGCTTTGTTAAACCATATCACATGAGTTCCAACACTCATTTGGTTTACAAGACCTCATTCTGTCCGATCTTCCGATTTAGGCGTCTATTCTTTGACTAGTGATTCGATTACTAGGTGCTACTTGATTTCTCTGGTTTACTCGAGTTTGATGAAGTACTATTGATTGAAGATACCTTGCACTACATGTGAGTACATAGTTCCCCTATTTTACTGTTTTCAATTGTTTTGGGGTGATTCATATGTACGAAATGTTTTCAAGGTTTAAACGATGATTTCAAAAACGAATAGAACGATTTATACTAAACTAATAATGATTTCGATAATGTGAACGAACTTGTTGGTTGTAGTTACATAACGAATGACATTCATTAATTTTGGCCGAACCGACCTGTATTAGGTTATGGTATCATAGGATTTGACAAATCCCGTTATTACACTATACCCATGGTTATGTGTGGGTGTTGTGGGTAACGACTGAATCTGTAATTATTAACTTACCTTACGGGGGTTTGTTAATACGAGAAGCGAGGAACGAGGTAGTCGAGTCACGAAGGTTTGAATGTTATTAGCGAGACGACCATACATAAGTTTTCACAATTAAAATGAGGATGATTTGGACGATTTGAACGAGTAAACGATTTGTTAAATGATTTGGGTAAACGATTGGTTTTTGGTTAGTGTTTAGATAATAGGACGAGTGTAATGTGGTGAAAACATGGTAGATACGCCGCTGGTACTTCTTATATATAAGTGTTTTCAACATATTACATACCGTGGCGTTATTTAGTTCACTTGGGTAAACGATATTGAAACGATGTCACACAACGATGTTTTCAAAGTAACACACGAGATTTATTAAACGAGTTAATATGAGATGTTTTACAATTTGCTCTACTAAAACAAATGTTTTGGGTTAGGAATCATGGCTACGAGGTTTTATAAACTATAACCTGCTTGATTTGAGTTGGTTAATTAAGTGGCAATATTATACTCTTTTCAAAACAAGGTTTTAATACAGTATTGCAACATTTAAACTAGCCATGAATCCGACACTCCTCTAAAACCTAAGTACTCGCCAACATTTGTTTGCTGACTTTATTTTCACATATGTTTCAGGTGTTGATGCTTGATGATGAATACTAGGATGTATGAGTCACATAGGATCAGGACGAAGACTTAGTGACTTTAAAATAATGATAGTCGATATGAAACTTGTTTATTCTATGTTAAGACAATGTTAATGTTTAATATTATCAATAAAACGAAACACTTTTTGTATCCATGGTTATGAAACGATAATTCTGTTGCAACACTCCCCGACGTTTCCGCCACGCTTTGTTGTTTTACGTGGTCGGGGTGTGACAGAAGAGTTGGTATCAGAGCCAATGGTTATAGGGAATTAGGTTATTAGTAATTCTTTGACCTAGACTATAACTTCTAGGACCCCAACGCAAGTTTATTTGCGTTTAGATTTTTTTTTAAAAACAAAATCGTCACCTATCCTTAGGTGATAACCACAACGAGAACACAATGTTCGAACCCGCTTTGAAAACTAATCGTCTGTTATAGGATGATTGATTACTAGGTTTTGAACCCTCTATTATATGGTTTTGAACCCTTTAAGTTTTCATAATCTCGTCAAAGTTTGGGTCTAAATAATGTAAACACGTGCAAACTGGAAGAGTGAGTGCCTGTACTCCGAGTTTTCTGTCTAAGGCTAGAGTGTTCGTACAAATCCACATAACCGGACCAGCCACTCTCACCTGGGAACTCTTGGGGTGAGTGTTCACTTATAGGCGAGCATGTCTTCGCGATACATTATTTTTGACCTATTTACTTTGATTAGTCTCTGCGTGTCATTCGTTTGTTCGAGGTAACGAACGAATGATCGCCTTCTTTATGTTTTGTCGATACCTCTTTTGTTTTTCCTAAATTTCAACCTCACTTGATTCTCCTGTTTCCTTGTTAGACAATTCCTCCTCGACGCGATCCTCGAACTTTTACTATTGAAGAAATTGCAGCCCTAGTCTCTCAGCAAGTGGCTGCTGTGCTTCCCGGTGTTGTGGCCCAAGTCCACGAGATATACAACAACAACAATAACAACAACAACAATAATGCACCGTGTAATTTCAAGAACTTCAATTCTGCGAAGCCGCTTAAGTTTTCTGGGTCGCAAGGAGCAACTGTGCTCCTACAGTGGTTTGAGAGTATCGAGAGCACATTCAGACATGTGCAGTGTCCAAATGCGCGTAAGGTTGAATTTGATTCGAGCGTGTTTGAGAAGCGAGCGCTTACCTGGTGGAATGGTATTATGCGCGAAAGGGGTGCCGAAGTGGCGTTGGCACAAACATGGGAAGAGCTTCGGGCTCTCATGATGAAGGAGTTTTGTCCCCGTCACGAAACTCGGGCTTTGGAGTGAGAGTTTGACGATTTAAAGCAAGATGGGGCTGAACATCGTGCATACACAGATCGCTTTGAAGAACTCAGTCTATTGTGTCCCACCATGGTTACCCCTCTAGAGAAAGCAATCGAGAGATATATCGATGGGTTACTCGATTCTATTCTGGAGATTGTGACCGGTGTTAATCCTACTACCCTTCGTCAAGCAATCGAGTTGTCTGCTACCCTGACTGAGACTCAAGTCAGGAAGGGTAAACTCACCCGCAAAGGTGATAAAAAGAAGGCGACTGATTCAGGGAAGGACAAGAAAAAGGGTAAGGGTAAGGAAGGAGAGACGTCGAAGAAATCGAGGAAGCGAAAGGGTGCCCAGAGTTTTGCTGTTACAGCACCGACTGCTCAGAACCCGCAGAACCCACCGGCTCAGCCACCTGCAAAGAAAGCGTATGCTGGTACCGCACCTCATTGTGCTCGTTGTAACGGTCATCACGTTGCACAACAAGCTTGCAAGCAATGCACGACGTGTGGTAAACTTGGGCATTTGGCCAATTTTTGTCGTTTGGGACAGAATCAATTTTCCCAGGTTCAAGCTTCGATACAAGGGAATGCTGCAAGATTCCCACCGGGTTCATGTTTTAATTGTGGAGAGTATGGTCACTTCTGCAACAATTGTCCGAGATTGGTGAATGCAAACGCGAATGCTAACGCGAACCCGAATGCGAACGTCAATGTTAATATGAATCCCCCTCGTGGGCGAGCGTACAATTTGAATGCAAATGAAGCGAGGGCTGACAACGAGGTTGTCAATGGTACGTTTCTTGTTAACAATCAACCTGCATCTATTCTTTTTTATTCTAGTGCCGATAGAAGTTTTGTTTCATTTTCATTTGAGCCTTTGCTTGCGATACCTAGAACCAAACTAAGGAAACCCTTATCTGTCGAAGTTACTACTGGTAAACCTCTTGTTCTCGATTCTATTATTCGTAATTGTCAGTTGAACCTTGATAACCATCTTTTTCCTATTGACCTCACACCGATGCAACTTGGGAGTTTCGACATTATCGTTGGGATGGATTGGTTGACCAAACACCATGCAGAGGTGGTTTGTTTCGATAAGATCGTTCGTATTCCTTTGTCTTCTGGTGATGTTTTGGAAATTCGTGGCGAGAAACCTTTGGGTGGTTTGAAGCTTATGTCGTGTTTGGAAGCCCAAAGGTATTTACAAAAAGGATATGTTGCTTTTCTGGCACATGTCACCGAGGAGAAAAGCAAGAGCAAGAGTATTCAAGATATTCCGATTGTCTGGGATTATCTGGAGGTGTTTCCTGATGAACTGCCTGGTTTGCCTCCAGTTCGTCAAGTCGAGTTTCATATTGACCTTGTACCCAATTCCAACCCGATTGCAAAAGCATCTTATCGTCTTGCACCGTCGGAGATGCAAGAGTTATCGAAACAGCTTCAAGAGTTATCCGATAAAGGATTCATCCGACTGAGCTTTTCACCTTGGGGAGCTCCTGTCCTCTTCGTGAAAAAGAAAGATGGATCTTTTCGAATGTGTATCGATTATCGTGAGCTTAATAAGCTCACCATCAAGAATCGATATCCCCTACCTCGAATTGATGATCTCTTTGACCAGCTACAGGGTGCTTCATGCTTTTCCAAGATCGATCTGCGTTCTGGGTATCATCAACTTCGTGTTCTCGAAGAAGATATTCCCAAAACTGCTTTCCGCACAAGATATGGGCATTACGAGTTCACTGTCATGCCTTTTGGTTTGACGAATGCTCCAGCTATCTTTATGGACTTAATGAATAGGGTCTGCAAACCTTATTTGGATAAGTTCATTATTGTGTTCATCGACGATAATCTCATTTATTCAAAATCTCGAGCCGAGCACGAGCAACACCTTCGCTTAACATTGGAACTCCTGAAGAAGGAACAACTTTTTGCTAAATTCTCCAAGTGTGAATTCTGGCTTAAAGAAGTTCAATTCTTGGGTCATATAGTCAGTGAGTAGGGTATTCATGTGGATCCATCCAAGATTGCTGCTATTAAGGACTGGAATACACCGACGACGCCTACAGAGATTCGATCTTTTCTTGGTCTTGCTGGTTATTATCGTCGATTTATTTCAAATTTCTCAAAGATTGCGGTTCCACTCACTGCTTTGACTCAGAAGAATAAGCCTTTCGAGTGGGGATCCAAGCAAGAAGAAGCGTTCCAAAAGCTGAAGCAGAAGTTATGTAACGCTCTTGTTCTATCTCTGCCCGAGGGAAGCGATGATTTCGTTGTCTATTATGATGCGTCCAATCTAGGTCTTGGTTGCGTCCTTATGCAACGAGGTAAGGTTATTTATTGCATATGCATCTCGACAGCTGAAAGTTCACGAGAAGAACTACACGACTCATGATCTTGAGTTAGGAGCTGTGGTTTTCACGCTTAAAATCCGGAGACACTACCTCTATGGAATGAAGTGTGTGGTTTTTACAGACCACAAAAGTCTCCAGCATATTCTTAATCAGAAAGAGCTAAACATGGGGCAACGACGTTGGGTTGAACTCTTAAACGATTATGACTGCGAGATTCGCTACCACCCTGGTAAGGCGAATGTTGTAGCCGATGCGCTTAACCGAAAGGAGCGAGTCAAGCTTCATTCTGTTCGAACACTTCAACTCAGCAATTTTGTGTTTCACAAAATTTGATAGGTAAGGAATTACAACGTCAACTTGAGCTTAAGCTCGAAGCGAAAGATGATGGTTTGCTCTATTTTAAGGATCGATTGTGGATTCTGAAACAAGACGATCTTCGCACTTTAGCGATGGACGAATCACATAAGTCTCGATATTCTGTCCATCCTGGTGCTGATAAAATGTACAAGGATTTTCGTACTAAGATCTGGTGGCCTGGTATGAAGAAAGATGTTGCCTTGTATGTGTCGAAATGCCTAACTTGTCTCAAAGTCAAGGCAGAACATCAACGACCTTCTGGTTTGCTTGTACAACCAGAAATACTAGTTTGGAAATGGGAGAACATTGCGATGGATCTCATCACTAAATTACCACGTACATCTAAAGGTCATGATGCTATTTGTGTTGTAGTTGATCGTTTGACAAAATCTGCTCACTTCTTACCAATCCGTGAGGATTTTTCTGCTGAGAAGCTTGCCAAGATCTATGTAGACGAGATTGTATCACGACATGGTGTTCCTTTAGATATCATTTCCGATCGTGATGCTCGATTTTCATCTCATTTCTGGAAGGCCATGCAATCTTCTTTGGGAACCCAGCTGAATCTAAGCACTGCTTATCATCCCCAAACAGATGGCCAATCTGAGAGAACGATTCAAATTTTGGAGGATATGCTTAGAGCATGCGTGATAGACTTTGGTGGTAATTGGGATTCTCATCTACCGCTGATCGAGTTCTCTTACAACAATAGTTATCATACTAGCATTAATATGGCACCGGTCTGTTGGAATGAGACCGGTGATGCTCAGCTTACTGGACCTGAGCTCTTTCTGGAAACAACTGATAAAATCAAGAAAATCCGCGATAATCTTGTGACAGCTCGAAACCGTCAAAAGAGATATGCGGATTTGGGATGCAAGCCCTTAGAATTTCAAGTCGGAGTTCGTGTCCTACTCAAGGTTTCACCTTGAAAGGGAGTCGAGAGATTAGGAAAGAAAGGAAAACTTGCACCTCGATATGTGGGACCATTTAAGATTGTGGAAAGAATTGGAAAGGTTGCCTATCGACTAGAGCTACCTCCAGAGCTTGGAAATATTCACCCGACTTTTCACGTGTCCAATCTATGAAAATGTTTAGTTGACGCTGATCTACACATTCCTCTCGATGAGATTCGAATCGATGAAACGATGCACTTTGTCGAGAAACCCGTGGAGATAGTGGAACGTACATACAAACAGTTGAAGAACAAACAGATTCATTTGGTCAAGGTTCGCTGGGAATCCAAACGTGGTCCAGAGTTTACTTGGGAACGTAAAGACCAAATGGAGGAGAAGTATCCGCATTTGTTTTCACAAGCTTCCTCTAGTTAAAATTTCGGGGCGAAATTTCCTGAAGTAGGGGAAAGTGTGACAACTGTACTCCGTAATCAATGTACGATGTAAAACAATGATGATTATTAATAAAACAAGGTGCTTTGGTGTTATTATCTGTGTTTTGATGTTTTATGTGTGCAATTATGTTTGGTGATTTTACAATTCGATTCGATTCAGATTTCAAGCTTTAAATCGCTTTCTGAAAGGTTATACGCGCACATATGCGTAAATATAACCAGTTTAATGCAAAAAACACTACGGGATAGTGAAATAGGCTTAACATACCTTAAATAACCTCCACATAACTTAGAAATAAGTTTTGGATGGTTTGGTGTGTTGAAATTAAGTTTGTTCGATCGCAGGGACTAATTGTGTCAAACCGCGAAACTATACCGATTTACATAGTAACGAACATTCTGGAACTTGATCATAAGTTAAACATACCCTAAATAACCTTTACATACCTTAGAAATAGGCTTTGAGGGGTTCGGTATGCTAAAACAAACTTTATTGATCAATAGGGACTAAAAGCGTCAAAAAGTGCACAAGTTTGCACTTTCGCGCATATCTTACGTTCTGAATACATCCGGACATCCAAAAATTTATGTAAGCATTAAAATATTATGCTTTAGTGTTTGGCTTGTCAAAAATCTATTCGTTCTTCGCGCTTATGCGTATTCCGTCGTAATTAAGCAAACAACGCGATCGTACGACCAAACGAACCGACATCCGGCATATTTTTGAGCATGTTTCATGTCCACAATGTTTAGGCATCATTTTAGGGAATTAAAATTGGCTTGACGGGCCTTAGAAGTGTCGGAAATGAGCTTAAACACTAACAGGGACCAAAACTCTCAATATTGCAAAGTTGTTTTTGATCAGAAGGGCCAGGTGGCCCGCGTAAACCCTTGGTGTCTCCTTACGCGGCCCGTGTTAGCCTCCCAGATTAGTTTAATCAGTTTTAACAGCTGTTATGCACTCCAAACCCAATTCCACATGTTGTTTCCTGATGCAAGGGGGCCATATTGAGGTACCATGGTGTTACAACAAGTGTAGGGATGAGATTAAATCACGGTTTTCAAGAAACGATCCTAACGGTGGTCCATTTCTATAAATACCCACCTTAATTTCTATTCTTCCTCACAAAATCTGATCTAAAGTGCTCTAAGTTGAAGCCCTTGCTTCATACCTGAGCTATTTGGATCGAGAATAGCTTGCGGGGACCCTTTGTAAGTGTTCCTTCGTTCTTTTATGCGTTTTTATCGCTTTTCGAGTCCGAAAGTCAAACTATGTTTGACTTTCTGCATTGACCAGTTTATGGTCAACGCGAAGTTCGTTTGAACTTCATAACGTGAGCGTAATCACGATGGTTATAGTCCCTAGTGGCAATACCTACTGATTACCACGTTATATAGGCTCAGTGACGAGTCGTATTTTCGGCCAAAATACGCATTTACGCGTATTTTGTAACCAAACTAATCTAGGATATCAAAACCATTTGTTTTGATATCAAAAACTTGTTTTCTAACTTAGGTAAGCATGTGTTAACATGCTTAGCTCGTCACTTTTTAGTTTAGTGCTTGTGTAGAGTCGTAAGTCAAAGCGGACTAAACACCCGCTTAGACTTTCGAACACGACCCGTTTGGTCGATCATTAGGATCCGACTAAACATGGTTAGTGACCATAGTTGCATAGGGAGTAACCTTCCGAGGTTATACCTTATGGTCACCTAGTTTAGGTAGTTTTATGATAAGTAGTTTATATGCCTTTGGTAAATTACCAAAATACCCTTTTCATGTATAATTGGTAATTAGGCTTATGTAACCTAAACTTTTGTCACATAACTGATTATACAACATGATTAAACATGTAATGGCATATAATACTTGTCATAGGACTAGTTAGACGTCTTGAACGCGCTTAGCGCGCACGACGCGTTAAAGTAGCGTAAGCTACCTTAATGGGTCGCGATGGGTCGAAAGCACTTAGGTTAGGTTTCATTTAGGATGTAGGCTTTGTTAAACCATATCACATGATTTCCAACACTCATTTGGTTTACAAGACCTCATTCTGTCCGATCTTCCGATTTAGGCGTCTATTGTTTGACTAGTGATTCGATTACTAGGTGCTACTTGATTTCTCTGGTTTACTCGAGTTTGTTGAAGTACTGTTGATTGAAGATACCTTGCACTACATGTGAGTACATAGTTCCCCTATTTTACTGTTTTCAATTGTTTTCGGGTGATTCATATGTACAAAATGTTTTCAAGGTTTAAACGATGATTTCAAAAACGAATAGAACGATTTATACTAAACTAATAACGATTTCGATAATGTGAACGAACTTGTTGGTTGTAGTTACATAACGAATGACATTCATTAATTTTGGCCGAACCGACCAGTATTAGGTTATGGTACCATAGGATCTGACAAATCCCGTTATTACACTATACCCATGGTTATGTGTGGGTGTTGTCGGTAACGACTGAATCTGTAATTATTAACTTACCTTTCGGGGGTTTGTTAATACGAGAAGCGAGGAACGAGGTAGTTGAGTCACGAAGGTTTGAATGTTATTAGCGAGACGACCATACATAAGTTCTCACAATTAAAACGAGGATGATTTGGACGATTTGAACGAGTAAACGATTTGGGTAAACGATTGGTTTTTGGTTAGTGTTTAGATAACGGGACGGGTGTAATGTGGTGAAAACATGGTAGATACGCCGCTGGTACTTCTTATATATAAGTGTTTTCAACATATTACATACCGTGGCGTTATTTAGTTCACTTGGGTAAACGATATTGAAACGATGTCACACAACGATGTTTTCGAAGGAACACACGAGATTTATTAAACGAGTTAATACGAGATGTTTTACAATTTGCTCTACTAAAACAAATGTTTTTGGGTTAGGAATCATGGCTACGAGGTTTTATAAACTATAACCCGCTTGATTTGAGTTGGTTAATTAAGTGGCAATATTATACTCTTTTCAAAACAAGGTTTTAATACAGTATTGCAACATTTAAACTAGCTATGAATCCGACACTCCTAAAAAACCTATGTACTCGCCAGAATTTCTTTGTTGACTTTATTTTCACATATGTTTCAGGTGTTGATGCTTGATGATGAATACTAGGATGCATGAGTCACATAGGATCAGGACGAAGCCTTAGTGACTTTAAAACAATGATAGTCGATATGAAACTTGTTTATTCTATGTTAAGACAATGTTAATGTTTAATATTATCAATAAAACGAAACACTTTTTGTATCCATGGTTATGAAACGATAATTCTGTTGCAACACTCCCCGACGTTTCTGCCACGCTTTGTTGTTTTACGTGGTCGGGGTGTGACATGAGATGGATCAAGAATACGATTCTATATTGCGGATGAGCAAATGTACTCCAAAGCAACAAGTCACGTACATTTCTGGACTGTTTCAAGATGGGGCTCTGTCATGGTGGAACCTTCAGGTTCAGACGTTGGCCGAGGCTGCTGCGTATGCCTTGACATGAAATGAGCTGAAAGAGTTGATTCGTAGGGAGTATTGTTCTCAAGCGGAAATCCAGAAGCTGGAAATTGAATTCTGGAACCTGAAAATGGAAGGTCCAAAGGTGGCGGAATATGTGCAGAGACTTCATGATTTGTCACGAGTTGTTCCATAGCTGGTGGAACCAGAGTTTAAGAGGATAGAACGATTCATCTGGGGATTGGCGCCTCAGACTATGAGCTTGATGACAGCATCAAAGCCTCAAACAAGTATCGATGCGATTGACTTAAGTGTGGAACTCACTAAAGAAGTCAACTGGGAAGAACAAAAGGAAGCTCACTGATTTCCAAAAGGGTACTCGGGCGAATAACAACAACAATGCCAAAAAGGGAAAAGGGTAAATGGGTAACCTACCTAAGTGCGATAATTGTCGGCGTCATCATTCCGGGCGGTGTAGATATGGAAAACGTGATATCTGTGGCAAAGTTGGGCATGCCAAGGAGACGTGTTGGTACGGTACTAGACATGGAAATGAAGGTCATGATGGTAGAGGAAATCGCAGAGGAAACAACAACAACGGCTATCAGGGCGGAAATAGTAATGATCAAGTACAAGGTCAAGGTTGTTTTAACTGTGGTGGCATAGGGCATTTCAGGAAGGTTTACATGGGGACTAAGCCGAGATGTGATGAGTGCAAGTTTCACCATGAAGGTCGATGTCTGAGGCCTTGGTGCTATAGGTGCGGAAAGGAAGGACACAACAAGGATGCCTATTGGGCGAAGTATCCCAGACAAGGAGGAAATGATGACGGCACCCAAGACGGAAATGATAATGATAATGGTAGAGTTCCAGGTTGTTTCAAATGTGGGGACGTGGGCACTTTAGGAAAGATTGCCCTAAGAATAACCAAGATCATGGAAGAGTGTTCAACATTGGAGCTAGGGAAGCTTTCCAGGATATAAACGTGGTTACTGGTACGTTCCCTATTAATCAACACTTTGTTTCTGTGCAATTTGATACATGTGCCGACTATAGCTTCGTATCTCTAGAATTTAAGAATGTACTTGGTTTAGTAGCTAGTAAGTTAGATATCTCGTACTCGATAAGAACTAGCTAATGGGAAGCTAGTGGAAGCCAAAGATGTGATTAGAGGATGTGCTATAGAGCTTGGAGAGCATGAGTTTTCAATAGATTTTCTACCAGTTGATTTGGGAAGCTTCGACATCGTAGTTGGGATGGAGTGGTTGTCAAGTAATTGAGCTGACATTTTTTGCCATGAGAAGATTATCTACATCCCGATGGCGAATGAAAGACGATCGTGATTCATGGGGAGAAGCATGATACGCCTCTACGGATTATTAGTCGTTTGAAGGCACGGAAGTTTTGCGAAAAGGATGTGTTGCCTTTTTAGCTCATGTCGTGGACAAGGAAGCCGAAGAACCGAAGCTTGAAGATATCCCTGTGGTAAGGGAATATCCTGAAGTCTTCCCCGAAGACTTGCTAGGATTACCTCCTCAACGACAAGTTAAATTCCACATTGACTTGGTTCTAGGCGTCGCGCCTGTAGCCAAGGCACCTTATCGACTTACGCCTTCCGAGATGCAAGAGTCGTCAACGCAGCTTCAGGAGTTGCTAGATAAGGGATTTATAAGGCCAAGCTTCTCACCTTGGGGAGCTGCATTTATGTTCGTCAAGAAGAAGGACGGTAGTTTTCGAATGTGTATCGACTACCACGAGCTGAACAAGCTAACCATCAAGAAATCGGTATCCCTTGCCGAGGATTAATGACTTATTCGATCAACTTCAAAGATCCAACTACTATTCCAAGATCGATCTTCGACCAGGTTATCGCCAGCTACGGATTCAGGAAAAAAGTATACCAAAGAACAGTGAGTCAACAATTTGTTTTAAACATACGCTGATATTGTGTTTTCTGCACGGTACATAAAACAGTTATACACAGAATACAAAACTTTGAGAACCTAGGAAGCATGTACTTAGGTCCTTCGGGAAATTATGTCGAAGCTCGTTAAAGGTTATCACTTAGGAACCACGTCCATTAACTCGAGCAAACACCATTATACTATCATATATGCTATTTTAGTTAATCGATCAGGTGAAGTACTCGAAATTCTTATATTGAAACTTCCACTTTTGCATCTAGCAAATAGATTCTTACACCTCTACTACTCTTAATGGTAGTTGAATCACGACAATTTTCTTCATTAAAGCAAACATTCCTTTGTTTCGGTACTTGGTCATTTCATATGTTACACATGCATCATTTGTTACGCATGTGGCTTCCCTTCGAAAGCCAGTTTTCATCAAAGTTACAAATATCATTTCGCTATATCCAGTTATTGCCTTGTGTCTCAGATAATCTGCATTATTGTAAGTATCGACTCCTTGATATTGAATCAACAAAACCTTCTTGAAATTTCTTTTCCTTCAAGTTACATACATGGTTTATCTTTGTAACCATGCCAAAATTCCCTTGTCGATACCTGTATTCATTGTCAGATTGCGCTGGAACCAAGTTCAATTGCTTGAACTTATCCATTTCGCATATTCAATTCAAGACACCATATGATGTATTGAAAGCATCATATTTAGATCCATTTTAGCAAGTGTTTCTTTTGTTCCGAGTCATAGTAGACTTGTTTGGTCTGCGACTCCATTAAATCGTTTGTTGGTTTCGACACCTTGTGGTGAAGTTTTCACTAAACTGAAGCTTGCGCTAATCTCGTTTACGCGTCTCATATACGGATTTAATTGTTTATTTATTTTACTTGCTCTAAATCCGCTCTGAATTATCCTGTTAAAGCAGTCTTAACACAAGCGTGTGCTAAGATAATGGTACACAAATTCATCTTTATATTCTGGTGTACCTATCAACGTTTCTTTCACTATCGTTCGAATGCCTTGCGATAATTATTGCTTGTTCATCTTCGGTCGAAAACAGTAGTTCTTTGATGTTCCATATTCAATTAAAAACCCTACAACATTGTTTAAATCAAATCTTCAGATTTGTTTCAGCGTGCTTCCGTTCAATCTCAGACACAGTGAACTTGTTTGGTCACCGCTATTATTGAGTTATTCACTACGGCACCTTGTGGTGTCAGTACAAACTTGTAGCTTGTGCTAGTCATGGTCAATCGTTTCACATGAAACTACACATACTTTTGCCTGACTTGTCATTTAAACGTTCTTAATGCAACTACGAATTAAGACAATGATACACCAGATTCAGTTGTACTTCATTTCGGTGTATTCTCACAATTCAATAATGCCAACACACTAATTTTATTCATTTATTTGTTCCAAAGTTGACGAATCATTTTCATGTCACTATTACATTTGAGCTTGCTGATTCTGAGTCCATCTAGTGGATGTTATTGATTCTAGAACTCATTTGCATATTGTAAACGATCGTTTGGAATTCTATCGGTCGAAACTCCTCTTTTGTTGAACCCCTGTTAACAAAGTTACACTAGGTTATACATCTATACGTCTCGTATCTTTTGACATCAAATTCTGAAACACATACCTTTTAACCGCTGGATTCTTATTATTGTAATATGTCCCTGGATTCACCTGATTCGAGAAGGTCTTGATTCGGTTTCGTGGTTAATCACTTTGGTATTATTCATATCCATCCGCACATAACGTAACCCTAAGGAATAAACGTAGTATAAATTTCGAGGACGAAATTTTCTTAACAGGGGGAGAATGTGACAACTGTCAAATTTGCATGTATCCGTACAACTATTAAACAGTAATTAGGGCTTAATAACGGTGTTGATTTACAATTATGACATGAATTGCTTTCTGATTATTCTTATCATACATACATGTGCATCATATATTGCATAATGTCATATCATTACTGCGCACAACACTTATTGATTCAAATGATGCACGAAGCAGAGATAGCACACTTATCAGACAAATCAGGAAAATGCTGACATAGTTCAGTACATAGACAGACATGGTATTGAGACATAGAACGAGCCAGAAGCCAAGAGTTACACTGTATAGTGTGTAGGAAAGTAAGGATCACAAAACTGCCTTCCTATTGATAGTTTAAGTGCAGGAAAGTGCCTGAAACTCACATAAACTGCAGAATTCTGCAGAAATCAACAAAAATAAGCATTTAAACAATTAAATATCATGCAAAAATATGGTTAAATGGTCCAGAATACTTTCCTAAGTATCGGGAATCAAAACTGTCACAAAAGGTAACATAAAGCACACTAAACTGCATAGTTTAGCACCTTAACGAACCGGTAACCAACCGAACAACCGGACACTACCCGAAACACCAAATTTTCACTAGAAGCATTGTTTTAACATTACCAAGCTAGTTATGGTCATAACACACTATATAACATCTAGTAACTAATTAACCATAACTAAACACTTGATTTTCAACTAACATAACTAACTAATAGTTACACCCTAACTCTAGACCCACCCCACCTATTTACGGATTACATGTGGCCCCACATGTAGATTTTATTTGTTTATTTTATGAGATTATTGTTAGGTCCGGTTTGTACTGGATCTGATTAACACAAACGTAGATGAATCGACCTTGATCAAAGTGCGGAATCCTTTGGATCAAGTCACAAAAGTACGACAAAGTATTCAACGTTTAAACACAGTCTGATCTTTCTATTAAGATGCTTTGAAAGTACACAAGTGCCAGTAGAAGTCAGACTTGACAGAGTACACCAACAGAATCAGCAGAAGTCAAAAGTTCTAAACGACATACCCTGATGGGGTATTTATAGGCAACTCAGGAGGTTAATAAGTGTTGTCCGATCGGATGGCAAGCCTTCAAATAGATGATTACTGCCTCAGTCGTTATTTCATTGTAAAGCCATCCTTCAAATAGATGATGAAAGTCTTGCTCAATTGCTCTAAGAGGCATGTTCTTCAAACATCGTGGAGGCTTAACATCCAAAGTTATATCGTTCTCCATTTTCCCAGAATGTCACAATCTGCTTTGGTCGTTGTGGCTTCCAATCAGGATAACCAACCTTGGCCTGCTACTTTATGTAATCCCATAGATGCTGATCATGTACTTTCACTTCAAGACACTAATTGAACTGCTTAATGTTCTTTGTCTTCACCAACTCATCTACATCCCACCACGGGAGGGTTTTGATGTCAGACAAAAACTCAAAATATTGTACCCACTGTTCCCGTCTGATGGCGTAGACTTGTAGATCTTCCAGATAACCCCAAGATAAAATATCACCCCATGAGATGTCTTTATTATGCGTGAAAACTGAAGTGCCCAAAGAGACTTCCTCTCCTTCGGCATCACTTTGAACCATTTCTTCCTCTCTTAAGCAAGATTTTCTCTGGGTATGGTTTTTGGTACACCTTCAGTTGAAACCTTTTCCACAATCTTTCTCTTGATCTCATCTTCATTTCGATCCTTGAACATTTCCGCCAACGAAGGAAATGTTTCATCAATTCCAGAATAATGGAAATCAGTTTCTTCATCAGAGGAATCTGAAGCTTCTTCAACAATCACATCATTGTAGTGATCAACTTCCTGAGCATACCTAAACTCGAATTCCCTTTCAGGTGACGGAGGTATCTCATCTTCGATATCAAATTTAAATTTCCCATCATTCAAACCCAATTCCTCCAACATCTCTGCCCTGGACCTCCGAACCTCGACCTCCCCCTCATTTTGAGCATGTAAGAAAATAACAGTAGGATTTGTGAGGAATACGTGGTCGACATGTTGTTTCCCAGATATAGAAGCTTCTTGATGAATATCATCCTCCTGCTCATTGATTTCATCATTCAAAAACTCTTCAATTCTTTGTTGCACATTTGGATTCTCAACTAGCAACCCAGATGATCTTTGATCATCATCATGATTCTTCTTTTCGTCTTTATAATCTTTCTTATCAGACTTGTCATCATCGACATTTTCATCTTCATCTTCTTCTTCATCTCCAAACAATTCTTTGTCAGAATCATCATCAACAATCTCTCCTCGAGCTATCTTAGCTTTTCTTCTCCTTTCTTTAATTTTGATTTGGCGAACAATCTCCTTAATATTGTAAGGAACTGAAACCGCTTTACCAATAAGAAGAAAATTCGGTGTCTCTTCCTCTACTTCTTCCTCATCTTTCCATTTCAACATCAATACTTCTCTTGCCTTCTTCTTGTTTTGCAAAACATACACTCGGCGAATGATATCATAAAGATCAAAAGATTCAGAAGACTCACCGACTAGCATGAAATCCTGAGGATCTGCTTAAGCTTCAGTCATTTCCACATCAATTTGATTAGAAGAACCTCCTGCTTCTGTTTGGCTTGAAGACCCAAGGATTTCTTCTGTATCAACCACCAACCCTTTTCTCCTTTGAGTTGCTTCTTGAGCCAACTCTCTTTCTCTTTCAATTCTCCGTTCCTCAGCTCTTTTGACTTCAAGATCATTAAAGGCAGCATGAACATCGATTTTCAGGTGACTTTCCATGACAACATATATCATGTTGAGCTGATTATCCTTCATCACTTTATCAGCCTTCATGGCTTCCATCTCCAGCTTCATTGCTTTCATTTCATTCGCTGATGCTTCATGAAGGTCACTAATCAACTGATTCAATGTTTGATTGATATCGTTCATCTTTGCTAGCTTTTTGTTCAAATCAGAAATTTCTTCTTGCATGACATCAAAGAGCTTTGTGTTATCTTCAACGTCATCTTCCAACTTCTTCAACTTTTCTTCTTGATCTATCAAAACCATCCTAATATCATCACTTATCTTCATCAGCTCTTCAATCTGCTTCTTTAAAGCGCCACGCTCAGCTTCAGCTTTAGCTTTCTCTTTTTCAAGTTCAACAACTTTCTTTGACAATTCTTTCACTGCTTCATTGTTGAACATATCGTAATCTTCATCAGGAATATCTTCTCTGTATACTCCAGTTGCAGGCGGAAGTTCTCCAAACAGATTATCAAAAGCTGCATTTCTTTGTTGAGAAGATTCTGGAAAATCTTGAATCGGCTGATCTTGTGGTGGAGGTGGTGGTGGAGGTGTAGCTTCCTTGAACCCTGTGAATTCAACATATTCATCACCACCTATCTTCTTTTGAATCTCAACCTCTGGTACTTCAACACTTGGCTCCTCTGGAATCTCAACACTTTGACTTTTTTCTGCTTCAGTAACCTTTGACGTTTCAACATGCTTTTCTTTCTTTCCAGCTTGACTTTCAGGTAAAGAAGCACTACCTTTTCTTGCACGAACTCTTCTCGGAACAACCCCAGCTTGAACTGCCTTACGCTTTGCTCTAAGCTTCTTTTTCTCAGGTGGCACATAGGTAGAATCCTCCTCATCAGATGCTTTCTACTTCTTTGATGGCTTTTTTCTTCAACTGAGCCTTACCACGACCAAGTGTAGTCGGGTCAAGCTCTGTTTCAGTTTCTGTTGACTCATCATCAGCATCTTCACTTGAGTTATCTCGAACCACACCTTCAAGTTCTTTTTCTTTGACACTTTCAGGTTGAGCACTTGAACCTTGATCCTTTTTGGCAGCTTCATTGAGTTCAGCAAATTATTCAAACGTCACTTTTGCCATATCAATTCCCTCTTGTGGAATGCTTGATGGATCTATCACTGGCTCGTCCACCAATCTCAGTTGAGGTTCTTTCGAAGGCCCTACAAAACAAGCATTAACAAAATCATTAGAAATATTTAACAATTTTTAAGATTCTAACTACCTTATGACTCCCCCTTTGACTATACCCTTTACTACAATCTTCGGTGTTGATTTCTTTTGAATAGGAACTGCAGGGGTTGTCTTCGGCATTCTTTTCCTTTTTCCATCTCTTACAAACCACCATCTGGTTTTCTTCTCACTTAACTCATTCATCCTTTCATCTTTATTATCAGATCTACTGTTCTCATGTCTCCACTTATCGTTCTCTAGAGCAACGTATGTTGGATTATTGATCCTCCAAATCATTCTCTTAGCTCTCTCCTCAGTTCCTTTGGTCACTCTAGCAATGGTTTCAGATGTCATATTCCTCAGATCCATAATATTACCATTATTCTTCGGAATATCCTTGAACTGATCATTAATCATCATCATGATGAATCGTGGATACATGATATATTTTTCACTTCCAGCCATGATGTTTTCTTTCAAATACTCAAAAATCACTTGTGAAATATTGTAACGTCTATTCAGCAACAAACTTGTGATTATGTTCATGATGTAGTCGGATGTCTCATCATATGCTCCCTTCCTGTGAGATAAAGAGTGTACCACACAGTGCATCATAAATCTTTAAGCGCTAGAGAAACATTTTTTTTAACATCTTTCCATTGATACTACCAGTGAATCCCATTCTGCACCACAATCCTTTAGCTAGACGTTCGGGACTGATGGTTGGATCATTGTCAGAATCACCTAACTCTAGAACTCTTCTAAGATCTTCAACTCCAAAATTAAATTCCAGATCCACATCCTGTCCGTTCTCATCCTTCTTTCTTACAGCTGAGTGTATCATTTTATCTTCTTCGTCATATCTAACTGAGTTCCAGAACCTTCTCACATGAGATTCGTATACTATGGTTTTGTCAGTTAAAGCTTTACCAATCCTGCTTTCTCTTAAAAACTTAGCTATTTCCTCAACCACAGTGTTCTCTGTATTAGTCGCATCTAGCAGACAATATACATTGTGACCCTTATCCCAGTCTTTTACTTTTCCCTGCAAAAGTATTCATTAACAATCATTTGCACAGGGTTATGAAAATTATGAAAATTTTGAAATTTTTCTAACTCTGGAACACTCTATGATTGCAAGTACTGAGAATCGGATGGCTGTCCGATCGGATTGTCATCCGATCAGATTGCCAACTTGTGCAATAAAGATGGTCAATATTATTTGAATCGGATGTCCGCTCGATCGGATTGCCACCCGATCGAGTTTCCACTCGATTCATGTGACATGCAAAATAATTCCTTTGACCAGTCAACTATATGAGATAGTGATTTTGAATCGGATGACCACCCGATCGGAGTGCTGATCGATCGGGTTGCCACTTGAAACAGTTGAAATTTTTTATCTTTTAGCGGCTGTCCGATCGGATTGAAAATGTTGTCCGATCGGATTGCCAATTTGACATGAGTGAACAGATTTCAGCATAATGATGTGGATAAGATGGCTGTCCGATTGGATTGCAAATGTTGTCCGATCGTATTGCCATCCTATTCATGACATGTGATGAATAGTGAAAAAGTGTTTTGGAATGAACTATCACCCAATCGGAGTTCTGTCCGATTGGATTGCCATATACTCCAAAACATATTTGACAGACAAAGGCACACGTTTCAAAGCATCAAACATTCTAACAGTTTAGGCACAGATCCCTAGGCACATATTCTCAGAAAATTTTAATCATGAATCATGTATTGAATTTGGTGGTCTCCCGATCGGACTGCTGTTCGATCGACTTGCACCTCGTTCCAAGAACAATCAAGAACACTAAAAAATTTCCTAAGTCTAAACATCAAATTGAACATAGATCCTTGTAGAGAATACAAAGGCGATCACAACCCTATGTTCATCAAGTTCTAACTCGGCCTAATCACTGACTAATTTGTCAATAAAAGTACCGACTGCCGACACATTTTAATCTTAGATCTGCTAGATTTTAACAATTTATGATACAAATTAAACCATTAAATCTGTTGATCTAATCCTCGTGACCAAAACCTCATGCTTGAATCTCATCAAAACAGCCAAAATCTATCTAGATCTAGCATTAAAGCTCCTACAGTGACGTCGACATGAAGAACATCAGTTAAACATCAAATTTTTACAGATTAGAGCATGAAAAACTTACCTTTGCCATTGTAAAAGTTGTGCTAACCAACAATCCAACGTTCTTATGAAAAGAGAGTGTGAAAATCAAAGATTAGAATGATAGAGTTTGAGAGAGAATAGGTCGGTCGGTCGAACGAATGAAAAGTTTGACTAGAACTATTGACCACCTATATATAGTGACTTTGAATCGGAGTGCTGTCCCATTGAACAGCTATTCGATCGGGTTGCCGCCCGAGCCAAGTACACTTTTGACTTTCAAAACTTTGACTTTTTGACCTTTTGACTTTTATTTTATCAGATTTTAGGAATCCACTTAAGTATATAGGTCCAAGTTAATGACCCTAGGCACTTAATTTGTCTACCAAGTCCAACTTAATGACCTTGGTTGACCCGAAACAAAGCATACTGACGTTTTGATCAATCTTTTTCAAACAATTTTATGAAAATTACAAGTTTCAACTTAATGAACTTGTTTTAACTTTTCATTTTCCCAGGTTTAACATGATAAGCTCCCAACCCATCTGTCCAATTCAGAAACATCCTGCATCTGCTTCAAGACCGTGAATCTGAAGATCAGCTTTCCGCTTTGGTATGTCGATAAAACAAAGTAGAAAATGTACAATCTTTTTAGATTTTAGAAAGTTTCTAGACTAGAAAGATTTGAAATCTTTTTGGGTTTAGAATGAATAAACTGAAATGAAATGCAATTTAGTAAACGTAAACTATTTACAAACATATTTTTGGTGAGCGTGTTGGGGAATCATATCAGCTACCGACAAGCTACAAGTACCGTTAAGCTTTGATTTCATACTCAGAATTAAACAATTCGCTTAGATTGCCGATATACTGATCCACTTAAGTTTTCACACACATTTCAATATGTTCAGGATACGAATTAGTGTATTAAGATCTTAACTTATACGCGTGTCCCACCTCAGAATATACTCCCGTATCCAGACTCCTATATTCAGTCTTACATGTGAGTGTACACTAATGATATATGTAAATGGGTAAATGCGAGACCATGAGAGCTCAGGTTAGAACTTCCGTTCAGACAGAGAGATGATGGCTCGACTTTCGGTGTGTCCTGTTTGGCGATCTTTTCTTCAACAGCACATGATTAACATTTTTCAATGTTTCATCATTTTTTATGCTGAGGGTAGGCTTTAAGAATAAAGCAGTGCAGAGTATTATACGAGGACTAGGCTATTGCTCCCGCAAAATCAGAAGTCCTGGCATAATACCCCAGATATCATCACGTACAAAGACCTAGTATGTCCGAGAGATGTTCCCCACGTAAAAGCAAGTTTTGATTTAGGTTTATATCCCGAACAAACTTACTAAATGTGTAAAAACCTATCGGTATATCATCAGCGAGACTGCTTAATGCTTTAAAACTTTACATTTCTTTAGCATACTGCAACTGTGTAGCTGATGTACTATCATTTTCCCTTTTTACACAAGCTCTTTTTCGGTTTTCTATTGTTTTTGGATTTTGAAATATCTCATGTTTTTGGGTTTTTGAATTTTTTATTGTTTTTTGTATTTTCTGAAAATATAACCTATCTCCCCCTAAATACCAAAACATGTAAAAAAATCGACAAACCATTGCAGATTGCTTTTCAACATCATCTACAGTGGTACCTTCATCAACGCCAATAATCCCCTCCGCAACCGATAGTAACTTCATACCATTAAGTTTCAAAAGATATTGAAAACGAGTTTTGTCAAATGCTTTGGTATGTAAGTCAGCTTTTTGTTCATCGGTGTGGATTTTTTTCTATTCGTATCAACTTCTTCTCGAAACAGTCTCGGATGAAGTGATGACGAATTTCAATGTGTTTGGTTTTAGGGTGATGAACAGGATTTTTTGTTATGTTTATAGCTGCCTCATTATCAACAAAGATAGGGGAGTTAAGAAATTGCAAACCGTAGTCTCGCATCTATTGCTGGATCCATAGGATCTGAGAGCAGCAGCTGCTAGCAGATACATACTCGTCTTCACATGTGGATAAAGCGACAGAGGTCTGCTTCTTACATTGCCAGGTGACCAACCGTGGTCCGAAAAACTAACATCCCGCTGTTGTTGACTTAGCGTTCACTTTGCAGCATCCGAAATCGGAATCAGAATATCCCTCAAGCGTGAAATTACCTTCTTTTGGATACCACAACCCCAGTGATGGAGTTCCTTTCAGGTAGCGTAATATCCTCTTGACGATCGTCATATGAGAAGCTCTGGGACTTGACTGAAACCTTGCTGCGAGGCGGGTTGGATACATAATATCTGGTCTTGATGCCGTCAAATACATCAGCGATCCGATCATGGAGTGATACAACATTTCATCCACCTTCTCTCCGGTGATATCAGGGTTTATTCCACGGTTTGTCGCTAACGGGGTGGAAGTTGGAGCAGTTCCCGACATCCCGAATTTCTCCAGAACATCATGAACATACTTCGTCTGATGTATGAACGTTCCCTCGGGTAGTTGATCAACCTGAAGCCCCAAGAAGAACTTCATCTCACCCATTGATGACATTTAAAACTTCTGCTTCATTACTTTTTTAAAAATCTTTGCAGAGTTGTTCATTTGTTGACCTGAAAACTATGTCATCCACGTAAATCTGGACAATCAGAAGATGGCTGTGGACTTCTTTTGTGAAGAGAGTGGCATCTATCTTTCCTCAGATGAAGTTATTGGCTATCAGATGTTGAGACAGTGTCTCATACCAGGCTCTCGGGGCCTGATGTAAGCCGTATAACGCCTTATTCAAGAGATAAACTTTATCCTTGTGGATTGGGTCGGTGAAGCCCGGTGGCTGTCCGACATATACCTCCTCCTTCACTTTACCATAGAGAAATGCCGACTTCACATCTAGCTGATATACTTTAAATCCTTCAAGTCGAGCAACTGGAGCATATACTTCAGTGAAATCTATATACCCTCCTGCTGACTGAAACCCTGGACAACGAGTCCAGCTTTGTTGGGAACAATAACCCCTGGATCATCCCTTTTGCACTTAAACACCCACTTGGTGTTTATCTTCCTATGACCATCAGGCAGGTGCACTAGTTTCAAGATACCCAACTTCTCAAACTGATTTAGCTCCTCCTCCATTGCGTTGACCCAGGAATCTTCAGTTAGTGCTTCCTTGTATGTTCACGGCTCAATCTGCGAAATGAAGCAACTAAGTGAAAACTCTGTTTGTAATGGAGCGACTGTAGAATAAAAACAAGTAAGGCCTTGGTCAATTTGTCGTCTAGTGCGGACGCCTGATTGCAACTCTCCAATTATCAGCTCTTCTGGATGGTATGAAAGAGTTCTTGGCATCACCTCACCTGGAACATCTACCTCACCTTCCAAATTCGTAATGTTCTGGTTTGCAACTTGTTCACTGACAGGAATTATCTGATCTGGAGACTGGATTTGCTCCCCCTCAGACTCTGAATCACCACGATCGAATGTTGGTGTTTCATCAGATTCTGAATTATCGTTGACTGTTGTCTGATTGTTAGGAGCTTGTTCACGTTCTGAAGATATCGGAGTTTTCATAACATCATCATTCTCTCCAGCACTGCTTGGACCAGCTTCATCATCGTTTGAAGTTTGTCGTTGACGACTAAAAGGTTCTGTTGGGAATCTTTCTTGTGATGAACTATGGTTCTTCCTCTATGTAGAATGAATCCCACAGAATATCGTAATTGAAGCGCCATGAGT
Source organism: Helianthus tuberosus (assembly GCA_030545235.1). NCBI lineage: Eukaryota > Viridiplantae > Streptophyta > Magnoliopsida > Asterales > Asteraceae > Helianthus > Helianthus tuberosus. Next base: position 153,890,219 of record CM060412.1, read on the forward strand.
CACCGGGATTCTAAGGTGGCATTGTATAACCCTAACACTCAACATTATGTGCTTCGATGATCCGCTTCAAGCTTGGAACAAAGACTCTTTTCATTGGACTTGTATATCCCACGAAGATACCTTCAATGCTCTTTGGACCAAATTTACCATATGGTTCTAGAACTGTGCAGGGAGACCCGAACGGTACCAAATACTTCAGGTTAGGTTTGCGGTTGTTAATCAGCTCGAAACACGTCTTGTTGAACTTCTTCACCATAAGAACCCGGTTGAGTGTATAGCAAGCGACTGACACTGCTTCTGCCCAGAAATTGACAGGTAACTTTGAATCAGCAAGCATCGTCCTGGCCGTTACAATCAGCGTCCTATTCTTTCTTTTTGCTACTCCATTTTGTTGTGGAGTGTATGGCACGCTGAATTCTTGCACTATACCTCTTTCATCACAATATTCTTCCATTTTGTTGTTCTTAAACTCTGTACCGTTGTCACTTCTTATTCTTCTAATTCGAGTTCGGTACAAGTTTTCAATCTTTCTGAACATTGACATCAAACTCTCAAATGTTTCATCTTTTGTCTTCAGAAACGTTACCCACGAAAATCTAGAATAGTCGTATGTGACTACTAAGCAGTAGAGATCACTAGTTATACTTTTGACATTCACTGGACCAAAGAGATCCATGTGAAGTCTCTCCAACAGCCTCGAGACTGAGTTCATCTTCTTTCTAGGGTGAGATTTCTTTCGTTGTTTACCTTTGACACAACTAATGCACTCCCCCTCAAGATGAAAACCTTTCAGATGAACCCCATTTACTAAGTCGTTGTGTACCAGGTAGTTCATTTTTCGCAAATGAATGTGGCCCATCTTTCGATGCCACAATTGTGACTCCTTTTCAGTGGCTCTTGACATGAAGCAGTGAGCCTGACCCGTGGTAGTAGTTGCAACGCTCATGTCCAACACGTACAGATCATCAACTCTCGGTGCTCTCATGATGACCCACTCTTCGGGGACAACAAACCCCGGCTTCAGAATCAAACATTCCTTATCTGTGAAGTGTGTTGAATACATACGATCACAAATCTGATAAATGCTCAGTATATTGTTTTCCAGCTCGGCGATGTAATTTACTCTTTCAAATGTGAAAATACCAATCGATAAAGTTCCTTCACCAACTATACAACCACCTTGATTGCCTGCAAATCCCACATATCCTCCATTAAACCCTCGAACATCAAACAGAAGGGTTTTCTTCCCCATCATGTGCCGAGAAGCTCCACTATCCATTATCCAACGTGAGATGGATCTTGAAAGCTCCTGCACATTTCAAAAACATTTAGTGAGATTTTGAAGCAACCCAAGCCTCTTTTGATTCAGGTAGCTTAACGTTGTTGTGTGTTTTTGCAGTGTATAGTGGTGGAAAGTTCTTGTCATTCATCTTTAAACTTTCTTCAGATCCAACCTCAACCTCTTTGTATAAGAAAAATTCGTCTTTTCGAGGTTGACCAGATGGTTGGTGTTTCTTCGAAACATACTTATTCCCTGGTGGGGTAGAAGTTTGTTTCTTAAGTTTCTCATAGTAATCCAAAGGAACATTCATCTTTACCGGTGTGGTAGAAGATGATTGTTTTGCGGACTCTGAAACCTTTGGTTTTAGAGAACTTGCTTTCTTTTCAGCTGTTTTTGGCTTCCAAGTTTGTTGAGACGAAGCGACCCGTTTGTAAAATTTATCAGTTTTAGTTACCGGCTTCTTTACGGGTTTAGTTTTGACTTTGGTGTTGTCATTTTTCAAAACTTTCTTCTCAACAACCATTGGAGCTTTGCCTTTTGCATCATTTTTCTTTTTCGGACTCTCGACAACCGCAGACTTAGGCTTCGAGTTGGTGCACTTTCGTGCAATGTGTCCAACTTGATTGCATTTGAAGCATGTTCGGGTGTCAACTACCCGACTTGTGCCTTCGGTCTGAGGCTGCGAGGCCTTCTTTTCAAAGAATTATTCATTTGTTTTTGAAAAATTCTCAGATTCTTGCTCGGAGTGTGAACTCGAGCTTTTCACAAACACCTTTTTCTCAACAAATTTCTTGTTTTGAAAGTTTCTTCTTTGATTATTCTTACCACCCTGATAACCACCCGACCATTTGTTTTGGTTATTGTTAGAAAAACGTGGTGGTACAACAGGTTTTTTGTAGTAAGATTTATCTTTTTCAAAGTTCAATTGCCTCTCGGAATGTTTCAATCCTTCGATTTTAGAAACATCAATTTCAACTAGTTTAAACACATTTTTCAATTTGTCGACATTCACATTATCTGATCCCGACATCTTGTACGTTACAAAAGTAGGTTTTTCACTTAAGTTGGTTTTGGATATTGATTTTGGAATGTAATTATTCAAAAAACATTCTTCATCCTTAGTTGAATCACTGTCAGATTTTAAAACGTTTTCAACCACATTTTTAACAACTTCGGACTGAACACTGTCTTCATCAGATGATGAAGTGAATGTGATATCGATTGTTTCGGGAAGTTTAATCTCATTTGTTTCATCATCATTAACCAACCCAGACTTTTTCTTTGAAAAATTATTCAACACTGGCGGTGGAACTTGATGATATCCAACCCCAGTTCCATCAGAGTATACATCCTTGCCAGCTTTGTTCTTCCCAATGGGTTTGGGAACTATGTGTTGAAGAACAAAACTTGTGGAGTTGTAATTGTTGAGTTTCAGATTGATGCGTTCATTTTCAATCTTAGCTTCCTGAAACTGAAGCTTCAGATTAGCAATCTCATCCAACTGTTGGTTGATTTGCTTTTCTTTTGACTAAAGAACCCCTGATAATTGAAAATTTTCTTTGCTTGTTTTACTATTTCTCTCATCAGAATCTTTTATCGTTCTTTTTAGCTTCTCATGATTTTCAGAAAGTTGTCAGTTTTCATGAATTAACTTTTCATTTTCTTTCCTAACTCGGTCTACTTCAATTTTATCCTTTTCATTTTTCTCAGTTAATTCCTTAATTCGAACATTTGAAGCTTTCACCAATTTGCCATGACTTAAGATTTGATTTTCAACTTCTCTGACTCTTTCAGTCAGTTCTTCAGTCTTTTTAGCACTAAGATATGCATGTATACTACAAACCTTGCAGTTTTTCATGCAATTTTTGAAGTCGGTTTCAATTTTGGCTTTATCAGTCTTACCAGACCCATTTGTTGAATCATTAGAACTGACCTTGCTCTTTGACTCAGTTCCGGACTTAGAATCTACCTCTAATTCCTTTGCTGCAAGCACTTTATCTGCCATTTTCTTTAAATTCTCTACAGCCATCTCTTTCGTCGTGTCGATAATCCCATCATCAAACTTATTCGACTTTAACTTCTCTTCCTAAGCTTCTCTTGCCCACATTCTTTGTCTCTCTTCCTCCTGTTCTGCTATTTGTTCGATAAGAGTCTCAACCAGAAGCGTTGAAAGTTCATTGTAAATAGTTCAGTTATCAATAAAATAATGTTATTTGATCCCAATATTTGTTTGTCTATGTATGATATTTTTCATGTTTTGATTTTTGTCAATTTCAAACTCTATATCGCTCTCTAGAGAGTTATACGCAAACTGGCGCGTAAACGTAATCGATTTAACGCGAAAAATACTCTGGAACATCAATTTATGCTTAACATACCTTAAATAACCTTTACATAACTTAGAACTAAGTTTTGAAGGATTTGGTATGGCAAAATCAAGTTTATTCGCTTACAGGGACTAAATTCGACAAACTACGAAAGTATGTCGATTCGTACTGTAACGAACATTCCGAAACATGACTATAAGTTAAACATACCTTAAATATCCTTTACATCGCTTAGAAATAAGCTTTGAGGGGTTCGGGGTGCTAAAATAAACTTTTTGGTCATTCAGGGACTAAAAGTGTCAAAAAGTGCATAAGTTTGCATTTTCGCGCATAACTTACGTTCTGAATACATCCGGACATCCAAAAATTTATGTAATCATTAAAATATTTTATTTTAGTGATTGGCATGAGAAAAATCCATTCGTCGCGTAATTTGGATCGTTTTTCGTGTTCGTGCGTATTTCGTCGTAATTAAGCGAAGAACGCGTCCGTACGACCAAACGAACCGACATCCGGCATATTTTTGAACATTTTTCATGTCCACTATGCTTAGGCATCATTTTAGGCCCTTAAAATTGGCTTAACGGGCTTTAAATGTGTCGGAAATTAGCCTAAACTATTGCAAGGGCCATTTCTGTAATTTCTGAAAGTTGTTTGCTGAACAGAAGCTCAGGCGGCCCGCGTAAGACCCCCCTTTACTCTTACGTGGCCCGTGTGAAAGTATCAGACCTGCAAAATTGTGTTTTCCAGCTAATTACAACCTGTTCCAACTGTTTAGGGGCCTTGCACATGGAATTTTCGAAACTATGGGCTCATATTACGGGCTCCCATGGTTTTAGAAAACAATGGGTGCAAGTGTACGGCCTAGATCAAAGCTCCGGTTTCAAGAAACGATCTTAATGGTTGTGCAAAAACTATATAAACCCCACCCATTCATTGTTGCAACCCACAATTGATCAGATTTTTCCCTAAGTTGAAGGATAAAACCTTCATACCTGGGAATTATTAGATCAAAGCTCCATTGCTTGGACCCGTTGTAAGTATTCTTTTGTTCTTTTACACGTTTTAGTGTGAAAGTCAAACTTTGTTTGACTTTCAGCTTTGACCAGTTTATGGTCAATACGAAGTTCACTTGAACTTCATAACATGAGCGTAATCACGATGGTTTTAGTCTCTTATTACTATACCTACTGATTACCACGCTATCTAGGCATAGTGACGAGTCGTAGTTTCGGCAAAAATGCGTATTCTTGCGTATTTTGTAACCAAACTACTTTTAGGTATCAAGACCATTTGTTTTGATACCAAACCTGTTTTCAAACTTCGTTAAACATGTTTTAACATGTTTAGCTCGTCACATTAGGTTTAGTGCTTATGTAGGGTCGTAAGGTGAGCGTTCTAAACAACCGCTTATACTTTCGAACCCGACCCGTTTGGTTGATCATTAAGATCCGTCCAAACACATTAGGTGACCATAGTTGCATAGGGAATAACCTTCCGAGGTTATACCTTATGGTCACTTCGTTTAAGTAGTTGTATGATAGGTAGTTTATATGCCTTAGGTAAATGACCAAAATACCCTTTTTACGCCAAAATTCATTTTAAGCATATGTAACATAATTTTTGACATCTAAACTGATTTGGAAACAATATGAGACATGTTAAGGCATATTTTACTTACCATAGGACTAATTATGCGGTCCGAACGCGTTTTACGCAAACAACGCGTTAAAGTAGCATAAGCTACCTAAACGGGTCGTAATGGGTCGTAAGCACTTAGGATAGGTTTCGTTTTAGAATATAGGCTTTGTTAAACCATATTACATGAGATCCTATACTCATGTGGTTTACAAAACCTCATTCTATCCAATCCTCCGATTTAGGTCCGTTTATTAACATAGATACTTATATTAGGTGCCGTTTGATTCCGTGATCTTTCTAGCATTGCTTGGTGGTTATCTAAAGACTATTGAGCAATCTCAAGTGAGTACATAGTCCCCTCTTTTACCGTTTTCCAAACGTTTTGGGGTGAAACAAATGTGCCTACTTGTTACTTTCGTGCTTTCCTTGTTTTCATATCATATGCTTGTTATGTTCATTAGTACACTTATAGTACATGATTTCATTATGTTTTTGCTATGTATGTCCATTTGTTGCATACTTAGTACATTGTTTTACATTACATTTCATCATCGTTTTCATTGATTACATTTTGATATATTCCCAAGACAGCATTCTGCAAGCCTTATTTATATAAATTCATCATCGTTTTCATTGATGACATTTTGATATATTCTAAGATGCAAGCTGATCATGAGAAACATCTCCGTCTTACTCTGGAACTCTTGAAGAAAGAGCAACTTTTCGCCAAATTCTCCAAGTGCGAATTTTAGCTTAAAGAAGTTCAATTTTTGGGACATATTGTCAACGAAAAAGGTATTCATGTAGATCCCTCCAAGATCAGTGAGATTAAGGATTGGGATACCCCTACTACTCCTACTGAAGTTTGTTCATTTCTTGGTCTCGCGGGTTATTACCGCCGCTTCATCAAAAATTTCTCAAAGATTGCAATTCCCCTAACTGCTCTAACTCAGAAGAACAAACCCTTTGATTGGGGAACCAAACAAGAAGGAGCGTTTCAGACCTTGAAACAGAAGCTTTGTGATGCGCCTATTCTATCTTTGCCTAAGGGTAATGATGATTTTGTCGTGTATTGTGATGCATCAAACTTGGGACTTGGCTGTGTTCTCATGCAAAGGAACAAAGTCATAGCATATGCATCGAGGCAGTTGAAGATTCATGAGAAGAACTACACCACTCATGATCTTGAGTTAGGTGCAGTTGTGTTCGCTCTTAAAATCTGGAGACACTATTTGTACGGTACAAAATGTGTGGTTTTCACTGACCACAAAAGTCTTCAGCATATCTTTAATCAGAAGGAACTCAACATGAGGCAACGACGATGGGTTGAACTTCTAAACGAATATGATTGAGAAATTCTCTACCACCCTGGTAAAGCGAATGTCGAGGCTGACGCTTTGAGTCGTAAAGAACGTTTCAAGCTTCACTGTGTTCGTGTTCAATTAGATATTCAAGCTCGATCTGATATCCAAACCCGCATTTCTCAGGCTCAACATACCTGTGTTTCGCAAGGCTTGATGGGTAAGGAATTACCCTATCACATTAAGCCTGATCTTGAAGTGAAGGACGATGGATCGTATTATTTCATGGATCGTTTGTGGATCCCAAGTCAAGACGATCTTCGCACCTTGCTTATGGATGAAGCCCATAAGTCTCGTTATTCTATTCATCCTGGCTCAGAAAAGATGTATAAGGATATTCGTACTCAGTATTGGTGGCCTGGTATGAGGAAAGACATTGCCTTGTACGTTTCAAAATGCCTTACTTGTCTTAAAGTTAAGGCTGAACATCAACATCCTTCTGGTTTATTGGAACAACCAGAGATTCTAGTTTGGAAATGTGAAAACATTGCTATGGATCTTATTACCAAACTTCCGCGCACTAAGAGAGGTCATGATGCCATCTAGGTAATTGTTGATCGTCTTACAAAGTCAGCGCATTTCTTACCGATCCGTGAGGAACTATCTGCTGACAAGCTTGCTAAGATCTATGTGGATGAAATTGTATCTCGACATGGTGTTCCTTTAAACATTATTTCTGACAGAGATGCTCGTTTCTCGTCTCGTTTTTGGAGAACCATGCAATCTGCTATGGGGACCCAACTTAATCTGAGCACAGCTTATCATCCACAATCAGATGGCTAAACTGAAAGAACAATCCAGACTTTGGAGGACATGCTTAGAGCTTGTGTGATCGATTTTTGTGGTAGTTAGGATTCGTATCTTCCATTGATTGAATTCTCCTACAACAACAGTTATCACTCCAGCATCAACATGACTCCTTTCAAGGCTCTTTATGGTCGAAAATGTCGTTCACCAGTCTGCTGGAATGAGATCGGCGAGGCTCAGCTTACTGGACCTGACCTCATTCTAGAGACAACAGATAAGGTTAAGAAAGTTCGTGATAACCTTCAGCCAGCTCGAAGCCGTCAAAAGAGTTACGCGGACCGACGACGCAAGCCCTTGGAATTTCAAGTCAGTGATCGCGTATTACTTAAAGTCTCACTTTGGAAAGGTGTGATCATATTTGGAAAGACAGGAAAACTTGCTCCTAGATACGTTGGACCATTCAAGATCGTCGAAAGAATCGGTAAGGTAGCCTACAGACTTGAGCTACCTCCTGAACTTGGAAATTTTCATCCAACTTTTCACGTGTCCAATCTCAAAAAGTGTTTAGCTGATGAGAACCTCCACATACCACTTGATGAGATTCGTGTTGATAACAGGATGCATTTTGTTGAGAAACCGGTGGAAATCATGGACCGTGAAGTCAAGTGGCTTAAACGCAAGCGAATTCCATTTCTCAAAGTTTGCTGGGAATCTAAACATGGACCAGAGTTTACTTGGGAATGTGAAGATCAAATGAAGGCAAAATATCCACATCTTTTCCCACGAGTTTCCTCTAAACTAATTTCGGGACAAAATTTCCACAAGTAGGGGAGACTGTGACACCTATGTTTGTAATCATTGTAAATAGTTCAGTTATCAATAAAATAATGTTATTTGATCCCCATGTTTGTTTGTCTATGTATGATATTTTTCATGTTTTGATTTTTGTTCAATTTCAAACTCTATATCGCTTTCTAGAGAGTTATACGCAAACTAGGGCGTAAACGTAATCAGTTTAACGCAAAAAACACTCCAGAACATCAATTTATGCTTAACATACCTAAAATAACCTTTACATAACTTAGAAATAAGTTTTGAAGGCTTTGGTATGGCATAATCAAGTTTATTCGCTTACAAGGACTAAATTCGACAAACTGCGAAAGTATGCCGATTCGTACTATAACGGACATTCCGGAACATGACCATAAGTTAAAAATACCCTAAATATCCATTACATAGCTTAGAAATAGGCTTTGAGGGGTTCGGTGTGCTAAAATAAACTTTTTGGTCATTCAGGGACTAAAAGTGTCAAAAAGTGCATAAGTTTGCATTTTCGCGCATAACTTACGTTCTGAATACATCCAGACATCCAAAAATTTATGTAATCATTATAATATTTTATTTTAGTGATTGGCATGAGAAAAATCCATTCGTCACGTAATTTGGATCGTTTTTCGCGTTCGTGCGTATTTCGTCGTAATTAAGCGAATAACGCGTCCGTACGACCAAACGAACCGACACCCAGCACATTTTTTAACATGTTTCATGTCCACTATGCTTAGGCATCAGTGTAGGCCCTTAAAATTGGCTTAACGGGCTTTAAATGTGTCGGAAATGAGCTTAAACCATTGCAGGGGCCATTTCTGTAATTTTTGAAAGTTGTTTGCTGAATAGAAGCTCAGGCGGCCCGCGTAAGACCCCCTTTACCCTTACGCGGCCCGTGTGAAAGTATCAGACCTGCAAAAATGTGTTTTTCAGCTAATTACAACCTGTTCCGGCTGTTTAGGGGCCTTGCACATGGAATTTTCGAAACTATGGGCTCATATTAGGGGCTCCCATGGTTTTAGAAAAGAATTGGTGCAAGTGTATGGCCTCGATCAACGCTCGGGTTTCAAGAAACAATCTTAACGGTTGTGCAAAAACTATATAAACCCCACCCATTCATTGTTGCAACCCACATTTGATCAGATTTTTCCCTAAGTTGAAGGATAAAACCTTCATACCTGGGAATTATTAGATCAAAGCTCCATTGCTTGGACCCGTTGTAAGTATTCTTTCATTCTTTTACGCGTTTTAGCGTGAAAGTCAAAATTTGTTTTACATTCAGCTTTGACCAGTTTATGGTCAATACGAAGTTCGCTTGAACTTCATTACGTGAGCGTAATCACGATGGTTTTAGTCTCTTATGACTATACCTGTTGATTACCACGTTATCTAGGCATAGTGACGAGTCGTAGTTTCGGCCAAAATGCGTATTCTTGCGTATTTTGTAACCAAACTACTTTTAGGTATCAAGACCCTTTGTTTTGATACCAAACCTGTTTTCAAACTTCGTTAAACATGTTTTAACATGTTTAGCTCGTCACATTAGGTTTAGTGCTTATGTAGGGTCGTAAGGTGAGCGGTCTAATCAACCGCTTATACTTTCGAACCCGACCCGTTTGGTCGATCATTAAGATCCGACCAAACACATTAGGTGACCATAGATGCACAGGGAATAATCTTCCGAGGTTATACCTTATGGTCACTTCGTTTAAGTAGTTGTATGATAGGTAGTTTATATGCCTTAGGTAAATGACCAAAATACCCTTTTTACTCCAAAATTCATTTTAAGCATATGTAACATAATTTTTGACATCTAAACTGATTTGGCAACAATATTAGACATGTTAAGGCATATTTTACTTATCATAGGACTAATTAGGCGGTCTGAACGCGTTTTACGCAAACGACGCGTTAAAGTAGCATAAGCTACCAAAACGGGTCGTAATGGGTCGTAAGCACTTAGGATAGGTTTCGTTTTAGAATGTAGGCTTTGTTAAACCATATTACATGAGATCCTATACTCATGTGGTTTACGAAACCTCATTCTATCCAATCCTCCAATTTAGGTCTGTTTATTAACATAGATACCTATATTAGGTGTCGTTTGATTCCGTGATCTTTCTAGCATTGCTTGGTGGTTATCTAAAGACTATTGAGCAATCTCAAGTGAGTACATAGTCCCCTCTTTTACTGTTTTCCAAACATTTTGGGGTGAGACACATGTGCCTACTTGTTACTTTCGTGCTTTCCTTGTTTTCATATCATATGCTTGTTATGTTCATTAGTACACTTATAGTACATGATTTCATTATGTTTTTGCTATGTATGTCCATTTGTTGCATACTTAGTACATTGTTTTACATTACATTTCACGCTATGTATGTCCATTTAGTGCATACTTAGTGCATTGTTTTACATCACATCACATGCTATGTATGTTCATTTGTTGCATACTTAGTACATTTGTTTTTCATCACATGCTTACATTTTGGTATGACATTTGGTTTGTTTAAATGGGACAAAAATACGTTCATTAACATTGGCCATGTCGTTCGTTAGTAGGTAGTGGTACCATAGGAATTGACAACTCCCGTTCCTGACATCCTTGGTATGTTTGGATGGAAGGAATGACCGAATTCGATACACATAACTCAGATAAACCTTTCATTTGTTTAAGGGTTTATCGCCACAGTCTCAAGGCTTGAATGTATGCATTTTCTCAATACCGCATAGATGGTTGTATCAGTATAGCATGCATTTCCACGAAACATAACTTTGAATTAAACTATGCTTTACTTCAATACCTTGTTTTGTGCATTTTACCTATGGTATAGTTGATATATTTTCACTTGCCATACATGATATTTTGAATACACATTACATGATTCACATTTGACACATGAACATTTGACATTGATTATACATTACATGGTTTACATTTTGACATAAACATTTTGACAATTGGTTTAAACATAAACATTTTACATTGGTGGTTTGTTTGGGTAAGTGATTTGAGTAACGAGGCGTGTGTAATATGATACAAGCATGGTGGATACGCCGCTGGTACTTCCTATATATAAGTGCTTGTATGATATTACATATCGTAGCGTTATTTAAATCATTTCAAATTAGACATATAACATTTTACACAAATAACATATTTTTCACAAGACATTGTTTTACAAAACAGTTTATTTTATACAACTCATTTTACTTGGTTATTTTATTAACCATACACCTTCTTTTATATAATCTGATTTCTTATCGAATTTTCATATGATTTATAAAAGAAAACACTTAACAAGATTCATGACTAATTTTTATTAAACCTTTCTTTTAAAACTCAAGTCATGAATCCTATTTTTACAAAACCTATGTATCTCAGAGGCATTTTTATGCTGACGTACCTATTTTCACATGTGTTTCAGGAGCTATTGCATAGGTTTGATCAAGATACACTAGGGTGGACTCGGGCCTTAGTGACATAAAAGAAGCAAGATTAGTTAAATAATATTATGAATTCTTGTTTCCTTTGTTTAAAGACAATGTATTCCACCTTTGTTTATAAATAAAACATAACTTTAATTACCATGGTTGTGAAACAATAATTCTGTTACAACACTCCCCGACGTTTCCGCCACGTTTTTGTTGTTTTACGTGGTCGGGGTGTGACACAAATTGCACTCTCTGTCAGCATCCCATCTCTGTGCACTTTTTGCCTCTTTCCAGGCACGATAATGTCTATCTTTTATGGTTTGTGCAAACACCTTTCTGTTGACATATTTTTCTTCTTCAGTATGAGTGTCTTTGAATGGCACAATCTTTGCCATGAAGGCATATCCCACAGCATCTTCTTCTGGTAACAAATCACTCCAGTCAAAGCCCTCATCATCATGGATAACTGCTAAGGCTCTTGACTTTTCTTTAGGAGCTTCTTCTAACTGCTTCATTCTCGGAGGTTCTGCTTTGTTTTGATGATATATGGCCTTTTTATAATAATCATCATGGAATGGATTGGCCGTTTCATCAGAAGCTGCATTTCGGCATTCTCGTTTAAAGTACACCTTTTGTTTGCACTTAAAACATGTAACCTTCGATTTGTCAAAACCTAATTTCGTTCAAGGTCCACCAATGGAATGTCTACCGGTTATTTCCATGAACCTCTGAGCCCTTCGAACAACACTCGCCATACACCATCTAATGCCAATCAACTCCATTTCTTCGGGGTCGATTTGATCATAATCCTCTTTGGTAAGGTTAGTGTTTCCGATTTTTCCGGCTACTAAGCTTTCATAAGATTCCAAGATGGATGCCAGAAATACCATCTGCTGCTTTGCTGCTTCTTCGCTGAAGTTTTGTGCGTTGTTGAGATTTACAGCAATGTTGCACTGGAAAATGTTTTTTTGGAACAGATTGTTGCTGTTGAGTTGGAGTCGATGAAAAAGATCCTCCATGTTATTCGCTGCTTGGAGCAGGACTGTTGTTTTGATTCTCTTGATTTGGCATGCTTGAGTTCTCTGCCGAGAACGCAATCTTTGGTGACACAGTCTTTGGAATCATGCTTCCTCGATAGTACAGATCGACATTTTGCTGGTACTGAGTACTGTTCACTTTGTTTGTCTTTCTAATCTCAAGCTCGTGGCTTTCAAACCTCTCAATTAGCAAATCAACTGTCAGATCCTTCTTCTCCACAGTGTTTCTCAACAACAGAGCAAAGTACATCCAATCCTTTTCATCAGGCAGTGAATCCATCAACTTATCAACCAATTCTTCCTCGGTAAACGTAATCCCATGTCTAGAAAGCTCGATCTTTAAGTGACAAAACCTCTCTATCATCTTAGAAACCGATTCATTTTTCATACAACCGAACAAATCAAATTCCTTTTTCAACAATTTTTTCTTGTTCTTAACAATTTCTTCTCCACCCACACACTTCTTTTCTAATTTTCCCCATAAATCTTTGGAATTTTTGTAATCGATTAAAGATATGATATCATCCTTCACTGATTGATGTAGCAATGCGATACATTTTTGTTCAGCAATGAAATTTTCTTGTTCATTATCAATTAAATTTTCATAGTCACTTCTTCCAATGTCAAAGCCATTCTTCAAACACTTCCAACTTTGGTATGCGAAAGCCTTCAACCAGTCCTCGAACCTATTCGCCCATCTATTATAATCTTCGATAGCCATGAGCTTGGGCGGTTTGTTGTATGTGCCATAAGCAGTATCCACGCTTAGTGAGTCAGCAATGGCTTTCTTAGGATTCGGGTTTGGAGCAGTGTTGTTTGTGTTGCTTGACATGGCGTCTCCCATGTTGCTCGTGTAAGCAAAAATGTCACTAAATGGGTTTAGAAAATCGTCCCCCATTTTAGAGTACCTGAAACAGTTTACAAACACTTAGACAAATTTTTATAATTTTCAAAAGTTTCACACAAGTGCACTTGAATCGGATGGTAGTCCAATCGAGTGGCACAATAAAAGCTAAGTACACGAATCGGATTGCAACTCGATCGGATGGTTGTCCGATCGAGCGATTGTCTGAACGAGTAGCACAATAACCTTTTAAAGAACTTTGACTTTTCAACACTTTCACCGATCGGATGGTTGTCTGATCGAGTGACAGGATGACGTAAGCACCAGAAGACAAGAACAACAATGCTGTCCGATAGAGCTATTGTTCGATCGGGTAACACTGATGATGTCAGCAACCAGATATCTATGAACAATCTAAGACAAGTCGTTCGTACAGCTGTTTGAACGAGCAAGTGACGTCATCACACATGAACAGTTCAACATAGTTTTTGATGATTTTGATCTAGTTTTTGAAGGAATTTTCTTATGAAATCTTGAAGGATTGTACTATGATTGATTGCGAACAGACTGATAACAAATTCTTTAAATTTTAACCGTAATTTCGCATTCAATTTTAAGTTTTTCTGGTTTTTAGTGTATGAAAGTGAAAAATTCAGTAAGAAGTGAGTAGAAAGTGAGAGAATTTGTCAAATTTCCGATGAAATTTGACTCTAATCGGCAAGAAAATCTTGAATTCCGGTGAATTCGTTGTCGTAGATCTCGATTCAGTCTCCTGAATGCTCTGATACCACTTGTTAGGTCTGGTTTGTACTGGATCTGATTGACACAAACGTAGATGAATCGACCTTAATCAAAGTGCGGAATCCTTTGGATCAAGTCACAGAAGTACGACAAAGTATTCAACGTTTAAACACTGTCTGATCTTTCTATTAAGATGCTTTGAAAGTACACAAGTGCCAGTAGAAGTCAGACTTGACAGAGTACACCAACAGAATCAGCAGAAGTCAAAAGTTCTAAAAGACATACCCTAATGCGGTATTTATAGGCAACTCAGGAGGTTAATAAGTGCTGTCTGATCGGATGGCAAGACTGTTGTCCGATCGGATGGCCCATCCGATCGGGTGACACAAGTCAACTTTGTTCAACACTTTTACAATCCAATCCCATATCCTGAGTTGTCATACTACGTACATACATACATAAACATAATTGTTCACAAAGGACATAAACATATAAAATATGACTAAATGCTGACGGAAGCTACAGAGGCATGAACTAACAATTATGTCTCACTTTTTAAAACATATAAACCATGAGGTAAACTAGTGTTGATGGATGTTATAAGGAACCATAAGATCATAACCATCATTCATCTTCATCACAACTCAACACCATACTCTCCACCTCTCCCTCTCCTCTCAGCCGTAACACACCCCACACACATCCATCATCATCTTTCACTTCTCATCCAATCCATACATACTCAAAGGTGTAAGAAGGTGTATAAGGAAGCTAGGAACTCTTGGAAGTTGAAGGACCACTCACACAATCTTTTATCCACCTCTTTTTCATCTTATGATCATCCCTAGCCTTGAGCTAGTAGTAAGATCTTCTACACTCCATTTTACATCTTCTTAAGTTGGTTAAAAGATGGTATAAGTTGTTAATCTTGAAGAACGCTATGAATCAAGAACATGAAACTTGATCACAAAACTAAAATCATAAGAAATCATGTTGTTTAAGTGTTGTGATGTTTGTTGATTGTTGATTGCTCATGTTTATGATGTTAAACATCATATGATCTTGCTAGATAGTGATTAAAGACATAATCTAGCAAGATGAGAGGATGATTATGTTAAGATCAAAGTAATCATCCATATGTAAATCATGGACTTGAAGTGTAAATTGTTTTTCTTGTAAAATGATGATCAAAGTGGATATAAAGTCTTGTAAGTCTATGATTTCAAGAATGATTTTTCAAGAAACCAAGTTAAAAATGCAAGATTTACCTAAGCTCGGTTGTTAAAGGAATTAACCACATTTTTAGTGGTTAATCAAGTGTAGAAATATATATTTAACAAGAAAAACACAATAAGAAATATTTTTAGAAAAATGATTTACAAGTTGTAAAGAACTAATTTCTTTAATAATGATGTTTTTAAATAAACAACCACACTTTAAAGGGTAACTAAGCTTACTAAACACACTAGTAAGTTACTACAAATTTTTGTAAATTTTCAAGTTCATGAAGTAGTAATTTATGCTTAATTTCGGCAAAATGGTAAGTGTTGATTGGTTTATTGTTGATTGTTTTATTGTTGATTGTGGTGATTTATAAAAGAAAATGATATGCTTGAAAGCATGGAAACCTCTATTTTTAAGGGGAAACTATGGCAAAATTTTTCTAAAAATTAATCACTTAGAAAAATATTTTTAAACAAATAATTAGAAGTATATTTTAAACCACGAAATTTTACATAAACTTTGCCATAATTTTTGTTACAAAAATTATAAATATTGGAGGTTGGTTTTTGTAAATAAAAGTGACTAAATATGTATTTAGGAAATATATATTTAGATGTCACCATGTGTGTGATTATTTGTATATTATGTGTATTAGTTATATTATTTTAGGACTTGAAATAATATAACTCACCAAATTACCAAGAAAATTACAAACCAAAATATTACCAAAATTTCCAAGAGAATGAATATATAAGTTATACTCAAAATATTGATAAAACCGAACAAGGAATATAACTTACAAAAATATTCCGTAAATTTAATTCATAAGTATATTTTGGTAATTAGTATTTTGGACACCAAGAGAACAAAAATATGATTTTGACAATTATTACCAAATATATCATATTTTTTACAAGAAGAAAATATATTATTTTTGGTAAGTAAAAATCTATATTTTTCTTGGAATTATTAGAAGATATATTATTTTTGGGAGAAAATATACATTTTCTTGAATAAACATGAAATACATTATTTTTGGGAGAAAATATACATTTTCTTGAAAATATATTATTTTTGAGACTTATATGAAATTTATAAATATTTTTGCCAAGGGAAAAATTATAAGTAATTTTTCTATGTAATATTTCTTAAAATATATATTTTGGGAATATTTATTGATGTGTTTTTATTAGAAATATTATTCCGGAAAAGTTAATACAAAATTAAGTTTGTGATACTTAATAAACACAATAAAAATACGTATTCTCGTACGTATAATTACACACCGGAATACGCCATCGATACTTGGCAAAAATATATAAGTATTAGAATACGAGTATGAATACACCCATCCTTGGGAAGTTATACATGTGCAAATACATAAAAGTGTCAAGTTAAAATATATTATTTTAACAATTATTCCAAAATGAGATAAATATAATGTAAGTTAAAATATTTATTATTTTAACAAATAATTATATAACATGGAATAATATTAAGGACACAAAGAAACGTAACTCAAAGACACTAATTAATACTAAGTCAAGGCACGACCCACCCGTCTAATAAACCCCGTAGTACGTTGTAGGTAGTCGTGCACACTAGAATAGGCTTTGAGTTACATCGGATCGAAGAACACAAGATTGTGAGTTCATGTTCCCCTTTTTTCTCTTAACTTTTTTCATTTTATAACTTCGGGGGTGAAGTACATGTTACAAATTGTTTATAAACATTTACATATCGAATGGTTAGCTAAGGAAAGGTACTGTTAGATCATGTGAGTGGTGGGCACAACGCTTAAGACCATTAATACTCGTAGTAGGACCAAGGGACATGAGTGATAGATCTATTTGGGTGTAGCGAGCCCCACCCATGTGGACCGGGGTTTGGCCCGTGAGGTGACTATGTCTTAGAGCCAGAAGCCCGGTGCAAAATCTGCTAGGTTTGAGCCTTCCTGCATCACGTCACACATATTAATGGCCTTGCAAACCATTAATCGATCTGTTTTCCTTGTTTGCTTTCATACCGGGTTTACAAATCATACATACTTATAATGATTACAAGGTTTAATCGAGCTCACACACTAAACACATGAACTCTCTCAACTTTTGTTGATGTTTTCAAACTACATGTATTTCATGAAACTAAGTATGGATCTGGCGGGCGATGAAGTTTTCAAGTCATGGCATAAAAGATGTCATCCAAAGTGGAGTCAGTTCATTGACTTGTTGAATCATACTGATGTCTTAGATACAGTTAGCATCTATGAATTCGTCCAAAAGCTCAAGAACAAGGATGAAGATGAAATTCGAAAGGCTAGACGACTTCCAGCTCCACAAAACCCCGAGATATACTATGGAGGTATTAATATGGGAGTTAGTACAAGTCAACAACAACAACCGAAGCTTCAGACTGTTGAATCATACTGATGTCTTAGATACAGTTAGCATCTATGAATTCGTCCAAAAGCTCGAGAACAAGGATGAAGATGAAATTCGAAAGGCTAGACGACTTCCAGCTCCACAAAACCCCGAGATATACTATGGAGGTATTAATATGGGAGTTAGTACAAGTCAACAACAACAACCGAAGCTTCAGACTGCGTTTGTATCAAGTACAGATCCTTATGGGAGATCGTTTGATTCAAGCGCCAATCTACCACCACCCAAACCAGCACAATTCCCTGGTCCTCCCACGTATCGTTATGGAAGACCTTTCGATCCGAACGCCTATCTTCCGTTTTCACAAGTTGCTCCTCAACAAACCCAACAACAACCCTCTCCTTTCACGCAAGCTACTCTACAACTACCTTGTCAACCACCTCCTTAACAAGCCTTTTATGGGAATAACAACACTCAATCTTCAAACCCCAACACTGTCAGATTTGATTCCTCAAACTTCACCAAAGTAAGTGTAGAAGGTGCTCAGGAACATATAGAGCTTCTAAACACAATGGTGAGTGCCTATTGTGAATTAGTCGCCGGTCAAATTGGAAACATTAATTTGACAGATGAAGATTTTCAACAAATAGGCAGGGAGGAAATGGAACTGATGGATATTAAATGGGCGTTTGCAAGTGCGGTCAGAAGAGCTAAGGACTACATGAGAAGAACGGGTAGAACAAGTTTGGAGAGCAAGAGGGATACTAAGTATGGTTTTGATAAGGATGCAGTTACATGTTTCAATTGTGGTGAGAAGGGACATTTCAAGAGGGAATGCACTCGACTAAGTAGACAAGGAAATCAAAATCCTTTCTAAAACCAGTCAAGCTCATCCAATGCCAATCAAGTAAATAATGAAAGGGGCATTGTAGCAGTTAACAATCCGGGTAATTCAAATCAGTCGGGGCCTTCCAATTCAAACAGGGCCTTAGTAGTTCATCCAGATGAAGGATGTGACTGATCAGTTCAACTGGGAAATCAGGGAACGGAAGGAAATGGAGGAACTGCTTGTTATGCTAAGATTATCGAGTATATCAAGCATGTTCACAGTGAGGAGTTCTCTGAGAATGATGACAGTTCTGGTTACAGTGGAAGCTCGGATGAGGAAAGCTCCGATGCGGGTGGTTATGGTTCAGATTTGGAAGTAAAGGAAACTCATGATGCTGAGGTTAACCGTCTGCTTAAAGAAGCTGAGGAACTGAAGGAAGCAGAAGAGCATAAAATGCAGAAATCTGTGTTGGTAAGGAAAGCTGAAGTCGCCTCCAACGAAACGGAAAAGTTCTTTACTGAGGATGGATCTTTCTCTTATAAGACTGCCTTTATGGTAACTGCTGCAGCTTCGACTAGTAAGGTAAACATCGAAACTTCTAGTGTATGCAATGATTGTGTAGAATTAAAACGTAAGCTAGAAGTAGTAACTAGTCACAATCAGGGTTTAGTAGTTGACCTTTCGAAATGCAATGTGGCAAACATGGCTTTAACTCACAATGAAAATGATTTCAAATCTGTCGTTGAAACGCTTAAGAAAAGTGTATCTGAATTAAAAAAAATAGTTTTGAACAAGCAAACGTGTATTAATAACTATATTAATATCATTGAGGAATTAAAGAAAGAGTTAGCCATTGCCAAATGCGAGCAGGATGCAATCAGGCTCAAATTGGAGAGTTATTCTAACTCCCGATATGTGCTTGATGAGTAAGAAATGCCACCTCCATTAAGACACAATTATACCAAGTTGCCTGATGAGTAAGAAATGCCACGGTTTGAACCATCTGTACCTCTTAATCCCGAAGAGTTCGCAGCAGGTTTAGGGTTCAAACTGGATGATTCATCAAAGGAATCGGAAAAGACAGAAAATGTGTCTTGTGCTATGGAACAAAGTCCGCCAATAATTGAGGATTATGTTTCATGAAATGATGAATCGGATGATTCAGATGAGAGTTATTAGGATTAATCTCTTGATAAAAAGAAAGGAGTAAAAATTCCAATTGAGAATCATACCTTGTGTGATCCTCCTACTCCCGTTGCCCCCGTTGTGCAATCAATTGCAAAACAAGAGATTGATTCGATCAAATCTGTGGATGAATCTGTGTCTACGTTTACAGGAGATAATGTGTTGTATACCTTGGTTGGTGATGATAAAATTTACTCAAACAAGGATTTCCCAATTAAAAATGTTAATCCATCAATGATTGGAAGAGTTTTTGAAGATTCTACCGATAAGTTTTTCGGTAAGACGATCCCGAGAGTTACAGTAACTCAGTGTGATCCTATTGCAAAATTTGAAGTTAGAAAACAATACGGGAATCAAAAATTACCAACTGAGAAACAACCAATCGAACCTAAAGGTAAACAACAGGAAAAACGAGTTCAACAACCTAAGTTTGAACCAAAGGGAGCTCGAAACAAGAAAAAGGGAAGGGATTTTAAATTTGTGGCCTCAAGCAGTACTGACAAAATTGAGACTTTTGAAAACAAATCTAATACTTCTTTTGTTCAACAAGTAAAAATTTTGAAACGTAACAGTGATAACAATTACAATCAACATACAAATGGGTGTGATAATGAAGCTAGTACCTCAAGGCCTGCAAGTTCAACATCGGGACATCGATCAGAATCTCCTAAATTTGTTGAAAGGAGATCATGTTTTAAATGTGGGGAATTTGGGAATATAATAAAAAATTATACAAACCCACCAAAACCAAAGTTTGTTGAAAAAGCCCCTCCTGAAAAGGATTACCAACGTTGTTCTGTGTCACCTAAACAAGATAAACGAATTGTTAAGGAACAAGAAGCAAAACAACGACGCAAAAATGTTAAGGTAATCGAGAAAGCTTTAAAACCGGTTGTTGTTGAAAAGGGACCAAGTTCGTCAAACTGGTCAAAACCAGAAGTGTCTAAATCTGTAAATAATAATCAATCAGGTAAACGACAACAATCTTGGAAACCTAAAACTGGTACAATTTCAGGGGGAGGCACACCATTTCTGAATTATCAAGAAATAGAAATCACATTTCTTGATGATAAGGGTCGACCCAAGACCACTAAGGCTTGGGTCCCCATCTCGAACTGATTGTGTAGTGTGTTGTGTAGTGTGTTCTAGGAGGAACTGTGAATAGTCTTTGGATTGTTGACAGTGGAGCATCTCGGCACATGCACAGGCGACTTAAGGCTCCTGTACGATGTGAAAAGCATTAGGGGAGGTTATGTTGCCTTTGCTGGCGATAAAGGCGGATCAGAAGTGACAACGGCACGGAATTCAGGAATCAGGTTATGGACGAGTTTTGTTCTTCTAAGGGAATTCTGCATGAGTACAGTTCTTGTTACACTCCTCAACAAAATGGTGTCGCTGAGAGGAAGAATAGAACACCTATCGAGATGGCAAGAACTATGTTAGTGGAGTCGGAGCTTCCTGTTCAGTTTTGGGGGGAGGCTGTGGCTATTGCTTGTTGTACTTTGAACATAGTTCTTACTGTTAAAAGGCATGGGAAAACATGTTTCGAATTGTTGCACAGAAGGAAACCGAATGTGTCTTACATAGAACCTTTTGGCGCTCCATGCACTATGATTGACCCACATGGAAAGTTTGGTCCAATGGCTATCCAAGGCTTCTTTCTTAGGTATGCTACTCCAAATTTCAGGTGTGGAATCTGGAAACGAAAAAGATTGAGGAACAGGGTGAAGTCAGGGTTCAAAGGTACACTGAATGTGTGAGAGCTTCGGGTGCTCCTTGGATGTTTGATTATGATGGACTGTTTGATGAGGCGTCTGCGCAGAAGGTGATGCAGCAGTTGATTCATCATAAGTACGACCAATTATTGTTAATCGACAAGAATCTGGTTTGGTTAATAAAGTTGTTCAAAATGAGGAATTTGAAGATGCAGTAGATTATAATGTTTCATCGGAAGATGAGGAGTTTCATGATGCTGATGAAGCAACTCAGCTCCTGTCCAAGCTCCTGTTCAAGGTGTTTCTGAAGCAACTTCTCAGGTGCAGGTTCAAGATAATGCTGAAGGGAATGCATCCTAATCTAACGCGTCTCCAGGCATCGATTTAGTTGTTGATTTGAATATCAATAACTTAGGTATTAATGCTCGAGTTCCCGATGTTACAGAAACTCGAATTCATGATACCCAACCTAGGCAGAATATTATAGGAGATGTCCAAAGTGGTGTACAAACACGTAATCAACTTTGAAGGAACCAGAATGCTGGATTGTATTCGGCAATTAGAGAATCCAGGGAACAGAATCATTGGTCTTTCGCCTGCTATGTTGGTCAAGTTGAGCCGAAATCGTAGAAAGAGGCGATGAAAGATGATTCATGGATTGAGGCAATGCTGGAAGAACTTCAGCAGTTTCAGAAATTGGGTATGTGGAAATTGGTTGACAGGCCCCCGAACTATAAGAAGATTGGTACTCGATTGGTTTACAAGTGCAAAAAGGATGACCGAGGTGTCGTTGTGAGAAATAAAGCGAGATTGGTTGTCCATGGCTTTAATCAGGTAGAAGGCAGTGATTATAATGATGTTTATGCATCAGTGGCAGGTCTTGAGGCGATAAGGACTTTCTTGGCTTATGCGTCCTACAAGAAGTTCACTGTTTATCAGATGGATGTGAAAAGTGCATTTCTTCATGGTGTGGTCGAGGAAGAAGTATATGTTGAGCAACCACCTGGTTTTGAAGATCCGATTCATCCTAACAGAGTTTGGCTTCTAAACAAGGCACTTTATGGACTTTATCAAGCTCCGAGGGCTTGGTATGAAACGTTGTCTACCTATCTGTAGCAGAATGGTTTTCGGCGTGGGTTGATCGACTGTACTTTCTTCATCATGGAAAGAAACGAGGATTTGTTGTTGGTTCAAGTGTGTGGATGAAATCATTTTTTTAGTCTACAAATGTTGAAATGTGCAAGGAATTCGAGCGGGTGATGCAAGAGAAGTTCGAGATGATAGCTATGGGAGAAATGAATTTCTTTTTGGGTTTGCAGGTTCATCAGTCTGAGAAAGGGATCTTCATTCTTCAGACAAAGTACGTTAGGGATATCTTAAAGCGATTTCAGATGGAAGACTCGAAGCTTGCGGGAACTCCTCTGGTTCAGAATCATGGAATTACTCCTGACGGAACCGGTGAACATGTGGAACCCTCTCTCTATTGTGCTATGATCGGATCTCTCATGTATCTTACTGCTTCAAGGCCCGATATTATGTATCCAACATGTCTTCTTGCTCGTTACCAGTCTAATCCGAAGGTTTCTCATATGATGGCTGTTAAGAGGATTTTTTGTTATCTGAAGGGTTGTCCAGACACCGGTCGGTGGTATCCTAAGGATGATAACTTTGATTTGATTGCATTCAGTGATTCTGATCATGGTGGCTGCAAGATTGATGCAAAGTCAACATCAGCGGGATGTTAGTTTTTGGGGAATCGTCTAGTCACGTGGAAATGTAAAAAGCAGACCTGTGTATCTACTTCAACCTGTGAAGCTGAGTACATGGTTGCCTCAAGTTGTTTCTCCCAAGTTCTGTGGATCCAACAGCAAATGCACGACTACGGTTTTGAATTCCTAACTACTCCTATTTATCTTGATAATTCAGCTGCTTTACAGATCACTCGTAATCCTGTACAACACTCAAAGACAAAACACATCGAGAAAAAGAGAAAATGATAGTACATCAGTGGTCTGTCGAAACCTCTTTGAACCTAAAATGAAAAATGATAAGCAGCTCTATATAAGATGTATCGGTAGGCTCACAATTATTTTAATGTGTGCATGGTGATTTAAACCTAAATCGACTGAAGACTATGTGGGAACCTCTCATTGGCATATGGTTTTCGTACCAAAATTTCGTTTGATAGAATGCCGAGGTTCTGAGATACGTGGTCTTTATGCTGTTTATCATCTGGGTATCATGTTTGTTTCTTTTACTAGAAAACAACGGGGACACAAGTCTAGAACTTCCATGATACCATACGTACATGTAAATATCATACAAACATGTATATAATACATGATGCATTCGACCTCAATAAGTGATAAACAATCACATGTACCAATCAATAAGTGATAAAATATCATAGTTTATCCGGGAGTGAAGTTCGTCTCTTTGTCTGTACGATGGTGCATGCATCGAATATCAAGTTCCTTATCAATAATTGATTTTATCACATAGGGCTTGTATTCACCCAAAAATAAGTGAGTATCTCACATCATATACATTGAAAACAGATGATAAATGGTATACTCACCAGTAAGATGAACTCTCGTGCATACCTTGATACGGGAATATGTCGTGTGTGGATGAACACCGGTCGGTAAGTATAAATCATACCTTAATGTATCCCCTAACCGCGAGTACATCCGATAAGTTGAGCTTAAGTGGACATCAATACCGATAATCGTTATAGGATGCTTATCTTAATATTAACTAACTGAACAACAAGAGCGTTTTGGCATGTCCTTACACTGATACGATTCTCTTACCCTTGAAACTCGCAAAAAGAATGTCTGTAAATATTTATTTACTGCTTTCAGTTTCTGCATCTCTGTATATATTTATTTACTGCTTTCCGTCTTTATGATTGAAATATTCAAAAATGCCAAAAAGATTTTAGGTGTGTTTTAATATAAACTTTATAAAAACCAAAAAGATTTTATTTCTATTTATTTTTTATTGTACGATGTTGGATCTCGAGTCTTTACCACCTGAAACCTAATTGGAAGCCGGAATAAAATTACATCTTCATAAACGGTTAAAATTTAGCAAGTTTTGAAAGTTAAAATCTAAATTGATGAAATTTTCAACTTTCAAACTGTTGTCGGTCGGTAGTTGATTGATTGTTGGTCACATGTGTGTCGTTTGTTTACATTGACTATATTCCAAGTGGTTTTTCTCATTATGTGTTTAGCTCTGTTGTATGTGCAGATGTGGCACTCAACCCAGCTAAAGACAAAGAGAACATGTTAGATGAAAAGGTGTGGAACGAAAACACGACATTGATGCAATCAGAGGATCAAGATGATCGAGTTGCAGCTGACCACCCATCAACACCAAAAGGATCTGAAGTATTGAAGATCAAACCTTCACCAGCAACATTCAAGGGGGAGTTTGTTGATGCACCTCCTGTTTGTTTCAAGTGAAGACGTCTGAAGAACCGACAATGTAAAGTCGAACCATCACGAGCAGCATCCAAGGGGGAGTTTGTTGATGCACTTTGTGGATACAGCTCGTTGATGCACTCAATATCCTCCATCAAGTCTCGGTGCGATCTTGAATTAGCATGACGTTCATTTTGTTAGCGTTGTAAAACAGTTTGCAGTTTGCAACTGTTAGTTATTTTGTGTTTGGCTCCTATTGTATGTTGTCTGCAAGTTTCTGTCTTATGTAGGTTCCCTACGAAGAGTCTTAAATCTTCGTGGGTATGTATGTTGGACGAACAATGGAAGGTTCACCATGAACAATCTCCAATGAAGAGTGAATGTTCGCTAGATAGTGCCCACGAAGAATGTCTTTGATTGCTCACCACGAACCCTCAAGTGTTCGTGGTCTCTGAATGTTCACCAAGAAGATGTCTAATGTTCGTGGATCTTGTGATTCTTCGTGGTGTTCTAAAGGTTCGTTGACAATATCCATGAAGACTCCTAGTCTTCGTGGAGCTGGTGATTGTTCGTGGCCGAGTAACACTCTTCGTAGTGTTAATGGGTATTGGGCCTATATAAAGACATACTTGCATCTCCATTCAGTTAAGACAGTCCCTGTGAAAGTTGTAAACAATGTGTGTATGTGTGTTCTGATTCTCTTCACTTAATCAAAGCCTGTGAATCTTTGGTTACTTTGTGTTTGTTCCTTTTTGCTTTGGTTTGCATACTTACGTGGATTCCGCACTCATGAGTGTGTTATAAAAAAGGAAGTAGGTTTAATCTTGAGGTTTGCGACGAAAATGTTGAGTTTTCCGGCCAAAAAGTTAAGTTTTCCGTCCAAAAAGAAGTTTTCCGGCCAAAAAGGAGTTTTCCGGCGACTTCAATAATTGGGGATTTTACTAGAAGAAGGATCCTAAAGGTCCGTAATAAGGTTACAAAAAGGTTTGAGACAAAAAATGTTGATTTTTTCGGCCAAAATGAGTTTTCCGGCCAAAAATGTTTTTCCGGTGAGCGGAGTCTAACGGCGTTAGGGTTCTGTTAGTCAGGATCCATTGGTGGCCAATATGTTAATAGTTGGGACTATCAGTGGTTATTTTTGTAATTAGGACTGTTGGCGGCCAACGACGAATAGTTGAGATTATTAAATCTAATATTCCTTTAATATATATAGACTGGTGTGTCTTGGAACTTTGTTTTTTTCTCCTAGCATATGATATGCTCCCAACAACTAAAATAGCATCTAAAATTACACTCCCAAACTTAAATGAAAATTAACCAAAGATCGCATTTAAAAACAAAAGAACTGCCTACAACTTTTAATCACCCCTATGAAAGCCAAAAGACTTAAATGTGAACAGAGTTAGATTATGAATTTTATCATAAACAACCAAACACTTAATCACTTGCCATGGGCAAAACATGAAGTTCTAACCCAGACATATAAAAATCGTAGATAATCTACAAATGGTTGTTGATGTATCATTAGTGGGAAGATCCAGGCCTGAACTAAACAGAACAACACACTTTAAAAATGAATCCATAGTTGTGAAGTTGGTCAGGGTCACCTACAAGCATGGATGTAAAAGTCTCTAGGCGCTCCCTAGTCGGTCGACTAGGGAGTTGAGAGTACTCGGCCTAGGCGGAGAGTACTCGGGGATTACTGGGACATGTTAAATTATAAAGAACTTAGTTTTCGTAAATTAAATTTATGTCAAATAAAAGTTTACTAATATTCATTTGATAGACATAGAAATTATGTTTTATTATTTTTTAAGTCAAACTCGGCCTAAGTTGACTTGCTAGATCCAATTCTAGCTGAGATTGACCGCGATTGATCGATTTCAAATAATTAGAGTAATTAGACGGAGTTGAAAAAAGTCGTCTCGGCAGCCTACCTTGTAGGGACTACTCAGAGAGTACTTGGCCATGGAGACCTTGTTTTACAACCATGCCTACAAGTATTTCGTACCTCCTACCTCCGACTTTGTTTTATTAGGTAGAAGTGTGATGTAGGAAGTCATCCCACATTATATATGCTGGCAATCAGATACCGAATTGATTGATAAGACCACAAAGATTAACACAATCAGATACTTATTGAGCCGGTGTGCTTCAAACCAAGCGTTGTTTAGGAATACAGAGACAAATTTAACAGTAATTATAAATTAACCTGTATACATTATAATATACTAGCACGCCCCCTAAAACATAAGTTACACTAATGATACTTAGATCCTTATACTTATTATAATAAATTTAGTTTTTATTTTCAACATTTTCTCTTAAACTAATCTTTAGTCCAAGGAAGATCTTCAACACTTGATTTGTGTTAACAATAATGTATTTTACATGTCCTCATATTCGGTCAAGTTAACCTCCACACTTCTCTCCCATTTTGGACATTTATTAATATAATGTCCAAGCTTGTTAGACTTGTAACACCATCCTTATTTTTTCGGGACCACCAACCTATAAATGGTCGGATTGAACTCCCACAACCACAATGCTCACATTTATGGTCTTGAACCTTCTCTTTTCCAAATCTTTTGGTGAATTGAAGCTTTTCATATACGTCTCCCTCCTTAGTGGACTTCTTGATGTGTTCTTCCAAAGCTTTTAATGTCCCAACAACTTCCTAAAACGACATTGTATTAAGGTCAACATGATCTATTGCCTTTTCTATCTGACTATCTGGATTTACTTTTCTGTTAATGATCCTAAAAGTTTTAAAATCAATATTTTACCATCGAATATATGACCAAGACTACTTGCTTGCGAAACAATCAGACTAATTAATTCCAAATATGTGACAACTCGCATTTTCAGGTGAACACCGCTAGCTTTCTCAATTAAATCTTTATGATTTTCTAGCATACGTACATGCATTCACATTACACGTGTAGGTTATAACACACATAACAACATAAACTAGTGGGACTTGTTGGTTCAGTTCTGATTTAAACATAAAGGAAAACATGAAAACATACCTTTGATTGCATCCGTAATGTCCAGCAAAGAATCCAGATGGAGACGCAACAATAAGGTTTGACATGATTGTCATCTTGGTCTGGTTCCTCCTTAGGGTGCTAACTGATGATGGGGACTTAGAAAACCGAAAGGGTATCGGCTGTAGGAGATGGAGGTCGAATTATGATGTTATGATCTTATGGGGTGTGTCTAATTGTGTAGCTGAGTAACCCTTTAACCTCCATATAATTCTCCTTATATAAGCACCCAGGAGGAAACCTAATTAGTTAATAAGGGTAATATGGTCCATCAACAATTACCAACTAATTATTCAATAGGTTATTATATATTTTGATCTATATTATGTAAATGATTATAATGGCTATAGATTAAATATTAATACATAATATATTTAATCTTACATTATCCCACTTAGCCGAGTAATCATTTACTATGAGTATTAGATAAGCCTGATCAGGAGTTAACGCTCATTTTAGCCTTAAACAAGTACTATAGCAGAGAAATACAGCCGTTGAATCATTATGCGACTCAGGACCCCCATTAATCATACAATAGCCTTAATTTAAAACCTAATCGTCATGATCAAAATACGCATAAGCCCTTTGTTTGATTTGTAACTTTATTTGTCTATATGCCGTTATGCTAGCTTGACATATTCTTAGAGACATACAAAATCAAACTGATGAAGAAAATTAACTAATACTTAGTCATTCATAGTACGATATGCAGTTGCGCATGACTATCAATTAATACCCGTCTCTGAGCTCTCTTAATAAGACTTATGGGTAATAGCCCTTCAGTTATAGGATCCTTAAGCACATCATAAATGTATTCAATACAAAACTTAGTTTCCTCAATTCGTTTATAAACGAATAATTAATTGTGTATCGAAATTTAATGTAGCACCTCTTGAGCTGTTACTGTTCAAGGAGTCATGGTAGCTGACTTTATCACACTAAGTCTTCAAAAAACATTAATTATATGGAGTTAATAAACTTATGAGTCCACTGATAAATTTCTAACAACATTTAGTGACTATATTATGTCGTTATAACTTAGGTTGTTAATATCAGTGCATTATGACTCCTCCATGAGATAGGTTTTGTCTGCTGACATAAAGATATACCCAAAATTACATTTTTTCATCTTTGAATATTTCAAAGTTAGAGTAATAAACCGGTTTTAATTCTCACTTCTTCTTTAAATTGTAGTCTCTCGTTTCTTTAAAGATACTGTAATATTCCATTAGATGCTTCACATTAATCTAGACATATCTAGTGTGTGGCAATGTGAGTAATATCTAAACGAGTATAGACTTGAACTTACAAAAGGCTTCTAATTAATGAAGCGTAAATAAACAATCTCATTTATCCTATTATCCTCTAAAGGAGAGTAGTATTATTTGTTACATACGTAAGGACCCATTTACTGTTAAACTTATGGAACAGAACTAATGTCCCACTGGGTCTATCTCGGTATGTTATGATATCTATTACGTAAGAGATATCTCTGAGATATATTATATCAAAGTTTGTGTTAACAATACTTTGACTTATGTAACACATACTTGTCAAAAGAATGTCATCTATATAGACAAGTTTGTCTTAATTGCTCCCACTCATTTTGAGGTAGGTACATTAATCCACTTGATTCTTGATGAAAATAATTACGTTAGCTTTTCATCACATTATAATGTTTGCATTAACCCATACATGGATTTTATTGGCTGATAGACAAACTGTTCTTTAACCTTCAGTTTAGAAATTTCAGGTTGTTTTATGAACATGTAAATATGTCAGCCATTTGTTATGGAAAATTGTTTATAATGTTCATCTAATGTAGCTTTAAACTATTATAAGCTACTAGAACAGTGATGGTCATCAAAGAAATCTTTTGTTAGATATGTAATAAAGATTCTTTAATAATTTATCTCTTCCTAAGTATAACCTTTGACAATCAATCATGCCTCTTTGTGTCTTAACGCTTATATTAGGATTTGATTTAGTTATGAACACTCTTAAGTAATTCAATCATATCCCAAACGTTACACGAACATATAAAATCAGTTTTACTAGAAAACTGTTTTATTCCATTCAGAAGATTGATTGATGCTAATGGCTTAATTTGAAGAGATAGGATCAGTAAACTTTTCCAAAATCCATTTCAACTTCAGTTAGGGAGGTTATGTAATCATCAAAGTTAGTAGGCTTTTAAACCTAGATGACCTCCTGAGTTGATTATTGGGTTTATTAGAAGTTTTAGTTTTATGGATTAGCTCTTGGTTAGGTTGCTATCATTTTCATTCTAAGTTTATAAGAGTTGGTGCAGTATGGTGTACAAGAGGTGTAATCGGAGTTAAATTCGGAGTGAAATTTAATGACACTCTTCCCCCCGCCTCTTGTATTCCTTGCAAGTCATGATAAGGACTTTGACTGCTCCCACTGACCTTAGAAATCTTTAGGAACTCAGCATGCTTAGGGTCAATACTTAACGACCAACTAATTCTAATAGAGAAACAAGTTAATGACGTTAGTCGTTGTAGTTTCTCTTATTGAGGATTATGTTAGTTTAGGTAAGAAATCTAAGTGCGCCCACAATTAGGCAACAATGAAACTTTTGTAAGAGTAGCATTAGATTTAAAGAGATAAGTTATGATAGAACAGTGTCATAATGGAGCAGTGTCTTGTACAAGAGGTGTAAATTGGAGTAATATAAAGTTGTCACTCCCCCACCTCTTGCAACTATTGCAAGTTATTATTAAGACACTTAATGCTCCCACTGATCTTTGATATCTCTAGAAATGCTACAAGAGAAGTTTCAATGAGGTACGTGACATGGGAACCTATCATATATATGTTAGACTTTAATTGATTTCCTTAACGTCCAAGTGTCATAAGAAACTTAAGGACATATTTAATAGAAATCTTAATAAGTAAACATATGAATAGATTTCTTCTAAGACTGTGGGCCATATGCGACAAAAGTTAGATACAAGTTGATAGTCTGATAAATGAATTATGTCTGAATATTCCATTTGGAATAAGTTCCACGAATGTCAATGAATGACTTATGATGGACCCATACTTATTCCTTAAGCCAAGTCATATGTTAGGGCTTTAATGTCATGATTTAAAATCACTTAGAATGAGATTAGATAAAAAATCATCCTCATTAACCATGTCATGATTTCTCATGAATTTCAGTTATAATGGATGAAATTTATAAGTCTCATTTTCCTTTTGTCAAATTGTCATTTGCATGATAACAAAAGTTGTGAAAATGTAAGGTATCATCTAGTTTTGTCTTAGTAATGTTTCAATCCAGATATTTAGAACAAATAAAATGAGAGTTTAAGGTAAGTGTGACTTTATGTTGACTATGAAAAACCTCACAACATTCATAACATTGCTTAATTATGATACTATATTCTGATTAATCGTCAGAATATATAAGGTATCGAAAAAGCGTTGTTAGAAGACTGCTTATTATGGTTCTTATAGTCTTAACATTTAATTTTGTCACTAACTCTCATGTTAGTTATTTGTTGACTTCTGATAAGGAAACGTTTAAAACTAGAGTCAACTAATCATGTGTTAATAGGAATATTAAAGAATTATCAGACTTAAATATCATTAGTAAGTGACTATCTAATTAACTTATCCAACTGTTCTTTAGAGTAATGGATAGTCTCGTTGCTTATGCCTAGTCTAATAGCATAATTATGCAGTGAGATTTTCACTTGAAGAACCTTAGAGTTGGGATTTTGTACTTGTATTTTGTCTATGGACCTTAGAACAATCCTCTTTTAAAGTTTAAGTGGTTCTAAGGTGAGTAACAACTTATTTTCCAGCTTCAAACATTTATTTCTTTGTACATATGTTGCTTATCAACACACTCATTATACTTTGGTACTTTTGAGTGTTATAGTTGATTTATAATGCATCAAATTGTACAAGTGAAAATATTAGTATATAATGTACTGGAAAAATGTACTTATTTCCATGCGTAAGCCCCTTAACTTTATGGGTCATGGTATTGTACATTATTATGTATTCACATATACCACTTAGCTTTATAATTTATAATTTTAGATAAAGGCATGCATCTTAGGAGTTCTGGTGATTATTCCACAATTATAGATTAGTCTTAGGAAAGACTTAATCTTGAATAACCTTTTAGTGACAACACTTATTCTTGATTATCATAAGAGACATCATGTTCGATTTATCCTAATCATCATGCTCTACTTTTCTTCTGTAGTGCTTTATCAGAAGAGAGCAATAGGATTATCGTGTCTTAAGGTATAATCAAGGATTTAATTTATGAGCTAATTCTTATAGAAACTTTAAGCAAAACATATTAGGTTTAAAAAATTAGAGTGGATGAGATATAGATTTATAAAAGAAACTTATAGTGAGTAAAAGTTATGGGTACTAAGAATAAGGCAGACGAAATGATCATAAAAAAAATAATTAAGGATCATTAATATAAGGATCATTATGTGAAGAGATTGTGATATGTCTATTACTAACATCAAAATAATAGACTACTTAAAGTTCTACTTAAACGAAGACAAATCAGCTTTGGCCAGAAGTGTAATCATTTAAGCATGTGTGCAAAGTGGTTGTAACAAATCAGCTTTGGCCAGAAATTGAAACAGTCACTTTAGTTATGCACTTGTTGAGTATGCCATCTATGAATGAATTAAATCAGCTTTGGCCAGAAATTAAGACACTCATGCTTATGATGCACACACAACATAGCTTTCATAATACTTGAACGATAAGTAGATGTATCAAGTTAGCTTTGGCCATAAATGATACATCAAAAGCTCATTCAAGTTAAGCTATTTTGGTTTTGTAAAAAATTATTTGATCCTTATTAATTAACTAAATATTTACAAAACCAATCATTTAATAGCAAACCACCCGTTAGCGCGGATCGAACTTGTGCGATCAATAAGGCCCAAAACTTGTGCGATCAGTGAGGCCCAAAACTTGTGCGATCAATAAGGCCCAAAACTTGTGCGATCAATAAGGCCCAAGTAAACTTGTGCGATCAGTAATGCCTTGTGCGATCAGTAATGCTTTGTGCGATCCACAATTCTTGTGCGATCCACAAGTCTTGTGCGATCCACAAATCTTGTGCGATTATGCAGTCTTAACTTGTGCAATGTGCTTAATTAGTTGTACAAATCTTGTGCGACTGTCTTGTACGATCAGATCATCTCTTATGTGATATGATCTTGTGCGATTATCTTATGCGATCAGATCATCTCTTATGTAATCTGATCTTGTGCGATCCAGTTGCTGTTTATTGTTATAAGTTTGAAATTCGAAAACTTAGGGATCATGGGATCAAATTTTCCTATTTTAATGCTGATCTAAATATATCAAAATATTTCGAAAATATTATCCGTTTATCTCATAACAAAATTTCGAAAACTTTACTAAATAAAATAGATCAAAACAATGGAAACACCCAATAATCCAAATTATATTCCAGAATAAGGGAATTTTTTCGAATTTCATTATGAACATATGATGAACCCTAAATAAAATATAAATTCAAACATTCATCCGAAATCTCTGAAATATTATTACACATTTAAACATATTGATTTCGGAACAGTAAAACTTCATGAACATATTCATCCGAGATCCATGATTCATGATTCAGATCCGAGATGATATAATTCAGATACGAGATGATATTTCGGATGATGATGACGAAAAATATTATGGTTTTTATAATTCTGTTTTCCAGATTTATTCCAGATTTCGGATACAAAAACAGAACCGACTAATCAACATATGCTCTGATACCACATGTTGGTTCAGTTCTGATTTAAACATAAAGGAAAACATGAAAACATACCTTTGATTGCATCCGTAATGTCCAGCAGAGAATCCAGATGGAGACGCAGCAATAAGGTTTGACATGATTGTCATCTTGGTCTGGTTCCTCCTTAGGGTGCTAACTGATGATGGGGACTTAGAAAACCGAAAGGGTATCGGCTGTAGGAGATGGAGGTCGAATTATGATGTTATGATCTTATGGGGTCTGTCTAATTGTGTAACTGAGTAACCCTTTAACCTCCATATAATTCTCCCTATATAAGCACCCAGGAGGAAACCTAATTAGTTAATAAGGGTAATATGGTCCATCAACAATTACCAACTAATTATTTAATAGGTTATTATATATTTTGATCTATATTATGTAAATGATTATAATGGCTATAGATTAAATATTAATACATAATATATTTAATCTTACAGGACTAGTTTCGTTCATACACTTAAAGTTAAATTGCTAACTTTCTACACAAGTTTTACTGTGTTGGAACATAAGGGGTTAATTGTGGAGGCAATAAATAAGAATCCCCAAACTCGGACCAACTTATAAATCTAAACACAATTCCCGAACTCGGAACCCAACCCCAAACCAAGAACCTAAACTCGAAAACAACCCCCCCCCCCCACTAAACCCTCCTAAACTCGGACATGTCACACCCGACCCGCAGCGGATATGGTACGGGGCATGAAATGATTGTTCCATAGCTTTTGACATTTATTTAAAGTTTAAATATGTATTATCATCAATATTGATTGTTGCACATAACTTATAAGTTCAATAAAAATCCAAATACAAATAATCGAAAAGAAACATAACACAATTTCCAATTTATTTTACTAAGGCACAAATCCTATGTGTCTTCGCTTCCACCCTCAACCTTGGGTACCTATATCATGTGTAAAATAATTTTGGGTCAACAATAAGTTGGTGAATAGATCTTGATTTTTATTTGAGTTAAAATACATCCATTAATTTATCTAAAAAAATGTTTAACATGCAACTTTAAGTGTATAAGTGACATAAATCATCAAATCAACAATCACACAACTACCACTACTATGAAACCAAACTTAATGAAACATAAGTGAGGAAACAATGATGCGGTTCAAGCCCCGAATAGCGAACCTATGAAACAATGTGGCGTCCCCAGTTCAACCCATGGCTGTGAGGAACTGGTCAACCGGGTGGTGGATCCACACGAAAGCAATGACACAAAGCGGTAAACAGGTAATGCACGTGTAAGAAACATGTAACGAAACATATGAAACGAATCATAAACACATATGAAACTTTAATTTGCATGTGTAAAAATGATAAGAAATATGATGAAACAATACCAAACAAAGGGCACATGACACACCCCAAAAAGTTTAAATGACTAAAAGGGTAAAAAGAAAGATCTACTCTCACTGTAGCGTTTGGTTAAAATCAGAGGCGGCTCTTGGGCTGGCCAAGCTGGGCAGGCGCCCAAGGCCCAAAGATGTTAGGGGCCAACATATTTATAACTTTATTATGTTATGTTATATATAACAAGCCCAAACACTGAGCATTAAGCCCCAAAGCTGAAGTAAAAGGCCCAAATTCCAAATTCCAATTGCAGCCCAAACACTGAACATTATGCACATGGTGTGGGGCTTGTGCGCTCAAAAAAAAAAAAAAAAAAAAACCCTTCCAAACTGCTGAGATCGTAGTTTGTGTTAGGGATTTTCTGTTTTTTACTTCTTTTCATCATCATCATCATCCAGTCATCTAAAATATTCAAGATTTATTCCTTGAGTTATGTAATTTTCAATTGTAAAATCGATTAATAGAATGTATTTTTTATTTTATGTTTAGATTTATATAATTAGTCAATTACATGAGATGAAACCTTGAATCTTTGTTGTTTAGATTTATTGATTTAGAACTAGATGAAACTATGAATCTTTAATGTTTGAAATTAAATGATTGAATCTTTTAAGACTTTGATGTATAATTGTTTATTGTTTAGGTTTAGAGTTAGATGAAAATTACTAGTTTTAAACTTTGATTTTTTTTTTTGTCTAGAAATTATGTCACCCATTCCTAAATACAAATACCTATCTGGTAGTAAAAAAAATGCATATCATGTGTTTTTGTCTAGAAATCATTGTCCTATTGCTATAAATGCATATTATGTGCTGTTGAAGTCTTATTTGCGATCGTCAATGTCCCAAGAAAGACTTAATGGATTAGCGATGATATCTCTTGGAAATGAAATATTAGAAGGTATGGAATATAAAGACTTGATCAAGAGCTTTGCTTCCGGTAACCACACCTTCCAGATCGAAACTCCGCTGCAAGAAAAGCAAAATTGTTGACGGTTTTGGTTGAGGATCGTATTTGACACAGGCCCAAAAAAACGATTTCGCGCCTCCTCTCAGACGGTTCTATCTCCCAGGGTACAACAACCGGAACAATATGTGTACTGCCGGAGATGGCTCTCACGCCCGAGATTATACCAGGTATAAAGGTATTCATATTTTTAATTACAAGGTAATCAATCTTGTAATAAACATGTTTTCATTGTATTAAAATGGAATTGAAGTGGTCAACGTAACTGTCAGATCAATTCACCACGATCTCGTAACTGACGAAGACTAGGTTGACTAATCGTGACCAGCGCGCAAGCGAGCTGCACACTATACGGTCGGATCCAGCCTATGCGAGCCGCATGCCGCTCGTATGCTAGACGCGTACACTGCACTAGAACCAGCGCTAT
This sequence comes from Helianthus tuberosus, assembly GCA_030545235.1. Taxonomy (NCBI): domain Eukaryota; kingdom Viridiplantae; phylum Streptophyta; class Magnoliopsida; order Asterales; family Asteraceae; genus Helianthus; species Helianthus tuberosus. The sequence continues at coordinate 153,926,850 of CM060412.1, forward strand.
GCGCGCGATATGCAGACAAGTGCGTCTAGTTACTACTGTAAACCTGCGCACGGTTGTTCTGACTCGTTAGCCCACACGTCATGCTAAGTGGACATGGAATTCGCTACGCACCAGGCCTTGCACCATTCACACTCCCGCGCACTTGCACTACCCGTCGTGCGCCAGAGAGGCCTGCGCCACATCATCCACCTAGGTCACCCGCTGGTGCACCATAAGCGGACCAACCACATTCCTCACCAATGATGTGAGCCATGCGCCTAAGGAGCTCGCACCGTATCAACATGCGACATGCCATGGCATCTGCCTACGCCACCCAAGGGTACGGCATAAGCGGACCCGCCATGTTTCTGACCACGTGCTGATGGGCAAAAATACAAAGGCGGTGTGCGAAGTTCAAGCTGCACCACATTGGGCTTATAGCCCACGTCACGTGCGCGTATGTGCGGGTGTGATGCACCCTTTGGGTCCCCACTAGTATTTGCCTTTAAGAAAACAATTTACAAGGAGTGCTCCTCCTTATATACTAAGTTTTGTCATCCCACCTATGTGGGACAAGGTGAAAAATCTCAATCCATTTTTCTCATCTTTGTTTGTTCCTAACATACAACTTCAAGCTTCGATATCTCATTCATCTTAGATCTATTTGGACATAGTTTGAACACAAACCCATAAATAATTATTTATACAACACATATATAAATATTATTGATGTCCAAAATATTTAGTGAAAAACTCATTTTCACTAAATGTCCAACAACTCATTAAAGATTAAATATCCCTCCTCACTAATACACCATGAATCTATGCAATTTATCAAATCCATTTATTGTTAGCTTGATAGAATTTTCACCCATGCTAATTTTACAGATCTTAGTCTACTTTTGGTAGTGGGTGGTCGAAGATGGTTGCATCACACCTTAATAGCTAGAAAATAAATGATGAAATTTCTTTAAATAAATACCACCTGGTCAATTATGGTGATGCAAATTTTGGTTGATGACTTGACTCCACACTCACCATATGTATTTGTTGGGATTGAACCCTATCAGAGGAACATATAATTAAAGCCAAAACTGGGTCAGGACAGTGGATCCAGAATAAGCAGATGTTGTGTTACAAGTCTCTCCCCTTGAAAGTGGTTTCAACATCTGCTGACCTCCTATCTACTGATCGTTACAACTGCTGGCCTACAACTGCTGATCAAGTCAAAGACTAAAGATCTGCTGTTCAATCTACTGCTTTGGGTTAAGCATTGCTGGTAGTTATCAAGTACTCCTGAAGTCACAACAGTGGAAGGACCAGCAGTAGTTTAGTTTAATTATGTAATATAGCAGTTGTTAGCTTAAGCAGTGTTTGTATAGATCAGTTGTTAGAAGTTGTTAGGAGGTTAGATGTCACTTTCATGGTGACGTCAGCTTAGATGCTTCAGTGGTTTGTCCGTGCCTATAAATAGAACAGTACCATGCACTGTTCTATTAGCTCTACACAAAATCTTCTTCCTGCACGAACAAACACTGTGAGCTCAGACTGAGGGGGAGTTTGTATTCATACATGCATTGTAATCGTTATTGAAATAAATTCAATCTTTCGGTTCTTTGTTGAAAATGTTTGATTAAAGCAATTCTCCTGTTTGATTGTGTGCAAAGTTTGTTTCCATCTTAAATTCCGCTGCACTACTCATCCATCTTCATCTTATTTCATACGTAAAACACAATCAAAACCAAACTCAGATCCTAACAGTATTGTTTAGTTTCATTTCCATTTTAACTTTCCCAATGATTACCTTATGCGTGGGGATTCCCCAAGCAGTACTATTAATATATTTCACCGCTCTACAGGTAGTTAATGCGTGTGAGATATTAAAATTAGCAGTAGTATCCTGTAAACATCACAATTGTAAAAATACTATGAATCATGTATTCACCCAAAGCATTTAAATTAAATAAAAAGGGGAGTTCGTGAAACTCATCAGTTTAGCAGTGTGCAAGTATAACGAGTGCTAAAGGAGGTGTTCCTATGATGCATGCGTAATCATCAAATTGGGCCTTATTGTTGCAAATACCATTAGTGTTTGTGTTTCTACTTATCATAGTTACACCTAGGGTGATGGAAGATATTACTATCTATTAATCATGACCAATGACCTTCGGGTTTGTAGATTGTTGGAACTGTTGATACACTTTGTGGATACAGCTCGCTTGGTTCGACTACGCTACGAGTTGAACACCAAGACTTGATATCCTCCATCAAGTATCGGAGATCATTGCTGTTCTGCATGTTTGTTATCTGTTGCTGCAGTTAGTTATTGTCTACACATAGTCTACCTGATGCAACCCCCCACAAAGAATCATAAGTCTTCGTGGGATTGCATGTTTCATGAAGACTCAGTGCATCCAAGACTATATATCGACGAAGAATCCTTGCAACAAAGAATCAATTTGACGAAGACTCAAGGTTCATCCGGGTCAATCTATCAACAAAGATTAAATGTTCGTCGAAGACTCCTTTGTGACGAAGACTCCAGTACGAAGACTTGATGTTCGTCCAAATTCTCATGCGGCGAAGAATCAATGTGACAAAGACTTGATTCTTCATGGGACTGATGATGGTTCGTGGCCCAGATCATTCTTCGTGGATGTGCTGATATGTTTGGACTATTTAAACAGCTTCTAACAACAGATAAAGGCAAGACACAGAAGTGAGAAAACACAGAGATACAGAGGGCACCAGTGAGTTTGTGTGAGCTTTTCTTTTATCATAATCTTGTAATAAAACTCTCTGGAATCAATACACTTTGAGATTTAAACGTTGAATCCTGTTCTTGTCTTGTGTTTATGTTCTGTGCTTGGTTTTGGCAAAACCGTCTGGATTCCGCACTTGCGGGTTTGTTCGTATCACAAGGATAAGGTTACTAGATCCTCCGCTAGTGGACCTACAAGTGGTATCAGATCCTTGGCTCTCATACTTGTTAAAACCGAGCTCTGTGTCGTGTTTTCAAACTTTTTTTATTGAAGATTTTTCAGAAAGTTTGTGTGGTTTGAAAGTTAAATGGGTTAAAACCTTTAAAAAACTTGTTGTTTTAAAAAAAATTTCACAAAAACCTTTAAGAAGACGTGTTAAACTTGGGTTTTTCTTAAAATTTCTTGCAAAAATTTGTTTCGCCATATTTTTCGGCAAAATGTTTTAACCGGAAAAGTCACCGGATGTTCGTTGTTAAGAAGATAACTTTCACATCTATGTTGAAAAAGGTAGTCAGTGTTATCTACTGTTGACCTTATCTCGATACCGTATCCTGTCAAAGAAAAGGGTTACCAACTTTCTACCAACTTTTCATTTTAAAATTCATACTTTTCACCAACTTATTTTGAATCCCCATACATGACCAGACTTCCACAAAGCACCTTATAAATTTCGTGAACCTTTATTCTTCATGGACTTGTTATCAGGCCCAAAATACTTTTTATGGGCCTAGTATTTATTGTAACGGTTGGGATTGATAAACAAATTGCTTTTGGGCTTCACAATTCAATCTTTTAAGTCTTAGTAGACATTGAATCTTCGTGTACTTGAATCTTCGTGATACTGAATCTTCATGAACTAGACTCTTCGTGGGACTTAGTTTGAGTCTTCATGGATTTAGGTCTTCGTGGGACTTGAATCTTCGTGGACTTGATTCTTCGTGGTTCCAAAGTTACATTTTTCACTGAAGACTTTCATTCCACACCAAAACTTGTTTAATTTGGTTTTTCAAGCAATTGTCATTTTAATTTCAACCAAATATGAGTTCTAACTGGTGGGGTTGGAATCGGATCCCAACGCGGATATGCATACCAGTAAAGGTTCAGGTCTAGTCCCTTCATGGGCTCAGACTGCCACGTCTTCGTCATCAGCATAATCAAGTCCGATTACTGAAAATCAGTGGGCCTTTGTTACAAACCAAAACCAAAGTATTCAAAATCTTCTTTTGAGCAAAAATGAAACCGGTAGCAACAACCGGCCACCAAAGCTCATGCATTTCAACGAGTATCCCAGTTGGGAAGAGAGATTTCATACGTATGTTCTTGGGTAAAGCACGGAGTTGTGGTTGTCTTTTACCATGGAATTCGATCAAGCACTTGAAGAAGCTGGTTCTAATGCTGCGACATTTGCGGATCTTTCTGTCGATGATAAAAAGGCATATGATTTAGAAAAGAAAGCATTTTCAATTCTAACTCAAGCCTTGAACAAAGATATTTATCATCAGTTTGTGGGATTCAAAACAACAAAAGGTTTATGGGATACATTAAAGGCGAGAGGTCAAGGAAATGCATCGTCATGCAAACTGAGACATGATCTGCTCAAAAAGGAGTTCGACGGCTTCATGTGTATGGAAAGGGAGTCGTTGGGAGACATGTCAAGTCGATTTTATCATTTGCTGAGTGAGATGGGTAATTTTAAGGTCGCGGAAACTCCGAAAGAGTTTGTAGACGCATTGCCAGCTCAATGGAATGGTTTCTTGGAGATTCTAAAATATAATGGCACGCTAGCTACAACCAACATTCATGATTTCATTCAACTCTTGGAGAACAAAAATCAAGATGAAATCAGGAAGGAAAAAAGGGTGTCGGTACCACAAAATCCAGAGATGTACTATGGAAATTGTGGAGGTACCAGTACGATTGCAAGACCTACTCAACATGCTCAGCTACAAATGGCATTTATCTCGAGCACCGATATGTATGGAACACCACAACCAGCATCCTCAGAGCAAAGCTATTAGTCTACTGGAGTACCATCATGATCCAAACTACAAAGGTAAACAACAAGCCTATTATGGAAACACTTCATCAACAGTCAATGCTGGTCAGTCAACTAATCCAACACATTTCGGCTAGATACTTCAAGTTTCTCAAAAGTAAGTGTTGAGGTGGCAAATGAACATATGGAGCTTCTAAACACTTTGGTGAGCACATACTGTGGGTTAGTAGCAGGAAAAATTGGAAACATCAATTTGACTCAGGAAGATTATCAGCAGATAGATAAGGATGAAATGGATTTGATGGATATTAAGTGGGCATTTGCTAGTGCTGTGAGGCGAGCAAAAGACTTCATGGAAAGAACTGGTAGAACCAGCTTGGAAAGCAAGAAAGATACCAAGTATGGGTTCGATAAACAAACGGTCAAGTGATTCAACTGTGGTGAACGGGGCCATTTCAAACGTGAATGTACGAAGCCAGCTCAGCATGGAAACAAGAATCCATTCAGAAATCAAGGAAATCAACCGAACAAGAATCAAAACAGGAATAATGAACGTGCATTGATGCCTGCAAACAATACTCATTAGCAGGTTCATCAAACAACAACGGAGCTCTTGTGGTGCAAGTTGATGAAGGTTGTGACTGGTCGATTCAACTGGGTAGTGGTGATCAGGGTGGAACAGCTTGTTTTACTGAAGTTGTCAAGGATCTAAAGCATGCGTGTGGTGGAGAATCTTCAGATGAAGACAGTTATGGTTATAGTGGAAGCTCAGATGAGGAAACCTCAAGTTTAGGAGAAGACAGCACGGATGAAGTGTCACATGAAACCATTGATCCAGATGTTGAGGAGCTTTTGAGTGAAGCTAAAGCAGGGAATGACCGAAGATCAATTCTGGTGGATCAAGCTGCTTATTCTTCTTCTTCTTCTTCTTCTCATCATTCAACCTTTATGGCTAATGTTGGCAGTTCGTCAAGTCAGGTACGTGCCGATGAACCTAAATCTGATAAATGTGATGATTGTGTTGATTTAGGTGCTAGATTGTCCGACCTGCAAAGCAAATATGATGATTTGCAAAGCAAGTATGACGTGACATTTATCCACAATCAAAGTTTGATCGTGGATCTTGCGAAATGCACAGAGGCCAACTTGTTACATAAAAATAATGAAAAAGAATTTAAGAAAGTAATTGACACATTAAGGGAAGATAAAACCGAGCTAGTAAAAACAGTTTCAAAAAAACAAATTGCCATAAATAATTCCATCACTAGGCTCGAGGAAGCACAAAAGGAGTTGGCCTGTGTCAAGTGTGCAAATGAGGCGATCCAGCTTAGGTTAGATAGTTACTCAAACTCTAGGTATGTGCTGGATCACATCATTGACATACAGAAAAAGAAGATGGATGTCACAGGTATTGGATATAAGAAGTGTCCTCCACCTGTTAGGCACAATTATACCGCAATGCCAGCTGAGGAGGATAAACCTCAATTTGAGCCATCTGTTCCTTTAGATGTTGAGGAATTCGCAGTTGGACTTGGTTACAAAAAGGAGGTATCATCAGATCGGATGTATCAGCAGATACGAAATTAGCAACTACTGAACAAAATCAGGATCCTCCAATCATTGTTGAGGATGCTGATTCTTCAGATGATGAATCCGATGATATTGACTCTGCGCAGTCTGATGCGGTTACCAAAGAAGAGGACATACCTCTCGAGAATCACATTCTATGTGATCTTCCCGTAAAACCAGCTAAGACTGTTCGGGTCGAGTCCACTTCTGCACAAGAGTCTGAGAGTGTGAATTTGCTATACACTCTACTTGGTGATGATAAAGTTTATTCAAACAAAGATTTTCCGATTAAAAATGTAAATCAATCTTTAATCAGTAAAGTTTTTGAGGATTCAACAAGTAAGTTTTTGGGAGAGTCGAGTTCACGAGTTGTGGTAACACAATGTCCTCCGATTCCAAAAGCTGAAATTCGAAAACAATACGGCAAACAGAAATTACCAACAAAGAAAATTCAGCAAAATCACACTAAACCAAAAGGAAAATCGACAACTCAAGGTCGAAAGGAATAAAACCAGAGGAAGAATAAAAAGGTTAACTTTGTGAATTCGAAGGGAAAGGATAAAATTGAAACATTTGAAAACAAATCTAACATAGATTATGTGAAGCAAGTTAAAATTTTAAAAAGAAATGATCAAAATAACTCAAGACCAAGTACCTCGAAATCACAAAGTTCATCAACGAGACATCAACATGATACGTCGGGGTTTGTTGAACGAAGATCATGTTTCGAGTGTGGTGAATTTGGACATATCGTTCGAAATTGTACATATCTTCATAAGTTAAAAGCTAAAGTTGATGTTCCCCGTGAGCAAAATTACCAAAAGCGATCCGTTTCTCCAAAACAAGATCCCCGTCTTGTGAAACAAAGGGAGAAGAAACGGAAACGCAAGAAAATCAAGGTAATTGGAAAGGCTCTTAAAACCGATGTGGTTCAAAAACAATCTGTTTCAGTCAAACCAGAAATTTCAAAAATTTCAAAAACTTCAAACAATCACGAAGTTAAAATTTCAAACAATCAAACTGGTAAAACTCAACAGACATGGAAACCTAAATTGGTCACAAACTCAAGGGGAGCATCACCATTTCCAAATCATCGCGAAGTTGAAATAACCTTTGTCGATGAAAATGGAAGACCCACGTCCACGGAGGCTTGGGTCTCCATCTCCAACTGATCATTTGAGTACATGTGCAGGGTGTTCCAGGAGGAACTGCTAGTAGTCTCTGGATTGTTGATAGTGGGGCATCCAGGCACATGACCGGCGATATGAGACTTCTCTACGACGTCAAATCTATTAGAGGAGGTTATGTTGCTTTTGCTAGAGATAAAGGCGGATATATTACTGGTGAAGGAATGGTATCCAATGTAGTTGTCAGTTTTGACAAGATCAACTTTGTGCAACAACTTGATCACAATCTTCTAAGTGTTTCTCAAAATCTGTGATAAGAAGTTTTCGGTGCACTTTGATGCTAATGGATGTTATGTGCTGAAGACCGGTTTCAAGATCCCCAAGAGTGGATTCTCTTATATGCAAGAAGGGTTAATGATTTATATGTCCTTGATATGAGCCTAGTGTAGGTCCCGATACGGATCGTCGGACTAAGATGACTTCTTGTTTCGGGTGCGTAACGAGTGCGGAATCCTCGTTGCGACACAAACCGAGCGAGAGAATGAACAATACGCAAAGATATCAACGATTAACAGTTACGTGTATTGATTTCGAAAAATTTTCGGTACAAGATTCGACAAATACAAAGCTCACCGGAACTTTCTCTCTCTACACTTTCTCTAGCTTATCTAAGCTCTCTATGTAAACTGTCTACACATGTCTTTTTATACTCAACCTTATCCACTGACCATACGAAGAATAGTTGGGCCTGATCCAAAGCCCATGAAAGACCCAGAACCCACGAAGTATAGTGGGTTCTTCGCTGACATGCATCCTTCATGAGATTCTTTTCATCCATCAACCAACTCAACGAAAGACTGTGTTTTTCATCCATGATAGTTCTTCATTGGTTGCATTTGATTGGTCTTTCACCATGTTCTTCGTGAGATGTGGACAAATCATTTTTGTATACATAAGACAACTTCCATGTGATTAGAATACATGACATCATAATCATGATGTCTTCATAATGTCATGATTAAGATGTCATTCTCGTATTGCATCATGTCTTCGTTCTTGTAACGCGAATGCCGGGCCGTACGACAGAGGAACGTCATGACGTCGATCTTGAGCCGAACCGAACCTAGTCGAACCAAACCGAGCCGCATCCACAAAGTGCATCAACAAACTCCCCCTTGGATGCTGCTCGTGTGGGTTCGTTCTTCGCATGTTGTCGGATCTTCAGATGACTACACTTGTCACTGTCAAGAGGTGTAACAGCAAGCACCCCCTTGAACGTTGCTCGTGAGACATTGATCTTCTAATTTTAGATCCTTGTGGTGTTGATGCGTGGTCAGCGGCAACTCGATCATCTTGATCGTTTGATTGCATCCATGTCGTGTCTTCATTCCAAAGCTTGTCATCTAACACGTTCTCTTCGCCTTTTGCTAGTTTGGATGTCGAATCTGTACACACAACAGAGCTAAATGCGTAATGAGAACAACCGCTTGGAATATAGTCAATAAAAACAAATGACTCATATGAGACCAACTCTCAATCAAACACCTACCGACAACAGTTTGAAAGTTTAAAAATTAATCAATTTTAATCTTTAACTTTCAAAACTTGTTAACTTTGACTGTTTATGAAGATTCAATTGTTTTCCAGCTTACAATCAGGATTTTAGGTAGGATAGACACGAGTTCCAACATCGGGCAATCAAAAATAAAATAGAAATAAAATATTTTTGGTTTTTATAAACTTTATACTAAAACACACCTAAAATCTTTTTAGTATTTTTGCATTTTTGAAATGTAAAGACGGAAAGCAATAAATAAATATATACAAAAATGCAGAAACTGAGAAATGTAAATAAATATTTACAGACATTCTTTTTGCGAGTTTCGAGGGTAAGAGAATCATATCAGTGTACGGTCACGCCAAAACACTCTTGTTGTTCAATTAGTTAACATTAAGATAAGCATCCTATAACGATTATCGGTATTGTTGTCCACTTAAGCTCAAATTATCAGATGTACTCGCGGTTAAAGGATACGTTAAGGTATGATTTATACTTACCGACCAGTGTTCATCCACACACGATACATTCCCGTATCAAGGCATGCACGAGAGTTCATCTTACTGGTGAGTATACCATTTATCATCTATTTTCAACGTATATGATGTGAGATACTCACTTATTTTTTTGGATGAAGACAAGCCCTATGTGATTAAATCAATTATTGACGAGGAACTTGATATTCGATGCATGCATGGCACAAGAGCAAGTCCATGAACAGGTTAGTACCATCGTACTGACAAACAGACGAACTTGACTCCAGCATAAAAACTATGATATATTATCACTTATTGATTGGGACAAGTGATTGTTTATCACTTATTGAGGTCCTATGCATCATGTATTATATACATGTTTGAATGATATTTACACGTATGTATGGTATCATGGAAGATCTAGACTTGCGTCCCCATTGTATTTAGTAAAAGAAACAACCATGATACCCAGATGATAAACAGCATAAAGACCACGTATCTCAGAAGCTCGGCAATCTATCAAACGAAATTTCGGTACTAAGACCATAGGCCAATGAGCGGTTCCCACACAGTCTTCAGTCGATTTAGGTTTATATCACCCTGCACACTTTAAAATGAGTGTGAGCCTACCGATACATCTTATATAGAGCTGATTATTGTTTTTTATTTAAGGTTTAAAAGAGGTTTCGACAGACCACTGATGTACTCTCATTTTCTCTTTTTCTCGCAAGGAAACTCATTTTTGTTTTTCTATTGTTTTTTTGTTTTTGAAATTGTTTTTGTGTTTTTGAAATTTTTCGATGTTTTTGTATTTTTTTAAAATTTTAATGGTTTTGTATTTTACGTTTTTACTCCCCCTAAAATGCAAAAAGTACGAGAAATTAAGAAAACACAAACAAATATTTACAAGTATGATTTTCCGATGTTGGTTAACTCATGTTTTACCACGATGCCGTTTACGAAAGGTTAATTCAATAAAAAATGATTAATCGAATTTTGGAAAAACTGAGTTGGCACGTTGGTAATCGGTGTGGACCAAAACACATTGAAAAGTTTCATATTGAAACGATCACGTGTGAGGTGATATTCGAGATCAACGTGTCTGGTCAAGAAGTGTTGTACGAGATGTTAGAAAATCATAAAGCAGCTTAAATATCGACAAAGATAGGAGAAATTAGAAATTCAAAACCATAATCCTGCAATTTCTTCGTGCATTGGAAGGAATCTGAGTGCTCTCCCAAACTGGATATCCACCCGGTGTGGATTTCAGGGTCGATTTTGCAGCTACTTTAGTTAACCGAGAAATCTCTTCACAGCAATAAGACCAGAAACCTCCGGGTTTGGCTGGTAAGAAGAAAAGGAGCATGTGGGAAAGCTTGTACACATCATCTTTGGTCGGGCCACACATGATGTCTTCCACATGCTTTTGCACCAGCAAAGGTCTTCGTCTTTCTCCTTTAGAAGTAGTGTGCAGTTGTTCAATCCACTCGAAGGTATCCGCACACCCGGTCGGTTTGATCAACAAACACATTTTCTACAATCACACCGAAGAGAAATGTATACTACACGTTCATCTTGTGGACTTTGAACTTCTTGTGGAAGAAAAATCCATGAACCTTTGAAAAGCTTCAGACGTGTTGCAGGCGCGTACACTTCATTTGAATCTATCCTCTTGACCCGATTAAAGCCTTCAACAATCAAACGTTGGAATGTATTTCATTTTGTCGAAGTTTTCAACTTCATTCAACCACATTCTTTCATAATCATTCAATCACCAGAAATTTTTTTTTGTCTACTTTTCTTCTTCTCCCTCCATCAAAGGAAACAATATTCTCCTAGATGTAATAATGTTTCGGAGCCTTATGTCGCCGATCTTGTACATGGACACCCCACTATCAACAATCCTAAGACTATCAATAGTTCCTCCTGGAACATCCTGTACACTCATTCAGAGATTAGTTGGAGAGGGGGACTTAAGCCTTCACAAACTTGGGTCGTCCGTCATCATCGAGAATTGTATCATCCATTTCCCAATGATTCGGAATTGATGTAGCTCCCCCTGAAACAGTTACCGGTTTTGGTTTCCAAATTTGTTTTTTTTTTTTCATTTTTAACTTCTAACTTAACAGACTGTGTTTGGATAACCTCTGGTTTTAATACCTTTTCAATTTCTTTTCTTTGTTTCTCTTTCTGTTTCATTTCACATTGTTTAACAATACGAGGGTCCCATTTTGATGAACCAGATCTTTTATGGTAACTGTTACCATGGGGGATATCAACTTTTGCCTTTCCTTTCGTGAGATATGGACAGTTTCTGACAATGTGCCCATACTCACCGCATTCAAAACATGATATCCACTTAACAAACCTCGGATTTTCGTAACTGTAGGAGCTTGATGATGAACTTCGTGAACTCGAGGTACTTGGTCCTACATCATAACAGTTTGTATGTTGTGTGTAATTGTTTTGACTGTATCTTTTCAAAACTTTCTTTTGCATAACAAAAATTGTGTTGGATTTGTTTTCAAAAGATTCAATTTTATTCGTCCCTCATGATTTCACGAAGTTCACCTTCTGAACCTTCTTCCTGTTTTGGCTTTGTTTGCCATTTCCCTTTCCTTGGGTAGCGTGATTTTGCTTTCGTTGATTGTTTTGTGGTTGCAATTTTTTTATTTCCATATTTCTTTCTAACTTCAGATTTTGGAATAGGAGCACACTGAGTTACTACAACTCCTGGGCTCGGCTTTCCCAAAAACTTACTAGTAGAATCTTCAAAAAATTTATCAATCAAGGATTGGTTGACATTCTTGATTGGGAAATCCTAGTCTGAATATATTTTATCAGATCCAATCAACGTGTGAAGCAAATTCACACTTTCACAACTCTCAGACTCTTGCGCAGACGTGGACTCAACCAGAACAGTCTTAGCAGGTTTTGCAGGAGGATCACATAGAATATGATTCTCAAGAGGTATGTCCTCTTCTTTGATTACCGCATCAGACTGTGTTATGTCAGTATCATCAGATTCATCATCTGAAGAATCAGCATCCTCAACACTGACTGGAGGATCCTGATTTTGTTCAGCAGTTGATACTTTTGTATATGCTGATACATCTGAATCTGATGATACTTCCTTTTTATAACCAAGTCCAGCTGCGAATTCCTCAACGTCTAATGGAACAGATGGCTTAAAGTGAGGCTTATTCTCCTCATCAGGCATAGCGGTATAATTGTGTCTAACAGGTGGAGAACACTTCTTATATCCAATGCACGTGACATCTTCTTTCTTTTTCTGTATGTTAATGATGTGATCCAGTACATAACTCGAGTTTGAATAACTATCTAACTTAAGCTGGATCGCCTCACTTTCACACTTAACATAAGCCAATTCTTTTTGTGTTTCCTCGAGCCTATTGATATAATTGTTTATCGCAGTTTGTTTTCTTGAAACCATTTTTGTTAGCTTAGACTTATCTTCCTTTAATGTGTCAATTATCTTTTGAAACTCTTTTTCATGATTTTTATGGAACAAGTTGGCCTCTGTGCATTTCGAAAGATCCACGATCAAACTTTGATTGTGGATAAATGTCACGTCGTACTTGCTTTGCAAATCGTCATATTTGCTTTGCAAATCCGACAATTTGCTTGGCAAATCGGACAATTTAGCATTTAACTCAACACAACTATCACACCTATCAGAACTTGGTTCATCGACACATACCTGACTGGATTCACCCTCAGATATTGACTCATTTGCCTTAGAATCAACAACCTCCCTTGTTGATTCATATTCTGATCCATCCTCGCTTGAACTTGAACTTGAACCATCTTCAACTGAGCTTGTAACATCTTAAACTGAGCTACCGTCATGTTCAGAACGGTTATCATTTCCCAAGGACTCATCATTGCTGACATCTTTGACAATTTTGGCATAAAACGCAGTTCTTGTTTGACCATTGTAGTTTGGATCAAGATATGATGGTACTTCAGTAGACCGATAGCTTTTCTCTGAGGCAACTGGTTGTGGTTCACCATACATATTTCTTGCCATTTTTTGTTTACTTTGATTTTGGTTAGTAACTGTCACACCCCAACCGATGGCGGAAACATCGGGGTGCGAGCACTAAGCGTTCAGATTGCTCATGAGATTCCATAACACTATTTGTTTTAATAGCAAACCTAATGTAACACCCGTCTAATTACTACTTGAATTTAATAATAATTCATACAATTTTTATATAAAAGATGTCCAACTTATAACATAAGTTTCATAGATAAGTTCATAAGTAGCAAAACAATAGTCAACTAACGACTAATTCAAACATTCATAAGTTGTTTAGCAATTAGTTTACATTTCCAAAACAATGTCTATTAGAGTTAGATAACGCGGAAGCTTCAAAAGTTGTGTTCGGTTCTTCAAAAACTTGCTTGACCGCCATCCGTATTCTTGCAAAACCTAAAAAATGAAGATTTTTAACAAATCTTAGTGTTAGAGTTCTTAGAAATATTACATAATCGAAACTACGATCAAAACGGGTTCGATTAGCTATAATATGCAAAAATTTATAGAAATTCCAGGACTCTACCGTAACTAACGGTATCTACCGTAAGTTACGGTAGTCACTTGAAATTTTTGGTCTACCGTAAATCAGTAGAAAACCACCGTAAGCTTCTGATCTCTACCGTTAGTTACGGTGGATACCGTAACTTACGGTAGTCCCTGCAAGATTGTGTTTTGACTTTTTGTCTATTTTGCCCAAACCCAATTTCTCGGATTTCTCATTCTAGCAGCCAACATGTTAAATTCTCATCCTCTAATATGTCGTTTATCAACAATAACAAGGACCAATTTACTATATCACGAAGCATTCGCCACGCATTAATCGATTATTCGACCCGTTTGGCTCATCCACGGAATCCTCCATTATGATGACTACCAACAAGTTGTAACCAATCCTGGTCTTATTAATCAATATAGCGAACATTATCGCTTCAAATTAAGACAACCTTTATTCTATAATTCACCATGCTTATGCAATTTATCAAAGTTTACCCAATGTAACGAGTCAAGCTACATACCTTCAAAGCACACCCTTTAGTCTTGCATCAACACCGGCTTGTCCGCTCGAAGCTCCGGCTTCCTTTACTATAGAGTTCAATCACCTTGTATTTAGAACCCTTTGTTTCACATGTAACGCATAGTTTACCATTTAGTACAATTTATGCGTTTTTGTTTATAGCTCAACAATTTGCCTTCTATTTGGCACTTTCACAAACACTTTAAAGGCAGATTTTTATATCATTTACATTCAAGTTCACGGCTTGTTATTTGACTAAAATTTACATCAATTTAGCTTTCACATATAAAATTTAACATCCCTATTTCAGAAATCTCTTTCTATAAAGCACATTACACTAGAATAATGCACAAAACCCTAGTGTTTATCAATTTCTCACAAAACCCATGAATCACCTTCAATGTGTTCATGAAATTTTCAGAAATTAGCCATGATTTCATACATCATTGTCTAGTGTTTACTCCTAGACTCTTTATCATTCCTATTCTATCCATAAAACAAACATGCATCACCAGATTTCTAATTTTCTAAATTCATGAGAATTTCAAGTAGAGAATTCTTGTCAAATTTTACATACCTTATGATCTCCTTGCAATGAGGATCACTAATCTATGTTCAATTTTCGTTTAGAACTTGATTTGGACCTTCAATTTCTGGGATTTGTGGAGTTTTAGGGTTTGAAGAACCCTGGTCGCCCCTCCCTTGCCTGGCTCGATCTTCACACACGCCCCCACTGTGTTTTTGGTTTTTAATTTCCTTGTTTTATTAATATTAGTTTTAATTTAAACACTTTCAGCCCCTCAACTATCATTTGGTTCTAATACTTAGTGTTTTAACCCATTGTAAGTCCCTAAAAGGCTTTTACTTAACTAGGTTATTTTAAATCATAGTTAGTTCACTAGTTTATTTAGAAACATTATATTCTAAATAATTGATTTAAAAATTTCGGGATGTTACAAGTCCGCCCTCCTTAAAAGGGTTTCGTCCCCGAAACCAAAGTACGTACTGAATAAGGTAGGGTAGAGACGCCGCATCTCCTATTCGGACTCCCAGGTGGTGTCCGAACCCTTTCTATGCTCCCACTTGATCTTGACTTGATCAATTTGTTTATTTCGCAAGTGCTTAACCTTTCTATCCAAAATCTCTAATTGCCTTACCGCATAATTCAGGCTATTATCCACCTCAATATCGTCGTAATGGACATAAGTTGTTTCTTCTGCTAAACATTTCTGCAGTTGCGATACGTGAAACGTGCCATGTATTCCACTCAACTCTTCCGGTAGCTCGAGGCGATAAGCCACCTTGCCAACCCGTTCGATGATTTTAAATGGTCCGATAAACCTCGGGCTTAGTTTCCCCCTTTTTCTGAATCTGATAATGCCCTTCCATGGGGAAACTTTTAGCATAACCATATCGCCTATCTGAAATTCAATCGGTCTTCGTCTTTTGTCAGCATAAGACTTCTGTCTATCTTGAGCAGCTTTCAAATGGGCTCGCACCACTTCAATTTTCTCATTAGTGGCTTGAATTATGTCTGTATGTGCCAATTCACGCGGACCCACTTCACCCCAACACACCGGGGTTCTGCATTTTCTACCATATAGCATTTCGTAAGGTGCCATGCCGATACTCGAATGATAACTATTGTTATACGAGAATTCGGTCAAAGGTAGATAAACACCCCAACTTCCACCGAAGTCGATGATACATGCCCGTAACATATCCTCTAGAGTCTGTATTGTTCTTTCACTCTGCTCATCCGTCTGAGGATGGTAGGCGGTGCGAATGAAGAGTTTCATTCCCATCTGTTCTTGGAAATCTCGCCAGAAATTTGAAGTAAACCGGGTATCTCTATCCAACACAATAGATATCGGTACTCCATGACGTGCCACTATTTCATTTGTATACACCTCGGATATCTTTTCCGAAGTATATGTTTCGCGTATAGGAATAAAGTGTGCACTCTTCGTCAATCTATCCACAATCACCCATATGGGGTCGAATCCCCGAATCGTTTTAGGTAATTTGGTTAATAGGTCCATAGTGATATGTTCCCATTTCCAAACCGGGATCTCCAAAGGTTGTAGTTTCCCATAAGGTTTCTGGTGTTCCGCCTTGACTTGTAAACAAGTCAAGCACTTCTCTGCATATTTCACCACATCCCTCTTCATTCCGGGCCACCAATAGTTTTGTTTCAGATCATTATACATCTTGGTCGCACCCGGATGAATAGAATATCGGGATTTATGAGCTTCATCAAGTAGAAGCATCTTCACCCCACAAGTAATTGGAACCCATATTCTTCCGGATCGAGTCTTCAACCCGTTCTTTCCATCCGACAAATCTTTTAACTGTCCGATTATTCTTTCCTTCTTCCAGTTCTCCTCTTTCACTTCTTCTACTTGCGCTTCTCGAATAAGTTCAATTATACCCGAGGTCACCACAAGCTGCATCGATCTTACTCGTATTGGGACATAGTCCGCTTTTCTTCTTAGAGCATCCGCCACCACATTTGCTTTTCCAGGATGGTAGTGTATTTCACAGTCAAAATCCTTCACCGTTTCTAACCATCGCCTCTGTCGCATGTTTAACTCCTTCTGATTGAAGAAGTATTTTAGGCTTTTGTGATCGGTGAATATGGTGCACTTTACCCCATACAAATAGTGCCTCCATATTTTTAACACAAACACCACCTCAGCTAATTCGAGATCATGCGTTGGATATTTCTTTTCATGTATTTTCAATTGCCTCGAGGCATAAGCTATGACTTTGCCCCGTTGCATCAAAACACATCCAATCCCCGATAATGAGGCATCCGAATAAACCACCAAGTCCTCGACTCCATCTGGCAACGTTAATACCGGAGCTTGAGTTAATTTCTCTTTTAGTGTCTGAAACTCCCTTTCTTGTTCAACAACCCAAATGAACCTTTCCTCCTTCCGGGTCAACTTTGTTAGTGGCGACGCAATCTTGGAGAAGTCTTGAATGAATCTCCTATAGTATCCCGCAAGCCGCAAAAAGCTTCTAATTTCCGAAGGGTTCTTCGGGGGATTCCATTTTGACAGGGCCTCGATCTTTGAAGGATCTACCAATACTCCATCGGCACTTATGATATGGCCGAGAAATTGCACTTCTCGTAACCAAAAGGCACACTTAGAGAATTTCGCATACAACCTCTCTCGTCTAAGTATCTCTAACACCTCTCGTAAGTGGTGTGCATGTTCAGCTTCACTTTTTGAATACACCAAGATATCATCGATAAACACGATGACTGATTTATCCAACATTGGCTTGCAAACCCGGTTCATGAGGTCCATGAAAGACGCGGGTGCATTTGTTAGCCCAAATGACATCACGAGGAATTCGTAATGTCCGTATCGCGTGCGAGAAGCCGTCTTCGGCACATCTTCCTCCTTGACCTTTAATTGGTGATACCGCGATCTAAGGTCAATTTTTGAAAACCAGTTCGCACCTTGTAGTTGGTCGAATAAATCATCTATCCTCGGAAGCGGGTATCGGTTCTTTACCGTGAGTTTGTTTAACTCCCGGTAATCGATACACATGCGCATGCTTCCGTCTTTCTTTTTCACGAACAGTACCGGTGTGCCCCAAGGAGACACACTCGGCCTTATGAATCCTTTGTCAAGCAGGTCTTGAATCTGGGACATCAACTCTTGTAATTCCGACGGTGCGAGTCGGTACGGTGCTTTAGCTACAGGTTTTGCGCCCGAAATCAATTCAATTCCGAACTCTACTTCCCGTTCTGGCGGTATCCCCGGTAAATCTTCTGGAAACACATCTTCGTAATCCCGTACTACCGTTACATCTTCAGCCTTCAGTGATTCCTTCTCGGGCTCATTCGCGTATATCATAAATGCCTTGCATCCTTGCTTCATAAACGTGTGTGCTTTTAACATCGAGCATATTATGGGGTTACCTCGTTTTTCGCCATAAATAGTAACTTGTTTTCCGCTCGGAGATGTTAGCTTTATCTCCTTACGAAAACAGACGACCTTTGCGTGGTGCTGAGATAGCCAATCCATCCCAACGACTACTTGAAACTCCCCCATTGACATCGGGATTAGGTCTATCAAGTATTCTTCATCATCGATGCTTAATTTGCAGCCTCGACAAATGTCACAAACTATAAAACTTTTGTTGTCCCCTATTTCAACTTCTAAGGGCACATACAATTTCGTCAATACAAATGAAGGATGTCGAATAAATCCATGTGAAATGAAAGATTTATTCACACCCGTCTCAAACAGTACACGTGCAGGAATTGAATTAATTGTGAATATACCTGAGACCACATTGGGTTCTGTCTTTGCTTCAACAGTAGTAAGTTGGAAAGATCTAGGCTTCGCCTTTGGAGCCTCCATTGGAGATTATTTTGTGTCTCTGTTTCCAACCAATTCAGGGCATTCAGACTTTTTGTGGCCGGGCTGATAGCATTTATAACAAACGGAAACTTTTCCGGGACATAGCGATGCAGTGTGCCCTGTTGGTGCATTCATCTGTCGTCTTCGTCTTGTATCGAGTTTAGTGCGTAGAATGTTAGATTAGTGCACGTAGTTCAAGATATAGTGGTTTAGTTTGAATGAACAGGTTTAGCTTGCAAGAGAATTGGTCAGTTTCAAGCTAAAGCTACCAAGGAGGTTTAGCTTGAACTGAATCTTATCACTTTCAAGCTAAACCATAGGGCCTATATATAGTTCTTCAAGCTAACTCATTTGTAACTTTTGTGCTTTTGGATACCGAAGTGCTGCCGGTTTATCCAGTGATTGTACAAGCTGTAATATCAATCAGAAACGTGTTTAAAGTGAATTGCTAGCTGTTTCGAAGTTAGTTTTTTTGTTTCCGCCTCTGAAACTGATTAAAACTTCTCTAAACGACTCATTCGGGTCACAAAACGATCCTACAAGTGGTATCAGAGCTCAAGAGGAGAAGTTCTTACCGATTCAGCTTGAAATTTCTGTTTTCTACCCTTTCTTTTCAGAATTTACGAGATTTCACGGTCCGATTTGGTTAAATTTTTCACAGTGTACTCGGAATTGGACATAGACAAACCCTTGAAAGTTTCATAGCTAAATTCGAAGTAAAACCTGTAAAAATGACCTGAAAACCTGGTTTAGCTTGAACGAACCGTTGGCTTTAGCTTGAAAATTTCAGGTTTAGCTTGAATTTTGCTGAGGTTTAGCTTGAATCACAAGCTTTAGCTTGAAAAGGTCAGGTTTAGCTTGAACATATCATCAGGTTTAGCTTGAACATTCCATCAGGTTTAGCTTGAATATGTCATCAGGTTTAGCTTGAACATTTCATCAGGTTTAGCTTGAACATTCCATCAGGTTTAGCTTGAACATCTCATCAGGTTTAGCTTGAACATTCCATCAGGTTTAGCTTGAACATCTCATCAGGTTTAGTTTGAACATCTCATCAGGTTTAGCTTGAAAGTGTTGTGTTTGAAAAAACGTGTTTACGAATCATGGATATCAATTTCTTTAATATGACAAGTGAAACTTTTAATAGAATAAATGTACTAAAGAAAGAGTTTGATTTGTTTTCAGGTTGTCCAGGAGAAAGTACAAAGAGTCTCTTTGAGAGATATTGTCATCTTGTGCGTACCATGTCTCAGTTGAAAATTACTAAAACTCCAGCAGAATGGGTTAAAAAGCTTGCTGATGCTTTACCACAAAAGGAATGGGGTACATATCTCATGATTCTGAAGAATTCTGGACAATTTAGTAGATTGTCAATTGCTCAATTCATTGAAAAATTTGAAGAACAAATTGATAACAGTGATGATGATGATGATGATGAGAAAAGTCAAGATGAAGAGTCTGTTTCTCAAGAAGAAAAGAATGAACAGAGTGAAAAAGTCAAGGTTGTTGAGAAAATAGTTGAAGTGTAAAAAGTTGTTGAAGTTGAAAAGATAGTTGAAGTCGAGAAGATCGTTGAAGTCACAAAACCTTGTCTTACTTGTTTAGAGTCATGTAAACAATGTATAGAAAAAGATGAGAGGTTTAGTGAGTTAGAAAAGTTGAAAGAAAAGTTGTTGTTTGATGTAAAAAATTTGAAACAGTCATATGATGTATTGAACAAAACTGTGAATAGTCTGGAAAAGACTAACTCTGAAAGAGAGAAAGCTTTGAAGATGTTGAATGCTACCATGATGACAAAGCAGAAAGAGATTAACTTGTACATAGAAGAATGTGCAAAGTGGAAGAAAGAGTTGGATAGTGAAGCAACTGAGAATGAAAGAATCAGAAGATTGCTGCAAAGTTACAAAGGTTGTGACTACATAATC
The DNA here is from genome assembly GCA_030545235.1 of Helianthus tuberosus. Lineage (NCBI taxonomy): Eukaryota > Viridiplantae > Streptophyta > Magnoliopsida > Asterales > Asteraceae > Helianthus > Helianthus tuberosus. The sequence goes on from CM060412.1 coordinate 153,947,702, forward strand.
GATAGAATTTATCCAACAGTTGAAGGATTTGAAGCGTTTAAAGGTGAAGAAACAAAGCCAATGAAGAAGAAGGATACTGGTAAGAAATAGGGTGTCTGTTATAATAAGTGTCCGCCTCCGATTTGGGAAGGGTACTCGTCTAGAAAACCTAACGAGGAAGAACTAAAAAAGGCAGTCAATATAAAGTTAGAGTCCGAGATAACGGATGTTTTACCAGACAATATTGACGTCACGTTCACAGCGTCCAACACAGATCATGAGTCAGAACTGATAAAACGAGTGGTCGATCAGGTGTTGGATAAGGATGAGGAGTCAGAGTCAGAGTCAAAGTCCGAGTCCAAAAGTTCGTGTCAGTCAGTCGGGAGTTCGAGTTCGTCCGAAAAGAGTTCAAAATCGTCGGGAAAACGGGTTTATAGTAAAGAATTTTTGTTGTCAAAATCTAATTTGAATGACGAAACATTTGAAGTTGCATATACTTTGAATGGTTCTGACAAATTATATTTTGATAAAGAATTTCCAATAAGAGGTGTCAAAACTGCTTTGATAAAAAAGGTTTTCAAACTAACAGAAATTAATATTTCTGAAATAAAAGATGAAAATCTTAATGTAAAGCCTAAACTTTACACCTCAAGAGTACAACAACGGTTGAACAAGAAAAAGAGTTACAATTCTGGTTCTGGTTTACAAAAGAAACCAAACCACAATCGTAGCTACAAAAAGAAAGGACTTGGTTTTATTCCACCTGAAAACTATAAAAATGAAAAATATGTTCGAGATTTTAAATCAAAAATGACATATGTTGCAGGAACTAGTCATGAAGAGGAAGCAAAAAGCCCATTCTGGAAACAATCTAACCAAGAATTTCTTGCCGAGAAGAGAAAGTATGGAGCTTATGTAAAGAAAGAGACAAGAACCTGTTTCCGATGCAATGAAGCTGGTCACATTGCATGGAACTGTCCGAAAGCGACAAACACAAAACAGGGAGTTTCTGGAAAACTGAAAGAAGTTATTGTTAATAAAACCTAACCACCAACTGAAAAATTTAAGGTTTTCAAAAATTCAATATTTGAAGTTGGTGAGTGTTCGAAGAAATTTTACAGGCGAAGTGTTAAACTTGACAACCAAAAATGGGTTGTTAAGAAATCTGATGTAAAATCTGGCGATGAATCTGATTCCACAAAATCAGAGGAGCCATAGTTTGATGAAAGTGATGAAAACTCAGTTCCTTCAATGGATGATGAGAACTTTCCACCATTGAGGACTGAAAATTTTAAAAGGAAAACTGGAAAGTCTGAAATCTCAAATCAGGGTTATTCTGAGAAGGATAACTTTGATGTTGAGAAAGCGTTTAATGGGAATGTAAAGAAAATTTTCGGAAAGATGGTCGATGGGAAGGTTAAAGGGGTAAAAGAGTTTTATGCTAAGAAGAAAGAAACTTACACCCCAACCGAGTCTGAGTTGAGAACACCAAAGTCTGGTCAGGCTTGGGTGGACATTTTCTTTGCCTGAAAAACCTGACTTGCCGGAGATCCCAAGTTTGTAATCGTGGATCAGGAATCGGCATCTTTCTTAAAAATTGATTGTGTAAATGAATCTTAAAGTTTGTTAAAGTTTACAGATTGAGGAATTGCCGGAGCTTCCAGGTTGGTAAGTGTGAAGCAGGAATCGGCATCTTGATTGGTAAAAATGTATTTGTGTAGATGTTTATTCCTACATGTGGTTGTATGTTTTGGATATACTTACAAGTGGTAAGAGGTTGATTCTGACAAAGTGATTACTCAAGGTCATTAGGTTAAACTTGATGTAATCCTGATAAAAGAGATTGAATGAACAATATGATGAACCAAACCCATAATTTACAAGTGATAAAATTAACAAAACTTATTTTCCGGAAAAATCATTTTGGTTAAAACAAACTTAAGTGTTTTGAAATCATAATGAGAAAATAGTTTTGTGTAAGGGGGAGTTCTGATTGTTTATGCTAAGTGGATGGCGATTTGAGGCGATTCGATATCGGTTGTCAATTTACAGTATAGTTTGTTTTCAATTTTCCTAAAATGTGTTTGCATTTTAGGGGGAGTAGTAGAAATTTCAGAAAATCCAAAAACATTTGAAAATTTGAAAAAGACAAAAACATGATAAAATCAAAAATGAGTTTTGTTGTGAAAAAGAGGAGATTTTGTGAAAAAGAGGAGATGATAGTACATCAGTGGACTGTCACAACATGCTAAAGAAATGGAGAGATAAACTATGATAAACGGTCTCACTAAAGATGTGACGGTAGGCTCAGCTAGACTAGTAGATTTGCGAGAACGATACAAACCTAAAATGAAAAGCCTAGTTCTAGTGGGAAACATGGTCAAAAGCATAGTACTTAGTTTTGTCCTTCTTGATTGTATGCCTACTCAGTAATCGCTGATTGTCGAAAGACATAAAACTGGTTAAGTTTGTGAAATTTCACAACTTTGCTGAAAAGTCGCTGTGATTGTGCATTTCATTTTGCAAAGATTTAAACTTGTTTTATTTCTTTATTTTGTTTAAGCATCGGACATCCTCTGCGTATACGTGAGTATCGACCTGGATATTGTTTCCTAAACATTCTGCTTTATTTTCTTTGGTGTTTCGTTTAAGCTTTGGACCTCCTCTGCGTATACGGGAGTATCGACCTGGTGGTTAAAGCCTAAACAACTTCAACTTGTTTTATTTTTCTTATTTTGTTTAAACATTGGACTTTCTCTGCGTATACGGAAGTATCGACCTGATTGTTAATGTTTAAACATTCTGCTTTGTTTTCGCACAAATCACAGTTGATAAAGTTTAAAGGCATTACTTGAGTCAGTGTATTGCATGATGAGGGGATATGCTGAGATCGTGGGGTCCATAAGAATTTAGTGATATCTTAATATACCTTAAAGTATCGGTAAGCAGATTGAAAGTTTTTAGATTGAGTTTAAGTGGACAAAAATATCGTCAATCAATGTGAATCGTTTAGAGCTTAAAATGAAATGAAGCTTAACGGTGTTGGTGATATGTCTCAGAAACTGATATGGTCCTCTTACACGAACTTACAAAAATATTGTATGTAAATATTTCTTTACTACATTGCATTTCTTTATATTCAAAAATTCCAAAAAGATTTTTAGTGTGTTTTAGCATAAATTTTGAAAAATCCAAAAATATTTTCGACAACTGGTATTGGAGAGCTGATTTTCAAAATTCCAAGTGCTGGACATGATGAACAAATGGTTTGGGAGAATGTGTTTTGAAAAGGAAAATGATTGATTTTTGCAAATGGTTCACCAGAATTTATCATTGATAAATCATTCTGGTTTAATTTGAGAGAGAATCTGGGTTTATAAATTTGTTAAATGTTAAATTTGTGAAATTTATTTCTGGGTTAAGAATGTGCAGGTGTAGCCAGGTTTCGATCTTGAACCTGAAGATAGAGTGCCAGGTTCCGATACCTGAAGACTTTGTGATTTCAACAAGCCAGACTGCGATCCCAGCATATCGAAAGGGGGAGTCTGAAGACATCCGAGTAGAGATTGTTCGTGGAGAGTCTGTTGATGATGAAAAGAGAAGAGAGAAGATTTGAGGATTCTTACAATGTCAGACACTTCAAAGAGTTCGAGAGGACTGATAAAGACTGAAGATGCGAAGACTCGACACTTAAGACTCGTCAACATCTGAGGGGGAGTCTGTTGGTGCATTCATCTGTCGTCTTCGTCTTGTATCGAGTCTAGTGCGTAGAATGTTAGATTAGTGCACGTAGTTCAAGATATAGTGGTTTAGTTTGAATGAACAGGTTTAGCTTGAAAGAGAATTGGTCAGTTTCAAGCTAAAGCTACCAAGGAGGTTTAGCTTGAACTGAATCTTGTCACTTTCAAGCTAAACCATAGGGCCTATATATAGTTCTTCAAGCTAACTCATTTGTAACTTTTGTGCTTTTGGATACCGAAGTGCTGCCGGTTTATCCAGTGATTGTACAAGCTGTAATATCAATCAGAAACGTGTTTAAAGTGAATTGCTAGCTGTTTCGAAGTCAGTTTTTTTGTTTCCGCCTCTGAAACTGATTAAAACTTCTCTGAACGACTCGTTCGGGTCACAAAACGATCCTACATGCCCCGTCTTCCCATATACCGGACACGGCTTATCTTTGAAGCGGCACTCACCCTTGTGCCCCTTTCCACACACCTTGCAACTTGGCGACCTGCCTTTAGCATCAACCTTCTTTCCCAATTCCCCAGCTCGAGCTTTCTTTGTAGGGCTTAGATTCACATCCTGTGCCTTTCGCTCACCCCTTTCAACTTGCTTCTTCAACTCGATTTCACGTTCTCGAGCAACATTTATAATCTCGGTAAGGGTCTCGTATTTTGAAGGAGTCATAAACTCCCTATACTCGGCGCTCAACATGTTATAGTAGTAGTATATCTTTTGTTCTTCGTTCGTCACCAATTCACTAGTAAACTTCATCTTATCTATAAACATTGCTGTAATCTTATCTATGGTCTCGCCCTTGTGCCTAAGTTGCATGAACTCTTCCTTGATTTTATTTATGACTGCCTTGGGACTATGATGTTTAAGAAACGGCATCTTAAACTCCTCCCATGTCATGGCTCTCGCCGCTTCGGCTCCTATTTCATTCTTTTTATTGTCCTACCAATCTTTGGCTTGACCTCTCAACTGGCCCGTTCCGTAAGGCACAAAGTCACTTTCATCGCAATGGGTTCTTTCAAACACCCCTTCAATGTCGCCCAACCATCTTTGGCAAATTATTGGGTCAACCTCCCCGTTGTAGATAGGCGGTTTACACGCCATAAATTCTTTGTATGAACACCCTTTACGTTCTCCCGATTTCTCCTTCATAAGGTTGACACTATCCTCCAACCTTTTGACTCGCTCTTCGACAAGTGACAACACCGTGCTTTGAATTTTGTCTATAAACCCGGATAGACTTCCTTCAATTGCCTTTCCTACCTCTTCGGCAATTATCTCTTTCATTTGTTCGGTGCTTGTCTGCACCGGATCATCATCGTTTCTTTCCGACATCTTGACACTGAAATGTTTACATTAAAAGTTAAACATTTCATTTATAAAATTGCTTCATTTGTTTCGGTTTAGCCAAGTTCCTAACTTGCTTTAACCGTTCACATTTGGTGCATTTTCCGGGTTTGAGTGAATTAACACACTCTTCCCATGCACGTCAATTCACTTCTCGTTTCTTACATAAGATATAATCTATTAAAATAATAAGTTAATTCTTACCGGACGATCAATCAAGCTTGAACCGAACACTTTGTTGACAAACTTAAGCTCTGATTACCAACTTGTAACACCCGTCTAATTACTACTTGAATTTAAAAATAATTCATACAATTTTTATATAAAAGATGTCCAACTTATAACATAAGTTTCATAGATAAGTTCATAAGTAGCAAAACATTAGTCAACTAACGACTAATTCAAACATTCATAAGTTGTTTAGCAATTAGTTTACATTTCCAAAACAATGTCTATTAGAGTTAGATAACGCGGAAGCTTCAAAAGTTGTGTTCGATTCTTCAAAAACTTGCTTGACCGCCATCCGTATTCTTGCAAAACCTGAAAACTGAAGATTTTTAACAAATCTTAGTGTTAGAGTTCTTAGAAATATTACATAATCGAAACTACGATCAAAACGGGTTCGGTTAGCTATAATATGCAAAAATTTATAGAAATTCCAGGACTCTACTGTAACTTACGGTATCTACCGTAAGTTACGGTAGTCACTTGAAATTTCTGGTCTACCGTAAATCAGTAGAAAACCAACGTAAGCTTCTGATCTCTACCGTAAGTTACGGTGGATACCGTAACTTACAGTAGTCCCTGCAAGATTGTGTTTTGACTTTTTGTCTATTTTGCCCAAACCCAATTTCTCAGATTTCTCATTCTAACAGCCAACATGTTAAATTCTCATCCTCTAATATATCATTTATCAACAATAACAAGGACCAATTTACTATATCACGAAGCATTCACCACGCATTAATCGATTATTCGACCCGTTTGGCTCATCTACGGAATCCTCCATTATGATGACTACCAACAAGTTGTAACCAATCCTGGTCTTATTAATCAATATAGCGAACATTATCGCTTCAAATTAAGACAACCTTTATTCTACAATTCACTATACTTATGCAAATTATCAAAGTTTACCCAATGTAACGAGTCAAGTTACATACCTTCAAAGCACACCCTTTATTCTTGCATCAACACCGGCTTGTCCGCTCGAAGCTCCGGCTTCCTTTCCTATAGAGTTCAATCACCTTGTATTTAGAACCCTTTGTTTCACATGTAACACATAGTTTACCATTTACCGAAAATACCCGTACCAGTACCGAAAATACCGGTACCGAATTTGAACAAAACTAGGTACCAAATACCGTACCAAATATATAGGTACGGTACGGGTACGGGTACGAGTACGGGTACTGGTACGGGTATTTTCGGTACAATACCCGCTTGGTACCATTTTGTTTTTATTTACTTTTTGAGCACTTGTACGAGTACTAAATATGTAAATTGACATGAGTACCAATATAGTACGAGTACCAAATAGGTAAAATTGGTACGAGTACCAATACGATACGGGTACCATATAGGTAAAATCAATACGAGTACACTATAAATACCATAATATGCAATAAAACACAATACAAAAAAACTTTTAAAGGTATACATAGAATTCGGTACCAGTACCCGTTTTTACCCGTACCCGTACCAATACTGAAAGTACCGAATACCAAAACCAATAAAACTGGGTACCGATACATGTACCAAATACCTAAAATCGGTACGGGTACAGGTACGGGTACGGGTACGAGTACGGGTATTTGGGAAAAAAAGCCCATCCCTAGTACAATTTATGCGTTTTTGTTTATAGCTCAACAATTTGCCTTCTATTTAGCATTTTCAAAAACACTTTAAAGGCAGATTTTTATATCATTTACATTCAAGTTCATGACTTGTTATTTGACTAAAATTTACATCAATTTAGCTTTCACATATAAAATTTAGCATCCCTATTTCAGAAATCTCTTTCTATAAACCACATTACACTAGAATAATGCTCAAAACCCTAGTGTTTATCCATTTCTCACAAAACCCATGAATCACCTTCAATGTGTTCATGAAATTTTCAAATATTAGCCATGATTTCACACATCATTGTCTAGGGTTTACTCCTAGACTCTTTATCATTCCTATTCTATCCATAAAACAAACGTGCATCACCAGATTTATAATTTTCTATATTCATGAGAATTTCAAGTAGAGAATTCTTGTCAAATTTTACATACCTTATGATCTCCTTGCAATGAGGATCACTAATCTATGTTCGATTTTCGTTTAGAACTTGATTTGGACCTTTAATTTCTGGGATTTGTGGAGTTTTAGGGTTTGAAGAACCCTGGTCGCCCCTCCCTTGCCTGGCTCGATCTTCACACACGCCCACACTGTGTTTTTGGTTTTTAATTTCCTTGTTTTATTAATATTAGTTTTAATTTAAACACTTTCAGCCCCTCAACTATCATTTGGTTCTAATACTTAGTGTTTTAACCCATTGTAAGTCCCTACAAGGCTTTTACTTAACTAGGTTATTTTAAATCCTAGTTAGTTCACTAGTTTATTTAGAAACATTATATTCTAAATAATTGATTTAAAATTTTTGGGATGTTACAACTAACCAACACAAGTATCGATTACAGACCAAACCAATTTTGTTGAAATTGTTCAAAGATTCTAAATTTATCTAGGCGACGTTTCTAAGCATCTCCTCGCTGAATTCCATGCATTCCAAGCATCCTATCAGCCTGCAACATGTATTAAAATATCAATACAAAAGTATTGGCGAGTATACAAGTTTGATAATAGAATAATAGATTAAAACACTCATATCCACAGTGCAAACAATAAAGTAGTTTCAGCTTTGCTAGTGTCGCAGTCCACACAGTGATAGCCCAAGTATCCCGATGCTTTAGTGTTTACCCAAGACTCAAGGTAAACTAGAATCCTCCTAACAATACCCCCCGAGAATAAAGGGAGAGGTGCATCTCCTATAGCGCTACTATTGTTAAGGCGGAACTACACACTCTGGATTAAACGTCACATAACACAAAGAATCAAGAATCACAAGTTTCATGTTCACATAGGATAGATTATAAGTTTCAAAGATTCAAGTTTAAGCTCCATAGAATACATGTTACACCCCAAAAGTTTAAAGTAAAAAGGGGATTGAGTATACTCACAGTGATTGCTTAACAGTATAAACTGCTATTGGATCAAAGGGAGCTCTTTGTAGGACTAGCCTGATTAGATTACAATAGGATAAGAGTTGAGCAGAGTAACGAGGTTGAATAAAGCGTCAAACCAGTCACTGGATCGGCTGGCTGTCCGATCGGATGGTTGTCCAATCGGATGATCAGCCGGTCGGGTGACTCATGTGAGTGAAGAGACAAAGGGTTGCCCGATCGGATGGCCATCCGACCGGGTTGCCACTTGTTCGGGTGAGATTCATATGTGAGGGACCAGGGTTGCCACTCGATCATAATGTTAAGTGCCTTGGTTTCTTCAATAGGGTGGCCTCTCGTTCGGACGGTTGTCCGATCGGACCACCACTTGATCAAAGCTTCCAATATTTTGAGTAAGTTCCTAAGTATCAAAGTCTCAAGGTAAAAGGGCAAATGTCCCCTGATAGGGTGGTTGTCCGATCGGGTAACCCCTCGATCGTACGACCCTTGTTCTTGTTTAACATGTTTGTAAAATTTCCAAGTTTCTAGATTAATGGTGACGGTACGGCACGTATCGAGACAACGGTAAAACCCTTTATAGCCGAAACTCCGATTGAGTGGGAATCACCCCTGTTCGATCAGTCGTTTGTTTCTAATAGGTTTATGTCAGGATCGGTTGCCATGCGCGTCTTTTAACGGTAGGAACCCAGATCAATACTAACTCTAGACTATTCATCAGATCTACAGTTAGTTTAGACTCGATTTCCACCGAATAAAGTAAAAGTTTGAGAAAAAGATGAAGATACTCAAGTTTTTATACGAAAAGTTTAGATTTAGCTTAGATTTAGGTTAGATTTAGTGTAAAAACGCATGAATCATCTTAGATCTGGGCTAGATCTTGCCTAGAATGACATCACATGTTAGTTTGCACAAACCTCCATGATGACATCACCCTCAAGAACTCAGATCCGAGAGATTTCACGGTGAAAAGTGTAATTTCAAGAGAGAATCACGTAGAGAATGATGTGTAGATCGATAAAGTTCAAGAATCTAGCCTAAAACGTACCGGAATCAGCAAGAAAATGGGGGAGAAAGGTGTTTGTGCGTCTGAGTCGAGCAGAGCTGTCACATTACTAAAATGGTGATGTGACAGGTCTATTTATAGTGTGAGAGTGAAGTGGAGACGGTACAAGGTGGATAGGGTGGTCACCCGTTCGGGTGGTCATCCGATCGGGTGGTCATCCGATATGGTGGTCGTCTGATCGGGTGGTTATCCGATCGGGTGACAATCCGATCAGATGGCCACTCTGGCCAATCCATTCCTTCCGCGTTCCAGACTTTGATTCGATTAGCGAGTTATATTTAGCGTTGTGTTGCGTATAATTTAGGTAAAGTATCTAGATTACATTACAACCCAAAAGTTTCCAAGTTTCATAGATTCCGCCAGTGGCAAGGCTCCAGTTTCTCGTTTAACCAAGAATCAAGTTTCACGAGTCTAAGGAGTCAAGCACTAATTTAAGTCTCAAGTATCTAGATTAAGTATCAAGTCTCATAGTTTAGGTGTCAAGGATCAAGCATCTAGAATAAAGAATCAAGCATCATAGTATCATGCATCAGTATCAATAAGATTCACGTCAAAGTATCAAAGTATCAACATCTCATAATTACAAGGACTAAACTGACGATTAATAGAAGTTCGGGGACTGATCTTGCCAAGTGTCTAAAGTTTAGGGACGCTGGGCGTTACAGTCTCCCCTCCTTTAGGAGATTTCATCCCCGAAATCTTAGAAGAAGACTGCTTGAAGAGATGCAGGTACTTGGCCTTCATATCACTTTTCAATTCCCAAGTGAATTCGGCGCCATGCTTTCCTTCCCATTGAACCTTAACAATGGGAATTTTGCTGCGCCTCAGGCGCTTGACAGTTTGATCCATGATTTCGACTGGTTTCTCCACAAACTGAATAGCTTCGTTTATTTGCAAGTCTTCAAGAGGAACCTGCAGTCCCTCGTCGGCTAGGCATTTACGTAGATTGGATAGATGGAACACTGGATGCAAGTTGTTTAGTTCTTGTGGCCAGTCGATTTTGTATGCTACCTTGCCAATCCTTTCAAGTATCACGAAAGGACCCACATAGCAAGGAGCAAGCTTTCCCTTCTTTCCAAAATGAACTACTCCCTTCCAGGGAGATACCTTGAGTAGAACTCAATCACCAACAGCAAATTCCAGAGGCTTCCGCCTATTATCAGCATAGCTCTTTTGCCTGCTCCTAGCCTTGATCAAGTTATCTCGGATCTGAAGAACCTTATCCGTTGTCTCTTGAACAATCTCGGGGCCAGTGAACTGCTTTTCCCCAACCTCATGCCAGCTGAGAGGAGATCGGCATTTTCGCCCATATAAAGCTTCGAAAGGAGCTATCTAAATACTGGAATGGTAGCTATTGTTGTACGAGAATTCTATCAATGGTAAATGTACATCCCAGTTACCACCAAATTCGATGACACAAGGACGGAGCATATCTTCTAGGGTTTGAATAGTACGCTCGGTCTGTCCATCCGTTTGAGGATGAAAGGCCGTGCTAAGATTCAAGTGCGAACCCATAGCGGACTGAAACGATTGCCAATGACGCGAAGTAAAACGACCATGACGATCTGAGATTATGTCAAGGGGTATGCCATGACGGCATATAATCTCATCAGTATAGACTCGAGCAAGTTTCTCCACTCTGTAATCTTCACGAATGGGAAGAAAGTGAGCAGATTTGGTCAAACGATCAATAATCACCCAGATACTATCGTGACCTTTAGAGGTGCGGGCTAGTTTGGTAATAAAGTCCATAGCGATGCTATCCCATTTCCAGACAGGGATCTTAGGTTGCTCCAAGAGTCCAGAAGGACGTTGGTGTTCAGCCTTTACCTTCAAACAAGTAAGGCACTTAGACACATATACAGCAATGTCCCTCTTCATGCCAGGCCACCAATATGTCGTACGCAGATCCTGGTACATCTTATCGGCACCTGGATGGATAGAGTAACGGGATTTGTGAGCCTCGGTCATAATGAGCTCACGGAGGTTTTCGCGATCTGGCACACCGATGCGATTTAGATAATACAGCAGACCAACAGATTTAGTTTCGAGCTGGTCCATCCTAGCGCCGTGGATTTCTTCTTCTAAACTTCCTTCATTTGCTGATGAGTACTGAGCTTTGCGAATACAAGCATGCAAATCACTAGAGATACGAATAGCCTTGAAATGGGTCTTACGACTAAGGGCGTCGGCTACCACATTCGCCTTGCCTGGATGATAGCGAATTTCACAATCGTAGTCGTTAAGCAATTCCACCCAACGTCTCTATCGCATGTTCAACTCTTTTTGGTCAAAGATATGTTGAAGGCTCCTATGGTCTGTGAAAACCACACACTTAGTACCGTAAAGGTAGTGTCGCCAGATCCTTAGCGCAAAAAATAACCGCACCAAGCTCCAGATCATGAGTAGTGTAGTTTTTCTCATGTACCTTGAGCTGACGAGAGGCATAAGCAATAACCTTGTCCCGCTGCATGAGCACACAACCCAATCCACGGTTCGAGGCGTCACAATATACCACAAAATCGTCGTTGCCATCAGGTAGAGTTAACACAGGAGCATTACACAAAAGGTTCTTAAGAGTTTGAAAGGATTCCTCTTGTTCGGGACCCCAAACAAAAGGTTTCTCCTTTTGGGTTAGTGTAGTAAGAGGAACAGCGATCTTTGAGAAATCCGCGATGAATCGGCGGTAATAGCCCGCCAAACCAAGAAAAGAACGAATCTCGGACACGGATTTAGGCGTATACCAATTCTTCACTGCCTAGATCTTAGAAGGGTCAACATGAATACCCTGACAACTAACAATATGACCAAGAAATTGCACCTCATCAATCCAAAACTCACACTTAGAAAATTTAGCATACAGACGTTCACCACGTAGTAGTTCAAGCATAAGACGTAAATGGCGCGCATGATCGGCGTTAGCCTTAGAATAAATAAGAATGTCATCAATAAAGACTATCACAAATCGATCCAAATAAGGTTTACAGACTCGGTTCATCAGGTCCATGAACACTGCAGGTGCGTTGGTCAGGCCAAAAGGCATGACCACGAACTCGTAGTGCCCATAACGAGTACGAAACGCAGTTTTAGGAATATCATCTTCGAGAACACGTAGTTGATGATATCCAGAACGTAGGTCAATCTTAGAGAAACATGACGCGCCTTGTAGTTGGTCAAATAGGTCATCAATACGGGGCAACGGGTAACGATTTTCCACAGTAAGCTTATTAAGTTCATGGTAGTCGATACACATACGGAACGAACCATCCTTCTTCTTGACAAATAATACGGGAGCACCCCACGGGGAGCTACTTGGACGAATAAAACCTTTATCGAGTAGTTCGTGTAGTTGATTAGATAACTCTTGCAACTCGGAAGGTGCAAGACGATAGGGAGCCCTGGCGACAGGAGTCACACCAGGTACGATATCAATACGAAAATCAATGGATCTGGGAGGAGGAAGACCAGGAAGATCTTTAGGAAAGACATCAGTGAAATCACACACCACTGGAACGTCGCTTATGTTCTTCCCCTTGCCTTTTTGTTCCACCACATGGGCCAATAAGGCAGGGTTCTGTTTACGTAAGCTTCTTCTCACTTATGTGCATGACATCAATCTCAGTCCCTTCGAAGGTCGGTCTCCATAGACGATCAAAGTATCACCAGAGGGAAGAGGAAGACGAACAAGTTTCTCATGACAAACAATCTCGGCATGGCTCTTACGCAACCAGTCCATGCCAATGATAACATCAAAACTACCCAACCGCATGGGTATAAGATCAATAGAGAACACGTGATCATTAAGAATCAAGGAACAATCACGCATGATAGAATTTACAAGAATCGACTTACCATTAACGACCTCAACGGAGAATGACTCAGGTAAATTGGAGCGTGTACAGTTTATCAAGGACTCAAATTCCACGGACACAAAGCTTTTATTGGCACCAGTATCAAATTGGATCGAAGCATAAAGGTTACTAACAAGAAACATACCATTGACGACGTCATTGTCATTGCGAGCCTGATTCGCGTTAAGGTTAAACGCTCGTCCATGAGCGGCGGGCTGCTGGTCCTGGTTCAGCTGAGGACACTGGTTACGGAGGTGGGTAGTATCTCCACACTTGTAGCATGCACGAACAGCATTGACTGGCCCTGGGTTCAGCAGAGGTGCTGGAGGAGCAGGTAGAGCTGTCTGAGCTGGGGCTTGCTGGGCTTGAGGTGCAGGGTTAGCTGACGACCGTAGGGAGTCGTGTGACCATAGCGATTACAGTTGGTGCATAGGCGACAGGCAGAAGTAGCAGGATGATGGTAGTTGCAAGTTGCACACTTGGGATGAGGCCCAGTGTATTGCTTCTTAGCTTCGGGAGCAGCAGGGTTAGCAGCAGCAGTAGTAGGAGTAGGTTTAGCCCCAGGGTTTGCAGCAGGAGTAATAGCATTACATCCTGAGCCCTGAGCTTTCAGTTTCTTGTTCTTGCTACCACTTGGCTGCTGAGTGACTTGATTTGCAGACTTTGAAGGAGCAGGGGTAGCAAACTGCTTGTCACGCACACGATTATTGTTGAGACTAGCTGCGAGTCGGTAGACTTCTTCAATAGTTTCTAGCTGAGCTGCTTTGATGGAATCACGCATAGCAGGAGGCAGACCATTGATATACTTGGTTATCATCTGCTTAGGGGTCGAAACCAAGGGAGGAACGATAAAACTTAGCTGCTTGAACCGGGTAGTATACGCCATGTTGTCATCACCAACTTGCTTCAAATGCCAGAATTCTTCTTCGAGTTTGAGCTGCTCATGGGGAGGGCAGAATTCAAGCATCATTAATTCACGCACCTCAGCCCATGGGAGAGCATAAGCTGCTTCATTCGTACGGATGTTCCTTTCATTAGCCCACCATTCCAAAGCCCTACCTTGAAAGACTCCAGTTGCACTCCTTGTTTTCAAATGTTCGGGGCATTCACTGTTGATGAAAGTGACTTATATACTGTCAAACCACTCAAGCATAGTTGTCACACCATCACTGCCCGTAAATGGCTTGGGGTTGTAGGAGACGAAGTGTTTGTAGTTGAACTTGGTAACTGTCGGCATCTCTACTTTAGAGTCCACAGAGGATGGAGGAGTGGTGGATCCTTGAAGTTCGGAAACAATCTTTGGCACGACCCTAGCGATCTGGTCGGCCAAGAATGACATCATCTTTTTCTAGGACTTCTCCCTTGATTTCCTTAGGTTGTCAGAGAGTCTTCGAGCAGACATCTACGAGTTCCAACATAAGGATTGTATAAGTCTAGGTTATGAAGTCCCATGATAAAGATTCACTCACGATAGATTAAAGGATTTAGATACAAGATAGGCTAACACCACAAAACGCACGACCTTCACATGGCACGTTGTACAAAGTTTGGTCAATCGTGTCAGAAACGCTTATATATAGGAAGTACCAGCGGCGTATCCACCACGCTTCGGGCACATCTCCTCCCCTCGTACTTGGTGTCGTGCTACGTGTCGCAACTCTCAACATACCCATCATCTTTATCGTAATTTAATAGATTATCGTAGATTACTCATAGATTACTCAAATAAATCACATAGAATGCTCAAAATAGATCAGCGTAGAATACTCAAGTAGATTGTCATAGATCATTGCATAGATTATATTGATGGATTATCATAGCTTGCTTAAGTAGATAGTTTAACATAGTTTAACCAGATAGATGACCATAGATTAAACCAATAGACCAAGATAGTTTAACATAATTTAGCTCAAATAGTTTAACTCGCTAGATTGTATTAACATAATAGATCAACCATTGATTATGCTAGAATTCTCATAGATCACATAGTTTGCTCATAGATTGCATAGGCTTTCCAGAGGTTACACAGACATTCCGTAGATTACGTAGACTTTCCACACTGGTCTGCAAACACTAAATCTCGCATGGCACTTGGTACGGAAGTTGGTAATATGTCGGAAGCACTTATATATAGGAAGTACCAACGGCGTATCCACCATGCTTCGGACACACCACTTCTGTCCCGTACTTCCATGTCATCTTAGTGTTTCTCACCGCACAACATATCATACCATAGTCGATCAAGTTTACCACGTAGACTACACATAGATTAAAACTTTGGAAATTTAGTTTGATCTGAGATTAGAATTAACGTTTTAGATTGCGAACAACGTGCAAATTTGTGTAAAAGCATCTCAAAACGAACGAAGAATTAAGTTCAAAACCTCAAAGATAAACCACATTCATAAAATCAAGATAATATAAAAACAAAATAGGCTTTTAAAACATAGGATTGTTCCGGGTAGAGGAACGGCGACTAACCAGAGTGATTCGAACTCCTTTCGAATTGAGGTAACGCGTCTTGACTTACTTAGACAAATACGTCATCGATGTTAGGCCTACGATATTCGTCCTTTTGGTCATTTCACGTACCCAATTGATCGGAAGTTACGAGACTTTGACGAGACGTAAAAATCATCAAAGAGTGGGACCAGTTATCAAGGTCTGAGTTTCACCTCTATCTTGACAACATCGTACCCTTAAATAGCGTTGGTACTTATCCGTAGATAAGACCTACTAGAACTATATGGAGATTTCCCACCAAGGTTCGGATGTCACACCTATCCTGTGGGCAAACCTAGTGCGAAATACAAACACTGGTTGACAGTGTTTTCAAAGCATAAAGTGTACATTGTATCAGCCTTAGGAAAGGCATGTAAGTTTTAATAGGAACATGTGCTACTAGGGAGCAGATACGGTAGAATGCATAAGTCTTAAACAACACGCAAGAATCAAGTTCCTAGAACTATAGACTAGGGTATGTATTCCTACTTATCCTAATTCCCTATAGTTATGGCTCTGATACCAATCTGTCACACCCCAACCGATGCCGGAAACATCGGGGTGCAAGCACTAAGCGTTCAGATTGCTCATGAGATTCTATAACACTATTTGTTTCAATAGAATTTAGAACCAATTTATCATGGCATTGTCTAAAAGCAAACCTAAACAACACAAGTATCGATTACAGACCAAAAAGAATATTGTTCAAATTGTTCAAAGATTCTATATTTATCTTGGCGACGTTTCTAAGCATCTCCTAGCTGAATTCCATGCATTCCAAGTATCCTATCAGCTTGCAACATGTATTAAAATATCAATACAAAAGTATTGGCGAGTATACAAGTTTGATAATAGAATAATAGATTAAAACACTCATATCCACAGTGCAAACAATAAAATAGTTTCAGCCGTGCTAGTGTCGCAGTCCACGCAGTGATAGCCCAAGTATCCCGATGCTTTAGTGTTTACCTAAGACTCAAGGTAAACTAGAATCCTCCTAACAATACCCCCCGAGAATAAAGGGAGAGGTGCATCTCCAATAGTGCTACTATTGTTAAGGCGGAACTACACACACTGGATTAAACGTCACATAACACAAAGAATCAAGAATCAAGAATCACAAGTTTCATGTTCATATAGGATAGAGTATAAGTTTCAAAGATTCAAGTTTAAGCTCCATTGAATACATGTTACACCCCAAAAGTTTAAAGTAAAAAGGGGATCGAGTATACTCACAGTGATTGCTTAACAGTATAAACTGCTATTGGATCAAAGGGAGCTCTTTGTAGGACTAGCCTGATTAGATTACAATAGGATAAGACTCGAGCAGAGTAACGAGGTTGAATAAAGCGTCAAACCAGTCACTGGATCGGCTGGCTGTCCGATCGGATGGTTGTCCGATCGGATGGTCAGCCGGTCGGGTGACTCATGTGAGTGAAGAGACAAAGGGCTGCCCGATCGGATGGCCATCCGACCGGGTTGCCACTTGTTCGGGTGAGATTCATATGTGAGGGACCAGGGTGGCTGTCCAATCGGGTTGCCACTCGATCATAATGTTAAGTGCCTTGGTTTCTTCAATCGGGTGGCCTCTCGTTCGGACGGCTGTCCGATCGGACCACCACTTGATCAAAGCTTCCAATATTTTGAGTAAGTTCTTAAGTATCAAAGTCTCAAGGTAAAAGGGCAAGTGTCCCCTGGTAGGGTGGCTGTCCGATCGGACGGCTGTCCGATCGGGTTACCGCTCGATCGGGCGACCCTTTTTCTTGTTTAACATGTTTGTAAAATTTCCAAGTTTCTAGATTAACGGTGACGGTACGACACGTATCGAGACAACGGTAAAACCCTTTACTACCCGAAACTCCGATTGAGTGGGAATCACCCCTGTTCGATCAGTCGTTTGTTTCTAATACGTTTATGTCGGGATCGGTTACCATGCTCGTTTTTTAACGGTAGAAACCCAGATCAATACTAACTCTAGACTATTCATCAGATCTATAGTTAGTTTAGACTCGATTTCCACTGAATAAAGTAAAAGTTTGAGAAAAAGATGAAGATACTCAAGTTTTATAGGAAAAGTTTAGATTTAGCTTAGATTTAGGTTAGATTTAGTGTAAAAACGCATGAATCATCTTAGATCTGGGCTAGATCTTGCCTAGAATGACATCACATGTTAGTTTGCACAAACCTCCATGTTGACATAACCCTCAAGAACTCAGATCCGAGAGATTTCACAGTGAAAAGTGTAATTTCAAGTGAGAATCAGGTAGAGAATGATGTGTAGATCGATAAAGTACAAGAATCTAGCCTAAAACGTACCAGAATCAGCAAGAAAATGGGGGAGAAAGGTGTTCGTGCGTCTGAGTCGAGCAGAGCTGTCACATCACTAAAATGGTGATGTGACAGGTCTATTTATAGTGTGAGAGTGAAGTGGAGACGGTACAAGGTGGATAGGGTGGTCACCCGTTCGGGTGATCATCCGATCGGGTGGTCGTCCGATCAGGTGGTCGTCCGATCGGGTGACAGTCCGATCGGATGGCCACTCTGGCCAATCCATTCCTTCCGCGTTCCAGACTTTGATTCGATTAGCGAGTTATATTTAGCGTTGCGTTGCGTATAATTTAGGTAAAGTATCTAGATTACACTATAACCCAAAAGTTTCCAAGTTTCATAGATTCCGCCAGTGGCAAGGCTCCAGTTTCTCGTTCAACCAAGAATTAAGTTTCACGAGTCTAAGGAGTCAAGCACTAATTTAAGTCTCAAATATCTAGATTAAGTATCAAGTCTCATAGTTTAGGTGTCAAGAATCAAGCATCTAGAATAAAGAATCAAACATCATAGTATCAAGCATCAGTGTCAATAAGATTCACGTCAAAGTATCAAAGTATCAACATCTCATAATTACAGGGACTAAACTGACGATTAATAGAAGTTCAGGGACTGATCTTGCCAAGTGTCTAAAGTTTAGGGATGCTGGGCGTTACAGTAACCAATGCCCACTGATTTGCCGTAATTGAACACGATTGCGCTAATGACGAAGACGTGGGAGTCTGAGCCCATGAAGGAACTGGACCTGAACCTTTACTCGTATACAGATCCGCATTAGGATCAGGTTTCCAACCCCACCAGTCTGAAGTCATAAGGAATAGAAAATAACCAACTTAAAAACGACTTAAACACCTTACTGTAACACTTTTGTGATAGACTCAGCTCACGAAAAATGTAATTCACAAATTAACTCTTTTCAAGCCCCCTAATCCACGAAAAATAATAACAGGCCCAATCAAGTAACAACGCCCAACTTTATCGACGAAAGACTGATGGACTAATAATCCCCAGCCCAAGTATAATAAAAGTCCACGGATAAGAGAAAGATAGGCCTGATGTTTACACCCCCGAAGAAAAGGAGCAGGCCCAATCCCAATTAACAGCCTGGCCCAATGGGAGTCCACGAAAAATAAAGGAATTTTTAGTTGAAAAATGAATGCCAGATCAAAATGAAGATTCAAGCCTACGAAAGTTGAGTATTTTGTGAATGAAAAATGTCAGGCCCACTTCCACGAAATATAGTCAATTTATAAAGAGTTTTGTGATAGCGTTGCCCACGAAGAACAATAAGATTGTTCATGAAATACAAGGCCCAATCCAAGAAATATGCCTACTCTTTCGTGAGGAAAATGACAAGGCCCAAGATTGTTGGATGAAAGAAAATATGGACGAAGAAAGAATTGGTTAAAACAAACTTTGGCCCACCCAAGAAAATAAACAAATTGAAATTTGGGCTCAGACGAAAAACTAGTATGATAGGTTCTTCTTTGGTCAGATATTTTTTTTTGTGAGAAAATGATAAAAACCCTTGGTCTTTCGTGGGAATGGTAGGAGATATCATAAGAAGACAAACAACTTGGTTCTTCTTTGACCCTTATCAAAAGTTGACTCAAATGTTTGAATTGGTTTTTCATGAGAAATCAGACAAAAACAAGGTTTTTCGTCAAAGTTGGTGAAATCTTATCCAGATTTGGTGAAAGTTTGTGAAATTTTATCCAGATTTGGTTACACTTCCGGTAAAAAAAAATTCGGCAACCAGGCTCACCGGAAAAAATGGTGAACTATATTTTTGATGTTAAAACTTTACAAAACTTGTACTTACGATTCTCTCAAATGATTTTAACAAGTTTTAACTGAATCAAACATCAAATAACGTCAGATTTTGGGAGTTTAATCCGAGTTTTCAACCAACAAACTGGGTGTTGAGTGTTTATCCAGGAAAAGCTTCAAAAATTACTCCAAAATCTCACAACGAACTCGGTTATCAACAAGAAATCGAGCCTTACGCTCTGATACCACTTGTAGGTCCTGATATTGATGCATATTTTGTGTCTGTAACTTGTTCATCATTAAACGTTGTAATTTACTGTCTTTTAATTATCGAGTCTGCATGTCCATTAGTCGACCAAGTCGGATATCCTCCTATCTTACTTGGGTCCGACAGTTTGTCTCGTTGTTATGTAATGTTTTAAGACTGATGCATGTTGCATATGTTTGGGTAGTTTATGTCTTAGTGTGTTTATCAGTCTGCTGCAAACTGTTATCTGTTTGTACAGCCCACGACGAAAGACTGTCTTTCGTCGTTCACATGGTTGACGAAAAACCAGTTATTCATCATTCTATGTTTCGTCGTGATTGGTGACGAAAGACCTAGTCTTTCATCGACCTTGGTATTTCGTTAGGACCATTTTGTGTTTCGTCGACACTTGTGCTGGGCTGCCTATATAAACACCACTTGGTTTCTGTGTGAAACCATGAGAGCATACCCCTACTGTGAGTTTACCTTCAAACATTGTGTGTATGTGTTTGATGATTGTTCTCATCCGTTTTAATCAATAGACTGTGAATCGTTGGTTACTTCGTGTTCTCGTTATTTCTGTGTTTGGTTTGCATTGTCACGGAGATTCCGCACTCGTGACCGTGTTTTATTATAAACAAGTGATTTGGTTTCGTAATCGATCCTCCGAAAACGGACCTACAAGTGGTATCAGAGCATTGGCTCTTATCCTTGTTTAAAACCAAACATAGTTGTGATTTTATCAAGTGTTTAAATTGTTTACGTGAGTTTGCAGATTTGTGTTCTTGAAAAAAATTCATAATTTTCTGAAAAGGTTTCTGAAAATCTGTCAAAATCTTGTTTTTTTGCTAAAAAGTTTTATCAAAAACCTTGTTAGATTGCATGTTTACACGGTAAAACTGGGTTTTCATTGAAAGTTTTAAGCAAAATTTGTTATTCGGAAAATTTCTCCGGTGAAAAACCTTAGCCGGAATCTTCATATCTTCAAGTGTTCATCTGTGTTCTGCATATTATCTTCAAAACTTCATAGTGCTCTTGGACTTTAAAAAAAATTTAAAAGAAATTTGATAATTTGATTAAAATATTGGTAAGACCATGTTGGGTTGGTAAGATGGGTATGTTGGTAAGTTGAATCCGGTGTCCTTGTCAGAGAAAAAGAAAAGATTTCCTTTTGAAAAATCTCACCAACTTTCTGTCTGTGTCTGTGACCATCATTGACGAAAAACCCAAGCGACGAAATACCTAGTGTTTCGTCAAAAGCAACTTCGACGAATTACCTAGTGTTTCGTCAAAGGTACTGTTGACGAAAAACTTGTTTTTCGTGCAAGAGTGTTTGACGAAAAACCATTTTTCATCTAATTTGGTTTTTCGCCAAAGATCTAGTTTTTCGTGGGAACATTTGTCAATTTTTCAACAGAGGCTTTGCAAAAGTATCTTAACAGGTTGTTTTCGAGTGTGTGACTAGGTATTCTTATTCAAACATCAATCATGAGTACGAGTCCATGGGATTGGAGCACAGGACCAAGTCCAGGTCAAGATCAGACCTCCGAGCCGCTTGGTTAAGGAATGTTATGCCTCAACAGTCTATTAGTGCAAGTCAATGGGCGTGTGTGAGGAATCAGAATCAAAGCATTCAGAATCTATTATTAAGTGAGAGTGAAACGGGTAGCAACAATCGCCCGCCAAAGTTGAATCATATGAACGACTATCCGTCATGGAAATGTCGTTTTCACACTTATGTTCTAGGGCAAAACACCGAGTTATGGACGTGTTTCACTACGCCATACAACACAGCTCTTGAAGAAGCAGGATCAAATGCAGCAACCTTGGCAAATATGTTAGAAGACGACAAGAAGGCATATGATCTGGAGAAGAAGGCGTTTGCTATCCTTACACAAGCACTCTACAAAGAGATTTATCATCAATTCGGTTATTGGACTAGCACAAAATCCTTATGGGACGCCTTGGTAGCAAGGGTAGAAGGGAATGCGGCTACAAGAAAGACACGCCATGATTTTTTGAAGAAGGAATTTGAAGCATTTCAATTCATGGAAAACGAAACGCTAAATGATATGACAACTCGATTTTATCATTTGATTAGTGAAATGTATTCTTATGTTGTTCTTGAAACTCAACAGGAAATGGTTGCAAGGTTTGCTGATGCTCTACTGTAACACCTCGCAAAATCATGTCCAATATAGTATCGACACGTGTCATGGACTTTAAACGTGTAACAAATTGAATACGAGGGACTAAAGTTGACAAACGAAGAAAGTATATGTATATAAGGATACAAAGTGTCAACTTTTGATAATTATGCCTTTTAAAAACCCTACACGATGTTTATTCCCTAAAACGAGTGTATCATGAAGCATATGTAACTGTTTGTGGAAGAAAGTGAAAGTTTACAAGACGCGAGGGTTAAATGTGTCAACATGTTTAGGTTATACCTCTGAGTTACCTTTTACGAACCCGGAGCCTTGTAACGATTTATTATACTCCCAAGAATAAGTGGTAAAAATTTCACAAGGTTTCGATATCGTATGAGAAAGATACGCTAACTTTCGTAATTAAGGGGTTAAAAGCGTCAACGAGGCAAAACTTGTGTTTTCGGTTATCTTTTAACGAAACCAGACCTAATGATCCTTCCTTGGCTATAAATTTGCCATAACACCTGTAGCAATCTCCTTGAAACACGTCCCTAGACACTTGTTTTCATCTCTAAAGTTGCCATAACACCTGTAGCAATCTCCTTAATCCTTCCTTGGCTATAAATAGATCCATTGTTGCAACTTGTGAACTTACATTTGCACATCTTGCTTGTTCTAACTCTCTGGAGCATTCTTGGCAATTAAGAAGCCTTTCCTCTGTTCCAATCTCGTGCTAAGGACCATTGTAAGTCATCTTAGCTTCTGTAATTCCGTTTTAATTATTTTAATGGCCCAAAGTCAAACCGCCGTAATTAAGGTTTGACTTAGTGATTAATCACTAATGGTCCAGTCAATTCTCGAATTAAAAGTAGCTTTGAGTTGGTAATTATGTGGGTAATAAACCCTTAAAAGGGCACCCACTGATTCCCACTCTAACTAGGTCAATTGTCGGGTCAAAGTTAATTTTAAAAAGTCAACAGAAAGTAAATTTTAGCATAAACACATAATTAACAATGTAGAAGCTATGAAACCTGTTTTATCACTTGTATAACTTGGTAATTAATGTAAGAACATGTCTAAGCATGTTCAACCCGACAATTTTCAGTATAAGCTCGGTTCGGAACCGAAAGTCGCATAAGTGGACTTTTGCTTTGACTTTCAGTTCCGACCCATTAGAGCATATTTTAGAATTGCCTTAGAGCTTTATTAGGACCAGGTTACATGTTAGTATAACCCTCTGCGATTATACAACTTGGTTCATTAGTTATTCGATTCATGTACATGTTTCCGTTATATGCCTAAATATTGACCATAATTCCCTTTTGACCTTAAAACAAGAATTTTGAAAATGTGAGAGGAAAATAATCTTTATTACTGATTTATAAACATGTCCCTAAATTTTCACATCAGTTTGAGGTTTACATTAAGAGTTATGCTCAATAGCGTAATTAGAAAGTTTTTTATTAATTAAACGGCGTAATTAGCATAAAGCCTATCTAAACCCAATTTTTGATACCAAACTTTTTACCTACTGATGTAAAATAATATTTTGAGATTTTTGAAGAATTTTTTTTATTTTTAGGCTGAGCATAACATAGGGTTATAGCTTTGATTCGATAATTGTCGGTTTTGCCCTTTTGGCATATAAAATGTGTTTTACATAATATTTTGATACCAAACCTTTTGCTACTGATTTTAATAAAAAATAAAATATGTTGAGTCTTCTGGAATGATAAAAATATCAGCTTCTCTTTAAAAACCCGGAAATCACTTAAAATCGTCTTTTTACGCGTTTAAAACGCATAGTATGTATTAAAACCATTTTTCTCATATAAGACTTAATACCTACTGATGTTTTAAGTAAATTTTTATATTTTAATAGTAAGCAAAATTTTTAAACTCAGATTTCAAATTTTGACCTTTAAAGCTTATTTGAAATTACCAAAATGCCCCTACGGTGCATAGTTTGGTTATAAAAGGTAAATTTCACATATATGCCATACCCTACTGTTATGACTTATAAAAAAATAATTATTTTTACTGAATATATCAGACCTGAAACTCAGATTTATATTTAAACCCTTTTATAAGCTTTAAAATGACCAAAATACCCCTACGGGACATAATTTGAATTTAAATTCGTTTTGGGCATAATGGAAGGTATCCTACTGATATCACAACATATTTAAGGCATATTAACTTAGGAAACCTGTTCATGACTCATTTGATTACCCGTTACGCATTATTCATGTTCGGTGCGATTTATGTAACTAGTTTGCATAAATTAGCCGAAACGGGTCAAACCTTATCGTTTTTCTCTCAAAATCCAGAATGTGTTTAGTTTGCCCATATTATACAAGTATACAAACTTGTCGGGTATAAACCACATTCTAATCCGGTCATCGCTTAATTGTGCGTTTTGAACCGTATATCTTCCTTTAAAACTAACCGGTCTAAGTTTAGACTTAATTAAGACCCGTTAGGAATCTAATAGGTTATTAAAACCTTCGTTCCAGATTAGGAGCCCAGTATAAGCTACTTGCACTCGCTGATTTTCATATATACTTGCTCAGGTAAATACTTTTAACTTATTTTCCCTTATACGGGCTTGGGGTACGGTATATAAAATACCGCTTGGTCGGGCATTGAATTGTTAATCATATGAAGGTTAATTTATTGAGATGACCCGTTTAATCTGTTTTGTTTGTTTAAAGCCTTTGGGGGGGTTAATGACCATGTCCCGGATATCCTTGGCATCATTCATTGAAATGACCACGACCTATATATAAAAAGGTATAACCGCTTGTTCGAGAATAACTCGACGTGGGACTATATCATGTGGTGTGTCTATTAATCTTTAACCCGGTCTTCAGCCCGGGCTACTGAACGTATAACGAACATCTAATTCTATTACAAGTTTATATATAAATAATTATCCCAAGTTATAAAAGATGTTTTGTGCCATGTTGTTGGTACATTACGTCTGTAGCTTCCGTCAGCATGTAGTCATATTTTGTATTCTGTGTTTATGTATATTGTCTGTATGTATGTAGTTAGCATGACAACTCAGGAATAGGTTTTGTATGTAAAAGTGTTGAGTTCAACCCTTCCGGATGGTAATACGCACGTATGGCAATACGCACGGATGACTTATCCGCACGGATGACTTATCCGCACGGATAAGTCATACGCGCGGATGGCCATACGCACGGGTAAGCCATACGCACGGGTAGCCCACCCGCACGGAGAACACTTGTTAGGTTCCTGAGTTTGTCTATAAATAGGAGGTCCGTTGCAACTTTGTTAGAACTTTTGATACGCACGGATAGTCTGTACTTCTACTGGATCTTGTAACTTTCAGAACACTCAATAGAACGAACAGACAGCAGTTAAACGTTGAATTCTGTGTTGCACAAATCTGTGATTCGTCATAATGGATTCCGCACATTAAGACGAAATCGATTCATCTTGTTCCTACGATCAGATCCTGTATTAACGGGACCAACAAGTGGTATCAGAGCGTCCAGCGAGCTGAATCGAGATCAACAACATCGAATTCACCGGAATTCAAGTGTTATTCGCCGATTAAAGTCAAATTTCACCGGAGATTTGACATCTGTTGCCGATTTGCATCAAATTTCACCGGAAATTTGACAGATTTCTTCTACTTCTACTTAGTTTTTACATTTGTTCCTCATTCGTCACCATAAAATCAGAAAAACTTAAAATTGAGCAAGAATCTACGGTTAAAATGTGTTAAAATTGATATCAATTGATTCGCAATCATTCAAAGTATAATCCTACTTAGTTTCATAATCAGATTCAACCTAAAACTAGATCAAATTCATCGAAAATCATGTTTAGCTGTTCGTATTTGATGACGTCATTCACCCGTGCGGACAGCTGTCTGAACGGTTTGGATTAGTTAGTTACTGCAAGTTGTTTGCTGACATCATCATTGTTACACGCACGGATTACAACCCGTGCGGATAACCTGAAAAGTCAAAAAGGTCAAAGTTACCCGTACGCACAACCATCCGAGCGGATCATCATCCGTGCGGATAACATCTGTCATTCGTCCGGATAACTACTCGGACAGATCATCATTTGGTTCAAGTGTTTGAAATTTTTAGAATTTGTAAAAAATTGTCTAAGTGTTTGAAAATTGTTTCAGGTATTTGAAAATGGAAGAATTCATGAATCCTTTTAGTGAGATGTATGCTTTCGCGGGAAACTCCGGAGACGATACTTCCAACCATTCAAATGATAATCCGAACCCGAAGAAAACTTTATCCGATGCCCTAAGTGTTGAAAGCGCATATGGTACCTACAACAAACCACCAAAGCTAATGGCAATCGAAGAATATAATCGGTGGGCAAAAAGATTCGATGAATGGCTGAAAGCATTCGCATATCCGAGCTGGAAGAGCTTAAAGAACGGTTTTGTTGCAGAAAGACAAGATTGTGAGAATTTGTCAGAAACTGAAGACGTAGAGAACTTTATAGCTGAACAAAAATGCATCGCTTTGATTCACCAGTCCGTAAGAGATGACATTATTTCACTCATTGAATACACAAACGCAAAAGATCTATGGGAAAAGTTAAAAATAAAATGTGTAGGGAGTGCAGAAATAGTCAAAAACAAAAAGAAATTGCTGAGAAAAGAGTTTGACTTGTTTGGATGCTTAAAAAATGAATCTGTTTGTAAAATGATTGAAAGATTTGGGCACCTAAAGTTGGAATTGGCAAGGCACGGAATTCTCTATTCTCAAGAGGAGCTAGTTGACAAACTGTTTGATTCACTACCAGAAGAGATGGATTGGCAGTACTATGCATTGATGTTAAAGATTACTATCAAAGCTGAAGATCTGACCGTCGACTTGCTGATTGAAAGACTAGAAAGTCATGAATTGGAGATAAAGAAAACTCACAAAGTAAATCATTCATCATACCAAGAAAACATGGAGTTGTACTATCCAAAGAGCATGATTCCCAAGAATGTTTCTCCAAGAACTGCTTTCTCCGCTGAAAATTCAAACCTTTCAAGTAAAGAAAGTCCAATTTCAAACAGTGGTTTTCATGGAGGTTTTTCATCCAATACTCCAAGTCAGGGATCTTCTTCAAATTCTTCAAGTCAACAACAATCTGTTCCAAAGAACGTGTTTTCATGCAACATTGCGGTAGATTTGAAGAATGCTCAGAATTTTGATGAGGAGTCGGCCAAACAACAGATGATCTTTCTAGCATCTGTGTTAGAGTCGTATGAAGGGTTAGTAGCCGGGAAGATAGGTAACACCAATCTGACGAAAGAAGATTATGATCAGATTGATCCCGAGGAAATGGAGCTGATCGATATTCGTTGGGCTATGGCCAGTGCTGTTCGTAGGGCACAACGTTTCATGGAAATTACCGGCAGGAAGACAATTGGTGGTGCATCTACCAAGCTGGGGTTTGATAAATCGAAGGTGACGTGCTTCAAATGTAAGCAGAAAGGTCACTTCAAACGAGAATGCAGAAACGCATATGCTGATGAGTCAGAGAACCCTTTCAGAGATGATTATTACAAGAGAGCAATTTATCACCAGAATAAATCTGAGCCGCCTAGATTGAAGCAGGTTGAAGACAACAAAGAAAAATCTAGAGCTCTTGCTGTGATTCATGATGATGAAGGGTTTGATTGGAGCGAACTGCTACCAGAGGAAGATGCGGTGGGTTATGCATTCGTGACGAAGATTATTCCTTTTAAAGACATTAGAACTGAAGAAGAAAAGTTCGTCAACCGAAGAATGAAAGCCCAAACCAGAATGAGCAGAATTTATAACACATACAGAGAAGCTAAAAGAGCAAAAAGGTGGGATGCCGACAGAGAATGTTACCTTGATCCACAAGGAAACATTGCAGTTGACCCAGATTCCATTAGTGTTGATGCTCTCACTCAGCAATTTGCCGAGGAAGAAGAAGCTAGACAAAGAGAATGGTGGGGAGGTGGTGATGAGAAACAAGTAGAGAAAGATGAAAAAGTCAAAGAAGCAGAACAGAAGCCAAAGTCAAAGAATGCTGATGATGGGATCATTGAAACATCACAAGAGTTAACGGCTGAAAACTTGAAGAAAATGGCTGAAAAAGTTCTTGCAGCAAAAGAACTTGAGGTAGTTTCTAGTTCTGGAACTGAGTCCAAAAACAAGGTCAGTTCAAATGGTACACTTGAGTCAGGTAAGAAAGATAAATCTGAAAAAGACTGCAAAAATTGAATGAAAGAGTGCAAAGTTTGTAGTACAATCACTTACCTCAATGGTAAGAAGGTTGAAGAGTTGACTAGTAGAGTCAAAAGTGTTGAAAATCAAATCTTAAACCGTGACAAAATGCTGAAAGCTTCGAATGATAGATCTAAAGAATTAGCTGAGAAAATTGAAAATGATAAAAATGACATAGAAAGAATAAGAAAAGAAAACGAAAAGTTGATTCTTGAAAATCGTAAAATTTCTGAAAATTTTGAGAAGCTAAAGCGAACGGTTAAAGATTCTGATGACAGAAATGGTAAAACAACGAAAGAAAATCTTCAACTATCAGGGGTTCTTTGGGTAAAAGAAGAGTTAATCAACCAACAACTTGATGAAATTGCGAAATTGAAGCTTCAGTTTGAAGAAGCTAAGATTGAGAATGAGCGTATTAATTTGAAACTGAACAGTTACAACTCTGCAAGCTTTGTTTTGCAACACATTGTTCCAAAACCCATTGGGAAAAACAAAGCTGGCGAAGATGTATACTGTGATGGAACTGGGGTGGGGTTTCATCAAGTTCCGCCACCTGTTCTAAACAATTTTTCAAAGAAGCAATCAGGGTTGGTTAATGAGGATGTTGAAACAAATGAGATAAAACTGCAAGAATCAATTGATGTGACATTTTCTTCATCATCATCCGATGACAGTGTTCAAACTGAAATCATTAAAGGCATGGCTGAAAGTGTCTTGGATAGTGATTCGACTGAAGATGAAGAATGTTTTCTGAATAATTACATTCCGAAACCAAAATCTAAAAACAACTTAAATGATGAACTGGGTCTTGTGATGTACAAGATGTCTGGTTCTGATAAGTTGTATTCAGACTTTGAGTTTCCTCTGGAGAATGTTAATGTGAACAAATTGAAAAATGTTTTCAAACTTGTTGAAATTGATTTGTCTGAAGTAGACGGTTTGAAACAGACAAAGAGACAAATGAATTTTGAGAAAGATAAATCTTACTATAAGAAACCTGTTATTCCACCACGTTTTTCTAACAACAATCAAAATAAATGGTCGGGAGGATATCAGGGTGGTAAGAATTATCAGAAAAAGAATGTTCAGAACAAGAAATTTGCTGTGAAAAAGGTGTTTGTGAACAGTTCAAGTTCACTTTCTGATGAGGAATCTGAATTTTTTTCAAAATCAAACAAAGAGTTATTTGAAAAGAAGGCCTCACAGCCTCAGTCTGAAGGCTCAAGCTGGGTAGTTGACATCCGAACATGCTTCAAATGTAATCAAGTTGAACATATTGCACGAAAGTGTACCAACTTGAAGCCTAAGACTGAAACTGTGAAGAATTCTATCAAGAGAGATGTTGTGAAAGGAAAGGCTCCATTGATTGTTGAGAAAAATGTTTTGAAAAATGAAAACACCAAGATCAAAACTGAACCTGTTAAGAATTCGACATCTAAAAATGATAAATTTTACCAACGGGTTGCGTCACCTCAACAAACATGGAAGCCAAAAGTTGTTGAAAAGAAAGCAAATTCACCAAAGGTGTCTGAAACTGAAAAATCATCATCTTCAACCAAGAAGATGTATGTACCTTTGGATTTTTATGAGAAACAAAAATCGACTTCTGAAAAGAAGTATGTGGTGAAGAAAAACCAACCAGTTGCTCAACCTCAAAAAGACGAATTTTTCTTATTCAAAGAGGTTGAAGTTGGGACTGCTGAAAGCCTTAAAATGAATGATAAAAACTTTCCACCACTTTACACTACAAAAACTCACATTAATATCCAGTTAACCGAGTCAAAAGAGGCTTGGGTAGCATCAAAATCTCATTAAATGCTTTTGATATGTGCAGGAGCTTCGGAGATCCGTTTCACGTTGGATTATGGATAGTGGAGCTTCTCGGCACATGACAGGAAAGACAGCGCTGCTGTATGATGTCAGAAATATCAATGGGGGTTATGTAGGGTTCGCTGGTAACCAAGGTGGTAGAATTGTTGGTGAAGGAACGTTATCCAACGGGATTGTCACGTTTGAAAGAGTTAACTACATTGCTGAGCTGGAAAATAATCTGCTAAGTATCTCGCAGATTTGTGACCGGATGTATACTACTCACTTCACAGACAAAGAGTGTTTGATTTTGAAACCAGGCTTTGTTATTCCTGAAGAATGGATTATCATGAGAGCTCCTAGAGTGAATGATCTCTATGTTCTAGACATGACTGTAGCAACTACAACAACGGGTCAAGCACACTGTTTTGTTTCGAGAGCAACGGAGAAAGAATCAAAGTTGTGGCATCGTAAGATGGGGAACATTCATCTTCGTAAAATGAATCATCTGGTGCATAATGATTTGGTTCTGGGAGTTCACATTAAAGGTTTCCATCTAGAAAAAGTGTGCATTAGCTGCATGAAAGGCAAGCAAAAGAAAAAGTCACACCCCAAAAAGCAAGTCAATTCAGTCTCAAGACCTTTGGAGAGACTTCACATGGATTTATTTGGTCCTGTGAATGTCAAAAGTATTACCGGAGAACTTTATTGTCTTGTGGTTACTGATGATTATTCCAGACTTTCATGGGTATCCTTCTTGAAGTCGAAAGAAGAAACGTTTGACAGTTTGAGGGGGTTGTTCAGAAAGATTGAAAATTTGTACCAAAGGCGTATCAGAAGAATTAGAAGTGATAATGGTACTGAGTTCAAGAACAACAAGATTGAAGAATATTGTGATGAAAGAGGTATCTTGCATGAGTTTAGTGCTCCGTACACTCCGCAACAGAATGGAGTAGCAGAACGTAAAAACAGGACGCTAATCGAAACGGCCAGAACAATGCTTGCTGATTCAAAGTTACCGATAAATTTCTAGGCAGAAGCAGTTTCAGCCGCATGCTATACTCTCAACAGAGTTCTCACCATCAAGAAATTCAACAAAACATGCTTTGAGTTGATCAATAATCGAAAACCGAATTTGAAGTATCTTGAACCGTTCGGGTCACCCTGTACAGTTCTAGAGCCTTTTGGAAAGTTTGGTCCGAAGAGTATTGAAGGAATATTCGTAGGTTATGCTAGTCCATTACGACGAGTCTTCGTTCCAAGTCTGAAGCGGATTATTGAAGCTCAAAATGTTGAATGTCAAGGTCATACAATGCCTCCACAGAATCCTGGCGACTCATGGCGTTTCAATTATGATACTTTGTGGGAGTCTTTCAACATGGAAGAAGAACCAGAGTTC
The DNA here is from genome assembly GCA_030545235.1 of Helianthus tuberosus. Taxonomy (NCBI): domain Eukaryota; kingdom Viridiplantae; phylum Streptophyta; class Magnoliopsida; order Asterales; family Asteraceae; genus Helianthus; species Helianthus tuberosus. The sequence continues at coordinate 153,979,363 of CM060412.1, forward strand.
TTTGATGAGTTGGATATTCTAAGAGAGTATGAAGATGAAAGATTTCCAGCAGAAACTTATCGAAAACGACAAGCTTCAAATGATGATAAGGCAGGTCCAAGCAATGCTGGAAAACATGACGATTTTGAAAATGATGTTGCTCAAGAAAATCAGACGGTAGAGAATGACAATCAAGAATCTGAAAACAGACCAATATTCGATCATGATGATTCAGACTCTGAGGGGGAGCTAATTCAGTTTTCAAGACAAACTATTCCAGTCAGTGAACAAGTTGCTGATCAAAACGTCACAAATTTGGAGAGCGAAGTAGATGTTTCAGGCGAAGTGATGCCAAGAACGCTTTCTTATCATCCGGAGGAACTGATAATCGGAGAACTGCAATCAGGCGTCCGCACTCGAAGACAGCTTGATCAAGGGCTTACATGTTTTTACACAAAAGTTGCTCCTTTACAAACTGAATTTTCATTAAGTTGTTTTATCTCGCAAATAGAACCAAGGACGTACAAAGAGGCGCTTACTGAAGATTCATGGGTAAATGCAATGCAGGAGGAGTTAAGCCAATTCGAGAAGTTAGGTGTATGGAAGCTAGTAGATTTGCCTGATGGTCACCGGAAGATTAATACCAAATGGGTGTTTAAATGCAAGAGGGATGATCGAGGAGTTATCATTCGAAACAAAGCTCGACTCGTTGTCCAAGGCTTCAGTCAGCAGGAGGGGATAGATTTCACCAAAGTATATGCCCCTGTCGCAAGACTTGAAGCAATCAGAATCTTCCTTGCATCCGTATCGTGGAAAGGATTCAAAGTTTTTCAGTTAGATGTGAAGTCGGCGTTTCTCTACGGCAAGGTGAAAGAGGAGGTTTATGTCGGACAGCCACCGGGCTTCACCGACCCAATTCACAAAAACAAAGTTTATCTCCTTGATAAGGCGTTGTACGGCTTACATCAGGCCCCGAGAGCCTGGTATGAGACCTTGTCTCAACATCTGTTAGCCAATCACTTCACTCGAGGAAAGATAGACGCCACTCTGTTCACAAAAGAAGTCGACGGGCATCTTCTGATTGTCCAAATTTACGTGGACGACATAATTTTCGGGTCTACAAATGAACAACTCTGCAAAGATTTTGAACAAGTTATGAAGCAGAAGTTTGAAATGTCTTCAATGGGTGAGATGAAGTTCTTCTTGGGACTTCAAGTTGATCAACTTCCCGAGGGAACTTTCATACATCAAACAAAATACGTTCATGATGTTCTGGAGAAATTCGGGATGTCAGGAATGTCACCAATGTCCACCCCATTAGCAACGAACCATGGGATAAACCCTGATCTCACCGGAGAAAAGGTAGATGAAACATTATATCGTTCCATGATCGGTTCGTTAATGTACTTGACGGCATCAAGACCGGATATTATGTATCCAACCTGCCTCGCGGCTCGATTTCAGTCAAATCCTAGAGCTTCGCACATGGTAATTGTGAAAAGGATTCTACGCTACCTTAAAGGAACTCCATCTCTGGGGTTGTGGTATCCAAAAGTTGGCGACTTCATGATCGAAGGATATTCTGATTCTGATTTCGGATGCTGCAAAGTGAATGCTAAATCAACAACAGCGGGGTGCCAGTTTTTCGGACCACGATTGGTCACCTGGCAATGCAAGAAGCAGACCTCTGTCGCTTTATCCACTTGTGAAGCTGAATATGTATCTGCTAGCAGCTGCTGCTCTCAGATCTTGTGGATCCAGCAACAGATGCGAGACTACGGTTTGCAATTTCTTAACTCCCCTATTTTTGTTGATAATGAGACAGCAATTAACATAACAAAAAATCCTGTTCATCACGCTAAAACGAAACACATTGAAATTCGTCATCACTTCATCCGAGACTGTTTCGAGAAGAAGTTGATACGAATAGAGAAAATCCACACCGATGAACAAAAAGCTGACTTACATACCAAAGCATTTGATAAAACACGCTTTAAATATCTTTTGAAACTTAACGGTATGAAGTTACTATCGGATGCGGAGGAAATCGTTGGCGTTGATGAAGGTGCCACTGTAGATGATGTTGAAAAACAATCTGCAATGGTTTGTCGAATTTTTACTTGTTTTGGTTTTTAGGGGGAGATAGTAGTAGTTTTATTTTCAGAAAATACAAAAACAATAAAAAATTCGAAAAAGCCAAAAACATTAGAAAATTTCAAAAACCCAAAAACATGATAAAATTTCAAAAAGAGTTTGTGTAAAAAGGGAAAATGATAGTACATCAGCTAGACGGTTACAATACGCTAAAGAAATGGAAAGTTCAAATGCGTTATACAGTCTCACTAATGATGTGTCAATAGGTTTTTACACATTTAGTAGATTTGTTCGGGATATAAACCTAAAATCTTACTTGCTTATTTCGTGGGGAACATTACTTGGATATATAGGTAACCCCTGAAATCTTGTTTGAAAGGTCTCATAATCTGATATACTAGGTCTTTATTCTCAATGATGTCTGGGGTATTATTCCGGGACTTCTGCTGAACGGTAGTTCTGACCTAGTCCTTGGATAATACTTTCTGCAAATGCTTGAAACACAGCACAAACCCTCAGCATGCCGAAACAATAAAATTGATAGTCGCTGCTGTTGTAGCTAAAAGATCCTCTAAAGGGGACACACCTTAAAGTCGAAGCTGATATCTCTCTGCGTATACGGAAGTATCGACCTGAGATCCCTCGGCCCTCGCATACCTAAATTATGTACAGATATCATTGTAGTATACTCACCTGTAAGACTGATTATTGGGATTCTGGATACGGGAGTATATTCAAGAGGTGGGACACACGTATAAGTTTAAGTCTCTAAAATACTAAATCAGTATCCTGAACAGATTGAAATATGTGTAAGAATTTAAATGGATCAGCATATCAACAATCTAAGTGAATTGTTTAATGTTTGGCATGAAATCAAGCTTAATGGTACTTGTAACTTGTCGGAAGCTGATATGATTCCCTAACACGCTCACCAAAAATATGTTTGTAAATAGTTTACATTTACTGCTTTTATATTTTTGTTTTTCATTTCTAGTCTAATTGCTTCTTTAAAAATCCCAAAAAGATTTTTTTTTTTCTGCTTTATTTTCCGACAAACCAAAGTGGAGAGTTGATCTTCGGATTCGAAAGTTGAAAGCAGATGCAGGAAGTTTCTGGGATGGAAGATGAGTTTGGAGCTAATCATAACTAATTTGTAATTGAAAATGTCAAACACAAGTTCATTAAGTTGATACTTGTAATTTTTCAGAAAAATGTTTGAACAAAAATTCCAAAAGTCAGTATGTTTTGTTTCAGGTCAACCAAGGTCATTAAGTTGGACTTGGTCGACAAATTAAGTTCCTTGGGTCATTAATTTGAACTAAGCAACTTAAGTGGATTTCTAAAAACTGACAAAAGTTGAGAAAAATCAAAGTTTTCATTAAAAAGGTTAAAGTGTGCCTCATTCGGATGTTCATCCGGACGGATAGCCATACGCACAGATGGTTATACGCACGGGTGACAATACGCGTCTGTTGAGAGTATTTATAGAGGGTCAAAGAGTCAGTCAAAGTTATCCGCACGTACAATACTCTTTCTCTCTCGCACTTTGACTTTCTGATTTTGGAATTCTTTGCACGGATCTTTGTTTTCGTTGGTTTGCACAACATTAGCAATGGCAAAGGTATGTTTTTCTAACTCAAATCTGCAATAATCCGTTGTTTGATAACTGTTCATCGCGTATATTCTCTTTCGGAGCTTTTATCTTAGATCTAGCCTGTGTTAGTGTGTTTTGACATGAATAAATCATAGGGTTTTGTTCGGAATGATTAGATCTAAAGTTTTACCGGTTTAATTTGTGTTATAACATGTTAAAATCTGGTAGATCTGATGGTTGGACGGTACGTAGTGTCGGCTAGGTTTTTGTGAAATTAACCTGTGAATAGGAAGTTTTAGACATCATTGAACATAGGGTTTTGATCGCGTTGACATCCTCTGAGTAGATCTGTGTTAAATCTTAGGTTTTGCCTTAGAAAAAATTTTGATGTTTATAGACTGTTCTTCATCTGTGACTTGTATCCGCACACATAACTTGTACGCACGGATGGCAATCCGTTGCAATGTCATGTTGTACGCACGGATGGCAATCTGGGGCAATGTCATGTTATACGCTCGGATGGCAATCCGTGGCAAAGTTATGCTGTACGCACGTATGGCAATCCGTGGCAAAGTCATGCTGTACGCACGGACGGCAATCCGGGGCAATGCACATGTTGTGCGCACGGATGGCAATACGGGGCTTAGACAAGTTGTCCGCACGGATAACTTATCCGCACGGATAACTTATCCGCACGGATAAGTCATACGCACGGACAAGTCATACGTACTGATAACCATTCAAGTGTCATACCATTCAGAAAGTTTTTCTTTGTCAGAATATTTTGAGATCCCAAAATTATTTCTTAAATGAATAAAATATATGCAGGATTGGGATAAATCTCATAATATTTATTGTGTATTGAAGGATCGGTTTTCACACCGTACGATTGCGTAACGAACGTTCGACGTGCGGAATCCGTGAATGTACGTGACCGAACACACAAGAACGTACAATTTTAACGTGATTCAATAGATTCGTATGACGTGTACAAGCTCCGGAAATCACGGTTTGCCACTTTCTCTCTCTAACCTTGAAAGCTCCCAATCTCAAATGTGGCAAAAGTCTTAAATGAGAACCCTAATGGTTCTATTTATAGGCCAAGGGACATAATGAGATATCTCATTATTTACACAAATGCCACCTTGCCTTTTACTAAAATATAACACTATAAGCACTAAACTTAATCTATTTCTGCTACGGTCTTGAGATGACGGAGGCGATAGACATACTGCACTAACAGACTCCCCCTTGGATATTGCCGCAGTCAATCTGTAGTCAAACTCGTAGCGACTTGTTTCTCTCTCTATCTCTGAGTCTTCTTGAAAGTTTGATGTCTTCAGCAAACACAGACTCCCTTTTTCTTTAACAGAATCCTGGTGGATCTGTCTTAAGCTTTAGCTCCTCCTTTCAGCAAACTCCTTCTTCAGGCTCCCCCTTTCGTCAAGCTTCCGTGCTTTGGGATCGACACCTGGCTTTCCGTATACAAGCTCCTTTAGGATAGTTATCTGGCTTCTTGAATCCACGCTTCCTCTTGCGTTGAGGTCGTCTTCAGACTCCCCCTTAGACTCAGCTGTCGGGATCGTAGTCTGGCTTTCACATGTTCATAAGTTCAGGATCAATTCCTGGCTCTATTCTGCATCTGCTCAGGATTTGAAACCTGGTTAACCTGCAAATCCTCTACCCATAACATAAGTTTCACAAATTTATAACACTTATATTTAAGAAACTTACTTGGTAGAAATCATTCATACATCAATCTGTTATAGTTACATCAAGTTCAAGTGAATGACCTTGATTAACTAATCACACAGTCTTTCAAAACATTTGTTTATAACATTCAAAGTTTCTCAACAAACACTCCCAACCCAGTATAGTTCATCATGTTTAGCACTTGGAATTTTGAAAATCAGCTTTCCAACATCAGTTGTCGAAAATCTTTTTGTATTTTTCAAAACTTTATGCTAAAACACACTAAAATCTTTTTGGATTTTGAGTTTAAAGAAATGCAGTAAAGAAATATATATAAACAATATTTTTGTGAGTTTGTGTAAGAGGATCATATTAGTTTTTGAGACAAATCACCAACACCGTTAAGCTTTAATCATTTTAAGTTCTAAACGATTCACGTAGATTGGCGATATGGTTGTCCTCTTAAACTCAATCTAAAAACTTTCGAAATGCTTATCGATACGTTAAGGTATATTAATTTTGCACTAAATTCTTATGTACCCCACGATCTCAGCATATCCCCTCATCATGCAATACACTGACTCAAGTAATGCCTTTAAACTTTCATCAACTGTGATATGTGCGAAAACAAAGCAGAATGTTTAAACATTAACAATCAGGTCGATACTTCCGTATACTTAGAGAAAGTCCAATGTTTAAACAAAATAAGAAAATAAAACAAGTTGAAGTTGTTTAGGCTTTAACCACCAGGTCGATACTTCCGTATACGCAGAGGTGATCCAAAGCTTAAACGAAACACCAAAGAAAATAAAGCAGAACGTTTAGGCAATAACATCCAGGTCGATACTCACGTATACGCAGAGGATGTCCAATGCTTAAACAAAATAAAGAAATCAAACAAGTTTAAATCTTTGCAAAATGAAATGCACAATCACAGCGACTTTTACAGCAAAGTTGTGAAAGTTCACAGACTTAACCAGTTTTATGTCTTTCGACAATCAGCGATTACCGAGCAGGCACACAGTCAAGAAGGACAAACCTAAGTACTATGCTTTCAACCATGTTTTCCACTAGAACTAGGCTTTTTCATTTAAGTTTGTATCGTTATCGCAAATCTACTAGTCTAGTTGAGCCTATCGTCACATCTTTAGTGAGATCGTTTATCACATTTGATATTTCAATTCTTTAGCATGCTGTGATAGTCCACTGATTTACTATCATTTCCTCTTTTCTCAACAAAACTCATTTTTGCTTTTTTTTTTTAATTGTTTTTGGCATTTTCAAATTTTCTAATTTTTTAAAAATTTTTCTCCCCCTAAAATCAAAATATGTCTCGATTTTGATTTTCTGGGAAAATTTGAAAACAAATTGTACAAAGTAAAGTGACAAACTGATATCGAATCACTTCAATTCGCCGTTCACTCGGCTTAACAATCAGAACTCCCCCTGACAACAAACTATTTTCCCATTTAGATTTCAAAACACTTAAGTTTGTTTTAATCAAAATGGTTTTTCCGGAAAATTAGTTTTGTTTGTCTTTTTACAAACTCGGGGTTTCATCATATTTTTTTACCTTTATCCACTTATCGGAAAGATAAATCAAGTACAACTTAATGTCCTTGATTAGTCTTTTGTGATTCGAAGTATCACAGTTACCAACCTGTGAATTTCTCAAGAAATATGCCGATTCCTGTTCCACACTTACCCACCTGGGAACTCCGGCAAGTCAGGTTTTTCTATTTGAAAAGTTTCACCCAAGCCTGACTGTCCTTGGGTGATTTAGAATTCTTGTTTAACAATGGTGGAAAATTTTCATCATCCATTGTTAGACTAGAATTCTCTATTTTTACCTCAACACATGGCTCTTCTGGTTTCGACAAACCAGAATCATTGCCTGAATATGGCTTGTCTGACTTTGACCTATCAGATTCATTGCCTGATGGTGGCTTGTCTGTCTTTGAGACGTCAGATTCATTGCCGACATGTGGCTCATTTGTTTCCGAAGAAACAGATTCATTGCCACAAACTTTCTTCTTCTTCTTTCCCTCTTTCGTCCTCAGATTTGTATCTGATGAATCCGTTTTGCTTGATTTGTCATTTTTTGGCGAACAAGACGATTTATCAGAACTTTTATCTGTTTTACCAGTTGTATCCGAGGACAAAATCCTCTCAAGATATTCTCTCGCCTTCTTTCTTTTCTTCCTCAGTTTGTCTTTCTGCCCTTGTGAAAGTTTTACTTTCTTTTCTTGAACTTTCTGTTCTTGAACTTTTGGTTCTTGAACTTTTTGTTCTTTGGGCTTGACATTGACTGGTTTCTTTACCATTTTCTGAGATTCAGCCCTCGATCTTCCCTTTGATCTCATTGGGCAATCTCTGGCAATATGACTTCTGAAGTGGCATTCATAGCACCTTCTTGTTTCGAATATCTGACTTTGGCAGTTAACAGCAATGTGTCCTTGATAGCCACAAGTGTAACACACTCTGTTATCATACCTCTCACTACCTTCATTCCAAACACCGTCTTCAAACCACACACTTAGATCATAGCATTGATTTGCCTTGTGGTACTCATGTCTCCTCTTGTATCCTTGATTTGGCATTTGAGCACTGTGGTCAAACCTGCACCACTGATTACCAACTTTTTGTGAGTTTTTATTTTTAGATTTTTGTGGTTTTTCATAATGATTGGATGACTTAACTGATGAGCCTTTATTTTCTTTTTGAAAATTTTTCGATTTTTTATCGTTTTGTTTCTGTTCCACATTCTTCTTTACAGGTTTTTGCGTTGAGCATTCACCTTTCTCAGTAGAATGTAAAACAGTATTTTTAAACATTTCATTTAATTTCAAAAATGTTTTTCTTTTTTCTTCTTTTTCTTTTTCATCATCAGATTTATCATCACAATCTTCAATTTTGACTTTGTCAAAATTTGTGACATTGTCACTTATTGGAACAGAATTGATCGGGTTTGGACAAACATATGAAGCAGAAGTCACTAAACTTTTCAATTTATTCTCTAAAACTTTGATTTTCTTTCTATCACATTCAGCTTCTTTTTCAAGTCGAATAATTGTCTGACGATGGGAATTTATTACCTTTTGCTTTTCAATATTGTTCTTGCTAAAAACAGATCTCCCATCTTCAAGAATTTTTATTTGACTTTGAAAATCTTTTTCAATTTTTACTTTTTCATTTTCAAAACTTTTAATTTTATCTTGAAAAACAGAATTTTCATTTTCCAAAACTTTTATTCTATTTTCAAAAACTATTTCTCTATCTTTTAAAGCCTTATTTTCTAATTTTGTCCAAAACACTTTTTCATGTTCTAAAGTGTTTAGCTTATTCTCAAAATCTTTTTCTTTTTCTTTAAAAATTTTGTTTTCTAATGACAAACTCTCAACATTCTTCAAAAGTTTGTCATTTTCAGATTTTAGTTTTTCGCAGTTCAAGCGTAACTCCAAAATCTGTTCATTTTCAGTTTTCTTCTCGTTCTTCAAAGCTTTGTTTTTCAATGTCAAATTCTCCACATCTTTCAAGAGATTGACATTTTCTGCTTCGGATTTTTCGCATTTTGAGCATACAACTTCACATTTTGAAGTTTCATCCTTCTTGGATTCTTCAATCTTTGTCGTTCCTGCAAGAAAAATTTTAACCATATCAGCAGGATTCAAATCTTCATTTAAAACACAACCTCTCTTGTAATCATATTTCATCCTACTTCTTGCACTAAGACCATTTCTAATTCTTTTGATTAATTCAAGAATCACATCCAAACTTATATATTTTGAGCTTCTTTCTAATTCCTCTATCAACTCTTTCTTTTTCTTCTCAATTTCACAATTGTATGTTCTAAGCTCTCTGATGAAGTCACCTGGACTAAATTTTGAGATCCTATAATCTTTTTTAGCTTACACAAAAATACATCCCATTCTGAAGGTAATGCATCTGCAAATTTGGATATCTGTTCAGCATTTGATATCTTTATCTCATTCATTCTCAAACCTTTAAGTAAATCATCATATCTCTTTTCCATATCATTAAAGTTCTCATATTTCCTACACATAAAATATTTAAATCTTTCAACCACAATCTCCTTTTTCTCAAGATAACAACCACTATACCAATTGTTTAGTCTTTCAAATTTAACGTTTTCCTTCTCGTCAAACATTTTAACCACAAATTCTTTGTTAAACGACTTCGTTTTTTTAAAAAAAATGTTTTTTTTTTTAGCTAAGAATCCACAAAATTTCAACTTCTTGATATTTGCGCCTTGTAAATCCCCTCGAATCACCTGCAAACAAACAATCAAACAATCAGTTTAAACGAACTGAATATGTAACAGTGTGCGTTGATGAAATCAATCTAAGACTCGTGTCGAAGATTTGCGAATAAATGTTGTTCGGGTGAGTTAACTATCCAAATCTTTGACACAAGCCACTCGACAAAACTTGAGTTAATCGGTTGGCACTTTGACTCTTTGACTTCGAGTGAGTTGTCTAACTGGATTACACGTTGACCTTTTGACCACAATCGATGAAAGCCAATCTCACTTGTAACCTTGCAATAATCCTTCTCGTGAGAGTATGATTTTAATCAAGTAAAGTGGCCGACAACCTTTATTTCACATGCAAATTGATCATCAAGTCTCACATGTATACTGACAATATGTTTATCAAATTTAGAATTGATGGCCAACAACTATTTATTCAATGTATATCCTATAGGACCTCTACATATCCCATTCACAAATGATCCTTTCAATCGGTGGGTCTGACAATCTTATCAACTTACATATGCACCCTTCGTGAAAGTCTGAATCAAATCACATGCAAACACAATCAATATGAATTATTATATCACATGCATGTTCACTCTAAACTTGATTGATTTTATGTTTCGGTGCTGACAAGACTGACTAATGTTGACTAAGTGACAACGTGGTGATAACACAAGACTCGGATTGCTATCCGCTCGGATGATGATACGCTCGGATAGTAATCCGCACAGATATTATTCTATGTTATCCGCACGGGTGATGATGTTATCCGCGTGGACAAGTTGTCCGTGCGTGTGCCAAGTCAACAAGTCAACACGTATGGCTGAAAGAAATCCGTGCGGGTGGGAATGATGCTATACGCACGGATGGCAATCCGGGGCAATGCACATGTTGTGCGCACGGATGGCAATACGGGGCTTAGACAAGTTGTCCGCACGGATAACTTATCCGCACGGATAACTTATCCGCACGGATAAGTCATACGCACGGACAAGTCATACGTACTGATAACCATTCAAGTGTCATACCATTCAGAAAGTTTTTCTTTGTCAGAATATTTTGAGATCCCAAAATTATTTCTTAAATGAATAAAATATCTGCAGGATTGGGATAAATCTCATAATATTTATTGTGTATTGGATGAAGTGTATACCGAAAACACATTAGTTCAAGATGTTGCGAAATTCTTGAGAGAAAGCAGAATCTCTAAGGCTTTAACTGATAAGATAGTAGCTTATGAATCTCATGTGAAACGATTTTGGACTGCTGCAAGATACGAAGAGAGTGATAAAACCATTTATTCTGCTGTATCTAAGAAGGATGAGAATGGAAAAGATATAGATTTAGAGATGAAGGTGACAGTTGGTGATATAAGGAGAGTGTTGAATTTAGGAGACGCTGATCGTGACCCAACCATAGTTTCTGAACGCCTTGTAAAAGGATTGTGGTGTAGGATGGGTTTTGCTGGTAGTGTGAATGGAAGGATGCAGAAGACAAGTTTCAGTCACGCTTATAAATTCATGGCACACTGTGTTATTCATGCATTATCACACAGAAAAGGTGGATATGATGAAACTCAAGATTATATCATGAATATCATTGCTTGTCTTGTACTGAACAGACCGTACAATATCTCTCAAGTAATTTTTGATCACATGTCTGAGAATGTAAAGGATGGAAGCAAGAGGTTCCTTATGTATCCTAGGTTTGTCCAGATGTTGATAGATGATAAGTTTGAAGGTTTAGAAAAGAGAAGTAACAATATTTTGGGGATGAGGCATATGACACCAGACACAATCAGCAGGTTGATTAAAGGTCCAAATCCAGGAGAAAAGAGCATGATCTACAAAATTTCAAATCCGAACTATGTAGCTCCAGAAAATGATGCGTGGAGACATGAAGATAGCAATTCTGATAATGAAGATGACAAGATGAGTTTGTTCTATAAGAAAGATACAAGATGGTGGTGTATCAAAGATGGAAAGAGAAAGAAAACTCCAAAGACGTCCCTTGCAGTTTCTATTCCGAAGAAAGTAGAAAAGGGTATTGTGAAAGGGGGAGTCATAAGGAAATTAGAATTTTATATTGTGAAAATTTCTAATAAATTTATCAAACATCTGTTTTGCTGGGTCTTCTGGAAAACAGCAGCACAAGTTGATAGATGACACAGTTTTGGAACCGTCAGCAGTTATTCAAGAAGGTGCTGAATTGTTATCACAATCTCTTCAAAGTTTCTTAAAGAAGAATGAGGATGCTGCTCAAGGTGTTAAAGATCAAGAAGGTGTTATAGATCAAGAAGGAGTCGTTCAAGATCTTTCAAGTGATGATGATTCTGAAACCACAATATCAGAATCTGAACTTGATCCATTTACTCTTGGCAAAGGAAAAGCTCAGTTAAAGAAGAAGTCTCCAAAGAAAAAGAAAGGGTCAGACGAAGAAGATTCAACTTATGATCCTGAAAATCCTAAGAAACAAATCAAGAAAAGAAAAGCAGTTGTAGCTGGCCTCATTCCAAGAAGTGTTCGAGCAAGAAAAGGCGAAAGTCAAGTTCAAAAGGAACATGATGGAAAAGATACTCAACATGTTGAATCATCTCAACCACAAGAAACAGAAGCCGAAAGGCAGACTAGTCACGATGACTACATTGAAGTTACTGAGGCTGAAGTCTTTTATTCAAAGTTTCCAAAAGTACCAGAAAATATAGAGACTCCAGAATCTTCACGTCCAAGAGACTCAGATGATTTCTTTAGCAATATTCCATCCGCTTCAGGTGATCCGTTAGAAGATCTGAATTTTGATGTTGACTTGTTCAACAATGAAGCAGTGAGAGTTCTGGCAAAGAAAGTAAAAGAGCTTGAAAAAGAAAAAGAAAAGGCTGAAAACAAACGTGATCTTTTGTTAAAGCAAGTTAATAAAATAATGAAAGCTCATGATCAACTTAGATCGGTGTTAATCCAGGATGAAGACACCATGAAGAAAATAAAGGAAGATGGTGATAGTAATGCTAAAGTGATTGAAGTTCTTATGGCAGAAATTTCTTCATTGAACGAGAAGACAAAGAATCTCCAAGATGTAAATCAAACACTCAATCAACTTCTAAGTGAAATGAGTGAATCTACTTCAAACGAAATGAAAGCAATGAAGTTGGAGATGGAAGCCATGAAAGCTGACAAAGTGATGAAAGATGAACAACTCAAGATGTTATATTCTGTTGTGGAAAATTTCTTGAAAAAGGATGTTCATGCTGCTTACAATGAAATTGAAGTAGAAAAGGTTGAAGAAAGAAGACTTGAAAGAGAGAGAAGACTAGCTGAGGATGCGATACAAAAGAACAAAAGTATAGTTGAAGATGTTCAAGAAGCTGGTGGCTCTTCAGGTCAAGTTGATATTGAAATGATTGATGCTGAAAATGCTCAAGAACAAGTTGCTCAAGAACATGGTCAAGATTTTATGTTAGTTGGAGAGCCTTCTCAAATCATTGATTCTGATGAAATCATTCGTAGAGTTGTTGTTGCACAAAAGAAGAAAAAGGGCAAAAGAAGTGTTGCTACTTGAATGGAAGACAAAACAGTTTGTTCTTGTTGGTGATGCATATACAGCGCCTCTCTATGTAAAAGAAGGTCTTTACAGAATAAAAGTTATGAAAAGGAGAAAAGAAGCAAAGAAGGCTCGGGGTGAAGAAGTTAGTGATTCTGATAAAGAACTTCTTGGAGATGATGAAGCAGATGAAGATGAAGAAAAAGATAACGATGATGAGAAAGACGATGAGAATAAGAAAGATGATGATAAGAAGAATGATGACGATGATCAAGGTTCTTCAGGATTGATTGTGAAGAATCCTATTGATGAACAAAAGATTGAAGAGTTTCTGAATGATCAAATCAACGAACAAGATGATGATGATCAGCAAGAAACTTCCACTTCTAGAAAGCAGCACATGGATCAGGTATTCCTTTCAAATCCCACCGTCATTTTCTTACAAGATAAAAATCAGGAAGTGATTGAGGTTAGAAGAACAAGGGAAGAGATGTTAGAAGAATTGGGTTTGCAAGAAGGTAAATTTAAATTCGATATTGAAGATGAGATTCCTGAAACTTCTGAAGATGTGTTTGAGCCAAGATTTGCCTTTGAAGCTGATAATTACAACGATGTAATTGTTGAAGATGCTTCAGATTCATCTGACGATGAAGTTCATTTTCATTATTCTGGGATTGATGAAACATTTCCTTTGTTGTCGGAAATGTTCAAAGATCGAAATGAAGAAGAAATTAGAAGAAAGATAGTGGAGAAAGTGTCTGCAGAAGGTATTCCAGATACTATACCGAGAGAAAATCTTGCAGAAGAAAGAAAGAAATGGTAGAAAGTCATGCCAAAAGGGAGAAAGAAACTTCGGGCAGTACAATTCTTTACACACGACAAAGAACTCTCTTGGGGTGACATTCTCTCTTGGGGATATTTGGAAGACTTGAAAGTTTATGCAATCAGAAGAGAACAGGGAGTACAGTATTTTGAGTTCTTGTCTGATATCAAAACTCTGCCATGGTGGGATATAGACGAATTGGTGAAAACAAAGAACATCAAAGAATTCTACCATGGGTTAGATGTAAAGCAACCTGATCAAAGGTTATGGAGTTATGTGAAGCTGCAAGCTGAGAAAAGATATCCTGATTGGAAACCACACTTTCCACAACACATTGTCAGAATCCTAGAAAGTGGTGAAAAGGATATTACTCTGGATATCAAACCTCCAAGTTGTTTGAAGAATATGCCTTTAAGGGCAATGGAGCAAGATTTCCACGATGAGTTTGAAGGGTGGTTGTACAATCAAACTACAGCTGAAGAAATAATCTCTTTAAATAACAAGTCCACAGGAGAAGCTAGAAGGATCTGTGTGTTAGATCCTATGTGGCTTGTAAATTGCTCAAAGAAAGATATCGATTGTCTGTTCTACAACAAGATAGTTTATGAGAGACCTGATAGAGAGCAAGCTTTGCAATATCAAAAGGTTGTGGATGTTTGTTACGCAAAAGACATCAACTCTGGAAGATACTGGAAGACAAATGGAGAGATCTAGAGATTGATGAGTTCTTGAAAGTATACAAGCGTGAACAACGTTCTAAAAAGATTGCTGAAAGAGCTGCTGAGTTGGGAAAACGTAGATTGGGGATTGTTCCTCCAACAGATCAAACACCAATTGAATCTGAAGAAAACAAAATTCCAAGGTGGGAACGGAAGCGTGATGAAGATCCTGTCTACAGAAATTGGTGGTTGACTGAGGGAAGACAAAAACGAAAAAGAATGTTGGAGGAAAAGGCACAGAAAAGAAGAGAGAAAGCGCGTGAGCAAAGACGCAGCAGAAGGAATTAAAGACTATGCTGGAAGGTACTACAGCTACATCCAAGGGGGAGTCTGTTGGTACATTACGTCTGTAGCTTACGTCAGCATGTAGTCATATTTTGTATTCTGTGTTTATGTATATTGTCTGTATGTATGTAGTTAGCATGACAACTCAGGAATAGGTTTTGTATGTAAAAGTGTTGAGTTCAACCCTTCCGGATGGTAATACGCACGTATGGCAACACGCACGTATGGCAATACGCACGGATGACTTATCCGCACGGATAAGTCATACGCGCGGATGGCCATACGCACGGGTAAGCCATACGCACGGGTAGCCCACCCGCACGGAGAACACTTGTTAGGTTCCTGAGTTTGTCTATAAATAGGAGGTCTGGTGCAACTTTGTTAGAACTTTTGATACGCACGGATAGTCTGTACTTCTACTGGATCTTGTAACTTTCAAAACACTCAATAGAACGAACAGACAGCAGTTAAACGTTGAATTCTGTGTTGCACAAATCTGTGATTCGTCATAATGGATTCCGCACATTAAGACGAAATCGATTCATCTTGTTCCTACGATCAGATCCTGTATCAACGGGACCAACACATGTGCATTCAAATCAATTTTCATAAACATTTTCAAAATGAGTCGGCTAATTGTATTTACCAGTGTAAACTGACGTATTTTCCTAAAAGGCTAAGTGCAGGTACTAAACGGAATAGGCTGGCTACTCCTAGCATCAATATAGAGTCTTGCAAGCTTAGATGTTATAAATCTGTTGAACAATGATCTTTTAAACTTTTGATCTGCCTGTGGATCCCTTGCAACCGTTATTGCAATACACTTGATATTAATTTTAATTCAGTTTGTAATGAATTTATCTTTCGACTTCCGCTGTGTATATAAACTGTGATAAATTGTCTATGATGATATCAACTACGTCACGATACTCCCCACTGGGCCCACTGGTAATACGTGGAAATATCGGGGTGTGACAGGTTGGTATCAGAGCCAACGTTGAGTGAATTAAACACTAGCCTTTTGTGTTTAATCTCAAGGACACAGTTTGCACATTCCTCGACTTTCGAGTCTAGACAAAGAACTTAGGACTAATCCAAATTGCTTTATTTTAATTTTGTCCTTTATTTTTCCTTGTTGTGTCCTTTGTTTATTTTGACAGGTTCAATAACATGCCACCAAGAATCAGAGGAAGAGGTAGAGGCAGGGGGCCATTCATTTCCCCCAACGATCATGAGGCTGGGCCATCACACCGGCGAACTCCATCAGACTCTTCAAGCAAAAGTCCTCAGGAAAACTGGAGGACCTCTTTAGAACCCACGAGGCGTTCAGTCTCGCTGAGCTCCTCACCTTCTTACCTAAACTCTTATGGGCCTCAATCGGAAAATGAGCCCCACAACTCACACCATTCTTTTATACCCCTCCAAGGCCACAACTCACACTTCAATGACCCAACACCCTACTTCCAAAGCCGGTTTAACCCGGCAAACCTAATTAATGAACCAATGGGTTATAACCCGTTGGGACCGGAGGACCATTTCTCCATGGATATGGACGAAGATCCGGAACTTGCCAAACCGCCAACCGGAACGCCTACACACCCCATCGAGATTTCGGATGGGTCACCCTTTCTTGGATCACCTTATAGTGGTCCCGACAGCTACGAGGCAAGGTTTAACCAAATTGAGTGGATGTTTACTCCCAGTTACCACTCATCGCCGCAGCAGCAACAGCAGGATCCCTCGGAGGATTCGCGCTTTGTAGCGGTTACTCCGCCACCACCACCAGTGCAGCAACCGCCTCCAGAGCCACCGAGGCGTACAAGATCAACCGCACGGATGTCCGTGCGAGGGGGAGTCCATATCAGCACCCCTCAACATTATAGTGGCAGTCATTACTCGCCACTATATGAAGACCCACAAATGGGTGGGCCATCTAACCCCGTTTCTGAGGTGCAGTCTGCGCCGGTCGCACCGCAACCAGTGGGTTATAACAACCCAATTCCTAAATACGCCGGTGCAGCGGCATATAACCCTTTCGAGGAGCCGGCCCACACCAACTACAACTATGCTAATATTGACCCATACCAGGCAGCATGGGACTACAATGTTCTCCATCCCGAGGGGCCCTTTGGAGTCCCGTATCAGACTGGGTACCCACCCTATGGGTATCAACAATCGCCACCTCCTCAACCTCCACAGTATCATCAGCCCCCGCAGCCGCTATTAATATCGCCACCGCAGCAGCAGGAGATTCTTCAATGGTTGAGTCAAGTGGAGCAGGAGGTTCAGGAAGAGCGTAGGCAAAACCGAGGAATTCTCAAGGGTCTGGCGAGCTTAATCACGGGGAAGAGCAAAAAGGGTCATTAAATCCTTTATTTGTTTATTTGTATTTCTTTAATGTTTAATCAAGTCCCTGCATGGACTTCTGTTTCTGTAATCAGTCCCTGCGAGGACTTGTATTTCCTGTTAGCCCCTGCGTGGGCATGTCTTTTCTGTTTAGCCCCTGCGTGGGCAAGTTGTTTCTGTTAAAAGTCCCGTTTAAGGCAATCTGTACTCTTTTTAAATTTAATGGCATGTTATAATTTAAATTTCAGTTTTATCATTATATGCATAAATGTAAAATGTATGAAATAAATAAATAAATCCAAAATATGTCATTCCTTTTATAATATCTGCCTTTAAATATTAAATAAGAATCTTAAAGGGTATAACCTAGCCTGCATGTCATTATAAGACCTAGCCATGATGGTAAAACCTGTTTAAAAAGATTCAAATCCTTGTTAACATCTAAAAACATGTTAACATTCCTGACTAATGTGACTCGTAAAATCACACGTGTCATCCTTACATTTGATTATTCCAATTCCTTCTTTATTACTTAAACATCGATTTGTGATGTAATGCCTACGTGCCATAATTATTGTCATATAAGACAAAAGACAGTCGTAGCCTACAACTCCCTGTCAAGAAGGGTAATGAACTATGATTCAAGCCTTAGTACCTCGATCCTATAAGATCTTGACTTATAATTTGAATATGTCCATGTGACTTGGCCTTTTGTGCCATTATTATATTATAACTAAGGATTATTAATGAAAAATCCTGAATGAAATACTTAACAAAAATAACCAAAATGGTTCTTTAATACCATGGTATATAAATTAATAAGATGACAAATCTATTATATACCTCTAAGAAATTATTTTCATCCTTTTATGTAGCAATCAAGCTACATGGCTGAGTCTGAAGAAGTCAACAGTCATCCGAGGGAGAATCATGATACTACCAGGATCAATGTAACTGGTGCGGAACTTCAAGCATTGATTGATAATGTTGTTACCAAGCCCTTGGATAGGCAGTTCAATGAATCTAGTGGTACTCGAAGCAGGACCTTATCAGTACTCCATTCTAAACCTAAGACTCACTCTGAGGCTCCTAGTAAGCCACTTCCTAAACATGATGGATCAAGGAGGGATGACGATCATCACTCCTCAAATCAGCATAGTGTTCCATCGAAGAAGATTGAGCTCAAACGAGAACCACGTGGTAAGTCCTGTACATATAAGTATTTCGTCTCCTGCAAGCCTAGAGACTTCACAGGGGAGAAAGGAGTCGTCGATTGTATGACTTGGCTCGATGAAATGGACACTGTGGTTGATATCAGCGGATGCGCTGATAAGGACGTTGTGAAGTATGTATCTCAGTCGTTTAAAGGAGAAGCACTAGCCTGGTGGAGGTCTCTAATCCAGGCTACTGGGAAGATCCCGTTGTACAATCTGTCTTGGGATCAGTTTGTTGCTCTCATCAAGGAGAATTACTGTCCGCAGCATGAGGTTGAAAGGATCGAGGCTGACTTCTTATCTTTGGTGATGAAAAACCTAGACTGTCAGGCTTACCTTACTAGTTTCAATACCATGTCACGTTTGGTTCCATACTTGGTTTCCCCGGAACCAAAACGAATAGCCCGTTTCATTGGGGGATTAGCCCCAGAAATCAAAGCTAGTGTGAAGGCATCCCGACCTGCTACTTTTAGGTCAGCGGCTGATTTGTCATTATCCCTTACCTTGGATGCGGTCAGGCAGATATCGCTTAGGCATTCTGATGCTGAGAAGAGAAAACGTGAGGATATTAACTCACACCGTTCTGACAAGAAGCACACGGGAAACTCTGATCACAGAAAGAGTTCAGGGTTCAAGAAAGATGACCAACAGGCGGGCGAGAAGCCCAAATGTAAGATCTGTAAGAAGCGTTATCTGGGCAAATGCAGGTATGAATCAAAATCCAAATCACAGCCAAGGGCTTGTGGGATTTGTAAGTCTTCTGAGCACAAGATGATAGAGTGCAAGAAGATAAAGGATGCAACGTGCTATAACTGTAACGAGAAGGGGCACATCAAGTCCAACAGCCCTAAGTATGCCAAAAGTCCTGAAGATGCCAAAAAGACCAATGCTAGGGTCTTTCGAATGGATGCACGAGAAGCAGTGCAGGATGATAACGTAATAACAGGTACCTTCCTTATAAATGATGTTTACGCAAGGGTGTTATTTGATTCGGGTACGGATAAGTCATTTGTAGATAATAAGTTTTGTAAGTTGTTGAATTTACCTGTTAAAACCCTAAGCGTGAAATATGAAGTAGAGTTGGCTGATGGTACCTTAGAAACTGCCTCAACTGTGCTAGATGGATGTTTCATATCCATTAGGAACCACTCCTTTCCGTTATCCTTACTTCCTTTGAAATTAGCTGGTTTCGACATAGTGATAGGCATGGATTGGTTATCTCATAACCAAGCCCATATTGTTTGTGACAAGAAACAAGTGGTGATCAAGACTCCGTACGGTGAGCCACTTATCATACAAGGAGATACTCAGTATGGGTTGCCTAAGCAAGTGTCTATGCTTAAGGCATCAAGGTGTATGAAGAAAGGTTGTGTCATTTATATGGCACAAGTAACTATTGATGAGCCAAAGCCCAAGATTGAAGACATCCCTATCATTTCTGAATACCCTGAGGTATTTCCTGAAGAGCTACCTGGTTTACCTCCAGATAAGCAAGTAGAGTTTAGAATTGACATTATACCTGGAGCATCACCTGTTGCAAGAGCACCTTACCGGTTAGCCCCAACTAAGATGAAGGAGTTGAGAACTCAGTTGGATGATTTGTTGGCAAAGGGATTTATTAGACCTAGTTCGTCTCCGTGAGGAGCACCGATCCTGTTTGTAAAGAAGAAGGATGGATCGATGCATCTATGCATCGATTATCGTCAGTTTAACAAAGTCACTATCAAGAACAGATATCCGTTGCCCAGGATCGACGATCTGTTCGATCAATTGCAAGGGGCAAGTTACTTCTCCAAGATCGATTTAAGGTCGGGTTACCATCAACTGAAGGTTAGAGATGAAGATGTGCACAAGACTGCATTCGGAACTCGATATGGTCACTACGAGTTCTTACTGATGCCTTTCGGGCTCACTAAAGCACCATCAGCATTCATGGACCTCATGAATCGCGTTTGCAAACCCTACTTGGACAAGTTTGTCATTGTCTTCATTGATGACATTCTTATTTATTTAAAGAATCAGGCTGACCATGAGAAGCACCTTCGGTGTATTCTTAAACTTCTTCAGCAAGAGAAGCTTTATGCTAAGTTCTCTAAATGCGAGTTTTGGCTTCGTGAAGTCCAATTCCTTGGACATATGGTTAGTGAGCGTGGTATCTAAGTGGATCCCGCTAAGATTGAAGCTATGATGAATTGGCAAGATCCGAAGACACCCACAGAGATTCGCAGCTTCTTATGCCTGGCAGGATATTACAGGCGTTTTATTGAGAATTTCTCAAGGATTGCAGCACCCCTAACTTCGTTGACTAGGAAGAATATTAAGTTTGATTGGGGTCCTAAGCACCAAGAATCTTTTGGTATTCTTAAACAGAAGTTAAGCAATGCTCCTGTGTTGACATTGCCTGAAGGAATTGAAGAATTTGTGGTTTACTGCGACGCATCACACACGGGCATGGGGTGTGTGCTAATGCAGAAAGGTAAAGTTATTGCATATGCCTCTCGACAATTAAAACTACACGAGAAGAATTATAGCACCCAAGACATGGAGTTGGGTGCAGTTGTGTTTGCACTAAAACTTTGGAGGCATGATTTATATGGTACCATGTGTGTGATCTATTATGATCACAAGAGCCTTCAACATCTGTTTAATCAGAAGGATCTGAACATGAGGCAGCGACGATGGATGGATACTTTGAATGACTATGAGTGTGAAATCCGATACCATCCAGGAAAGGCAAATATGGTCGCCGATGCCTTAAGTAGGAAGGAAAGGGTTAAGCCCATTAGAATCAATGCCAAGAGCATTGAATTAAAGAACAGCTTGAATGAAAGATTGTTAGCCGCCCAGAAGGAAGCTGTATTAGAAGCCAACTACCCGAATGAAAAGTTGGGAGTAACTACTAAGCAGTTATCATATGGCAAGGATGGAATCCTAAGACTGAATGGACGAATATGGGTTCCGATCTATGGAGAACTTCGGGATGTTATCCTCCAAGAAGCCTACAGTTCTAAGTATTCTGTTCATCCTGGAAGTGATAAGATGTACCAGGATTTGAAGGCAAATTATTGGTGGATAGGCTTGAAAAAGTCTATAGCCACTTATGTGGCCAAATGTCTGACATGTGCTCAAGTTAAAGCAGAACACCAGAAGCCGTCAGGTTTGCTACAACAGCCTGAACTTCCCACCTGGAAGTGGGAAATGGTGACTAAGGATTTTATCACAAAGTTACCGAAGACAAAATGAGGAAATGACACTATATGGGTGATAGTAGATATACTGACTAAGTCAACCCACTTCTTACCTATTAAGGAAACACACAGCTAAGATAAGTTAGCTCAGCCATACATGGACGAGATTGTATCTCTCCACGGAGTGCCAGTGTCTATCATTTCTGATAGGGATACGAGGTATACATCGCATTTCTGGAAAAGCTTTCAGCAATCCCTAGGCACTCGATTAAATTTCAGCACTGCATCTCATCCTCAGACAGATGGTCAAAGTGAGCGTACTATTCAAACACTCGAAGATATGCTACGAGCTTGTGTTATTGACCTAGGTGGAAGTTGGGATGATCATCTTTCATTGATCGAATTTTCATATAACAATAGCTATCATTCCAGTATTCAAGCTTCACCTTTTGAAGCTCTGTGTGGAAGAAAGTGTAGAACGCCCGTTTGTTGGGCAGAAGTTTGAGATGTCCAACTAACAGGACCAGATATAGTCCTGGAGATGACAGATAAGATTGTACAGATACGAGATCGTCTCAAAGTTGCCATGGATAGGCAGAAAAGCTACGCAGATAAAAGGCGTAAACCTCTAAAATTCGAGGTTGGTGACAAAGTGTTACTGAAAGTATCACCCTGGAAAAGGGTAATGCGATTTGGCAAGAAAGGCAAGTTAAGCCCAAGATATATAGGACCATTCGAGATCATCGAATGTGTTGGAATAATGGCTTATAAGTTAAAATTTCCTGAAGAGCTCAATGGTATTCATAATGTATTCCACATCTGCAATCTGAAGAAATGTCTAGCTGATGAATCACTAGTCATACCACATACGGATGTGCACATAGATGAGAGCCTGAAATTTGATGAGAAACCTTTGTCGATTGAGGATCGACAGGTTAAGAAATTTTGAAGGAAGCATGTACCGATTGTAAAGGTTAAATGGGATGCCCGTAGAGGTCCCCGAGTATACGTGGGAGGTAGAGTCCACAATGAAAGAGAAGTACCCTCATTTATTTCAGTAAATCTCGAGGTCGAGATTTCTTTTAAGGGGGTGAGGATGTAACACCTTGCAAAATCATGTCCAATATAGTATCGACACGTGTCATGGACTTTAAACATGTAACAAATTGAATATGAGGGACTAAAGTTGACAAACGAAGAAAGTATATGTATATAAGGATACAAAGTGTCAACATTTGATAATTATTCCTTTTAACAACCCTACACGATGTTTATACCCTAAAACAAATGTATCATGAAGCATATGAAACCGTTTGTGGAAGAAAGTGAAAGTTTACAAGACGCGAGGGTTAAATGTGTCAACATGTTTAAGTTATACCTCTGAGTGACCTTTTAGCGAACCCAGAGCGTTGTAACGATTAATTATACTCCCAATAATAACTGGTAAAAATTTCACAAGGTTTCGATATCGTATGAGAAAGATACGCTAACTTTCGTAATTAAGGGGTTAAAAGCGTCAACGAGGCAAAACTTGTAATTCTCTTTATCGTTTAACAAAACCGGACCTATTGATGTTTGGTTATATCTCATGGATCATAGAAATATAAATTTCATGGGTTAAAACTACTTAAAATGGAAGAAATTACGCTTTGAAGGTCCAGGGGGTGAAAATGTCAATTTTTTAAACTTGTTTGCTGGTCCCCCACACCCTGGCGCTGCGCCACCACCTGAGATCCTCCTCTGTCGCATGACGCGACGGACTGCCAGCTCAGAAAATGTTGTTTGGACGTGGCACCTTGCATGTTTGCTAGATTCCGCGAGTTTGCCACCCTCTAGCTGCTTGAAACACGTCCCTAGACACTTGTTTTCATCTCTAAAGTAGCCATAACACCTGTAGCAATCTCCTTGATCCTTCCTTGGCTATAAATAGATCCATTGTTGCAACTTGTGAACTTACATTTGCACATCTTGCTTGTTCTAACTCTCTGGAGCATTCTTGGCAATTAAGAAGCCTTTCCTCTGTTCCAATCTCGTGCTATGGACCATTGTAAGTCATCTTAGCTTCTGCAATTCCGTTTTAATTAGCTTAATGGCCTAAAGTCAAACCGTCATAATTAAGGTTTGACTTGGTGATTAATCACTAATGGTCCAGTCAATTCTTGAATTAAAAGTAGCTTTGAGTTGGTAATTATGTGGGTAATAAACCCTTAAAAGGGCACCCTCTGATTCCCACTCTAACTTGGTCAATTGTCGGGTCAAAGTTAATTTTAAAAAGTCAACAGAAAGTAAATTTTCGCATAAACACATAATTAACAATGTAGAAGCTATGAAACCTGTTTTATCACTTGTATAACTTGGTAAATAATGTAAGAACATGTCTAAGCATGTTCAACCCGACAATTTTCAGTATAAGCTCTGTTAGAAACCGAAAGTCGCATAAGTGGACTTTTACTTTGACTTTCAGTTCCGACCCATTAGAGCATATTTTAGAAATGCCTTAGAGCTTTATTAGGACCAGGTTACATGTTAGTATAACCCTCTGTGATTATACAACTTGGTTCATTAGATATTCGATTCATGTACATGTTTCCGGTATATGCCTAAATATTGACCATAATGCCCTTTTGACCTTAAAACAAGAATTTTGAAAATGTGAGAGGACAATAATCTTTATTATTGATTTATAAACATGTCCCTAAATTTTCACATCAGTTTAAGGTCTAGATTAAGAGTTATGTTCAATAGCGTAATTAGAAAGCTTTTTATTTATTAAACGGCGTAATTAGCATAAAGCCTATCTAAACCCAATTTTTGATAGCAAACTTTTTACCTACTGATGTAAAATAATATTTTGGGATTTTTGAAGATTTTTATTTATTTTTAGGCTGGGCATAACATACGGTTAAAGCTTTGATTCGATAATTGTCGGTTTTGCCCTTTTGGCCTATAAAATGAGTTTTACATAATATTTTGATACCAAACCTTTTGCTACTGATTTTATATAATAAATAAAATATGTTGAGTCTTCTGGAATGAAAAAAATATCAGCTTCTCTTTAAAAACCCGGAAATCGCTTAAAACCGTCTTTTTACGCGTTTAAAACGCATAGTATGTATTAAAACCATTTTTCTCATATAAGACTTAATACCTACTGACGTTTTAAGTAAATTTTTATATTTTAACAATAAGCAAAAGTTTTAAACTCAGATTTCAAATTTTGACCTTTAAAGCTTATGTGAAATTACCAAAATGCCCCTACAGTGCATAGTTTGGTTATAAAAGGTAAATTTCACATATATGACATACCCTACTGTTATGACTTATAAAAAAATAAGTATTTTTACTGAATATATCAGACCTGAAACTCAGATTTATATTTAAACCCTTTTATAAGCTTTAAAATGACCAAAATACCCCTACGGGACATAATTTGAGTTTAAATTCGTTTTGGGCATAATGGAAGGTATCCTACTGATATCACAACATATTTAAGGCATATTAACTTAGGAAACCTATTCATGACTCATTTGGTTACCCGTTACGCATTATTCGCGTTCGGTGCGGTTTATGTTACTAGTTTGCATAAATTAGCCGAAACGGGTCAAACCTTATCGTTTTTATCTCAAAATCCAGAATGTGTTTAGTTTACCCATATTATACAAGTATACAAACTTGTCGGGTCTAAACCACAATCTAATACGGTCATCGCTTAATCGTGCGTTTTGAACCGTATATCTTCCTTTAAAACTAACCGGTCTAAGTTTAGACTTAATTAAGACCTGTTAGGAATCTAATAGGTTATTAAAACCTTCGTTCCAGATTAGGAGCCCAGTAAAAGCTACTTGCACTCACTGATTTTGATATATACTTGCTCAGGTAAATACTTTTAACTTATTTTCCCTTATACGGGCTTGGGTTACGGTATATAAAATACCGCTTGGTCGGGCATTGAGTTGTTAATCATATGAAGGTTAATTTATTGAGATGACCCGTTTAATCTGTTTTGTTTGCTTAAATCCTTTGGGGGGTTAATGACCATGTCCCGGATATCCTTGGCATCATTCATTGAAATGGCCACGACCTAAGCACGCGGTGTAGGCATACACCTGACGGTGCACATATATATATAAAAAGGTATAACCGCTT
This sequence comes from Helianthus tuberosus, assembly GCA_030545235.1. NCBI lineage: Eukaryota > Viridiplantae > Streptophyta > Magnoliopsida > Asterales > Asteraceae > Helianthus > Helianthus tuberosus. Next base: position 154,005,256 of record CM060412.1, read on the forward strand.
GTTCGAGAATAACTCGACGCGAGACTATATCATGTGGTTTGTCTATTAATCTTTAACCCGGTATTCAGCCCGGGCTACTGAACGTATAACGAACATGTAATTCTTTTACAAGTTTATATATAAATAATTATCCCAAGTTATAAAAGATGTTTTGTGCCATGTTCATTCAAATCAATTTTCATAAACATTTTCAAAATGAGTCGGTTAATTGTATTTACCAGTGTAAACTGACGTATTTTCCTAAAAGGCTAAGTGCAGGTACTAAACGGAATAGGTTGGCTACTCCTAGCATCAATAAAGAGTCTTGCAAGCTTAGATGTTATAAATCTGTTGAACAATGATCTTTTAAACTTTTGATCCGCCTGTGGATCCCTTGCAACCGTTATTGTAATACACTTGATATTACTTTTAATTCGGTTTGTAATGAATTTATCTTTCGACTTCCGCTGTGTATATAAATTGTGATAAATTGTCTATGATGATATCAACTACGTCACGATACTCCCCACTGGGCCCACCGGTAATACGTGGAAATATCAGGGTGTGACATCTACCCCCGAAATGGAGTCCTTTCATTGAACTGTTGAAGCATACAGGTGTTTTAGATACTGTCAGTATCTATGAGTTCGTTCAGAAGTTGTAGCATAAGAATGAAGAGGAAATCCGGAAAGCTAAAAGGATTACACTTCCTCAAAATACGGAAATGTATCTTGGAGGGTTTAATCCTGCAGCTAGTTCCAGTTCCAATCAGCAACCAAAGCTACAAACGGCGTTTATGTCCAATACAAGCTCCTTTCCTTTTCCCCAGTAAGCTCCACCTCAGGTTTTCGATCCAAGTGCCTATCTCCCACCAGCGCATGTTATTGCTCAAGCTCATGCTTTTTCAAAACCTCAACTCGATCCGAGTGCCTGGCTACCTAAACCCCAACCTCCACCTCAAGTTCCACTACTCAACCTCAATTTGATCCAAGTGCCTATCTTCCACAATCTCAACCACAAGACCAACCACAGCAATAGCAAGCATGTTACAGTAACAACCCTCCACCCCAAAACCCCAACACAGTTAGAGTTAATACTTCAAACCTTTCGAAAGTCAGCATCGAAGTGGCAAAGGAGCATATGGAACTTATCAATACAATGGTAAGTGCCTACTGTGGATTGGTCGTAGGTCTAATTGGAAACATTAATTTGACCAATGAAGATTATCAACAGATAGACCATGATGAAATGGAGTTAATGGACATCAACTGGGCGTTCGCAAGTGCTGTTAGAAGGGCTAAGGATTATATGAGTCGAACAAGAAGAACTTCCTTGGAAAGAAAGAAGGATACGAAGTACGGTTTCGATAAGGATGTGGTTACATTCTTCAATTGCGGCGAAAAGGGTCACTTCAAACGTGAGTGCACTCGACCAAGAAAACAAGGCAATCAAAATCCCTTCCGAAATTAGACGAGTACTTCCAACACAAATCAAGGAAACCGTGAAAGAAGGATGGTAGCTGCGAATAACATAACCAACCAAAACCAGTTTGGACCTGCAAACACCAACCGAGCATTAGTCGTTCAAGCTGATGAAGGGTGTAACTGGTCAGTACAATTTGGAGATGGTGATCAAGAAGGAGGTGGAACTGCATGTTATGCAAAAATCATCAATCACATTAAGCATGTTCACAAAGAAGAGTTTTCTGAAAGTGATGATAGTTCTGGTTATAGCGGTAGTTCGGATGAAGAAAGCTCGAATCCGGGGGGTTATAATTCAGAATCAGATGTGAAGGAAGAGTTGAATTCTGATGTTGATGATTTATTAAATGAAGCTGAGGAGTTAAAGTGTCAGAAATCTATTATGATCAAGAAGGCTGCCGTCGCATCAAAAGAAATGGAGAAGTTCTTCTCTGAAGATGGATCTTTTTCTTATCAAACTGTCTTTATGGAAAATGTCTCAGCCTCGATAAGTCAGGTAAAATCCGACACTCCTACTCCTAGTGTATGTAATATGTGTGCAGATTTGAAACTGGAATCCAAAAAGATTCATAGTTACAATGAAAGTTTGGTTATTGAGCTGTCTAAATGCAAAGAGGTAAACATGGCTTTAGCTCGAAATGAAAAGGATTTCAAATCAGTAAGCGAAACTTTAAAGAAAAGTGTTTTCGAATTGTCAAAAACTGTTTTCAACAAACAAATTGGTATTAATAACTACATTAATATCATTGAAGAAACAAAGAAAGAGCTACCCATGGCAAAATGCGAGCATGATGCAATCAAGCTCAAATTGGAGAGTTATTCCAACTCACGATATGTGCTTGATCACATTATAGACGTTCAACAACTGAAAGGAAACAAGAAAGGCGTTGGGTATAAGCCGTGTCCGCCCCCATTGAGACACAACTATACTTGAATGCCCGGTGAAGAGGAAATGCCTCGTTTTGAACCAAGTGTGCCTCTCGATTATGAGGAAGTTACTACAGGATTAGGGTTCAAATCGGACAGTTCCTTGAGTACCTCATCTGAAGAAACAGAAACTTCGCATCAAAGTGCTCCAATTATTGAGGACTATGATTCGTCTGATGATGAATCAGATGTGAGTGATAAGGATACATCACTTGATAAGAAGAAAGGAGTAGAAATTCCAATTGAGAATCATATTTTTTGTGATCCTCGTACTCCTGCTGTGCAACCCACTGCCAAACAAGTGATAGATACTGTCAAGGATGTTAAGGATGACAAGGAATCTGTGTCTACCGTTAAGAGTAATAATGTGTTGTATACTTTGGTCGGTCTAAAATTTATTCAGACAAAGATTTTCCAATTAAAAACGTCAATCCATCTTCGATTGATAAAGTTTTTGAAGATAATACAAGCAAGTTTTTGGGAAAGACAACCCCGGGAGTTGTTGTAACTCAATGTGATCCTACTCCAAAATCAGAAGTAAGAAAACAATTTGGAAATCCAAGATTACCGACAAAGCAACAACCTATTGCTTCTAAGGGTAAACAGCAAGAAAAGCGAGCTCAAAAGCCTAACGTTTCTCAATCAAAGTTTGAAACAAAAGGAGCTCGTTACAAGAAGAAAAGCGGTGATGTAAAATTTGTAGCATCAAAGGGTACTGATAAAATTGAGACTTTTGAAAATAAATCAAACACTGATTTTGTCCAACAAGTAAAAATTTTAAAAGGTAACATTCAAAACAATTACACCCAACACACAAACGGGTGTGACGAAGGAACAACTACCTCTGGATCTACAAGTTCGACATATGTTCGTCAATTGGATTCTCCTAAGTTTGTTGAAAGGAGAACTTGTTTTAAATGTGGGGAGTTTGGACATATCATTAAAAACTGTACAAATACTCCCAAAGAAAAATTTGTTGAGAAAGCCCCTCCTGAAAAAGGTCACCAACAACGTCGTTCTGTTTCACCAAAACATGATAAGCGAACAGTTAAAGAACAAGAAACAAAACAACAACGTCAAAACGTCAAGACAATAGAAAAGGCTTTAAAATCTGAAGTCAAATTTGTTAAAAGGGAACCAAGTTCATCACAACCGTTAAAACCAGAAGTTTCAAAATCTTTTCATAAAACTCAAACCGCTAAACAAAATCAAACTTGGAAACCTAAAATGGGTGAAAGTTCAAGGGGAGGTGCTGTATTTGAAAATCATCAAGAAATCGAGATCACATTTCGTGATGCTCAGGGACGACCCAAGACCACTAAGGCTTGGGTCCCCATCCTCAACTAATCGTCAAATGAAATGTGCAAGATGTTCCAGGAGGAACTGTTAATAGTAATTGGATTGTTGACAGTGGAGCATCTAGGCACATGACGGCGACTTACAGCTTCTGTATGATGTGAAAAACATTAGAGGAGGTTATGTCGCATTTGCTGGAGACAAAGGCGGATATATCACTGGAGAAGGAATGATCTCCAATGGTGTTGTGTGTTTTGATAAGATCAATTATGTTCGTCAAATTGATCACAATCTTCCGAGTGTTTCATAGATCTGCGATAAGAAATTCACCGTGCATTTTGATGATGCCGGTTGTTATGTTCTGAAGCCTGGTTTCAAAATTCCTAAAGAATGAATTCTCTTGTCGAATCCAAGGATTAATGATCTTTATATCCTTGATATGAGCCAAGCAATTACGACATTTGCACAAGTCACATGTTTTGTCTCGAAAGCCACAGAAAAGGAGTCTATATCTTGGCATAGACGAATGGGGCACATTCACTTGAGGAAAATGAACCATTTGGTGAAAAAACAATCTTGTGAATGGTGTGCCTGTGAAGAATTTTCATCTACAAGATGTCTATGTTTCGTGCCAGAAGGGAAAGCAAACGAAGAAGCCTCACCCAATTAAGAAAGTCAACACTGTTAGCATGCCTCTCGAACGTCTTCATATGGACCTCTTTGGACCTATGAAACACAAGACAACTTTTGGGGATGCTTATTGTCTGGTGGTTACTGATGACTACTCTAGATTTTCTTGGGTATCTTTTATGGCGCACAAGAGTGAAACTCCTGAATCCTCAAGAATCTTCTTACTTTGCTAGAAAATTTGTACACGTTGAAAGTGAAGAGGATCCGAAGCGACAATGGCATTGAGTTCAAAAACCGTATAATGGATGAGTTTTGTACTTCAAAGGGCATTCTTCATGAATACTGTTCTCGCTACACTCCACAACAAAACGGTGTCGCTGAGAGGAAGAATCAGACTATAATGGAGACTGCAAGAACGATGTTGGTAGAGTCAGAGCTTCCGGTTCAGTTCTGGGGGGAGGCAGTGTCTACTGCTTGATACACGCTTAACAGAGTTCTCATAGTTAAAAGGCATGACAAGACTTGTTTCGAACTCTTACACAAAAGGAAACCGGATATTTCTCACTTAGAACCTTTTGGCGCTCCATGCACTATGATTGAGCCGCACGGAAAGTTTGGCCCCAAAGCTATCGAGGGTTTCTTCCTTGGATCGAATTTTCGTGTATGGAATTTGGCGACCAAAAAGATTGAGTTATGGAATGAAGTAAAGGTTCAAAGGTATATACTAATTCAGTTAGAGCTCCGGGTGATCCTTGGATGTTCAATGAGTCATCAGAAGATGATGAATAACATGATGCGAATGAAGGCACTTCACCTCTACGCCTATGCCCGGTGTGGAATTGGTTGTTGATCTGAATCTTAACAATTTGGGTATTAATGTTCGTGTTCCTGATGTTCCTAAATCGAGAATTCATGATACCCATCCGCAGCAGAATATTATTGGAGATGTCCAAAGTGGTGGCACACGCATAATCAATTGAGAAACAACCAGAATGTTGGTTTGTATTCAGCCATCAGAGAATCTGGTCTTCAAAATGATTGGTCCTTCACGTGTTATGTTTCACAAGAAGAACCAAAGTCTTGGAAAGAAGCTTTAAAGGACAATTCTTGGGTAGAAGCCATGCAGGATGAACTGCAACAATTTCAAAAGCTGGGTGTTTAGAAGCTTGTTGAATGGCCTGAAAACTACAAGAAATTTGGCACACGTTGGGTTTTCAAATGCAAAAAGGACGATTATGGAGTAGTCATTCGAAACAAGGCGAGATTGGTTGTTCAGGGATTTCGTCAGATCGAAGGCATTGACTACAATGAAGTTTATGCACCGATTGCACGTCTTGAGGCTATTCGAATATTTCTAGCGTATGCTTCATTTAAAGGATTCAAAGTCTACCAGATGGACGTCAAAAGTGCTTTCTTACACGGTGTGGTTCAAGAAGAGGTGCACGTCGAACAACCTCCGGGTTTTGAAGATCCTATTCATCTTGATCGGGTTTGGTTGCTCAACAAAGCTCTTTATGGTTTACATCAAGCACCGAGGGCTTGGTGTGCAACCTTATCTAACTATCTGCTGGAGAATGGTTTTTGGCGAGGTCTTATTGATTGCACTCTCTTTATCAAAGAACAAGATGGAGATCTTCTGTTGGTGCAGGTATATGTTGATGATATCATATTTTGTTCAACTAATGATTCTTTGTGCAGGCAATTCGAGCGTGTGATGCAAGAAAAATTCGAGATGAGCGCAATAGGGGAAATGAGTTTCTTCTTGGTCCTACAAGTTTAACAAACCGAGTCTTGGATATTCATCCATCAGACTAAATATATGTTGGTGACATCTTGAACCGGTTCCAGATGTCTGATGCAACGCCCATTGGTACCCCACTTCCGCAGAATCACGGGATTACTCCTGACCTGAAGGCAGAAATTATTAACTATTCATACTACCGCGCAATGATCAGATCTCTAATGTATCTCCAAGGGCAGACCCAAGTTATGGGCTGGGTGGGCGGCCGCACCCCTTGAAAAAAAAATTAGTGGTATTTTTCGCGAAAAATCCAGACTGCACCCCTTGGAAATTTTGTCCGCACCCCTTGAAAAATTCCGACCGCACCTCTTAGAAAAAAAATGTTAGGAATTTATGTAAAAAATTGAGGGATTGAAACCCGATCAAATTATGTAAACAAGTTAGCCTACTAACCCCTTTAATAAAACTTAAATTCAATCCATCAAGCCCAATAACTTAATACCCATTCAAGCCCAACCCAACTACTAGTTTTGTTAAACAAATCAGTCCACGTAATTAAAAAAAACCCAAATTGCTGCCACTTGCCAGCGACTCCCGCCCTCCCTCTGCCTCACTTGGCAAACATGTTTGTTGATTATATGATTGTTGGTTGGCAAATAATATTTACTAGGGCTTGAAATTCAAAATTTTAAATTGAAAATTACGGAACATGGGCTATGGTTGAACACTTGAAGAGAAATAAAAGTAGGGATGGTTTGAACGTTGATGTTTTTTTGATTGTTAATGTGATAGGAAGTTAGGAACTAGAGTTTGATTGTTTGAGAATTGAAATGGACCCGACCCGATCTGATTCGACCCGCCATTAAACTTTGTTTGTTTGTTTTTACTTGTTTTACATGACCCGACCCGATCCGACCCGCTATGAACCGATTTTTTATATAGCTAGGGGTCTAAAATCTTTAAAAAATTTCCGCACCCCCAGGAAAAAAATCCTGGGTCCGCCACTGTGTATCTCACAGCCTCGAGGCCTGACATCATGTATCCGACGTGCCTGCTTGCAAGATATCAAGCCAACCCAAAGGCCTTACATCTGGGAGCTGTAAAAAGGATTTTCCGCTATTTGAAGGGCTGCCCCGACACCGGTCTATGGTACCCTAGGGATGATAGCTTCGACTTGATCGCGTACAGTGATTCTGATTTTGGTGGCTGCAAAATTGACGGCAAATCAACAACAGCTGGATGTCAATTCTTAGGAAATCGCCTAGTCACGTGGCAGTGCAAGAAGCAAACCTGTGTTGCTACATCAACTTGTGAAGCAGAATACATTGCTACCTCTAGTTGTTGCTCCCAAGTCTTGTGGATCCAACAACAAATGCGCGACTACGGTTTTGAATTCCTATCTACTCCTATTTTTGTTGATAACAATACTGCCTTACAGATCACTAGAAATCCTGTGCAGTATTCCAAGACTAAACACATCGAAATTAAATATCACTTCATATGTGATTGTTTTGACAAAAGACTCATCGATGTTGTTAAAGTTCACACCAATCACTAACGTGCCGACCTGTTCACTAAAGCTTTTGATAAATCACGTTTTGATTATCTTCTTTCGGTCAATGGCATTAAGGTGATACCCGAGTAAAACTTTTGGCTAATCGTTTTTGTAAATATTTTCTTTAAAAACTCTAAAAATACAAAAAGATTTTAATTTCTGTAACCTTTTAGCATTTTAGGGGGAGAAAATTCAAGAAAATACAAAAACATTTGAAAAAGTCAAAAATCCAAAAAAAAAAAACATTTGAAAAAGTCAGAAATCCAAAAAGATGTCTTTACTTTTTGTCTTTACGTTTGAAAAATTAAAAAAAAAAATAGAAAAGCAAAAATTCAAAAAAAATTAGAAAACCAAATATGAGTTTCTTGGATAAAGGAAAATGATGATAATCACTGGTGTGGTCGGTCAACATGTTCAAAAATGTAAAACAAAAAAATTGAGAAATGATAAGTATCTCTATTAATGATGTATCGGTAGGCTCACAATCAGACTAAAATGTGCAGGATGATACAAACCTAACAGACATCCAGTCAGGTGGGAATCATTCATTGGCATATGGTCTTGGTACCGAAATTTCGTTTTATTGATTGCCGAGGTTCTGAGATATTCAGTCTGTATGCTGTTTTATCATCTGGATATCATGGTTGTATCTTTTTACCAAAAAATAACGGAGACGAAGTCTAGATCTTCCATGATACTATACATAAGTGTACATATTGCATTCGACCTCAATAAGTGATCAACAATCACATGTCCAAACAAAATAAGTGATAAAATATCACATTTATCTGGGAGTCAAGTTCGTCTCTTTGCTGTACGTTGTACTGACCTGTTCATGGACTTGCTCATGTTCCCTCATGCATATGAAAATCAAGTTGCTCATCAATAAGTGATTCTATCACATAGGGCTTGTTTTCAATAAAAAATAAATGAGTATCTCACATTCTTTTATACGGTCAAACAGATGATAAACGGTATACTCACCGGTAAGATGAACTCTGGTGCATACCTTGATACGGGAATGTGTCGTGAGTGGATGAACACCGACTTGTAAGTATAATCCTTACCGTAAATCGTATCTCCTAACTATGATTACATCATATCAGTTTGAGCTTATTTGGACTGCAATACCGATAATCGTGGTAGTATACTTATCCAAAGCTTTAAACCGAAACTAAAATCATGTTGACAAAGACCGTAAGCTGGTATGATTCCTTTCCCTTGAAACTCGCAAAAAGTTTGACGTTGTACAGTTCTTTACTGCTTTTTATTGATTGTCATTAGTTTACCGCACTTTAAATTCTATTTTAGTGTAATTTGTAAAGTTCGTTTTTGATTAGCCAAAGTTGAAACTTGGATTTTTCTGCCGAAAGCCTGAAACCTACTTCATAAAATGTCCTTTGCATTTGGTAAACTCAATCACAATGAAAATCTGTTCAAAAGTGTGCAATTTCAAAAGACTTGGTAATTTTGGGAAAATCATGTTCACGAAAAACCCATTGATCTACGAAAGACCTAAAAAATCAACGAAAAACCATGGTCAGGTCAACTGTGTTCAATCTTGGTCAAAATTGAATTTGTTCACGACGAAATACATGTTTTTCGTCGAGGTTATGGCGAAAAACCCCTGGGCCCTTTGGACTTTCGTCAAGGGTTTACTGTTTAAGCCCAGCACGGTTTTTCATCGAGCCCATAACGTTTTTCGTCGAGGCTAGTTTTTCGTTGGGAGGTATGATTATATAAGGGGACCCAGTACCTTTTCAACCTCACTTTTTCAAACCACTACTCTGTTCATCGTCTACAACACTCAACACCCCATACTCCTATCACCGACTCAAAACCCCTTGTTTTTTTTTTCTTCATCATTTTCAGTAAATCAAAGGTATTTACATGGGTTATTTTCATGTTTCAAATCATAAGGGACCCTGTGTGTTTGCTTGATCTTTTCAAAAACCCTCGGACACCCCTCATTATTTGATTTCCTCATATAAAACTATGTTTATTGTGCTTGTTTTTCATAAAATCTGATAATCATAGTTTTTGTATGTTGATTTGAACGTTGATTTGGGTTGGCTTTCGGATAACAAAAACAGGGGTTGGATTATTGTTTGAATTTTTAATCGATTTTGGGTGTTTTCTGGTCAAACTCGTGCCGGTTACACTACTAGGTTTGTTTCCTGTTTGTTTGGGTTTAACAAAGTGTCATAATGTTTGTTTTTGTGAATCGATCGTCGATTTAACTTTAATCGACGAAAAACCCTTTGATTTTGAAAACTCCCAAACTGCTGTCCTTCGACGAAACCCTAACTGTCGACGAAACTTCGACGAAATACCCATTTAAACAAAGGAACATTTTTCGTCGAAAGAATTGTCGACGAAAAACCACTGATCAAAGGCCAATTCTGACTTTGTTTGACCAAGGGGTTTTTCGCCGTGGAACATATTTTTTTGTCGCAGTGATGGTGTTTCGTCGTCTAACACTTAGGAAATTTTCAAGATTGGTGCCCTTTCACAGAAGATGTGTATTTGAATGTTAAGTGTCCACTTCATACTTGAACTTGTGTAGACATATGTCTAATGCACATATTGTGACATTGTGACTTATTGTGGATATTTTCAAATACAGATGGCACCAAAAGAAAAGAAACGTAAGCCCGCGACCAAGATAACCGAAAAACTGGAGGAACAAGTGATGTCCGAAAAGCATCACAACATGATTGCCTATCTTGATCTGGAAGGGAAGATCACTGAATTGAAAGATATCACACAGTGGATAAGGGAGTCGCGGATAAACAAAGCTGTCACTTTCTCAACACATGTTTACAAATTGCTCATCAAAGCATTCTGGAATTCAATGAGCGTTGTCGAAGTTGATGGAACTGAATTTATACAAGGGCAAGTGAATGAAGTGAATGTGAATGTCTCACCTGATATCTTAAACACCGTTCTAGAACTACAAGATGATCCTAATGCCCCGTACTCTATTCCAATAATGTGCACACGTGGTTGTTTACTAAGGATGAAGTGTACTGGTGATATCTTCAGCAATCAAATCAACAAGGGAGATCTGCCAATGCGATACAAGTTTTTACTACACGTACTTATTCAATGTCTTAGCAACAGGTGAGCTGGCTATGACATGGCAGGCAATGATCTCGTGGGACTCATGGTGGCATTAGTGCTGAACAAACCATTTAGCATTTCAAAGTACATCTTTGCCAACATGAAGGAGAACATGAAAAGAACTGGTGGTCGTACAACTGGGCATAAATTCTGGATGTATCCTCATTTTCTACAAATGATCATGAATGTCCAGCATCCCGATCTTCCAAAAGCCGATGATGACATCTTGAAGATAGATACTATAATCGAACATTCACTGAAGATATTTAGGGGCATTGCAACTAAAATATACAAAGAAAGCAAGCCGCCTAGGAAATCATTTGGAGCTCTTAGTAAAACAGACTACATCGCTCTAGAAGATGACAAATGGCGTCACAGTGACAGCCAATCTGACGATGAGGAGCCGGAGTTAAAGAAAAAAATGGAAGAAAAGTTTGGACGAAAGGATTCGGGTTCTTCTGACAATGACAGTGATGGTGATGGTGATGGTGATGATGACGGTGGTGATGGTGGAGATATCGGTGCTGGTGCTGCTAGTGCACCTGGTGCTGCTAGTGCATCTACTGCTGGTACAGCTGGTGATAGTTCAGCTGGCGATGATGAGGAGGATACGGAATCGGATGATAATCCACCTGAGCCTGGGTACGAAGTTTATTTCGATGAACGTGGTGTGAAAAGGGTCAGGAGGATTAGGCAAGAGGATGACGCTGAATACGTTCCTTCGGATACCGAAGCGGAACTTTTGAAGAAAAAGGAAACGGTTGCCCGATAAAAGAAGAAAGCAAGAAAGTACATTGGTTCTTCGTCTGCGCAACAATCTTTTCCACAACAAGAACCTACACAAGAAGCAGAAATGGATCCAAACCTTGGATTCATGGCCAATGAAGCTTCTACTATGGTGTTGTCTCCTCCAAGATCTTCAAAACCAATTCCTGTAGTGACTTCAACTCCTGAAACTCCTACAGTGACACCTCAAGAACCGACACGCTCTATTGCATCGACCATTCGTGCAACTACTTCGCAGCCGACAGCAGAGCGCATACAAAGTAGATTCTCTCAGATGCAGCAGGATGAAAAGGTAGACTTCCTTTTCTCTCAACTGCATGCTGCTGCAGGTCAAATCAATAGGCAATCCGAAGTGATCAATCTTACCAGAAGCGACATGATTAAGCAACAGTTGGAGATAAACACGTTGAATTCCACTGTTGGTCGTCAACAAGTAGAAATCACTCGCCAATAAGCAGAGATTGAGGAATTGAAGGCAGAGAATGCACGCTTGAAAGTTGCAGATGAAGAGAGGGAACCATAGTTGCAACAAATGCGAGCTGCGAATAACACGCATGGTATTGACATGAACCGCTTGAAAGATAGAAGCATTCAGGTTCAGAGATTGGCCGATACTCTTAAACAAAAGCATGACAATATGAGAGAGTGGTACAATTCTCGCAACACCACGATAAACGAAGGGGTGAAGAAAATCACAGAAGGTTTTGAGTTTGTGAGAAAGCGGGTCAATATTTTGTGTGGCGATCGATGCAAGCAACAAGAAGTGTTGAAGAAAAGGGATCATGATTCTGAGGATCCAGGGAACCCTGACCCTTCTGCCACATCAGAGCAACCGCCAGCCACTGCCTCTACTGAAATTGTTGTCTTCCAGCCTTCGCAGCTTGAATCGGCACAAGGAACATCTGGTGGATCCGTAGAGGAAGTCCAACAATTGGAAAGCAGTTCTTTCATTGAAAGCTCTAAGGCTGGTACATCTTCTGTTCCTAGTACTGCTGATTTTGCTTTATAGGCTATTCATCCTATTACTGGAGAAATTCTTGAAGAGGGAGAGATTGTTGCGGATCTTTCTCATGAGCACTTACTTGCTCTGAATGAGATGAAAGAAGTTGATGATGCTGAAATTGATGATATTCCGAGTGAGCTGAAAACCGCGGACTTAGAAAATGTGGAAGAGATAGTCTTTGAAGGAAATGATAAGAAGTCCTCGTATGTGCGAGAAGACGGGATTGAGTTCGCTCCTTTTAATGAAGAATGGTTGAAAGAGAATGTGGACGTCATCGATGAACAATTGAAGAATCGTGATACTTCTGAAAATGCCACGGATGCGTTCACAGAATGGCGAAAGCAGTTCTTGTCTAAAGTTTCCAAGCCTTTGCCAGCGGAAGTTCAAGTTGATTACCTGCAGTACGAGAAAGAGAACTTGCATGGAAAGATTCTTTGCTGGATGTTCGTGAAGGAAATCCACTGCATGGCCATCAAGCATGAATACGGTATTCAATATTTCAGGTCGCTGCTGAGCATTTTGTCCTTACCTTTTTATGACGTTGCAGCTTTGACGAAGCTTGAGCTCATTAATCGCTTAAACTTCAAAGGAGCTACGTTGTTCGCACGCAGGATAAAGATGAACAAAAGGACAGGCTGGAAAGACGAGTTGTACAAGCCTCAGTTTCCCACCTATCAACAAATCAAGTTCACCTTGGATCCATTGACCAACACGGCGCGATACAAGCTTGTTTATCAGCCCGCGAAGGTTATGGACAAGATTCCGTTAATGCCAATGAAACAGAACTTTTTGGAAGACATGGCTTTATGGTGCTACGACTCGGATTCGTACGAAGCGGTTATTGTGTTTAAGGGTGATAAAGAAAAATTTCGGATGCTAGATCCGATGTGGATTGTGAACATGTCTGCGGCCGACAACAACAAGTTGTATCGACACGATATCTTTTACGAAGACAAGGACACACATCAAGCATTGCGATTTCAGCGCGTCGCTTGCTTTTGTTACTATTGTGGGATCCACGCTGGCAGTTCGTGGTCCGAGAAACACTAAAGACGGAAGATTGAGAACCGAAGACCAAGTAACAGACAAGGGGGAGTTTGTTGATGCATATTTTGTGTCTATAACTTGTTCATCATTAAACATTGTAATTTACGGTCTTTTAATTATCGAGTCTGTATGTCCATTAGTCGACTAAGTCGGATATCCTCCTATCTTACTTGGGTCCGACAGTTTGTCTCATTGTTATGTAATGTTTTAAGACTGATGCATGTTGCATATGTTTGGGTAGTTTATGTCTTAGTATGTTTATCAGTCTGCAGCCTATCTGTTTGTGCAGCCCACGACGAAAGACTGTCTTTGGTCGTTCACATGGTTGACGAAAAAACAGTTATTTATCATTCTATGTTTCGTCGTGATTGGTGACGAAAGACCTAGTCTTTCGTCGACCTTGGTATTTCGTCAGCCCCATTTTGTGTTCGTCGACACTTGGGTTGGGCTGCCTATATAAACACCACTTTGTTTCTGTGTGAAACCATGAGAGCATACCTCTACTGTGAGTTTACCGTCAAACATTGTGTGTATGTGTTTGATGATTGTTCTCATCCGTTTTAATCAATAGACTGTGAATCGTTGGTTACTTCGTGTTCTCGTTATTTCTGTGTTTGGTTTGCATTGTTACGGGCATTCCTCACTAGTGACCGTGTTTTGTTATAAACAAGTGATTTGGTTTCGTAATCGATCCTCCGAAAACGGACCTACACCCGATACGGATCGTCGGACTAAGATGACTTCTTGTTTCGGGTGCCGAAATGTAACATTACCATTTTTATCATATAAGAATTATAGGATTGTTTAAATTTATTAACCACTAGTAACTAGTTTTATTTTTAATATAATTATTCGACTCAATTAGTTTTAAAAACTATTTTATATATAGTCAGTTGGAATGTTATACTAATAAATTCGCTTGTATATGGGTGACCTCTCTATTAAAATAAAAGTATATAAAAACTTATATTATTAGACAGGTAGATTACGGGTAAGTTGACTGTTAGAAATATGAAGTATCTAGATGGGCCTAGTGACCGTCTAATAATTAAATTATAAAAATACATTGTATTTGGACTTACTCCGTTTTTAATGAAACTTGGTTCAAAATGTAGATACCAATATTCTAGTTCTAATGACATATTTATTGTTTTAGAAAACGTCATATTTTAGAAGTTATAAACACCAAATAAGTGAATCAGCTGAATTACTTATAAAAGTAAAATAATAAAAAAAAATCAAACTAAACATTTATATAAAAGATATCGTGTATATTGCAATTAATGTAGGCTAGTGTACGTGTAAAAAAATTTAGAAGAAATGGAATCTTGATATGTATACGTGTAGGTCATGAAAGACTCCAAAAGGCTTGGCAAAAGCCTATAAATACAAGAAGCCTTCAGTTGAAAAAAATTGTTCTCATCTCCTTTATGCATCGCCAACTTTCCCTCTTCATTATTCTATTTTTAATTTTTATTTTCTTTTATAATAATAATAAAGTCCTGCCTCGTTTTAAGTGTTTTAACTCCTGATCACTGATACCCTTTCCGATTGATCTGGAGCCCCATAACGCATGTCAAGGCTCTGCCCGACTAAGTTCGTTGGGGTTCTGTCTCGTGACGTAGGGATAAGGTTGAATTAGGGTTACTATACTTAACACGAGTGCATATATATATATATATATTAAAATAGCTCGTGAGTTATACCCAATATTTATACAAGGAGGCTTTTTAGTTGAATCCTAAAGTTACAAGGTGAGTTCATTCTCTTTTCTCACAGTTTGTGAGTCATTCTTCTTTTTATCACGAAATGTTTATCAGTTATACCTACAGTTATTAAGTTTTTATATTCTGCAATAGCCGCTGGGGTGTCAGGTTTTGTATACACTACTAGTCAAGCAAAGGGTTTTACTATAAATAACCATTTATAGTTTATTCACATTCGAAATTATATTTGTGAAATGGTTATTAATATGTTATTTGAAGGGTTTTAATATAAAACCCTTTATACACTATTAAATAGGATTTTAATATAGCTGTTCATTTTATTTAAATAGGTTTATAAATAAATAAATGCGTACAATTATCTATTAAACATTGTTTAATATATTTTGTATATTAAACATATTTTAAATAACTTTATACACAATTGATATACTTTATTAATTTGACATAACTAAGGAATAGCGAATTAACGGAACAATAGTTAGTTGATTATTATTAGGCCATCCGTAGTCATAACGCCCCTTTATGGGCGTTATGCGACACGTGGCGCGCCACGTCAGCGTGTGGGCGTTATGGGGCCTTATGCATTTAAGCCCGTAGTCATAACGCCCCTACCTCATCATTACCCAATTAATTAATAAACCCTTAAATTATAGATATATATGTATATATATATGTCTGTGTGAGTGGAGGGAAAACAAACAACAAACATCACGCCGCTATGGAGGTCGCGCCCCTCTCTTCTTTCTCCTTCATGGCGCCCCTCGTTTTGGTGTGCCCGGCGCCATGCCGGCGCCATGACCGGGCATACCGCCCCACTACGCAAGACCTTAGGAAACATAAACGATTTCTATTTTGTCACTTTATGCTTTTGTTTTTCCACTCCATGTACGGTAGTTCTTTCTAGTAGTAGTATAGTCTTTTTAATATTTTTATTAGTCGATTTTTTTATCATCATAAATTAAACAATGTTTAACCATTGTTGATACTATATATCTATATTAAAACATATTAATGAATATCTTAAACGATATATGTCAATTATATATTTAACTTTTGATATACTAAGATATACATCGGGGATTATATTTTAACTCTTAGTCCAGTTAATATATTAAATAATAATATCACAATTATTTAATTAATACATTATATTTGATAAAGTTATAACTATTAATTTGGTAGAAAACAATATATTTCATTTTCTGGGCTAAATTGTTTTGTGTCATAGAAGATATATTTGGCAAAGTAATGTCATGGGACACTACTAAGTCCAGAGTCACTAGTTGAGAGAATAATCAACAGTGATGTGACCAGAAATATGACCAGAGTCACTAGTTGAGAGAATGATCAACAGTGACATGACGAAAGCCACTAGTTGAGAGAATGATCAACGGTGTTATGACCAGAGTCACTAGTTGAAAGAATGATCAACAGTGATATGACCATCATCACAGGAATCGCCTACTGACAGATACTTTGAATACTAATAACATATATTTTATATCTATTACTTGATAAATTCACTATTGGACGAAAGTGAGCCAATGAGTGATATGACCACGGTCACATCGGAACTGCCACCATGTGACAAATACTGATTAAGTTGGGTAAATATAAATAAATATAAAAACCTTGATGCTGTAAAGTATAACAATATATATTTTTATAAAAATGGAATGAACTCGCCAGTATTTATTACTGATAAAATATTTTCAAAACGTGTTTCAGGTAATTTGTTAGAAGCCAGCTATGGAGCACTGAAGGCTTAAATAAAGTGGCTATAAATACATGAATAAAAGATGAAATTATGTTGTATTTATTTGGGTTAATCCCTATAAAAACATTTGAATGAAAGACGGGTTTTAGCCCATTTGTTTAATATTAAAAGTTCGGTGTTTTACAAACTCTGAAATCATTTCCTAACTACGATCCTGATGAAAAAAAATTTCCGCTACGTAATTAATAAACACCGATGCCATCTGGCTGGTTCACGGCTCTCGCTCCCAGGGTAGGGTCGGGGGCTGTGACAGAAGGTGGTATCAGAGCCACTTGTTTAAGCTATTTATGTGTTTCTTTTAATACCTAAACTTAAACAATAAAGTTAGGAAATTAATACAAAGTAACATATGTGTTATTTTTGTGGATTGAATATATGTATATAAATATATACATATGCACATATAATTCCTGGTAGTGTTGTTTTGTTTTAACTATTCTGTGATGTTAATGATTGAAAATGTTTGCAATTCAGATGTCGAACGAAGTATTAAATAATCCAGAGGTTCATGCTAATAATGAAAATCATTTGGATAAAAATGCTATAGAAAATATAATAGCCCAAGGAATAGCGAATGCTATACCTTTAATAATTAAAGTTGTTAAAAACTCCGTAGAACCCACCAAAGCTGTGAGTAGCAAGCATACTCGTGACGACAGTTTTAGCCATTGTGTCAACGGAGGCAATGATGACATTATCAAAACCCCATTTACCAAGAAAATGAAGGCGATGACTCTTGGGTGTACCTACAAAGAATTTCTAGCTTGTAAACCAACTGAGTTCGCGGGCAGTGAAGGAGCCACGCCTGCTCTGCGATGGTTAGAAAAGATGGAAGCTGTTCTTAAAATCAGCAAATGCGCCGAAGAAGATAAGGTGATGTATGCGTCCAACCTCTTTGAGGAAGAAGCCTTAGAATGGTGGAATACAATTCTTCAAGCAAAAGGAAGTGACATGGCTTATGCCATGAACTGGGAAAAATTCAAGGAAATGACATAAAGGAAGTTTTACCCCCCTTATGAAAAGGAACGAATGGCTAACGAGTTCCTAAATCATAAAATGATAGATCTAAATTGTCGGGAGTATACGACGACGTTCTTCGAGTACGCAAGAATGGTACCAACTCTGGCTTCGCCAGAACCCGTACTAATTTCTCGTTATATTTGGGGATTAGTGAGTGAAATCCGAGACATGGTCAAGGCCGCCAGACCACAGACTATTGAAGAAACAGTTGAACTAGCTAACATCCTGACAGATGGACTAATACGCACAAGAGAAGAAAACAAGAAGAAAGAGTTGGCCCGGAAAATTTCTCAAGAATTCAAGAAGAAAGGAACTGAACCGTCATTGGAGCAACCTACCTATAGAAGCTGTAACAAAAAGCATTCAGGAAGATGTCGTTTTAGGAGAACGCCCTACTGTGACTTCTGCAAGATGACCGGGCATATAGAGAAAGAGTGTAGAAGGAAAACTAATATTTGTTTCAATTGCGGAGAAATGGGACACATCAAACCATATTTCCCGAAACTGACCAAAGCACCTGACAACAAGGCTAGAACAACAGACGGAGCTAAGAAGAACGCGCGAGCATTCATACTTACTACGCAAGAAGCAGAAATGATTCCAGACGTAATGGCTGATATGTAATATCTAAGTTAAGTTATTATTTAACCCTAGTACAAATAAAAGTTTATAAATAAATGCATTATGTCAAGTACTTCATCTATTCAGAACCATAATATACTTGTTTGGTCTTCATCTTCATTTAATCATGTATTTGGTTATGACACCTTGTGGTGGCGTTTTCATTTACTTGAAGCTTGAGTTAATCTCATTTTCACACCTGATGTACAGATTTATTTATTTAACTTATGTTTGTTCATTGTCTTAAAACAGTCTTAATACAATTATGTGTTAAGATAAGAGTACACAAATTCGTATTATATTCTGGTGTACCTCTAAAGATTCTTTCATCATTGATCAAAATTTTCTATGATATTCATTTGGTCTTTCATCATCAACTGAAAAATCTACGAATATCCAAATTTACTTCATTAAAGCTTTCAGTTGGTTGATTACGAACACGGTGAAATTGTTCGGTCACCGTAATTGTTGAACTATTTCAATCATTATGACACCTTGCGGTGTCGGTATAAACTTGTAGCTTGAGCTAATCATAATCATACGAATCATTCAAAACCATATCTGTCTTTCAGTTGACTCATCATTTAAAAGTAGTCTTGATGCAATTATGTATTAAGACAATGATGCACTAAACTCTGTTGTATTTCGGTGTATCCTTGCAATTCAATAAATGTCAACACATTGATTTTTCTCATGTCATGGTTTGATAATTGACAAATCATTTTTTTGCATCTATTTCATTTTGCGCTTGTTGATTCTGAGTCTTCCTCAGTTGACAATCAAAGTAAGTTTCTTTTGACAAAGAAATCTATTGATTCGAAAAGTCATTTCACGACTTGTAAACAGTCACCTTGGAAATTATATCATTTCATCTCGTTTGGCTTGAACCTAGTCATATATCTCTTTTGGCTTGAACCTAGTCACCTTGGAAATTATATCATTTCATCTCGTTCATTTGACATTGATTTCTTTCAAATAATTTAGTTGAACCATTGAGTCATATTTATTGTACAATTCATATTCATAAAATTTGATGTTTTGATTCTGTATCATTTACCTTAATATTGTTTTTATTGACTAAGACGTGACATAACTCTAAAAGAGATATCGTAGCCCAAATCTCGAGGACGAGATTTAAAATAAGGTGGGGAGGATGTAACATTCCCATTTTTATCATATAAGAATTATAGGTTTGTTTAAATTTATTAACCACTAGTAACTAGTTTTATTTTTAATATAATTATTTGACCCAATTAGTTTTAAAAACTATTTTATATATAGTCGGTTGGAATGTTATACTAATTAATTGGCTTGTATATGGGTGACCTTTCTATTAAAATAAAAGTATACAAAAACTTATATTATTAGACAGGTAGATTACGGGTAAGTTGACTGTTAGAAATATGAAGTATCTAGATGGGTCTAGTGACCGTCTAATAATTAAATTATAAAAATACATTGTATTTGGACTTACTCCGTTTTTAATGAAACTTGGTTCAATATGTAGATACCAATATTCTCGTTCTAACGACATATTTATTGTTTTAGAAAACGTCATATTTTAGAAGTTATAAACGACAAATAAGTGAAGCAGCTAAATTAATTATAAAAGTAAAATAATAAAAAAAATTCAAACTAAACATTTATATAAAAGATGTCGTGTATATTGAAATTAATGTAGGCTAGTGTACGTGTAAAAAAAATTAGAAGAAATGGAATCTTGATATGTATACGTGTAGGTCATGAAAGACTCCAAAAGGCTTGGCAAAAGCCTATAAATACAAGAAGCCTTCAGTTGAAAAAAAAATTGCTCTCATCTCCTTTATGCATCGCCAACTTTCCCTCTTCATTATTCTATTTTTAATTTTTATTTTCATTTATAATAATATTAAAGCCCTGCCCCGTATTAATTGTTTTAACTCCCGATCACTGATACCCTTTCCGATTGATCTGGAGCCCTATAACGCATGTCAAGGCTCTGCCCGACTAAGTTCGTTAGGGTTCTGTCTCGTGACTTAGAGATAAGGTTGAATTAGGGTTACTATACTTGACACGAGTGCATATATATATATATATATATATGTTTTTTTAAAATAGCTCGGGAGTTATACCCAAGATTTATACAAGGAGGCTTTTTAGTTGAATCCTAAAGTTACAAGGTGAGTTCATTCTCTTTTCTCACAGTTTGTGAGTCATTCTTCTTTTTATCACGAAATGTTTATCAGTTATACCTACAGTTATTAAGTTTTTATATTCTGCAATAGCCACCGGGATGTCAGGTTTGTATACACTACTAGTCAAGCAAAGGGTTTTACTATAAATAACCATTTATAGTTTATTCACATTCGAAATTATATTAGTGAAATGGTTATTTATATGTTATTTAAATGGTTTTAATATAAAACCCTTTATACACTATTAAATGGGATTTTAATATAGCTGTTCATTTTATTTAAATAGGGTTTTAAATAAATAAATGAGTACAGTTATCTATTAAACAATGTTTAATATATTTTGTATATGAAACATATTTTAAATAACTTTATACACAATTGATATACTCTATTAATTTGACATAACTAAGGAATAGCGAATTAACGGAACAATAGTTAGTTGATTATTATTAGGAAACATAGACGATTTCTATTTTGTCACTTTATGCTTTTGTTTTTCCACTCCATGTACGGTAGTTCTTTCTAGTAGTAGTATAGTCTTTTTAATATTTCTATTAGTTGATTTTTTTATCATCATAAATTGAACAATGTTTAACCATTGTTGATACTATATATCTATATTAAAACATATTAATGAATAACTTAAACGATATATGTCAATTATATATTTAACTCTTAGTCCAGTTAATATGTTAAATAATAATATCACAATTATTTAATTAATATATTATATTTGATAAAGTTATAACTATTAATTTGATAGAAAATGATATATTTCATTTTCTGGGCTAAATTGTTTTGTGTCATAGAAGATATATTTGACAAAGTAATGTCATGGGACACTACTAAGTCCAGAGTCAGTAGTTGAGAGAATGATCAGTAGTGATATTACCAGAAATATGACCAGAGTCACTAGTTGAGATAATGATCAACAGTGACATGACCAAAGGCACTAGTTGAGAGAATGATCAACAGTGTTATGACCAGAGTCACTAGTTGAGATAATGATCAACAGTGACATGACCAAAGGCACTAGTTGAGAGAATGATCAACAGTGTTATGACCAGAGTCACTAGTTGAAAGAATGATCAACATTGATATAACGAGAGTCACTAGTTGAAAGAATGGTCAACAGTGATATGACCAGAGTCACTAGTTGAAAGAATGATTAACAGAGATATGACCATCGTCACAGGAATCGCCTAGTGACAGATACTTTGAATACCAATAAGATATATTTTATCTATTACTTGATAAATTCACTATTGGACGAAAGTGAGCCAATGAGTGATATGACCACGGTCACATCGGAACTGCCACCATGTGACAAATACTGATTAAGTTGGGTAAATATAAATAAATATAAAAACCTTGATGCTGTAAAGTATAAGAATATATATTTTTATAAAAATGGAATGAACTCGCCAGTATTTATTACTGATAAAATATTTTCAAAACGTGTTTCAGGTAATTTGTTAGAAGCCATCTATGGAGCACTGAAGGCTTAAATAAAGTGGCTATAAATACATGAATAAAAGAAGAAATTATGTTGTATTTATTTGGGTTAATCCCTATAAAAACATTTGAATGAAAGACGGGTTTTAGCCCATTTGTTTAATATTAAAAGTTCGGTGTTTTACAAACTCTGAAATCATTTCCTAACTACGATCCTGATGAAAAAAAAAATTCTGCTACGTAATTAATAAACACCGATACCATCTGGCTGGTTCACGGCTCTCGCTCCCAGGGTAGGGTCAGGGGTTGTGACACGTAACGAGTGCGGAATCCTCGTTGCGACACAAACCGAGCGAGAGAATGAACAATACGCAAAGATATCAATGATTAACGGTTATGTGTATTGATTTCGACAAAGTTTCAGTACAAGATTCGACAAATAAAAAGCTCACCGGAACTTTCTCTCTCTACACTCTCTCTCTAGCTTATCCAAGCTCTCTAAGTAAACTGTCTGCACATGTCTTTTTATACTCAACCTTATCCACTGACCATACGAAGAATAGTTGGGCCTGATCCAAAGCCCACCAAAGACCTAGAACCCATGAAGTATAGTGGGTTCTTTGCTGACATGAATCCTTAGTGAGATTCTTTTCAGCCATCAACCAACTCAACGAAAGACTATGTTTTTCATCCATGATGGTTCTTCGTTGGTTGCATTTTATTGGTCTTTCACCATGTTCTTCGTGAGATATGGACAAACCATTTTTGTATACATAAGACAACTTGCATGTGATTAGAATACATGACATCATCATCATGATGTCATGATTATGATGTCATTCCCGTATCACATCGTGTCTTCGTTCTTGTAACGCGAATGCCGGGCCGTACGACGGAGGAACGTCGCGACGTCGGTCTTGAGCCGAACCAAACCTAGTCGAACCGAACCGAGCCGCATCCACAAAGTGCATCAACACCAAGCAATTACAACGTCTGCACAAGTAACATGTTTTGTTACTAAAGCCACGGAAAAGGAAACAATCTCTTGGCACAGACGGATGGGACACATTCACTAAGGAAAATGAATCATCTGGTGAAGAATAAGTTAGTAACTAGTGTTCCAGTCAAAATCTTTCACTTGCAAGACGTCTATGTTTCGTGCCAAAAGGGAAAACAAAGCAAGAAATCGCACCCGATAAAGAAGATCAACATAGTTGCAGTGCCGCTTGAACGCTTGCACATGGATTTATTCGGTCCTGTCAATCGCAAAATATCAGTAATGACTCGTACTGCCTAGTTGTGACGGATGATTATTCAAGATTTTCTTGGGTGGCGTTTATGGCACACAAGAGTGAAACTTTAGAAATAATCAAAAACTTGATCACTGCGATTGAGAATTTGTATACTTTGAAAGTGAGACGCATACGCCGCGACAATGGAACTGAGTTTAAGAATCATGCCATGGAGGAGTTCTGTAGATCCAAAGGTATTCTTTACGAATTTAGTGCTAGATACACTCCTCAACAAAATGGCATCGTTGAGCGTAAGAATAGAACATTGATCGAAACTGCTAGGACTATGTTGGTAGAGTCACATTTGCCCATTCCCTTCTCTTCTTGAATGAAGTTGTGGCCTCTGCATGCTACACCTTGAATCGAGTCCTATCAGTAAAAAGACACAAGAAGACCTGCTTTGAGCTTCTTCATAAACGGAAACCAGATTTGCAATTTCTTGAACCGTTTAGGGCTCCTTGCACTATGATCGATCTGGATGGTAAATTTGGGGAAAAGCAATTGAGGGATACTTTCTTGGGTATGCCACCCCGAATTTAAGAGTTTGGAACGAAAAGGATTGAGGAATGGTCTGAAGTCAGAGTACAGAGGCACACATTGCTAGTCAGATGTCCTGGTCAGCCATGGATGTTTGCGTACGACAACTTTTTCAATTTGATCAATATTGAAGAAGAAGTAGTAGATGTTGCGGCACAGATGTTTTTCGAGAGTGACAACGCAACAGATTCACCGTTAGTTCGTCCAATTATTGTCAACAATCAAGAATCATCATCAGTTAACAATAATGCTCTCGAGAATGAGGATTTTAACGATGCTACTGAACTGAACGAATCATCAGATGATGATGAATTTCTCGATGCAGACCAAGAAGCTCCTGCAACTGTTGTGCATGGTTCTTCTTAGGCTACGGCCCCTGAGGACTGCCCTAAAACCGCTAAAGCTATTGCATCATCCTCTTCACCAGTTTAGGGTATTCATTTGGTTGTTGATCTCAACTTCAACAATCTGGGTATAAATGTTCCAGTTCCGGATAATCCAGAAACAAGAATCCATAATACCCATCCTCAACAAAACATCATTGGTAATGTTCATAGTGGCGTGCAGACGAAGAATTCAGTTGAGAAACAACAACAATGTTGGCTTGTATGCAGCGATTAGAGAATCGGGTTTACAGAATGATTGACCATGCGCGTGTTATGTCTCACAAGAAGAACCAAAGTCTTGGAAAGAAGCGTTAAAGTATAATTCTTGGGTGGAAGCTATGCAGGAGGAACTGCAATAATTCCAGAAGCTTGGTGTCTGGAAATTGGTTGAGAAGCTTGAAAACTAAAAGAAGATTGGCACCCGTTGGGTTTTCAAATGCAAGAAAGATGACCATGGAGTAGTTGTCCGAAACAAGGCAAGATTAGTTGTTCAAGGTTTTCGTCAGCTTGAAGGGATAGACTACAACGAAGTTTATGCACCGGTTGCACGTCTTGTAGCTATTCGGATATTTCTAGCCTATGTTTTCTTCAAAGGATTCAAGATTTACCAAATGGACGAGAAAAGTGCATTCTTACATGGTGTGGTTGAAGAAAAGGTGTATGTCGAACAACCTCTGGGTTTTGAAAATCCTATTCATCCCAATCGGGTTTGGTTGCTCAACAAAGCTCTCTACAGATTACATCAAGCACCGAGAACTTGGTACGCAACCTTATCTAACTATTTGCTGGAGAACGGTTTTCGCCGGGGTCTAATCGACTTCACACTTTTCATCAAAGAAAAAGATGGAGATCTTCTGTTGGTTCAGGTATACGTAGATGATATTATTTTTGGTTCCACTAACGATGTTTTGTGTAGGGACTTCGAGCGTGTTATGCAGGAGAAATTCAAGATGAGCGCCATAGGGGAAATGAATTTCTTTTTGGGCCTACAAGTTCAACAAACGGAGTCTGGGATATTCATCCATCAGACTAAATATGTCGGAGATATCTTGAGCTGGTTTCAGATGTCCGAAGCGACGCCCATTGGTACCCCACTTCCGCAGAATCACGGGATTACTCCGGACTTGAAGGGTGAAAGCGTTAACTCTTCATTCTATGGTGCAATGATCGGATCTCTTATGTATCTCACAGTAATGTATCCTACGTGCCTGCTCGCTCGCTATCAAGCCAACCCGAAGGCCTCACATCTAGCAGCTGTAAAAAGGATTTTCCGCTATTTGAAGGGTTGCCCGGACACCGGTCTCTGGTACCCTAGGGATGATAGCTTCGACTTGATCGCGTTCAGTGATTCTGACTTTGGTGGCTGCAAAATCGCCGGCAAATCCACAACGGCTGGATGTCAGTTTTTAGGAAATCGTCTGGTCACATGGCAGTGCACGAAGCAGACTTGTGTCGCTACATCAACCTGTGAAGCTGAATACATTGCTGCCTGAAGTTGTTGCTTCCAAGTCCTGTGGATTGAACAACAAATGCGCTACTACGGTTTTAAATTCCTATCTACTCCTATTTTCGTTGATAATTTTGTTGCCTTACAGATCACTAGAAATCTTGTGCAGCATTCAAAGACCAAACACATCGAGATCAAATATCACTTCATACGTGATTGTTTTGATTAAAGACTTATCAATGTTGTTATGGTCCACACCGATGACCAACGTGCCGACCTTTTTACCAAAGCATTTAACAAATAACGATTTGACTATTTACTAATGGTAAACGGCATTAAGGTCAAGCCAGAGTAAACCGACATCGGAAAATCATTTTTGTAAATATTTATTTGTGTTTTCTTAATTTCCCGTAATTTTTGCATTTTAGGGGGAGTAATTTCAAAAAAAAAAAATACAAAAACATTGAAAAAATTATCAAAAATACAAAAACAACGAAAAATTTCAAAAACAGAAGAAAAACAAAAATGAGTTTCCTGGCGAGAAAAAGAGAATATGATAGTACATCAGTGGTCAGTCGAAACCTCTTTAAAACTTAAAATGAAAAACGATAAGCAACTCTATATAAGATGTATCGGTAGGCTCACAATCATTTTAAAGTGTGTAGGGTGATATAAACCTAAATCGACTGAAGACTGTGTGGGAACCGCTCATTGGCATATGGTATTGGTACCGAAATTTCGTTTGATAGATTGTCGAGGTTCTGAGATACGTGGTCTTTATACTGTTTATCATCTGGGTATCATGATTGTTTCCTTTACCGAAAAACAACAGAGACGCAAGTCTAGATCTTCCATGATACCATACATACGTGTACATATCATTCAAACATGTATATAATACATGATGCATACGACCTCAATACGTCATAAACAATCACATGTCCCAATCAATAAGTGATAAAATATCACAGTTTATCCGGGAGTAAAGTTCGTCTCTTTGTCGGTACGATGGTACTAACCTGTTCACGGACTTGCTCTTGTGCCCTGCATACATCAAATATCATGTTCCTCATTATAAATCATACCTTAATTGTATCCCTTAACCGCGAGTACATCTGATAAGTTGAGCTTAAGTAGACAACAATACCGATAATGGTTATAGGATGCTTATCTAAATGTTAACTAATTGAACAACAAGAGCGTTTTGGCATGACCATACACTGATATGATTCTCTTACCCTCAAAACTCGCAAAAAAATGTATGTAAATAATTATTTACTACTTTCAATTTCTGCATCTCTGTATATATTTATTTACTGCTTTCCGTCTTTACATTTGAAATATGCAAAAATACCAAAAAGATTTTAGGTATGTTTTAATATAAACTTTATAAAAGCCAAAAAGATTTTATTTCTATTTTATTTTTGTTTGTCCGATGTTGGATCTCGAGTCTTTTCCACCTGAAACCTGATAGAAATCTAAATCAATTACATCTTCATAAACGGTCGTAATTTAGCAAGTGTTGGAAGTTAAAATCTAAATTGATCAAATTTTTATAACTTTCAAACTGTTGTCGGTCGGTAGTTGATTGAGAGTTGGTCATATGTGTGTCATTTGTTTCTGTTGACTATGTTTCAAGCGATTGTTCTCATTACGCGTTTAGCTTTCTTGTGTGTGCAGATGCGACATTTAAACCACTAAAGGCGAAGAGAACGTGTTCTATGACAAGCTTCGGAATGAAGACACGACATGGATGCAACCAAAGGATCAAGATGGTCGAGTTGCCGCTGACTACTTCTCAACACCGCAAGGATCTAAAATTCTAAGATCAATGTCTCACGAGAAATATTCAAGGGGGAGCCTGCTGATACACTCCCTGTCCGTGACAAGTGAAGACTCCAAAAGATCCGACAACTATGTAGATACACTTTGTGGATACAGCTCGCTTGGTTCGGCTACGCTACGAGTTGAAGACCAAGACTTGATATCCTCCATCAAGTCTCGGAGATCATTGTGGTTCTGCATGTTTGTTTTCTGTTGCTGCAGTTAGTTATTGTCTGCACATAATCTACCTGATGCAACCCCCCACGAAGAATCATAAGTCTTCATGGGATTGCATGTTTCACGAAGACTCAGTGCATCCAAGACTATATACCGACGAAGAATCCTTGCAACGAATAATCACTTTGATGAAGACTCAAGATTCATCTAGGTCAATCTATTGATGAAGATTAAATGTTCTTCGAAGACTCCTTTGTGACGAAGAATTCTTTATGACGAAGACTCCATGTACGAAGACTTGATGTTCGTCTAAATTCTCATGCGGCGAAGAATCAATGTGACGAAGACTTGATTCTTCGTGGGACTAATGATGGTTCGTGGCCCAGATCTTTCTTCGTGGATGTGGTGATATGTTTGGTTTATTTAAACAGATTGTAACAACAGATAAAGGCAAGACACAGAAGTGAGAGAACACAGAGACACAGAGGAGAACACATTGAGAGAACACCAGTGAGTTTGTGTGAGCTTTTCTTGTATCATAATCTTGTAACAAAACTCTCTGGAATCAATACACTTTGAGATTTAATCGTTGAATCTTGTTCTTGTCTTGTGTTTGTGTTTGTGTTCTGCGCTTGGTTTTGGCAAACCCGTTTGGATTCCGCACTTGCGGGTTTGTTCGTATCACATGGATAAGGTTACTAGATCCTCCGCTAGTGGACCTACAGGAACACAACTCAGTATCTAGAAAATAAATGATGAAATTTCCTTAAAGAAAGTACCACCTAGCCTATTTAGGTGATGCAAATCATACTTGACCCCACACTTGTTATATATACTATATTTAGTTTCATATCCATTTTAAGTTGGACGATGACCACTTTATCATTGATTTTAATCCAAGATATGCATATATTCAAATACCTCAACTCGTATTGTATCTTACAAATTTAATGTTCCCAAAATTTATATATAAAACAAATTATCCTTATTTGAAAATTAATGCGAATTTTCTTTGGTCATGGGACTATTGTTACTTTTAGCCTTTATTGGAAGTACACAATTTCGAATTAGTTACTTTATAACATTGTGATTGTTCAAACAGTTGTGAACCCATGAATTATTTGCTAGGAATGCAGATGAGGTGTACAACCATATTTTCAAGAGGCGCGGTCGGGTTTTTTTGACTAAAATATACACTATTTTTTTTTCAAGAGGTGCGGCCGCCCACCTTGTCCAAAGGGTCGATCCGCCCCTGTGTTCAAATTGTAATAGCTTTTTAACCTATATCCGCATAGGTGTTACATAAGTCTAGGTACTTTCGTTAATTTGCTATTAACTGTAATATTCACATTTTTTTTAAATTCAGAATTAAAAATTATATTGTTTTTTTTAGTTCAGAATTAAAATTCAGATTAGGGTTTTCTCAGCGTTGTCTACTACATATACGGACGCCTCCCCCTGCTCTAATACAGTAACATCAGGGCAAGATGATCGAGAGATCTGATTCTCTGTTTTTGTAAGTTGTTTTCCTTTTGTTGTTTGATTATACATTGATCCTTTCTAAAAGCCGTTGATCTGTGTATTTTCTGGTTTGAACGTGTTCTGATCATTTTTTTATATCCGAATTGTGTGTTAGCCATCAGTCCGCTCACTGTACACATCGATCTCTCTTTGCTCTATGTGGATCGGATCATAACATGTTGATTCTTCATAGGTATGGTCAAATCTATATGTTCATATCGTTATGTTTTATTGTTTTTTAGATTATGAATATGTATTTTGAATGTTAACATCCACTTTTATTTCATACTTGGTTAATTTTCTGATTATACTAACCATTCTTATTAAAAGCAAGTTATTTTGACGTTGACTTATTCAGATTAGGAGAAATAAAAATCCAACAAAATGTATCTTTATATATATTATAATTCTGTTAAATTATTCTTCTGTTTGGTACCTAGTGGTTTTTGTTCATGGTCAACTTATTTATTTTTGAAAGTTATGTGTTGAAATTGTTATCCTGAAATAAATACTGAATATGTTGATGATTATGGAGTGCATCCTCATTGGAAGGAAGGGCCTTCTTTGTGTGCGTTCTCGGAAAGGTTATCTTAATATACTGCCTAGTTCATCTAAGTATTAAGGATTTTTCAAATAAATAACACATTAAATATGAAGGCAAAATCTATTTATGAAAATAGTAATTCTATGATTTCTGAAAATAAATTTAGGACTCTGTAAGCCCTTATGTATACTTTGGAACTGTTCAACCCATTTTCATTTTATTGATCCTAGAATGGGATGATTCCGGTTATGATTTATCTCTAACAAGCCAAATAGGCAGATAACATGTAGTTTTGTAAAGGATCTGTCGCCTAAAGTGTATTCAGTTATCAATGCATAAAAGCTCCTAAAATCATTTTATTGAAATTAAATACTATTATATTGAAGTAATACAACCATAATTGACACCTAGTATATATAAAAAACAGACAAAAATGTTTTCTCGATCAACTTGATCTTGTACCAAAAAATGATCTATTTGACCAGAAATTTTACCAAATCGCCGGTTTTTCCCCCTTCGTATCCTTTAAATTTATTAAAATTTTCAACTAATGATCTGATATCTGGCAGGCTCTATTGCAAAATGATGCTTTTTTTTCTTGAGCATGCTCTTGCAACAAGATTACCTCTTCTTGCTCAAAATCCATTAGGTGGGGGGCTTAGAGCTCTGGAAAGGAGAGTCGAAGAACTGCGAGATCATGCAAACGCACTCTGTAGGAATCTCGAAAATGGAGGAAAGTACGTTGAAAATCCTTGCTTGGGAAGAAGTTGATGAAAATGAAGAAGCTAAGCGCGAATGTGATCGCAAATTCTACGAATTAGCAACGGCGCTCTTTTAGATTATCACGTTTGAGATGTTATGAAGAGTTTTTGGATGATTAGTTTCTAGTTGCTTTCTTAAGGTTAGCAAGTATTTAGAGGCCTGACGTGCTTTCTCAAGTTAGCAAGTACTTATTAAATCATATATATTTTTTTTTTAATTTCGAATATTTACCATGCTCCAGATGATTAGTTATAGACTTATAGTTTGATTTATGATGGGAATGCAGTGGTGAAAAGTAAACTAATGGTATAATCAAGATGTCTACTCAGCTGTAATGGATTTGCAATGTAAGGAAATGACGGCTTCTCAAAGCAAGAAATCTAAGTAGATGACAATGTTAAGAGAGATACCAAATAGGAGGAAAGAGTTAACTTTGCAACATGAAAAGGCTAGCAAACTGGTGACGATGAAAGAGACGCAGGAGTCATCATCACAAGATCTTCAAGATTCATCTGCACAAAAAGCAAATAGAAATTCTGATGTTGCTGCAAAATGTTGTCACACAATGTCTGAAGATCAACCTCTTTCAAGGTGGTTCCTAATTACTCTCTAGTCTGCTGGTGTCTTTGAAGAGACATGCCATTTACAATTAGATCATCAAAGAACTGAAATCAAAGATCAATTGGAGACTATCTGTTTTCTTATGAAAATATTTGATTGAAATGATTTCATAGAAGGACAAAATGGGGAACATTTGAAACGTCTTTGATTGCAAACTACATCAATTGATGTTTGATTGTAACATGTTTATTGTTCATAGCATTTGGAAATTTTGTTTATACAATCGTTTCATATAGGAATATTGGATTTTAATAATCTCAACTATTCGTCGTTGGCCGCCAACAGTCCTAACTTTAAAAATAACCACTCGATGTCCCAACTATTGACATATTGGCCACCAATGGACTCTAACTAACAGAACCCTAACGTCGTTAGTCTCCGGTCGCTGGAAAACCATTTTTGGTGAGATAAAGATTTCTAATGGTCCGATCTAAGGTTACAAAGCGGTTTGGATGAAAATGTTGAGTTTTCCGGCCAAAAAATTGAGTTTTCCGGTCAAAAAGAAGTTTTCCGGCGAAAATGGAGTTTTCCGGCAACTTCAATAATTTGGGATTTTTCTAGAAAAAGGTACCGAAAGGTCTGTAATAAGGTTACAAAGAGGTGTGTGACAAAAAATGTTGAGTTTGCCAACCAAAAATGTTTTTCTGGTGAGCAGAGACTAACGACGTTATAGTTCTGTTAGTCAGGATCCATCGGTTGGCAATATGTTAATAGTTGGGACTAAAAGTGGTTATTTTTGAAATTAGGACTGTTGGCGGCCAACGACGAATAGTTGAGATTAATAAATCCAATATTCCTTTAATATGTACACTGGTGTGTCTTTGAACTTTGTTTTTTTTCTCATAGCATATGATATGCTCCCAACAACTAAAACTGTATCTAAAATTACACTCCCAAACTTAAATGAAAGTTAACCAAAGATCGCATTTAAAAACAAAAGAACTGCCTTCAACCTTTAATCACTCCCATGAAAGGCAAAAGACTTAAATGTGAACAGAGCTAGTGTTGGTGCAGTTTTTGTGTCCGATGCTGTTTGAATAGATTAGTTTTATTTTATGCTGATTATGTAATAGTTAGTGAAAAGGTCAAACGAACGTGTATTGACCCGCTCGTTTGAAGTGGTCAAGCGAGAGGGTTATTTGTTTGACCGTGTGTGTGTGCAAGTGAAGTGGGTGTGGCTATAAATACCACCCTTTTGGTTCATTTGCAAACAGAGAGTTTGGATAAAGGTTTTAGGCTTTGGGGGAGAGATCACCAATTCGTCTCTCCCCGGATGTATACTCCTTTGGTATTGTTCGGTTAGCTTGTAATCGGGCCGCTTTGTAACATTATACTACCGGATTAATACAAAGAAGTTGTTTATCGGTCTCTAATCTCTCCCGTCTTGAACATAATCACACACTAATCACGGTTTCGGTCCGAAATCTTGAACCTACAATTGGTATCAGAGCCATGGTGCCCGATTTAGTGAATCTAACAGTTTGCTAAGGGCTGTTTGGTAGCCTCTGAATGGTCATTAAGAGGCTACTCTTAATGGAACCATTAAGAATTTTACCAATGAAAAGGTAGAAGAATGTGACATGTGATGATTTACCATTCAGAGGTTACCTCTTAACCATTCAGACTTGAGGTTACCTCTTATTCATTCAGAGGTTTTAAACCATTAAGAGGTAGCATCTGAATGGTCATTAAGAGGCTACCAAACAGCCCAGTCACATGTGCTTTAAATCTGTGATTTTTGTTCAAGATGTAAATGTGGTGTAAAGAAACAAAGTACAGATCTGGACCCGAAAAGTATGGATCTAGACGAAACAGACCATACACAAGAGTTGGGTTTTATGTTTTACACCAAAATTATCAAGTTTTCATCATCGTTTTGAGGTATTTTTCGTCAATCTCTCAGATCTGCAAGTAAACAGTGGCTGTGTTCTTGAAGAGGGGTGGCAGCTGTTGAAGAAGCTCTAGGTTTTCTTCATATCTTCATCCAACGAAGAATGGTAGACGACGAACCCTGTGATGCCGAAGAATCCCCTCCACGAAGATTGATTCTTCGTTGAGCTGTGATGCCAAAGAATCCCCTCCACGAAGAATATTCTTCGCTGGTTTTTGTCTGTGACGAACAATTTTAGGGATGAACAACCAGTAATGACGAAGAGTCTGGTCTCCACGAAGAATAGTTCTTCGGCGACTTGAATTCTTCGCCGGTTACCTTGAATGAAACAACAGTGCACGACGAACCCCCCTCAGGCCGAACAGCCTACCTCTGACGAAGAATGGTCTTTGTTTGCTTAGATTGTTCGCTGGTGATTGTTCGCTGGTGTTGACCTGCCGAAGAACCATTGTTCGCGAAGACCCATATAGCCGAAGAACCTTCTTAGTTGGATTGAATGATGTTGGCTGGAAGCATCTTCACGAAATCTACTGGTGCATCAACAGTGTATTCCATTCGTTGATTGTCGGCTGAAATTGGATGAGTAAGGAGAACGTACTGGCGTTAATTTGCAAACTAGAAGGGTTGTTGCAGGTGAGAATTGAAGAGAGAGAAAGAGCTGCTGGTGTGTGTATCGCTGAGAATGAAGAAGACAGGAAGTTTGGCGGCTGACACATGTGTCTGCAACTAGGTTTTTGCAAAGATAATCTATTGCATGGGCTTTAATTGTTGTGTTGGGTCGTATAGAGATTGATGGGTTTGCTGGGAACTTTCTGCATGGGCTAGGGTGAATGATGGGCTTAATATCTGGGTTTTGGAGGTGCACGAGGGCATATGACAGATGATAGCGGCTGAATGTGGGTGGATAGCTAGGTTTTATTTTTGCAAAGTGAAAGTTTGAATGGGCTGGGTTCCACTAATGGTTGGATGGCATGATTTTCTTTTGGGCCATGCATCATTCTCATTTATTTGCTTTGCTACACTTGGGCCCCACCATGATAACGTGAATGGCAGTTGTTATGGTATGATTTCATTAAATTGGCCAAGCTATATAATTAATTTTGATTAAATATTGGCTATATGGGTATTGGGCCCCACCATGTGATACACATTATCTCATTGTTATGGCCATGCATGTTACGGATATTTCCATGAGATAGTATTAGTAAGCTTGGCATTTTACATGTAATATTTTTATTATTGGATTGGTGCATGGGATTATGATGAGATGCACTGCTGTTTTGTATGGATGGAAAATGCCTTGGGCCACATATGTATTTGAAAATATCCAAGATTCTTGTTTATTTTTCGGGTCTTATAAATTTCCAAGGGGGCATCGCAAGTTGAGTAGTGAACAAGAGTAGGCCGGGACTACACGATCACTACATGGGCCAAGAATTTTACGTGATTTGCAAAGTGAGGCTGGGTGTTCGCAAAATTTATTTGAATCAAGCTTTAACGACAAATTCGTACGGGTTCAGGAGCGCGCGAGATGATGAGGCATGATGAAAACATGATTTTTTTTTCTAACGTGGGGTAGTCACGGTTACCGGTGCAAATGTCAAAATTGGTGACGTGACTATTATGGGCCAAAAACGGTATATTTTTCTTTCGCCCGTGAAAATTTGTTTTGTTATCGGTGTGCGTAAATGCTCAAAAGAATTTTGTTTATTGTCATATTCTCGCATTTGATAACGATTTAAGGAACCTATAGAGCCAAGACCGGTCCTAACGAGTTCACAAAGTCGAAGAGTTATGCCTATGATGGAAGCTTTCGGATTAGGTGTTAGCAGAACTTTAGGTGGATACAAGTCGGATCCTACGGGGCTAGGGGACTTTCATTATCAACAAGAATATGCAAAGAAGAAAGTCGATTTCGTGATTTTTAGAAAAACCGAGAACGTTTGAAAGATTCTGCTCAGTGGAGAGAATCTGTTCAGTGTAGTTGACGAAAGTTCCGCTCAGTGGAGGGAATTTGTCAAGGTTTAGAGATTTTACCAAAGAAATTGGGGGATAAAAATATTCATTTGTTTTGGAATTTCTTCGGTAAATTTCTAAACGCAATCACAAGTGGTAGAGTTTGTGTTTTTCTGGTGATACCAAAGGTTCTACATGGAATGTTTTGCACAGACACATATTTGAGGATTTTAATTAATTCTCCAGCCAGCGTGAAGGGTTTTGAATGGAAACATACAGGTATCTAAAGTCTACAGTAGTTTTAAAGCACTGTTCACTGAAGACCTGGGGAATCTTTATGAGATTTTACAAGGATCTGGGTGTAATTCAATTCTTTGAGTTCGCAAACGATGTATTTGGTCAAGTTGACATCCTGAGTACTGATGCTGAAGATCCGTAGTGCAGTACTTGGCCAACTTCACAAAGGAGAGACAATGATATCTAGATGTAGTTCAACTAAGCATGCTAGTTGAGCTTGCAAGTGATATACTCGATCTAGCTGACTTCCTGAGTGTTGATGCTGATGATCAAAGTGCATTACTTGGTCGATTCCACAAAGATGGTTTATAGAAGACAGTTCACCAGAAAACTCTACCAATGTAGTATGCTTGAATGAAATGGAGTTCTTATGACAAGATCAAGACTTGATGGAGTTTTTAAAGAATGGAACCCTTATCAAATGCCGGTTGGAGTATTGGAAGATCGGCGGAAGATCGGTCAATCTAGTCTTGCGATGAGATAACACAACACTCAACACGGATACGCGTACTTTGAGGGGGAAATATTATACGAGAAGCTTCAAGGGTTTGGTATTGCTACAAAGACTCAAGTCAAGATACCACTTACCTGGTTCATCGGTCAAGGGGGAATTTGTTAACGCAGAGAAGATAACATCAACAAATACTTGACGGAAGATCAATTGTAGTTGCATTTTCAGCATTCGACAGCAACGGACAAGGGGGAATTTGTTGGTGCAGTTTTTGTGTACGATGCTGCTCGAATAGATTAGTTTTATTTTATGTTGATTATGTAATAGTTACTGAAACGGTCAAACGAACGTGTATTGACCCGCTCGTTTGAAGTGGTCAAACAAGAGGGTTATTTGTTTGACGGTGTGTGTGTGCAAGTGAAGTGGGTGTGGCTATAAATACCACCCCTTTGGTTCATTTGCAAGCAGAGAGTTTGGATGAAGGTTTTAGGCTTTGGGGGAGAGATCACCACTTGGTCTCTCCCCGGATGTATACTCCTTTGGTAATGTTTGGTTAGCTTGTAATCGGGCCGCTTTGTAACGTTATACTACCGGATTAATACAAAGAAGTTGTTTATCGGTCTCTAATCTCTCGCGTCTTGAACATAATCACACACTAATCACGGTTTCGGTTCGAAATCTTGAACCTACAGCTAGATTATGAATTTTATCATAAACAACCAAACGCTTAATCACTTGCCATGGGCAAAACATGAAGTTCTAACCCAGACATATAAAAGTGGTAGATAATCTACAAATGGTTGTTGACTTATCATTAGTGGGAAGATCCTGGCCTGAACTAAATAGAACAACACACTTCAAAAACAAATCCATAGATGGGAAGTTGCTCAGGGTCACCTACAAGCATGGATGCAAAAGTCGATAGGCGCTCCCTATGAGAGTACTCAGGGATTACCGAGACATGTTAAATTATAAAGAAAATAGTTTTCGTAAATTAAATATGTGTCAAATAACAAAAGTTTACTAATATTCATTTGATAGGCACATAAATTATGTTTTATTATTTTTTAAGTCAAACTCGGCCTAAGTTGGTTTGCTAGATCCAATTCTAGCCGAGGTTGACCGCGATTGAACGATTTCGAGTAATTAGACGGAGTTGAAAAAGGTCACCTCCGCAGCCTACCTTGTAGGGACTACTCAGAGAGTACGTGGCCATGGAGACCTTGTTTTACAACCATGCCTACAAGCCCTTCGTACCTCCTACCTCCGACTTTCTTTTATTAGGTAGAAGTGTGATGTAGGAAGTCATCCCACATTATATATGCTGGCAATCAGATACCGAATTGATTGATAAGACCACAAAGATTAACACAATCAGATACTTATTGAGCCAGTGTGTTACAAAAAAAAGCGTCGTTTAGGAATACAGAGACTAATTTAACAATAATTATAAATTAACCGTATACATTATATATACTAGCACGCCCCCTAAAACATAAGGTACACTAATGATACTTAGAACCTTGTACTTATTATAATAAATTTAATTTCTATTTTCAACATTTCCTCTTAAATTAAACTTAGTCCAAGGAAGATCTTCAACACTTGATTTGAGTTAACACTAATGTATTTTACACGTCCTCATATTCGATCAAGTTAACCTCCACACTTCTCTCCCATTTCTGACATTTTTTATATAATTTCCAAGCTTGTTAGACTTGTAACACCATCCTTATTTTTTCCGGACCACCAACCTATTCATGGTCGAATTGAACTCCCACAACTACAATGCTCATATTTATGGTCTTTAACCTTATCTTTTCCATCTGTTTTGGTGAATTGAAGCTTTTCATATATGCCTCCCTCCTTAGTGGACTTCTTGATGTGTTCTTCCAAAGCTTTTAATGTCCCAACAACTTCCTAAAACGATGTATTAAGGTCAACATGATCTTTTGCCTTTTCTATCTGACTATCTGGATTTACTTTTCCGTTAATGATCCTAAAAGTTTCAAAATCAATCTTTTGCCATCGAATATATGACGAAGACTACTTGCTTGTGACACAATCAAACTAATTAATTCCACATATGTGACAACTCGCATTTTTAGGTTAACACCGTTAGCTTTCTCAATTAAATCTTTATGATTTTCTAGCATATGTACATGCATTCACATTACACGTGTAGATTATAACACACGGAGCAACATAAACTAGTGGGACTAGTTTCGTTCATACACTTAAAGTTAAATTGCTAACTTTCTTCACAAGTTTTAATGTGTTGGAACATGAGGGGTCGATTGTGGAGGCAATAAATAAGAATCTCAAACTCGGACCAACTTATAAATCAAAACACAATTCCCAAACTCGAAACCCAACCCCAAACCAGGAACCTAAACTCGGAAACACACCCCCCACTAAACCCTCCTAAACTCGGACATGTCACACCCGACTCGCAACGGATATGGTACGGGGCATGATATGATTGTTCCATAGCTTTTGACATTTATTTAAAGTTTAAATATGTATTATCAGCAATATTAATTGTTACACATAACTTATAAGTTCAATAAAAATCCAAATACAAATAATCCAAAAGAAAAATAACACAATTTCCAATTTATTTTACTAAGGCACAAATCCTATGTGTCTTCAATTCCACCCTCAACCTTGTGTACCTGTATCATATGTAAAATAATTTTGGGTCAACAATAAGTTGGTGAATAGATCTTGATTTTTATTTGAGTTAAAATAGTTTCATTCATTTATCTAAAAAAATGTTTATCATGCAACTTCAAGTGTATAAGTAACATCAATCATCAAATCAACAATCACATAACTACCACTAGTATTAAACCAAACATAATGAAACATAAGTAAGGAAACATTGATGCGGTTCAAGCCCCGAAGAGCGATCCTACGAAACAATATGGCGTCCCGAGTTCAACCCATGGCTATGGGGAACCGGTCAACCGGGTGGTGTATCCACACGAAAGCAATGACACAAAGCAGTAAACACGTAATGCACGTGTAAGAAACATGTGACGAAACATATGAAACAAATCATAAACACATATGAAACTTTAATTTCATGTGTAAAAATGATATGAAATATGATGAAACAATACGAAACAAATGACACATGACACACCCCAAAGAGTTTAAATGACTAAAAGGGGAAAAAGAAAGATCTACTCACAGTCGTTAAAATCCTTAGCTAATCCGCACGAGTAACGAGAGAGGTAAATCAAAAGACACAATCACCCTAAATATTGTAACACCAAAAATGCAAAATCACACTTAAAAATATCACAACCCAACACATGGGGTCTATACCTAAAAGAAATATAATTTATCCTAGCTAATATTGTTTATGTCATATAATTGTGACTAACCGCCAATTTTTGAGGTTAATCCGTACAACCTAATCACTATTTATACATTATTTATGTCCATGAGTCAAGCAAGGTTCGGCTTAGTGCATGGTATTGCATTTGTTATCCATAAAAAAGAAAATAATATTACTTATCGCGGAGTGGGAAAGGTGAAAAAAAAGGGACGTTGGTGATTAAACCGTACAGGAACACTAAAGTATTGGCGTTTTTAATTGTTGGGTGGAAAATAAATAAAAACATATTATAAAAACTAAATTATAATATTTTTATTTTTTTCGCGTAGTTTTCGTTTTGCTATTTTTTTAGGCATCTTATACTACGCCAATTCACCCGACTAAATGTCACTAGTGTGTTATTTATGTGTTAGACTAAAACAATTATTAACATTATAAAACACATAGTATTGTTCAAGTTTGGCAATCCTTGAATGTATAGTATCAAGGGGACATGATTAACAACCTAGTACACTACACATTACCAAACCGAACAACTTTTTTTTCCAATCAAAACCACAAATAAATCACACTCCCTTCTCCACTAAACTTACCGCTCCACCCAAACTCCAAACCCATATCTTTTTCTTCATCCATTAATCATTAAAGTCAGGGTTTATTAATTATAAGGATGGAAGTGTAAGAAGATTCTTTGAGCTAGGATTAGATCTTCAAAAATGCCATCTTTTCTTGCATATTTTTGAAGATTGTCACCCTTAATCTTGAACTAGTAGTAAGAAATCTTATTCATATCTCTTTTTTTATCTCGACTAAAAGTCTTGTATGTGCAAGTAGTGTTTCACCAAACAAAATGATTATTAGATTGTTTTTTTTATAAAAAAAATGAACTAATCTATGGTTTTAAATATAAAATTTGATGTTCTTAGATGATGAATTTTCTCATAAAGATAATGTTGGTGATTGATAAAATTATGTTTGGATTAAAGTGTGTTCAAATGGGCGTATATGGTGATTATATATGTTAAATACTTGTTAGGATGGTGACATGATAATTTGATGTTTTTTAGACTAAAAATAGTTGTATTGTATGCATGCTTGTAGACGTGAGAATGTTGGTGTTTATATGTTATTTTCTTGTGTAAAAAATGTAGCATTATGGTGAGATGATTATGTAATAAGTGGTGATTTTCATAAGATTATGAATATGTTCGTATGAATTCTAAGGTAGAAATTTGCATGATTATCATCAAGGATATGTTCATGTTGAAAAAGGGATTATTACATGCTAGATGTTGGTTTTGGTAAATTCAAGTGGGTTTTGATGTGAGAATCACCAAGTGTGGTGATTATGGGTTTGATGATCAAGGGATCATCATAGATTTTGTTGGAATTTTTTTATTAAATAAACTTATGACATGGTAACTTTGATGTAAAGAAAAGAATGGTTTTGGATAAATTAAGGGTGTTAATATATATATATATAGGGGAATGTTCAAATGAAAACCACTAGTTATTGTGAAAACTCGAAAACTAATTAAAAAAGCCAAAAAATCATACCAAATTTTTTTTTTTCATAATAATTTTGGCAGGTTTTTTTATATAAAAAAAATTTCAAAAAAAAAAAAAAAAAATTTTGTGTAGTGCACATGTGTATTATTACACATGTGTACTACAAAAAAAAATTTTTTTTTGAAAAAAAGTTTTTTTTCATATATAAAAACCAGCGAGATTTATAAAAAAAATTTGAAAAAAAATTTTTTTTGTGTGTTTTTTAGTCTTTTTTTAGTTAGTTTTCGAGTTTTCACAATAAAAGTGGTTTTCATTTGAACCATCCTATATATATATATATATATATATATAAAACTGCTAAAATGAAAACCACATCCAGTTGTAAGAACCATGAGAACTTTTTGATCCGGGCGAGTTGGACCAAAATTTTTTTTCATAAACGTAGATACGTGTATTATAAACACATTTGTAAAAAAAAAATTAAAAAAAAAATTCGTGTGTGTAGTTTTGAGCACCACAAGTTTGTGTTTACGGTACCCGTAAACACAAACTTATGATGCTCAAAACTACACACACGACATTATTTTTTTTAAAATTTTTTTTACAAATGTGTTTATAATACACGCATCTACGTTTATGAAAAAAAAATTTGGTCCAAC
Source organism: Helianthus tuberosus (assembly GCA_030545235.1). NCBI lineage: Eukaryota > Viridiplantae > Streptophyta > Magnoliopsida > Asterales > Asteraceae > Helianthus > Helianthus tuberosus. The sequence continues at coordinate 154,046,818 of CM060412.1, forward strand.
TTGCCCCGTACGGTGTAACAGTTCTCATGGTTCTTACAACTGTAGGTGGTTTTCATTTTAGCGGTCCCCAATATAGCGGTAAGGTTATTGTAAAAAAGACCAAAAGTGTGAGAAATGCGAGAAATATTGTGGAGATGACATGTGTCCTCCATCTAAATTAATTTAAAAGGGTAAACAAGTAATTTTATAATTAATTCAATTAATTCAAAACTTACCATAACTGTTAGGAAACTTTATTTGTAAGTATTGAAAAAAAATCAGATTCAACTGGATTTATGAAGAAGATGACAGTCCTGAAGATCACAAAAGGAAGAAGATCAGATAGGACAACTGAAATGAACTACATCTACTTCAAAGGGTCACAAGTTGATCAAGAGCTGAAGAAGATTATCAGAGAAGGTCATTTCTGATGGATCTGATGATATTTCTGAGTTACTGACGATTCTGATCATCAGATTTTCTGATGATTTGTTCACCAGAATTTCTGATGAAGTGGTTTATTAGAAATTCTGATGAATATCCCACTTGTCTAAAGATCAGCCCTATCCTGGCACACTTACCGAAGCAAGTTGACATTATTGGATATCATGATGACAAAGGCAAATTGAATGATGGATTCAATGAATATGTCAAATTGTTACTTTTTGCAGGACTTATTGCATGAATAAACAAATGTTTATTCATGTACCCAGCCTTCTATAAATAGAAGGCCCACCATGGAGAAAACGATGAGTTAAGCTTAGCAATCATACATACTACATAACTCCATTGCCCTCTCACCCACAGAATTCAAGATTCATTTGTATTAGATAATAATCTTATAATCACCTTGTAAACTATTGTGTTTCATAGTGATATAAACTTGATAATTCTGTAGGTATTGTTTCTTGAAAGTTTGATTTCCATTTCCGCACATTTTTTTCACATCTACTGAAATCACTTGCCATATTACGTGAAAAGAAGTTTTTAAGTCCAAACTGGGACCAACAATTGGTATCAGAGCTGATTGAATAAACTATTTTCAAACGATCAATCGCTCATCTTCTTTTCTCTAAATATGGCCAGCTTTCAATCTTGGAATAATGCTTTTAACATTGGTTCTATGTCCAAACCTCCGACTCTGGTCAGAGAGGAATACCCCCAGTGGAAAATCAGGATGGTCAATTTCCTTAATGGTCATGACCGAGCTCTGTTTCAATCCATTGAAAGGGGTCCACATATACCAATGACTGAAATACCAGCTATTCCAGCAACTGACCAATCACCTTCTATCCCTGCCTCCCGAGCTCCCAAAAGTGAAATACTTTGGAGTGAGGAAGACAAGGAAAAGGTGGCTGGGGATGAAAGGGCAAAGTCACTTTTAATAATGGCCATCCCCAATGACATATTTTCACAAGTTGATGCATGTGCATCAGCTAAGGAAATATGGGATCAGTTGGAAAATCTTTGTAAAGGAGGAGAAAGGATGAAGAGAAACAAGAGAACAAACAATGTTTCCTCATATGAGAGGTTTAAAAGTTTACCCAATGAAAGGTTAAAGGATACATATCAAAGATTTACAAAACTTTTAAATGAGCTAAAGAAATTTGGTATAACCAAATCAAATGATGAAAGAAACATAAAATTTCTTGATGCTTTACCTAGAGAATGGAGAAGTCTAACCATGACTTTGTCCTCAACCTTAGAACTAGGAAACATGAGTCTTCATGACTTATACAACATCTTAATCCCCAGAGAGGAAGAAATATTTGAAGAAACCATTCAAAGAGGGGGATCTTTAGCTCTTATCTCAAACTCACAAAGAATACCATCTACCAATGATCCACAACCATCAAACAACCAAAATCTTGAAATTTCTGAAACATCATCAGATTTTTCAGCTTTTGCTGAAGCAATAGCACTGCTCACCAAAACATTTGAGCAGAGGTTGAGGGGAGGATGCCAGAGATACCAGAGAAGTGACAAAGGGAGGATGGATGTTAGATCTAAAGAAGAAGGAAGATCTAAGGATAAAGGGAAAGCCGAAGTTGTGTGTTACAAATGCAAGCAAAGAGGTCACTATGCATCAGAATGCAAGACCAAGAAGCTCAAGGATGTTGCTTATTATGAGAAAAAGCTTGAAGAAGCAAAGAAGCAGCAACAAGTCAGCTTAATAGCTGGGACAGATACATGGCTATCTGATGATTCTTGTGATGAAGAAGAAGAAAAGATGGCTAATTTCTGTCTAATGGCAATTTCTGATGGCATACCAGAAACTTCAGAACAACAGGTAAATTTAGATAATCTTGATCTTGAACACAAGCTAAACAAGCTCATGTCAGATTTTCTAAATCTGCAAGAAAAACATCAATCAGATATTAAAAAATCTGATGAGTTGCAAAGGACCATGAATAAAATCATAATTGAAAACCAATTACTCATAGAAGAAAGTTTAGATCACAGAGCTAAAATTGAGTTCTATGAAAATGAAAGAAGAGATCTTTACAAGAAAATCAATGAAAAAGAAATTAATGTAAGAGGTTTTCAACAAGCTAAGGAATTCATAAACTTCATTCAGTCCACACCAAAGAACAAAGGAGAGGGTTTATGATATGTAAAATCAAGAGAAAGTAAACCCACTATCTTTGTAAAAGCAACCCATTAGATTTCTGAAAAATTTTCATCATAATCTGATTCTGAATCTTGCAAGTCAAAATGTTCTGAATACTTTTTTGAAAAACCCAACTTCAAAACAAAAGGAAGTGAATGCAAACAAGAATCTTTAAACACTCCAGAAGCAGTTCACTCATATTTTCAAAATGATCCACTCATTCCATCACAAGAAAATATATCATAAAAATCTGATAAATCTTGTATGTGTGTTGACATACTGAAGCTTGTTCAACACCATCTCCAAAAGAAAAATGTAAAATCTGTTTATGGCTTAGCATATTACAGATATTCTGATGAAAGGCCATCAAGAAAAAATAAATTTAGAATCTCATCAGAAAAAGTACCCAAGCATGCCTGGGTACCAAAAACCCTCTAATTTTTTCATTTCAGGACCATCATGTGCAGCAGATCTGGTACTGAGATTCAGTAAGCTCCAAGCACATGACTGGGGACAGGAGCTTACTCAGCAACTTTGTTCCAAAGCTGGGTAAAATGGTAAATTTTGGAAATGGAGTAAAAGGGAGGATCATGGGATATGGATGTATTAAGTATGGATGCTTGACCATAGAGAAAGTAACCTATGTTGAAGGCTTAAAGTACAATTTGCTCAGCTGTGGTCAATTCTGTGACAAAGGTTTTCAGGTAACCTTTTTACCAGAAAAATGCTTGCTAATAGGAATGGATGATAACAAAATTTATTTACGTGGAAAAAGGATAAGACAATCAATTTACTATTTTGATTTTAAAGAAGAAAATGAACATCCAAAATTGTGTTTATTTTCAAAAATCAACAAGGGTAGTAGTTGGTTGTGGCATAAAAGGTTAGCTCACTTAAATTTCAAAAACCTAAGAAAATTAGCAAGTAAAGGTCTGGTAAAAGGATTACCTTTGATATCCTCAAAGAAGGATAAAATTTGTGAAGCATGTGAGATGGGAAAATCCAAAAGAAGCTCACATAAGTTAATTTCTGAGTCTTCTATTACACAAAACTTAGAACTTTTACACATGGATTTGTGTGGACCCATATGTACAGAAAGCTTTTCTGGAAAGAAATACATATTAGTAATAGTAGATGATTTTTCCAGGTACACATGGATAGAATTTTTAAGAAAGAAAAGTGAAACTCCTGATCTGATCATTAATTTTATCAAGAAAATTGAAAATCTGTTAAAACTAACAGTCAGAAGGACCAGATCAGACAATGGAACAGAGTTTAAGAATTCAAAAATTGAGAACTTTCTTGTAAGTAAAGGAATCTCTCATGATTTTTCTGCTCCCAGAACACCTCAACAGAATGGGGTGGTTGAAAGAAAAAATAGGACCTTGGTAGAAGCTACCAGAACGATGCTTGCTTATGCTAAAATGCCCACTCATTTTTGGGAAGAAGCAATAGCAAATGCCTGTTTTACCCAAAACAGAACCATAATCAACAAAAGGCTCAACAAAACACCATACAACATCATTAATGGAAGGATTCCAAGTGTAAAAATTTTGCATATATTTGGTTGTAGATGTTTTGTTGTTAATGATTTTGAAAGCCTTGAAAAATTTGACAGAAAAGCAGAAAAAGTATTTTTCTTGGATATTCTTTGTCCTCAAAAGCTTATAGAATTTTTATTCTAAACACAAGGATAATCAGAGAAAGTCTGTATGTTTCTTTTGATGACTCATCAGAAACAGAAGTTTCAGATGAATACATGAAGGAAATACATTTTTCTGACAAACAAGAAAATTATGAACATCTCTTTGAAATGATAACCGAAGAATTCTTAGAACATGATAAATATCTCACAAATAAATCAATGGATATTTCATGTACTAATCCTGCAGAACAAATGAATAGTGTACCAAGAATCTTGAATCAAAGCAATGAGAATGAATCAAATCAGCAAAATTCTGATACACTAAACACAACTGAAGCAACTGTTCAGGGGGAAACTTCAAATCCGTCAGAACCAACAATTTTTCACAACAAGTTAAGATGGATCAAAGGACATGTTCATTCTGACATCATTGGCAATCCAGCTGATGGTGTGAGAACAAAATCTGCAACTGCACATGAGTGTGCATTTGCTGGGTTCTTAAGTAAAATAGAACCCAAAACTGTCAAAGAAGCTCTAAATGACTCAGACTGGATACAAGAAATGCAAGAAGAGCTTGATCAATTTGAAAAGAGCAAGGTATGGGATCTGGTACCAGAGCCAAATGACAAATCTGTCATAGGCTCAAAATGGGTATTCCGAAATAAATCTGATGAAAATGGCATAATCATCAGGAACAAAGCAAGGTTAGTGGTCAAAGGTTATTGTCAGCAAGAAGGTATTGATTATGATGAAACTTTTGCACCAGTAGCTAGATTAGAAGCTGTAAGAATTTTTCTTGCTTATGCTGCATCTAAAGATATTAAATTTTATCAAATAGATATAAAATCAGCTTTCCTGAATGGTAAAATTGAGGAAGAAGTTTATGTGCATCAACCAGAAGGCTTTGTTGATCCAAAATTTCAAAATCATGTTTACAGATTAAACAAAGCCTTGTTTGGTTTGAAGCAAGCTCCTAGAGCCTGGTATGAAACATTATCCAACTTCTTACTCAATTCTGGGTTTACTAAAGGTACTATTGACACAACACTTTTCCTCAAAACACACAAAGGACATACTTTGTTGGTTCAAATATATGTTGATGACATTATATTTGGATCAACCAATGAGAAATTCTGTAAAAAGTTTCAAAAGTTAATGACCAGCCATTTTGAAATGAGTATGATGGGTGAGTTAACCTTTTCCTTAGGGTTACTAGTAAAACAAAGAATTGATGAAATATTTTTGAGTCAGTCCAAATATGTGACAACAATTCTACAAAAATACTCACTTGAAAACTGCTCAATTTCAAAAACTCCCAGGGCAACAGGAAACAAACTAGATTCTGATAAAGATGGAATAAGTGTAGATATTAAAACCTATAGGGGATGATAGGATCGTTGCTTTATTTAACAGCAAGCAGACCAGATATTATGTTTGCAACATGCTTTCTGGCCAGATATCAATGTGATCCTAAAGAATCTCACCTAAAAGCTGTAAAAAGGGTTTTCAAATATCTAAAAGGAACATCAGATCTTGGTCTCTGGTATCCTAAGGATACAAACCTTGAACTAATTGCATATACATATGCAGATTATGCAGGTTGCAAGAGTGACAGAAAAAGCACATCTGGTGCATGTCAAATCTTGGGAGAAAAATTGGTATGTTGGGCAAGCAAGAAGCAAAACTGTGTTGCAACATCAACAACAGAATCAGAATATGTAGGAGTAGCAAGTTTCTGTTCACAAGTGCTGTGGATGCAAACACAACTAAAAGATTATGGAGTAAATCTGACAAAAATACCAATTCTATGTGATTCAAAGAGTGTTATTGCAATAATAGAAAATCCAGTTCATCACTCAAGAACCAAACACATAGATGTCAGATATCACTTCATAAAAGATCATGTAGAGAAAGGTAACATAGAAATGTATTTTGTTCCAACTGAAAACCAAATTGATGATATCTTTACAAAACCTCTTGATGAAAAGAGACACAATTTTTTGATCAGCAAACTCGAAATGGTTAATTTAAGTGAGGAAGATTTTTCAGAAAACACAAGGACATATATTGAAAACCAAATTGATAAACATCAAAATTCTGATAATCAAAGAACAATTCATCTGGTTTGTGACAAAGAAATCCATCAAACTGATGAAACACCAGAAAATCTAATAAATCATCAGTAAATGATGATTTATCGGAATTTCTGAAGAAATATCAGAAAATCTGGTAAAACCACCAGAAATTCTGATATAAAATCAGAAACCTTGTTGAAACAACAGAATGATCAGTAATCATCATACACTTCCATCTTCATACATATTCCATATATTGTTTAAATTCATATATGTGCAAAGTTTGTTTTTGTTTTTTTTTATTAAAGAAAAAAAGAACAAAAAGGGGGGGGGGGAAGTTACATTCATTTAGTTAAATCTTCAATATAGCAGAGAAAATCAACCGTCACTTTTTTTTTTTTGCAGATTATTGATTTTTTTTCTCAATGCATGAAACGTCATTTTTTCATAAGAAGTTTAAGAGACACGTAGGCACTAAAATGATTAGGAGCTATGAAAGTAGCCGCCTAGCTATTCTATGCTTACTCACACATAAGGGACTTGTAGACTGTCATATTCTGACTGCAACTGCAACAGATATCGTCTTAATTGAAGAGATTGAAATGGAAATGAAATTTTTGGGAACTTTGGCTGTTAATAACATTTATGGCACAACTATCGCTTTCACCTATAAATACTAACATCCAGAAAAAGTTGTTGTCACCAAACAATCTTTTCCTCAAAATCTCATCATCTAAAAATACCTGTTTTTGAAAAATGACTTACCAAAATTGATGAAAAAGACTCATTTTCCTCTTCACCTTCATAGACATCATAATCTTAGGCTTCGGTCTGATTTGGAAGGACCTGCGTGGGAAGAATGCAGGTACGTGTATAACATGATCATGCAAAGTCCCTTGGGCTTTGCTGTATCTACACATGTCACTATCTATCCAGATCTTCTTCAAGAATTCTGGTGGAACGCTGAAACCATCTTCAGTGGCTCTTCCATGTGGATTGAAAGCAAGGTTATGGGGGTTAAAATCACCCTTAAGGAGGCAACTCTCAATGAAGTCCTCCAGTTGGGTGGTGATCATGAAACACCTTTCTGACTAAGGAAATGGAACAACAGACCTTGTTGGAAATGGGCTATCATACATACAACACATCAAGGCAAATCAGCAAGTTTGGTTTAATACCACCTTTTCAGTATTTGGTGACACAACTCTATGTCTGCTTCTCTAAGAAGATTGGACACTTTAACGACTTGTCATATAGGATGATGGAAGTCGTTCATGCAGTTGTACAGGAAAAACCTTACAACTATTCTAAATATCTCATGAGAGATTTAGTAGCAAACATTCACGACCGTCAACCTTTTCTGATCTACCCTCGATTTGTGACCAAAGTGATTACCAGTCAGCTGGACTTCGGTGGAGTAAGGAGCTGGTATCCAAGGGCTAAGCTTGCACTACAACAGAACATCAGCGATCCTACCCTTGTTCCAACATATAATCACACTGGTCATGTAACTTGCCTCTGGGTATATGTGAAGGCTATGTACAACGTACTCAAGGAGGAGTAGTTGTTTTTTTTTATTTTTTTTGTTAATGATATTTTAAGTTTTTTGTTTATGTTTTATTCTTAACAATAGATCTAGGGGGAACTAAAACAACAGGACTGATTAAAACCTAAAAGAAATCTGATAGAAACCCAGGAAATATGATGATCAAACAGTAAAATCTGATATAAAATCCGAAAACCAAACGGTTCATCAAAATCTGTTTATTCATCAGAAAATTTTCAAAATTACCAGAAAATCTAATGGAATATCAGAAAAATCAAATCGTTATCAGCAAAATCTTTTGATAACCAGGAAGTATGACAAATCAACAGAAAGATTCATCAGAAAACATTGCCATTAACCAGATTCAAAGAAACTTATAATCAACAAAATTTTTGAAATAAGTTTCTTTCAAAAATTTTTTTCTGAGGACTGAAACAAGCTGCATGACAAATTCTTCCTGAAAATCAGAACAAAGATGTGGAGTTTAGAACTACAATGTAAGTAACAATCTCGAAACTCAACTTATTCCCTCTCATCTCAAAAAAAAAAATGCTGATTCTATTTCTATGTATGGATCAAATGCATTCTGATGAAATACGAAGAAAATCCATCTCTCAAAAGTCATATTTAAGGATTTTCTGATATAAATCATCAAGAGAAAAGGTTAGGAAGATACAAAATCTCAAAAAGGCGTTCATTGGACCTTTTTGAAACAAAAGGGGTTCCACATGGAGAAAAGGTGCAAGTTGGACATAAGTGTCTATCCAATAAATCATTGGAATCTCTGATTTTCATTGATATTAAATTATGAGATAAACCAAAGGTTTTTCAAAATCGGTTGTTTTGCAAACGGATTGCAAACGAATTAAAAATATCATTTAAGGTGTCATTAATCACCTTGAACTCAAACAACCTACGAAAAACACTCAAAGATCTCTGTTCCAGAACATCATAAATACCCCACTAAAAAACAGAGACTTCCACTTTCAACCTTCAAACTCAAAAAACCCTTTTGCGAAAAAAAAAACTCAAAATCTCAATGGCTGCCATAAACATCAATATGCCTCCAATTGAACACTCTGTTCCGTTCATCACCGAAGCAGAATTTCTTCCATTAAAGAGCAACAACGAAGCAATGAACGATGATATTGAAGAATACGATGAAAAGTGTCAAATTCTGATTGAATTCTTAACCAGATGTCCTATAGCTCAAGCTCTCACGAATACTAGGGAGGTACTAGAAAAACTTATACAGCAAGTTGTAAGGACTCTCAAGCTTTCAAATCAGACAGAGCTAACATCACATGTATGGGGAAATATCTTCATTACAATCTCACTGAAGAAATTAAGGGAAAGTTTGGAACTACCCTTAAGTCAAATCTATGAAGATGTACCAGAAAAAGAAGTTATGTTCTCACTACTTGATGTAGTAACGGGTTACAAAACAATGATCTCAAAAATCAATGAATTCAAAAGGAATCAGCTACCTGCCTTCTGGCAAGTATTAATGGAAATTTTAAACAAGTGTTTATCATTAAAAATTGGAGGTACAGATCAGATAAATATGAATGTTCTAACAATTATGTTCAGTCTCATTAGTGGATTGAATATTGATTTCGGAACAGAAATATTTAATCTGATCAGAAGATCAATCTTGACTAACACTGGAAGGATAGATTCTCATCTACCTTTTCCCAGATTTTTGTCAATCATAATTTCTGACGCATTTTCTGAAAGGAATCTAGAAATCCCAGCATCAGAAAATATGTGGAGAACAGAAATCATGAGACCTTGGAATGCTGGAGGGTCATGGAAGTCAGATCACGATGTGCCTGTTCTGTCAGAAAGAATGATGAATCTCATACCAGAAGATTCAATTTACAGAGCAGAATATCTAAGGATATTGAGCAAGAAGCCAGAAAACAGAAGAGTTTTTTAAAGTGTATCCCCCATGGAGCATGATGCACAAGAATCAAGTACACCAACAATTGAGCCGCAGGGTGAATCTGAACCTCACCCAGCTGATGAAGACGTGAACATGAGTCCTGTGGCAGAAGAACACCATGCTGAAACATCACAGATGGGAGAAACAGGTGCACAACACTCAAAACTAAACTTATTTCATATGTCTGAGAGTGATTATGATGATTCAATTCAAGGAAAATATGAAATTCTACATAGAGGCCCTGTTTCTTCAAAACATAATGTGAGTGAAACCAAAGATCCATTTTCTGAATCAGATTCTGAAGAAGAAAATGTGGTGACAACAGGTGGAGATTAGTCAACTGATCAAGGAAACCTGGGTGAGAAAATTAAAATTTTCTCAACAACTCATGGAGAACCTGAAAAGGTTCAAGGATATGAGGAAAACCAGAACTTGAATGTATTTCAATTTTCTGGTGAGGGTATAGAGAATATGTTCAATCCTCTTAACCTCAAAACAACAAAGAATGTGTTTTCTGCTAGTATTGGGACATCTGTTGTTCCTCTTATTACCCAAGGACATAAATCTATGTCAACTGAACAACTACATAAGGACCTTGAAGAAACAACTGGTGTTTGTACTGGGAAAACAGTCACAGAAGATAAGCTTGATCTGATACTGGAAGAAATAAAAAATCAAAGATCAGACATCAAAGTATTATCAGAAACTATCAAAGCAGTGCAGAAGCAAACAGAAGACAACTCTGCAGCCCTCAACAAATTACAAAAGTCATCAGAAAACAAAGAGAGCTCACCAGAATTTAATAAAGCTCTAAATGAATTAAAAGAAATAAAGAAACAGATGGCTAAGGCTGTAAGTGCTGGGGAAAGCTCAAGTTCAGGAAAAATCCTTGAAAAAATTCAGTTCCTCAGAGCCAACAACAACATCATGGCTGAGGCTCTTGAGAAGCTGATAGTGGAATTGTCTATAGAGAAAAATCAGAAAGAATTGGAATTTCAGAGAATAAAGAAACAAGAAGAATCAAATACTCAAGCTCTTGCTAATGTTCATCTATTAGTAAAGAGGTTAGAGTACAATGTTGCCAGACTGGCAAAAGTTGACATTCATGAACTGAAAGCCAAAATTCCACACAAGAAACAAGTAGGAGAATCAGATACTCCTCAACAACAACCAGAAACCATTCAACAAGATCAAACCAAACAATCAGAAACTCTAACAACTCAAAAACAGAAGGTACTCATGGGTCCTCCTCCTAACAAGCCAAAGTTATTCATGGGTCCTCCACCAAACATTCCAAAGCCAGATACTTCAAGAGTGCAACAGAAAGAATATGTTCCAATTCAGTCATCTTGCACAGCTCTCACGGGAGAAACAAAATTCAGCATAAAGATGGATGCAAAAGAAAAGATAAGAATGGAACATGAAGTGACCTCCTAAAAAAAGGCCAAGAAAAGTGATGAGAGAAGATTCAGATGGAAACATCAAAGAAATAGAAGTGCTGGAAGGTGATTTACACACAATCATGTACCCTGAAGAACACCTGAAGCATTACTACTGGAAAAATAAAGAAGACAACCCAAGAAGGCCACTCTCTCCAATGAGCAAAAATATTGTTGAAATCAGAAATAATGGAAGCTGGGAAATTCTGCACAAACAAATGACCAATCCAATAGTATCTATTGAAAGAATTGATACTCTGACCACTGGAGGAGGCATCTTAAGCAATGAAGGTCAGAACAAATATACCTTGATCAGAAAAAGGTAACAGTGAACAAAAGGTTACTGATGGAAATTTGGCTGATGATATTCACCCAATGGGCATAGTAAAAATGAAGAATATCATTGATAAAGAGAAAAGTGGTTCAGTTATGATCAGAAGAGCCCTTGACAGCATCAAAAGTGCAGGAGCAAAGCTATATAGGAGGGCTGCACTGGCAGACTTTGATCTTTGTATCAATTTTGAGTATAGCAACAAGGTGCTGATTCCTCCCCCCCAACAACACAATTCCAGCTAAAATTCCCTATAAACTAGTAAGAACTGGAGCAATCTTTGACAAACCAGAAATGTGTGTAGTCTTCAAAGATGCTCATGATGAGAAAGCTCTATTCAGAATCAGTGAGATATGCAGGTATTAAAACCAAACTCTGAAATACATAAAGAACTGCATGAATGAAAAGCAAGAGCAACTAAAAAAGAAGGGAAAGAACAATGAACAGCTGAGAAAAACAATTGAAGATTGCATTGATAAATGGATGGAATCCAGAGGATGGTACAAAGAAATGTACAAGGAAACTCAAAAGGCAATTGATTACAAGAAAAGACTGAAACCAGGAGATAAATACAGAAGTGGAGTGAAGATCAATTGATAATTTGATAAGACTAAATTTCTGCTTTTGAGAACAATATGTTACAGTTGTCTATTTTGAACATTGGTTGGTTTGATTACGTTTATGTTTCTGAATTTAGTTGTTTGAATTTTCTCTTTCAAGAATTAGTTGAAGTTGTTTATGTTAGATATAGATAGTTCATTTTCTTACCTTACTTAGGGGGAAACTGTTAGGAAACTTTATTTCTAAGTATTGAAGAAAATCATATTCAACTGGATTTATGAAGAAGATGACAGTCCTGAAGATCACAAAAGGAAGAAGATCAGATAGGACAACTGAAATGAACTACATCTACTTCAAAGAATCACAAGTTGATTAAGAGCTGAGGAAGATTATCAGAGAAGGTCATTTCTGATGGATCTGATGATATTTCTGATGAAATATCATCAGATACTGATGATTCTGATCATCAGATTTTCTGATGATTTGTTCACCAGAATTTCTGATGAAGTGGTTTATCAGAAATTCTAATGAATATCCCACTTGTCTAAAGATCAGCCCTATCCTGCCACACTTACCGAAGCAAGTTGACATTATTGGATATCATGATGACAAAGGTAAATTGAACGATGGATTCAATGAATATGTCAAATTGTTACTTTTTGCAGGACTTATAGCATGAATAAACAAATGTTTATTCATGTACCCAGCCTTCTATAAATAGAAGGCCCACCATGGAGAAGACGATGAGTTAAGCTTAGCAATCATACATACTACATAACTCCATTGCCCTCTCACCCACAGAATTCAAGATTCATTTGTATTAGATAATATCTTACAATCACCTTGTAAACTATTGTGTTTCAAAGTGATATAAACTTGATAATTCTGTAGGTCTTGTTTCTTGATAGTCTGATTTCCATTTCCGCACATCTTTTTTACATCTACTGAAATCACTTGCCATATTACGTGAAAAGAAGTTTTTAAGTCCAAACTGGGACCAACAATTGGTATCAGAGCTGATTGAATAAACTATTTTCAAACGATCAATCGCTCATCTGCTTTTCTCTAAATATGGCCAGCTTTCAATCTTGGAATAATTCTTTTAACATTGGTTCTATGTCCAAACCTCTGACTCTGGTCAGAGAGGAATACCCCCGGTGGAAAATCAGGATGGTCAATTTTCTTAATGGTCATGACTGAGCTCTATTTCAATCCATTGAAAGGGGTCCACATGTACCAATGACTGAAATACCAGCTATTCCAGCAACTGACCAATCACCTTCTATCCCTGCCTCCCGAGCTCCCAAAAGTGAAATACTTTGGAGTGAGGAAGACAAGGAAAAGGTGGCTGGGGATGAAAGGGCAAAGTCACTTTTAATAATGGCCATCCCCAATGACATATTTTCACAAGTTGATGCATGTGCATCAGCTAAGGAAATATGGGATCAATTGGAAAATCTTTGTGAAGGAGGAGAAAGGATGAAGAGAAACAAGAGAACAAACAATGTTTCCTCATATGAGAGGTTTAAAAGTTTACCCAATGAAAGGTTAAACGATACATATCAAAGATTTACAAAACTTTTAAAAGAGCTAAAGAAATTTGGTATAACCAAATCAAATGATGAAAGAAACATAAAATTTCTTGATGCTTTACCTAGAGAACGGAGAAGTCTAACCATGACTTTGTCCTCAACCTTAGAACTAGGAAACATGAGTCGTCATGACTTATACAACATCTTAATCCCCAGAGAGGAAGAAATATTTGAAGAAACCATTCAAAGAGGGGGATCTTTAGCTCTTATCTCAAACTCACAAAGAATACCATCTACCAATGATCCACAACCATCAAACAGCCAAAATCTTGAAATTTCTGAAACATCATCAGATTTTTCAGCTTTTGCTGAAGCAATAGTACTGCTCACCAAAACATTTGAGCAGAGGTTGAGGGGAGGAAGCCAGAGATACCAGAGAACTCCTACTTCCCGCCCGAGTTGGGTCACAATTTTTTGCACAAACATAGATTAAAGTCTTATAAAAACATTTGTAAAAACATAAAAAAAAATGTGGAGTTGGTAGGTAGTTACACCTGATGTAAGTTTTGTTTACCCTAATGTAAAATTTGTTACGGCGATGAAACTTTTTTACACCTGGTGTAAATTTTTCCATGCAACATTTTTTTTTGATGAAATAAGTGATTTTTTTAAGATTTTTGAGAAATTTTTTTTTTAGAAAAAGCTTTTGAAAAGCCTAGTTCTCACGGTTTTGACAACTCAAGGTGGTTCTCATTTTACCATTCCACTATGTATATATGTATATATATATATGTGTGTGTATTTATATATACATATATAGAGAGAGAGTCCGGTTAACGTACGAGCTTACGCTGTGAAATTACGCACATTGTAAAACTTAGAAGCCTAATCACGCATCTTGAAAACCATAATCACGCATGTTGAAAAGACATAATCAAGCATGTTGAAAACCATAACATGCTTCATTACATAATTATAACATGTTTCACTACCTAAGTATAACATGCGTGATTATGGTTTTTAACTAGTACGTAAGTAGGAAAAAGATGCCATAGGATTTTCATAAGATTCGGTTGGTATGTTGAAACCACATCTTTTGATTCATCTGATAAAGTCATGTATTCATTTTGAAAAAAACATCGCCCAAAAAAGATGTGGTCCTAATGTAACTGCATCTTTTGCATCTTTCGATTCATCCGATGTCATGCATTCATTTTGATAAAGCATCACCCAAAAGATGTGGTTCTAATGTAACCGCATCTTATGTATGAAAAATCAACAACAACTTCTCTTGATATTGAATTCAAAATTTTGATTATCATCTTCTTGTCTTCTTTCTTTAATAATACCTCAAACAATATATGGATAGATTTCAAAATTTGATCATCATCTTCTTCCTTTAATATCCGAAACAAAGATTTCATATTTTTCATCATTTTTTTCCTTTAATACTTGAAGAAATGAAGGCTCATTAAATTTTTATCATCTTCTTCGTTTTATGTTATGTATACATTAAACTAAAGGTATTATTTCATTTATTGAAATTTTATTTTAATTTTATTGAATATTATTGAATATATTTTGCTTTATTTAGGTGAAGGTCGAATTTTACAAGTTTTTTTAGACATCTCATTCAATCATCAAGCAAAGGTATGAAATTTTAACTTTATGTGGTTATTTTGCCATGTGTATATATATTTGTGTAATATATATATATATATATATATAGGGTTAGGTTCATTTGTGAACACTTCCCTATTTGTGAAGAAAACGAACAGATCCTAGCCATAGATCTTCTTCACTAAATATAAGGGTAGGATTGTCATTTAACTTAATTTTTTTAATTGTAAACAAAATTTAAAATTGATTAATCAAAATCAGTTACCATGTTAGGTAACTGTTTCCTATATTTCATGTGATTTTTAATTTATTGATCCAATATTTTCAAGATTACAAAATTCAATGTTCGAACAAAACAATATTCGCCAGTTTCTTATATCTTTGCATCACTTTATTGATTGTGATTATGGTTTTTCTGAAATATTCTACACATTCATATATTATTTTTTCTTATTCACGCAACAATTTGTTTGATAATAAAATTGTTAATTTTTGTATTCATACTTTATCCTTCGTAATCCGCAATAGTTTTCTTATATAACAAACCGTAATCAATTATATATTTTAAAATAAAGTTTGTGTATGTATCTAATAAGAACGTTTATCGATTTAATTTATGTTTTCCTCATTTAAAAATATTCATATAGAACAAATACAAATTATCACTTTTTAATTCTTTTTGTATACATCTAGTAGTTGTTTGGTGAGTATTTGTTTTTATACACATGTGTATAGTAGTTGTTAAGTGACTGTTTGTTTTTTTTATACCCATGTTTATAGTTGTCGTTAAGTGACTATTTATTTTTTATACACATGTGTATAATTGTTGTTCACTAAGCAATTAGTTTTTATACACATGTGTATATACTTGTAGTTGATGTTCAGTGACTGACTGTTTGTTCTTTATAAAAATGTGTATGGTTGTTGTTTAAATGAATCTTTGTTTTTTATACACATATGTACATATTTGTTTACTTATCAACATTAATATATTATAACCATTATACATACATGTATAATAGTATTTTACGTATGTGCGCAAAAGAATATTAAATAATATTATGATTAACTCCAGTATTTGCATATAAGGTCATATGTATTTAATATTAAAAGAGAGTATGATGTATTCTCCAAATTAAAAAAAAAATCAGTAATGTGCGATTTAGTTGGTATCATGATAAAAAAACGGAAATCATTGTTAGTGGCTTCCAAAAATAAATAACAATGTGATTTGAGAGAATGAAATTACAACAATGCCCTTATTCGGTTATTATATATCAATTTATTGTTTTAATTAATTTAAAAACCATTTAAATCCTGTAATCAAGATCTCATCATCAACGGCCAGGATCTGTTCATTTTTGTTCACAATTTAAACATGGTTAATGTAACATCCCGAAATTTTAAAACTTTATACTAGAATTATAAAGTGTATAATGAACAAGAATAAACAAACTAGGATAATTAACCTAGTTACTTAGGAGTCTTGTAGTAACACTTGAATGAGTTAAAAGGCCAAGGATATAAACTAAATAAGAGTGGAGGGACTTAAGTTGTTAAAATTGAAACTTAAGATACTAATATTAGTGAAATAAAACAAACCAAACACCTCAAATGAGGGCTGGTCGATCAACAGAAGGCAGGGCGCGACACCCACACTTCCAAAACCTAAAAATCTACTAAACTCTCAAATTGAAGGCCAAAATCCAGTAGAAATCGAAATCTAAACATGGAATCGTGATCACCTCGTCAAGGGGGTCATAAGGTATGCTGAATTAGGTCATTTTCATGTGATCAAAATCGAATGTAGAGCTTGATTATGTGTCGTAAACATGAAATTGGAAGTAATGTAAGGTTTAGGGACAAACCCTAGACGATTTCTTGTCAAATTCTTGCATGATAGTTGTATAAATTAAAATCACCCTAGTGGGTGATTAGTATGCTTGTAGAACTTGATGAACACTAGGATTAAAACTCTTGTTCTAGTGTAAACTGAAATTATGAGGGAAATTCTAAATTGTTGATGTTAAAATATGTGTATATTATCTAATTGAAGTTAATTTGAGTGATAAATACAAGTTATGAACTTGGTTTAAATCATGTAGAAATCTGACCCGCAAGGTGTTTGATAAAACACCTAAATGAGGGTTAAAATGTTAAAGATTTTTAAAAACGCAGATTTGCATATGTTATGAATGAATGCGTTAAAGCTTATGAAAGAGAGTTCTAATCTTGTTATGAATTGAACTCTTTAGGCAAGGAATCCGGAACGTCAAGTGGACACGCCGGAAGTGATACCTGCGGAAAAGGTGTGCTTTAAAGGTACGTGACTTTAGTCTCGTTGTATTATGTAATAATGTTTAGTTTTAATGTGCAAACGATGTCGGATTGTAATTGATGCGTTTGATGTATCGTTAAAGTGGCGAAGTTCACTAGATCATCAAACGGGTCAAAATAAACATTAGAAATTTGGTTTGGTATGTTAATAAAGTGATGATTTTCACTAGATAGCCAAACGGGTCAAAATGTTGCTTGAAAACGAATCACATGAGTAGAGACTTAAAAGTCTCATATCTTGCTAGGTGATAGATGGTAATACATCAATAAATTGGTTATGATATTTTAAGTCTACGAACCCGGTATATCGGGTCAAACAATGGAAGTTAATAGAAGGTGTCGTTTGAAACGGGATGCTTGAATTCCGAGAAAACAAGTGTTTAGTTCGGAGAAAACGCGAAGCCATGGTATGGCGCGTATACTCCAAGGTCATAAGCCCGGGAAGTTGGGTAACTATGTCTAATGTGTCATTAGGATGGAAATATGGAATCATGTACCTTGTTAATGGGTTGAAGATTTTGAAACAAAGAAATTGTGAGTCGAACGTCGGTATCTCGGTTTCCGAGATGTGTAATTTATATGGTTGAATCCGTAATTTTATTACGGACTAATAGTAAAAAGAATCGGTTAAAACGGACAAGCGAGTAAAAAGTTATGAACTTGTAAAGTTGAAAAATAGTAAAAGGGTAAATGTGCAGAGCCCACCGTAATTTACGGTTCCACCGTAATTTACGGTGGAGCTCAAACTGCTACGGTGAGTTCTTCCTGAGTTACGGTAGAACCATAAGCTTTCAGAGTCCACCGTAACTTACGGTGACACCGTAAGTTACGGTGGAACCCATGAAATTTATATTTTGTTTGTTGCTTTGCGTCGTTAAAATTTGTTTATGCGTAATGTATTAATGTCAAAACTAATATTTTAGTGTTTGACCCTAGGTATGTATGAAGCCCTCCCGGATGGTGATCAAGTACAATGTCAAGAACCGAACACGCATTTTGAAGCTTCCGCAATAATCTTAATATTGTCTAGACATAATCTTGTTGTAAACACTTTTGTTAATCATGTTTTAAATCCCTTAAACTAGTGTTAGTTTACTAACAAGGGTTAATTTTTAAACTTGTTATGGATTATCTTGGGATGTATTTGGTACTATCTCAAGTGTGTATGGTTTAAACACGAAATCTTTTTGTAAACTCTGATTTTATATAAAGTTCATGTAATTATTAGTTGAATTCCGTCAAAA
The DNA here is from genome assembly GCA_030545235.1 of Helianthus tuberosus. Taxonomy (NCBI): domain Eukaryota; kingdom Viridiplantae; phylum Streptophyta; class Magnoliopsida; order Asterales; family Asteraceae; genus Helianthus; species Helianthus tuberosus. The sequence goes on from CM060412.1 coordinate 154,065,683, forward strand.
TATTTAGGGTGTTACAAGTTGGTAATCAGAGCCCAAGGTTGTTAACAAGTGTTCGGTTCAAGCTTGATCAAACATCCGGTAAGAGTTAATTGTTCTAAGTAGAGTTACTAAGTATAAAAAGGGAAGTAATGAATAGAAATGCAGGGGAAGAGCTTGTTAACACATTCAAACTCGGAAAGTGCATTAAATAAGAACGGTGAAAACAAGTTATGAACTTGAACAAACCGAAGTGAATAAATCATACGTCATAAATGAAATGTTAACGCTTAATGTAAACATTTCAGTTAAAGATGACGGATAAAGGCAATGATGATGTGGTGCCAAAAGTCACCGAACAAACGAGAGAAGTGATTGCTGAAGAGGTAGGAAAAGCAATCGAAAACAGTCTGTTGGGTTTCATCGACAAAATCCAAACCACGGTATTATCAGTGGTGGAAGAAAGAATCAAGAAATTGGAGGATAATACCAATTTAGCAAAGGAGAAGTCAGGAGGACGAAAATCTTGTTCTTATAAAGAGTTCATGGCGTGTAAACCTCCCATTTACAATGGGGAGGTTGACCCGATCATATGTCAGCGATGGTTAAGCGATATGGATGGGGTGTTCGAAAGGACTCATTGTGATCCGGATGACTACGTAGCCTATGGCACGGGTCAGTTAAGGGGTCAAGCGAAAGACTGGTGCGATAACAAGAAGAAGGAAATTGGAAGCGAAACGGCTAAGGCTATGACATGGGATGAGTTTAAGACGCCGTTTATTAAACATCACAGTCCCAAGGCAGTCATTAACAAGATCAAGGAAGAATTCATGCAGCTTCGACACAAGGGTGAATCCATTGACAAAATCACGGGAATATTCATGGATAAGATGAAGTTTTGTGATGAGTTGATAACGAATGAGGAGCAGAAAATATATTATTAATATAATATGTTGAGCGCCGAGTATAGGGAGTTTATGACTCCTTCAAAGTATGAGACTCTCACCGAAATTATAAACGTTTCTCGGGAACGGGAGATAGAGTTGAGGAAACAGATTGAAAGAGGTGAAAGAAGGGCTCAGATAGTCAATCCAAGCCCAACGAAAAAGGCGCGCACAACAGAATCCTCAAAGAAACAAGAAGGTAAAGGCGGGTCATCAAACTGCAAGATATGCGGGAAGGGGCACAAAGGTGAGTGTCGGTTCAAGGACAAACCGTGTCCTATATGTGGGAAGACGGGACACACGGCTGCATTGTGCCCGGGAAAGGTGTCGGTGTGTTACAAATGCTACCAACCGGGTCACAAGAAATCTGAGTGCCCGGAGTTGGTTGGAAAGAAAGATGACAAGAATACACATACTGAGACACCAAGAGCAAAGGCGAGATCTTTCCAGTTGACAGCAATGGAGGCAAAAACAGAGCCCGATGTGGTCTCAGGTATATTTGCCATAAATTCAATTCCTGCACATGTGTTATTTGATACGGGTGCGAATAAATCTTTTGTTTCATATGGATTTATTCGACATCCTTCTTTTGTACTAACAAAATTGCCTATGCCATTAGAGGTAGAAATAGGTGATAACAAAAGTTTTCTGGTATGTGATGTATGTCGAGATTGCAAAATAAGCGTTGATGATGAGGAATATTTGATAGACTTGATCCCTATGTCAATGGGAGAATTTCAAGTAGTGGTAGGGATGGATTGGTTATCCCGACATCATGCAAAGGTGATATGTTTCCACAAGGAGATACAGTTGACATCTCCAAGTGGAAAGCAAGTCACCATTTATGGCGAAAAAGGGGGCAGTCCCGTTATGTGCTCAATACTAAAGGCCCACAAACTTATGAGGTGCGGATGTAAAGCATTCATGATATACGCAAACGAACCTAATAAAGAGACGCCAAAGATGGAAGACGTACCGGTGGTACGTGAATACACCGATGTATTTCCGGAAGACTTACCGGGAATACCGCCGGTACGGGAGGTAGAGTTCGGGATCGAATTGGTTCCGGGCGTAAAACCTGTGGCCAAGGCGCCGTATCGACTCGCGCCATCAGAATTGCAAGAATTGATGTCACCAATCCAAGAATTGCTCGACAAGGGGTTTATTCGGCCAAGCGTGTCTCCATGGGGCGCACCGGTATTATTCGTGAGAAAGAAGGACGGGAGCATGCGTATGTGCATTGATTACCGGGAGTTGAATAAACTCACGGTAAAGAATCGATATCCGCTTCCAAGGATTGATGACCTATTTGACCAATTACAAGGTGCAAGTTGGTTCTCAAAAATCGACCTCAGATCTGGGTATCATCAGTTGAAAGTCAAAGAGGAGGATGTACCGAAAATGGCTTTTCGTACACGGTACGGACATTACGAGTTTCTCGTGATGTCCTTTGGGTTAACTAATGCACCCACGGCTTTCATGGATCTAATGAACTGGGTTTGCAAACCCATGCTAGACAAGTCAGTGATAGTGTTTATCGATGATATCTTGATATACTCCAAGAATGAAGCAGAACACGCAAGTCATTTGCGTGAAGTGTTAGAGACGCTCAGGAAAGAGAAATTGTATGCGAAATTCTCAAAATGTGCCTTCTGGTTACGAGAGGTGCAATTTCTTGGGCATATCATTAGTGCAAACGGAGTGCTAGTAGATCCTTCAAAAATAGAAGCTGTGTCAAGATGGACTCCACCGAAGAATCCTTCGGAAATTAGAAGCTTCTTGGGGCTTGCGGGTTATTATCGGAGATTCATACAAGATTTCTCCAAAATTGCTACGCCGTTGACCAAACTAACCCGTAAGGATGAAAAGTTTATTTGGTCCGAGGATCAAGAAAGGGCGTTCCAAACGCTCAAGGAAAAATTGACCCATGCGCCGGTGTTGACATTACCGGACGGAACGGAGGATATGGTAGTTTACTCGGATGCATCGCATTCGGGACTTGGCTGCGTTCTGATGCAGCGGGGCAAGGTTATAGCCTATGCCTCGAGACAGCTAAAGACTCATGAGAAGAGATATCCTACCCATGACCTCGAGTTGGCAGCAGTGGTGTTTGCCTTGAAGATATGGAGGCATTACTTGTGTGGGGTGAAGTGCACTATCTTTACCGACCACAAAAGCTTAAAGTATTTCTTCGATCAGAAGGAATTAAATATGAGGCAGAGGCGGTGGTTAGAAACTGTCAAAGACTTTGATTGTGAAATACATTACCACCCCGGGAAGGCTAACGTAGTGGCCGACGCGTTGAGCCGAAAGACGGATTATATGCCTATTCGAGTACGATCGATGCAATTAATTGTGACATCGGGTTTGCTTGAACAAATCCGAAAATCTCAAATTGAAGCAATCAAGGAAGAAAATGTGAAGAAGGAAAGGATAGTTGGGCAACTAAAAGACCTGGAGGATGGTAATCAAGGATTGAAAACTCGATTTGGGAGAATTTGGGTTCCAAATACATGTGGGGCCAAGGCGCGTCTTCTTGACGAGGCTCATAAATCCCATTATTCAATTCATCTGGGGGCGATCAAAATGTATAATGACTTAAAACAAAACTATTGGTGGCCCGGAATGAAAAGGGATATTGTGAAATATGTACAGAAGTGTTTGACTTGTTTACAAGTAAAAGCAGAGCACCAAAAGCCATACGGTAAGTTGCAACCGTTGGATATCCCAGTTTGGAAATGGGAACAAATCACGATGGATTTGTTAACCAAATTGCCCAAAACCAATCGCGGATTTGATGCTATATGGGTAGTTGTGGATAGATTAACAAAAAGTGCTCACTTCATTCCAATTCGTGAGACTTATACATCCGAGAAGATTTCGGAAGTGTACACCAATGAAATTATAACACGTCACGGAGTGCCGATATCCATTGTGTCAGACAGAGATACTCGGTTTACCTCTAAATTCTGGCGCGAATTCCAAGAGCAAATGGGAACTAAACTGTTCATTAGCACTGCTTATCATCCGCAAACAGATGGGCAAAGTGAGAGAACGATACAAACGTTGGAAGATATGTTGCGGGCTTGCATCATAGACTTCGGGGGTAGTTGGGATGTCCATCTACCCTTGGTCGAATTTTCATATAACAATACCTATCAGTCGAGCATTAAAATGGCCCCGTATGAAATGCTATATGGTAGAAAGTGTCGAACCCCAGTGTGTTGGGGAGAAGTGGGACCATGAGGATTAGCACCTACTGATATAATCCGAACTACGAATGAGAAAATCGATATGGTCCGAGCTCACTTAAAAGTAGCTCAGGATAGACAAAAGTCGTATGCGGATAAGCGAAATAGGCCTATTGAGTTTCAAGTGGGCGATAAGGTAATGCTGAAGGTATCCCCGTGGAAAGGAATCATACGATTCAGAAAAAGAGGAAAGTTGAGTCCGAGGTTCATTGGGCCATTCAGGATCACTGAACGGGTTGGTAAGGTAGCGTATCGCCTTGAACTACCCGAGGAATTGAGTGGAATTCATAGCACATTCCATGTGTCACATCTCCGAAAATGTTTAGCAGACGAAACTACTTGTATCTGCTATGATGACATCGAGGTGGATAACAGCCTCAACTATGTTGTGAGGCCAATTGCAATTTTAGATAAAAAAGAGAAGAGTCTGAGGAACAAAGTAATTAACCAAGTGAAGGTTAAATGGGAGCACAGGAAGGGTGCGGATACCACGTGGGAATCAGAAGAAGAGATGCAACGGCTCTACCCTAAACTATTTGGTACGTATTACGTTTTCGAGGACGAAACCCTTTTTAAGGGGGGTGGACTTGTAACATCCCGAAATTTTAAAACTTTATACTAGAATTATAAAGTGTATAATGAACAAGAATAAACTAACTAGGATAATTAACCTAGTTAGTTAGGAGTCTTGTAGTAACACTTGAATGAGTTAAAAGGCCAAGGATATAAACTAAATAAGAGTGGAGGGACTTAAGTTGTTAAAATTGAAACTTAAGATACTAATATTAGTGAAATAAAACAAACCAAACACCTCAAATGAGGGCTGGTCGATCAACAGAAGGCAGGGGGCGACACCCACACTTCCAAAACCTAAAAATCTACTAAACTCTCAAATTGAAGGCCAAAATCCAGTAGAAATCGAAATCTAAACATGGAATCGTGATCACCTCGTCAAGGGGGTCATAAGGTATGCTGAATTAGGTCATTTTCATGTGATCAAAATCGAATGTAGAGCTTGATTATGTGTCGTAAACATGAAATTGGAAGTAATGTAAGGTTTAGGGACAAACCCTAGACGATTTCTTGTCAAATTCTTGCATGATAGTTGAATAAATTAAAATCACCATAGTGGGTGATTAGTATGCTTGTAGAACTTGATGAACACTAGGATTAAAACTCTTGTTCTAGTGTAAACTGAAATTATGAGGGAAATTCTAAATTGTTGATGTTAAAATATGTGTATATTGTCTAATTGAAGTGAATTTGAGTGATAAATACAAGTTATGAACTTGGTTTAAATCATGTAGAAATCTGACCCGCAAGGTGTTTGATAAAACGCCTAAATGAGGGTTAAAATGTTAAAGATTTCTAAAAACGCAGATTTGCATATGTTATGAATGAATGCGTTAAAGCTTATGAAAGAGAGTTCTAATCTTGTTATGAATTGAATTCTTTAGGCAAGGAATCCGGAACGTCAAGTGGACACGCCGGAAGTGATACCTGCGGAAAAGGTGTGCTTTAAAGGTACGTGACTTTAGTCTCGTTGTAATATGTAATAATGTTTAGTTTTAATGTGCAAACGATGTCGGATTGTAATTGATGCGTTTGATGTATCGTTAAAGTGGCGAAGTTCACTAGATCATCAAACGGGTCAAAATAAACATTAGAAATTTGGTTTGGTATGTTAATAAAGTGATGGTTTTCACTAGATAGCCAAACGGGTCAAAATGTTGCTTGAAAACGAATCACATGAGTAGAGACTTAAAAGTCTCATATCTTGCTAGGTGATAGATGGTAATACATCAATAAATTGGTTATGATATTTTAAGTCTACGAACCCGGTATATCGGGTCAAACAATGGAAGTTAATAGAAGGTGTCGTTTGAAACAGGATGCTTGAATTCCGAGAAAACAAGTGTTTAGTTCGGAGAAAACGCGAAGCCATGGTATGGCGCGTATACTCCAAGGTCATAAGCCCGGGAAGTTGGGTAACTATGTCTAATGTGTCATTAGGATGGAAATATGGAATCATGTACCTTGTTAATGGGTTGAAGATTTTGAAACAAAGAAATTGTGAGCCGAACGTCGGTATCTCGGTTTCCGAGATGTGTAATTTATATGGTTGAATCCGTAATTTTATTACGGACTAATAGTAAAAAGAATCGGTTAAAACGGACAAGCGAGTCAAAAGTTATGAACTTGTAAAGTTGAAAAATAGTAAAAGGGTAAATGTGCAGAGCCCACAGTAATTTACGGTTCCACCGTAATTTACGGTGGAGCTCAAACTGCTACGGTGAGTTCTTCCTGAGTTACGGTAGAACCATAAGCTTTCAGAGTCCACCGTAACTTACGGTGACACCGTAAGTTACGGTGGAACCCAGGAAATTTATATTTTGTTTGTTGCTTTGCGCCGTTAAAATTTGTTTATACGTAATGTATTAATGTCAAAACTAATATTTTAGTGTTTGACCCTAGGTATGTATGAAGCCCTCCCGGATGGTGATCAAGTACAATGTCAAGAACCGAACACGCATTTTGAAGCTTCCGCAATAATCTTAATATTGTCTAGACATAATCTTGTTGTAAACACTTTTGTTAATCATGTTTTAAATCCCTTAAACTAGTGTTAGTTTACTAACAAGGGTTAATTTTTAAACTTGTTATGGATTATCTTGGGATGTGTTTGGTACTATCTCAAGTGTGTATGGTTTAAACACGAAATCTTTTTGTAAACTCTGATTTTATATAAAGTTCATGTAATTATTGGTTGAATTCCGTCAAAATATTTAGGGTGTTACAGTTAATCCCTACCCTATCTTCTTAACCTAATAAAAGTCATACCTAGGGGACACATGTCCCCCATCTAGGGCCTCTAAACCTCATTTCCCCGCCATTTTGCAATCCCTTGATTTCCCTTGAGTGAAACCCGACGCGGGATCCGAATAGGTTATTTGGTTCATTATTTTTCCTTCCATATATACTAGGTGTACACCCGTGTGAACACACGGGTTTGTTTTAATAACGATCGGAAGCAAATACTAAAAAACATTTTATAATATATTATTTAAATTCTTTATGTTTAGTTACATATCTTTATAAAACAATGTTAAAGACAATTTGTTTTAGTGTACATGTTTGATATAGAAATAAGGTAAATAATTGATAATATTTTGTCGAAAATGAAAGCATGACCTAATTTTATGTTGTCTAATAACTTCTTATATATGATGTTAATTTTTTTTGACACATTGTTAGTGTAAAATTCAGTAAAGGTCCATTGTTATTGTATAATTCGATAATACTAAAAACAGATTATAATATATGATTTAAATTCTTTGCATTTAGTTACATATCTTTATAAAACAATGTTAATGAAATTATGTGTTAGTGTACATGGTTGATATACAAATAAGCTAAGTACTTGGTAATATGTTGTCTAAAATGAAAACATGAACTAATATGTTGTTTAAAATGAATACATATCTTTATAAAATGTCTTTTTTATACCCTCAAATCTTAAAGATAAACATATATGATTAGAACATTCACACTTCTCAATAAAATCATTTTCATCTTCTCTCAAGTCCCAAAACACAGAACTTCATCTTCATCTTCAATCATCTTCATCGGATCATCCTCATCTTCATCGAAATCATCTTCATCGGAATCATCTTCCTCTTCTGTAATCTCCACCGATCATCAGCTTCATCTTCATCATCTTCATCTTCTATAACAATCGAAGGTAATATCACATACCTAAAACATGATTGACACTATGTTTTTGATATGCTAGAATGTAACAGGTTTTGTGTGAAAATATTGTTTGATTCTTGTGGGTTTTTGTCTCGGGTATCAAAACAGAGGTTTGGGTTTTGTTTATTATGAAGGTTTGTTTCAGGTTTTATATGAAAATATTGTTTGATTCTTGTGGTTTTTTGTCTCGGGTATCAAAACAGAGGTTTTGTTTGATTCTTGTGGGTTTTTGTCTCGGGTAGCAAAACAGAGGGTTTGAATGTGTTTTCGGTTCCTCATATGAGATCAACTGTGTTTTGGTTTTGATTCTTGTGGGTTTTTGTCTCGGGTATCAACTGAGTATATTGTTCAAAATGTATCATTGATTTCTATAGTTTCAGATCTCATGTGATCATTTGGCTAATTCTTGTGTGTTTTTCTCTAAAAACAATTAGAGCACAGATTTAGGTTGTTTATTGAAACTATGATACTTGTGGGTTTTAATTTCTGAATCAAATGCGAAGAAACAAATGATGGAAATTGATAAAGCGCATCAGTGTGTAGTTATTTGAACACATCAATATTGATACTTGAAATGTGAAAATTGATTTTTGGTTATTTGAGAATTGTTTAAAAAGATGAACTAAATCAGAATTAAATTTTATACAAATGAACTGATCGGATCACTTTCGGATTGATGTGTTCGTCAAATTGATTTTTGGTTTGATTCGATGATATGTGTTCCTCATATTGGTCATTTGAATGTGTTTATATTGGTCATTTGAGAATTGTTTAATAAGATGAACTAAATCAGAATTAAATTTTATACAAATGAACTGATCGGATCAGTTTCGGATTGATGTGTTCCTCATATTGATTTTTGGTTTGATTCGATGATATGGGTTCCTCATATTGGTCATTTGAATGTGTTTATATTGGTCATTTGAATGTGTTTTATTGTACAGAATGGCTGTGGATGTAAAGATATGCAAAAAACCAAGCACGAAGGCGAGAACACTTGACAACCTCCTAGAAGATGGTGCGGTGCACATAAGGAAGTGATTGATCAGAACGATCAATTGTATATGAATGAATATAACCCCAGTGGCAGATATGTAATTAGCGAGCTCTGGAATTTCAAGGAAAATCGAAGAGCTACACTGGGGTTATATTCATTCATATATGAATGAATATAACCCAAGTGGTAGATATGTAATTACCTACACTGGGATTAAATTCATTCATATATGCTACATTCCGAAGTGCACCCATCAGCAAGGATCCACAATTGCTTGTGGTGATACGACATTTTGTCTCTGTATTGTATGTTACGGTCTTTTGTTATCGAGTCTGTAAGTCCTGTCAAGTCTACGAAGTTGGTATGACGTGTTTTCTCTATATTGTATGTATTAAAACTTTACATTTAATATACAATTTAGGCTTTAATAATTTGTTATATATAGTATACACATAATTATTAGATTGCATTTATTTAAAAAAGATTTGATTATTAGATTGCATTTATTAGATTTAATATACAATTTAAGCTTTAATTTTTCTCAAAAAATTATTTGTTCAGGTTTGATATAGAAATAATCTAAGTAATTGATACTATGTTGTCTACAAATCCGATTATTAATCATTTCTAAATGTTTTCTAACCATTTGTATCTAAAAATCAGATTATTAATCATTTCTTCATGTTTTCTAACCATTTGTGTCTAAGTAACCCGAACAACATGCCATATACTTGTATATAGACATGTATGCAAAGGCAATGTCATTTTATTGCCCACTATGCCGTCGATCGCCTAAAACCACTTGGAATGCCCTGCGAAAATATAGATACCATGATTGCATATCGAACAACAAACGCAAAGCTGATTTTAAGGAACCTTTGCTTTAGTTAATGCATCATCTTTTATCTTTTACGTTTTTAAAGACACTCGCATTCTAAGAAAAGCAGAACAATTATATTTCTTAAACTGAGTTTCTATTTTTTTCATGTCTAACTGGGATATAAGGTGTGGCCATAAGCATCAGTATCACTAATAAGAAGAAAATAACCAAAATTCTGATAAAGTATAAAATTTCAAAATTTGACAAATCAAAACAAACTCTTAAATAATAAGTCAAGAAGTCGAACACATACAAAAGAGAAATATTGATCATGGTGTTTTCACTTCCATGTTTATAAAGTTGCATATTTTTTTCTATTACATATCAAATTAGACTCTACATACAAAACATGGAATAGAGATAACCTTTAACATACCCTAAAAATACTTTACGAACTCACAATTTGTAAACTATGATTTAACCCGAAAACCGACCCAGAATCATTTAAGCATGGCTTCCTCTTTCTGAACTATTTTGGCAGCCGCAACCATCGCTTATAACGGTTGTTTAGACACCATTACCAGTCCAAAAACTGTACCTAATTGCATGTTGTTGGTATTCCTTTTCTTGTTTTGTTATGTTACTCGTTACCCCTACTATCCAATGTTATTTGACCACTGTTTACAGCATCGAGGAACCACCCACGCAGCCACAAACAACCCAAATCGCTGCTGCCCCAACACAAGGATTTGCTCCAGAAACCGTAGGACGCATGACAATGTGGTCTGGTTCGCTGCACTTTTATAACAAAGTCCTTATGTTAGTTTTTCAATTATAATTAAATCTCCTTTTACTACACCATTACCTATAGAGTAAACTCAATGGGAAGTATCTAATCGTTAATACGAACTCAAGTTACCAGAGACTATCATAAATAAGCCTTGTGTAAATTTACCTGTTTAAATACGTTGATTTTTTTTGTCCAAATAAGCACCAAGCAATATCAAATCCATTCCACAATGACCATTTTTATGCACTTGATTTTTAAGTCCAGTTGAATGTAAAAACACATCTGCATCAACATCAACATCATCAAATAAAGTCTAAGTTTTTAGCACATGAATGAATAAAATTTCGTTCAAAAAGTTCAAAATAATACACTTAATACTCCAATCAATTCTTAATGTTAAACTATGTTTATAATAATAATAAACGATGTTAAAGCTATATATGGGGTATGTCAGTCAAAATTCAATAATCTCAGCATGTACCCTATGATAGAGATTCATTATCTCTATAACTTATCAGTTTATATTCTACAAACTCTTAGCGACCAATTGGGATGAATTTCATTTTAGAACGAACATAACTAAAAGGTTTAACTTTATCACAATTATAATTAACTCATGATTAATAACAGTTTTAAAATCTAACCATTACCTTGAACCTAATGACTTTCATGCCAAGATCCAGGGATGTTTGGGATACTTAGCAGCAACCTTTCGTACAATATCGTAGGAAAACCCAAACAGTGTTTCTGGCTTTGGTGCAGCCTTTCTTGCATTGTCAATGTCTGCAAAAAACCTAAATCAGAAAGGTTGGAAATAAAATTTGAAATGGGTAAATATAATAAACCTGCCACTTACGTAGATTCAGGCCATCCTCATTCATAATGCTTTTTCCTAATGTTTCCTTTGCTTTTTAGGGGGAAGATGGGTGCTTCTCTCCTGAAGAAACACTAACTAAATGGCCGGAACCGAGATAGTTAGGGGGTTTGAATCCGCATAAAAAGGTTAGCTCTCCCTCGATTGATTCAGTTGCAGTTGAACTTCTTCTCCGGTGGTTCTGCAAAAAAGAACACCGTTAGCCTCGTCAAGGGGAGAAGAGGGTTCTCTCCTTGACCCGACTCCGGTGTGAGAATAAGTATTGGTAATGGAGAAGAGAAAGTATTTGAGAAGTGAGTGTGATCTGAGTTTGTACCTGAACAGTTCTCTTATTTATAACCGGGAGTTTGGGAGGGAAAACCTGTTATTGAAAAGATCACGGAAGATGCTAACGCCGTAGCGGTTATCTTTCCTTCCGTTAAGTTCTTTGATCTAACATCAATTAGTCTCGATCCGATGTGAATGCACACGGATCGTGGTTTGATCTATGGCAGGGGAATCGCCACGTGGAAAATGATTAAGTGGAGATTATTCTCCAATTGCATGCCTTCGTTGTGATTCCAGGTTTGCCTGTGGTGATGACACGTGTCCAGACGGTTATAACCGTCTGGGTGGTGCACGATTGTATTTCTTTCTAGAAGATTACTGCTGTAATCTGGTGTGACACCTTGCTGTGTGGACACAGACGAATAAATCCCAAGTCTGGGTAAAATAATATCCAAGTCTGGATATTTAGGCGGAGGTATTGAACAAAGGATTTTAATCCTTTGTAAATGGGAGAAGGCGCAAGGATTTGTGTTTTCCTTTGGGCGCGCGATTATAGATCGCTGATTTCTTCTTCCTCTTGTGAGACCAATGCGCGGCCTCGCAAGGTCAAAAGGCTAAAAAGGTTGGTTTGTGGTATGGTCTCAAATCCTTTTTATGAGGTTTTTGGGACCTTACCCATTCAAGTCCCCCCAGTCTAGTGTTGTACTTATGCAAGTAAGTGGAACACTGGACTTATGAGAGGGAAATGTTTTTGGGCGCGAAAAAATAAGAAATCTTCTTTTGGAAGTTTTAACTTGTTGGAAAAAGGAAAAAACTTAACTTTGTAATCATGCTCTGACATGTAATGACGTCAACTGGCAGTAAGAGTGGGTATTTTTCTCTGTCTTGAAATTCGTAATGGCGCTTGTCAGACTTCATTAATAAGGATATGACCCTGGCTCCTGTAGCGCCGTTTGGATGTGATGTAATTCTGACAGTTAATGATGAGTAGGTTTCTCGTTTCCCGAGGTTGAGTTTTTGTTTTGTATATATATGTTTTGGGATGCCTGTTTATCTTTAATTTGGAAAAGATGAAGGGAAAAAGTACCGTTCGTTCCCGGCGTCTTTCAGATATCTTGAGGGTTCGAGAAGCTACTGAAGCTCTCTTGTTACTTGCTAGCTCTCCACCATTGACGACTACCGGAGAGGACTCTATCCTTGTTGGTCCTTCTATGGTGGTTTATTCTGATGATAAAGTTCTCCAGCATGGGGAAGTTGCTGCTAATAGTGCTGCTGTGCTGGATGCGGATGGTTTAACTGCTCGTTTTTCGACGATCCGGAGGGGAGATTGCCGGTTGGTATACCAACGTCGGAAAAAACCCCCGGGGGAAGTGGATGTTTGAAAACGAACTTGTTGTTGGTTAGGTTTGGGAGTTGTACATCCCTTCTTTTGATTGTTTATATTAGTCTGTTAGCATAAACTCCTTTTTGAAGATCACGGGTATGATCGTTGTTAATGGCTGTCGTTTGATCGTCCTGCTATTTTGTAGAAACAAGGTTTTTTGTTTTTGTGAACATTTTAGTTTCTGGAACTAAAATTTTGAAGATCATTGCCATGATCTTGTTTACACTTAATGATGTGTATATTGATTATGTTTTTACTTCTTACATGTTTGGATTACAATATGTTGCATGTGCTTTAATTGTTTTGATTGAGTGGAGCGAATTAGAGTTGGCATTGTGCTCATGTGTGAACGTTTGTCAAAAAACTGCGCTTTTTGTTGCGCTTTTCTCAGACTGTTCATGAGTTGTACAATATTTGCCATTTCGTTTTCGCGTAAACCAAAAGAATTTCATGCAATTTGTAACAAACAGTAACAAGTATAGAAATAGCGTTTGTATTGATAGCGCGTGAGGCTTGTAATACGAGTGTAAATAGGAAATACATTGCTTGTGAATGATTTGACCTACATGTAACACCTGCGCAGCTGTTGCGCGTTCCAGGTGCGTGGAACTAGAGTTCCGTCAATCCTTTTTAGGGTATATGCCCCCTTGCCTAGGACCTCGTTAATAACGTATGGTCCCTCCCATCTTGGCGCTAATTTGCCCGGCTTTTCAGCGTTTGAAGCTTCGTTGTCGCGCAAGACGAAATCACCGGGGACAAAGGTGCAAACGCGGACGCACGCATTGTAATATTTTTCGAGCTTAGATTTGTACCTTGCTTCCGTTATGGCGGCGTTCTCGCGCCTTTCTTCCAGAAGATCCAAATCCATTCTTCGCTCTTGTTCATTGTTCTGTTTTTCCATGGCTATCATACGCGGTGATGGTAAACCGATTTCAGCTGGAATAACGGCCTCAGACCCATAGACTAGACTGAACGGAGTTTCGCCAGTGCTAGTCTTTGGCATTGTTCGATGCGCCCAGAGGATGCTGGGAAGTTCGTCAACCCACCATCTGCGCGCTGTCCCGAGTCGCGCTTTTATGCCGTCAACGATTTGTTTGTTCACGCTTTCTACCTGGCCGTTCGCTTGAGGATGCGCGACGGAGGCAAAGTTGTGCTCGATGTTCATTTCTTTGAACCATTTTTGAAGATCTTCTGCGGTGAAGTTTGTACCATTGTCGGAAATAATGCGCAATGGTAATCCAAATCTACAAATGATATGCTCCCATATAAATTTGCGGATTACCATTGCTGTTGTTGAGGCCAAAGCTTTAGCTTCCACCCATTTTGTAAAGTAATCCACCGCGACGATGATGAATTTTACTGCTCCTGGCGCGTCAGGAAATGGGCCGACAAGATCGATGCCCCACTGTTGGAATGGCCAGGCGGAAGTGACGGGAACTAGCGGGTTCTTGGGTCGGAGTGTCTTTGGTGCGTGGCGTTGACAGGCTGCGCATCTTCTTAATAAATCAACTGTGTCCATGTGCATGCCTGGCCAGTAGTATCCGGCGCTCATTATCTTTGCCACGACCATGCGCGGTCCGGCGTGTATTCCGCATAAACCCTCGTGAATTTCTCTGACTAAGTATTGTGCGTCTGTTTTATCAACGCAGCGTAGTAATGGGCCCATAAATGATTTTCGATAAAGGACGCCATCCGCCATTTCATAATTTATCGCTTTGTGTTGTAGCTTTCGAGCTTCTGCTTTTCCTTCTGGAAGTTTTCCGTGTTGAAGGTACAAGATAATCGGAGACATCCAGGATGGATTTCCCATTTCTATGACGCTTACTTGCTTGAAATGAATAGAAGGGTTGGATAGTACCTCTATACGTACTTCCTTTGCCAAGTGTTTGAAGATGGTAGCGGCTAATTTGCTTAGCGCATCTGCGTGCTTGTTCTCGCTTCTGTTTATGTGGTTAACTTTGAATGTCTGGAATTGGCTGATTAGAACTCGCGCTTGTTCAAGGTATAATGCCATTGCTTCTTTTGCATCGTAATTGCCATTAACTTGCTCGGCTACCAGTTTTGAATCAACGTTAGCTTCAAGATTTCTTGCCCCCATTCTTAGAGCTAAGCGGAGGCCTGCCAAGAAGGCTTCATATTCAGCTTCATTATTCGTGCTTTTGAAATCTAAGCGTATAGCATACGTGAGCTCGTGGTTGTCTGGGCTGATTAATCGGAGACCTGCTCCAGCTCCGTCATCATTGGACGCTCCATCTGTGTGCAAGGTCCAGACTCTATCGTCGAAAACAGGTGTAGGATTCTGGATTGCCTCACACTCTTGAGCTTTTTCGATGGGGACTTCAGTGGCGAAGTCTGCTAAAACTTGCCCTTTGATTGCTGGTCTTGGTCTGTAGAAAATGTTGTATCCTCCAAGTTCAATTGCCCATTTGGCCAGTCGTCCCGCCACGTCGGGTTTAGATAAGATCTGGCCTAAGTGGTAATTGGTAAGAACTGTGATGACGTGACCCGAGAAATACCTGCGTAAGCGTCGGGATGCATGTACTAGTGCTAGGACTAGCTTTTCTATCATTGAGTAACGAGTTTTCGGACCGGTAAGCATTTTGCTGATGTAATAGATTGGAGTCTGGATGTTCTCGCGTTCTACCATCAATACAGCACCAACCGCTACTTCCGCGGCAGATAGATATAAAATCAGTGGTTCTTTTTCTTTTGGTGCGGTCAGCGTTGGCAGCTGAATTAAACATTCTTTCATTTGTTTGAATGCGGTTTCTGCTTCAGATGTCCACTGAAAGTCAGTTTTCTTTGCGCAGTTTCGTAGCGTGCTGATGAATGGATAAGACTTTGCTGCGTGATTAGCCAAGAATCTGTTCAAAGCCGCTAGGCGTCCGGCGAGCCTTTGCATTTCTTTAACTGTTGCGGGTGACGGCATTAGCTGAATAGCCTGCACTTTTTCTGGATTTACTTTAAAGCCATTTCTTGTGACGATGAATCCCAAAAATTTTCCTTCTTCCATGCCGAAGGAGCATTTAGTTGGGTTGAGTTTTAAATTCACGCTGCGCAAAGAGTCGAATGTGCGCTGAATGTTGTCAAGCATTGTCTCTTCTTCGTGGCTCATGATGACGAGGTCATCCATGTACACTTCGACAGTCTTGCCTATATCATCGTTGTAAATTGTGTCCATTAGGCGTTGATAAGTTGCGCCTGCGTTGCGCAGGCCGAACGGCATTTTGGTGTAACAGAAAATGCCTTTATCTGTGCGTAACGCCGTTTTGTCTTCGTCTTCTTCTTTCATTTGGACCTGATGATAACCCTTGTAACAGTCAAGAAAGCATTTCCATCTGAATGATGCTAGAGAGTCGACTTTTTTGTCTATCTCTGGGAGTGCGTAGCAATCTTTTGGGCATGCTTTATTCAGGTCTTTGAAGTCGACGCACATTCTCCATCCCCCGCTATGTTTTTGCACCATGACTGGGTTAGCCACCCATGTATGGTATTTTACTTCGCGTAAGATTCCCGCATTTAGTAATTCTGCCACTTGCTCGTCCATGGCTTTTGCTTTTTCTTCACTAAAACTGTGTCTCCCCTGAGCAACCGGTTCCGCGGATGGTTTGATGTTTAAACAATGTTGCGCGATGTCGTGTGGAACTCCAGTCATGTCTGCTGGGCACCAGGAAAATACATTTTTGTTGTTAGACAATAATTCTTTCAGTTGTAGGCGTGTTGCTGGTGAAATGGCTGGTCCTAGCAGAATGGTCTGCTCTGGGTATTCGTTGTTCAGAACCCATTTCTCTGGTTCATTTGGTGCCGAAGGTTTGACTGCCTTTGCTGGTGGTTCGTTATCTACGTACATGACTTCTTTGCTTGAATAGAGGATTGCAACTCCGGTCTCTGTCGGAAATCCGCAAGCAGCATGTGGAATGGAAGTGATCATGCTGTATTCCCTTTGTGATCTTCTCCCGAGCAAGACATCATGACGTGATGTTGCTGGCATGACCATGAAATTGTCTGTAACTGTTCGTGAATGTTCGCCATCTGATAAGGTCACCGGGAAAGCGATTTGCCCTAATGGGAATACAGCTTCATTACAGAATCCGGTGAGGGGAAAATCGACCGGTTCTAGACGTGCTTTATCTTCTGAATCTAGCTGCTTAAAGCACTGTTCGTATATGATGTCCATCGAGCTTCCTGGATCTATGAACATATAGTCCGTCCGGTAATGACCGAAAATACCAGTAATAATTACTGGTCGTTCTTCCTGAGGGCCCCCAGGAACAACAGGAAATACGACTTGCTGTTCTCTCCAATGTTGATCATAATTTCGTTTATTTGACCTCCGTGATGGACCACCCTGAATCATGTGTATTTGTTTTCGATAACTGCTATATTGGCTAGATTGGATGTCCCCCCTACGTGGTGTTGGTGGGTCCAATACTGTGGTATCAATTTCTTTTCCAGATCTGATGTTTGGTAAATCAGACCTGGCGATTTGAATAATGATTGTGTTTAAGGCAGCTTGGCATCTGCTAAACCAATGTTCTGGAGATTCTTCTTCTTGCAAATTGTTTCCGACGTTTGGTCGAGGACCAGGTTGCCGGTGAGATGATGAATTTTCTGCCATGTGCAAAAGCAGAAAATGGAATGAACTGAATCGAAACGAGATAGAAACTAGAAAACTGAGGAATCGGTGGGCGCCAATGAAGAAACACTAACTAAATGGCCGGAACCGAGATAGTTAGGGGGTTTGAATCCGCATAAAAAGGTTAGCTCTCCCTCGATTGATTCAGTTGCAGTTGAACTTCTTCTCCGGTGGTTCTGCAAAAAAAGAACACCGTTAGCCTCGTCAAGGGGAGAAGAGGGTTCTCTCCTTGACCCGACTCCGGTGTGAGAATAAGTATTGGTAATGGAGAAGAGAAAGTATTTGAGAAGTGAGTGTGATCTGAGTTTGTACCTGAACAGTTCTCTTATTTATAACCGGGAGTTTGGGAGGGAAAACCTGTTATTGAAAAGATCACGGAAGATGCTAACGCCGTAGCGGTTATCTTTCCTTCCGTTAAGTTCTTTGATCTAACATCAATTAGTCTCGATCCGATGTGAATGCACACGGATCATGGTTTGATCTATGGCTGGGGAATCGCCACGTGGAAAATGATTAAGTGGAGATTATTCTCCAATTGCATGCCTTCGTTGTGATTCCAGGTTTGCCTGTGGTGATGACACGTGTCCAGACGGTTATAACCGTCTGGGTGGTGCACGATTGTATTTCTTTCTAGAAGATTACTGCTGTAATCTGGTGTGACACCTTGCTGTGTGGACACAGACGAATAAATCCCAAGTCTGGGTAAAATAATATCCAAGTCTGGATATTTAGGCGGAGGTATTGAACAAAGGATTTTAATCCTTTGTAAATGGGAGAAGGCGCAAGGATTTGTGTTTTCCTTTGGGCGCGCGATTATAGATCGCTGATTTCTTCTTCCTCTTGTGAGACCAATGCGCGGCCGCTCAAGGTCAAAAGGCTAAAAAGGTTGGTTTGTGGTATGGTCTCAAATCCTTTTTATGAGGTTTTTGGGACCTTACCCCTTCATCTCCATAGGGCATACAAAGCACAGATTGTTGGCGGAAGCCCGCCACATTTAACATATAAAGTTTTTTTATATGTTAAATATGGCGGGCTGCCGCCAATAACCTGTGTTTTGTATGCCCTAGGAGAGAAGCACCTATGTTCCCCTTAAAAAGCAAAGAAAACATTAGATTTTTGGATTTGATGTTTTTCTTTGCTGAAAGGTCATTAGTCATGACTGTGTGATCATGCTTTACCTGAGAACAAATGCACCAAGTTAAGCTCAAGGTTTTTCAACTTGATCAAATGTCACTTATACCCTTTAATAAAGACCTTGTTCGTTTTTTGCACGCCCTGTTCGTTTTTTTCAAAACACGTGAAACAACGTTAAAACCTAAAACCCTATGCTGAATTTTAACGGTTTCCCTTCAACAATAACTTGAGGTAAGCCTACAACAGGAAACAACACATCATAAACCCAAAATTTTAACCAAATTTTAACGAAACAACACGTCATAAACCCAAAATTTTAACCAACCAGTAGCAATCTTGGATAAAAGAAACTGGTAAAACTAAAATTGCAAAATTATGAAAGCAGTGAAACTTTGAATATTAAATAATAAACCATAGTATTACAAAATTATGATTTAGAAAAATAATAAAAATTAAAAATTAAACATTACAATTAACACTTAATAGAATATCTCGTTCTCTCGCCTTCTTCCATGCAATTTCGTTTTTTGTTTTAATTTGTAGATCAGCTAGCATATCACAGGTCTTCTGATCCTGTTTCAGCAAATTTGTAATAAACTCTTCTGCTTTTTGTTTAAACTCTGTTGGAGTAGAAGAGGCAACTTCATCTAGCAGTGCAATGCTACTCCAGGTTTGCTTATAATATTTATCACTAACAATAGCAACTTTTTGGTTGAGTTCTTCAGCGTTTCTTTGTTCTTGGAGTGACCAGGTTGAAAATTCGATTTTAAGATCAGTGGTATCGGACCAGTGGTAGAAGGTTTTCCTTGCCATTTAGGAAGAATGTAAGTGTTTTTGGACAATTTGTTTTAGGATGAATGTTTTTTTTTTAAACTGAAGTGTTGATGTTTTCAAGTAAAATAATAATGATGCTTTATAGTGTTTAAAATCTTTGATAGAGAAAATGAAGAGACATCTCCTAATTATGATAACCTTTTTTTGAAGGTTTCAATTTTGTTCCTTGGTTTTCTACATATTTAATTTTACTTGTTTTCCCATGAAAACTCATTTTTCAAAGGTTTTGCATTAAAATGCTTAATAGGATAACTGAACAGGCAATTCCCATATACACGTTTTTTACTCTTAAATCATTAAATGTACATGGTTTTTAAGTATAAATGTTAATTTAATGTTTGCCTTTAAAGCTGACCTTTGGCCTGTTACATATAGTATATAATAGCATTGCCAATAATTTTTTTTCATCAAAACAGATTCATTCAGTGAAATAAAAGTGCAACTATTATTGTTTTGCCTTTGTTCTTATAAATATATTAGAATGGAGTCATATACTTCTGCAAAATCTGACGATTTCAAGCAACGCTTTATTAAACAAATCGAAGACCAAGTTTTGGCTGATAGATCTACTCTTCAAGAGTTGAAGAGGTGTTTTAACGGACTGGAACTTGGTCTGCTGACAAGAGACCAAGTTTCGAGGGACTTGAGGGCAATGCCGACTACTTCCGTTCGTGACCTGTGTGTTGCGAGTAATATAGAATGTGGAGAAAGAGATATGGAGTTCATGAGAAAGATCAATGAGATACACAGAGAGGTTCAGTGCTCCATGGAGTTGAAGTTAAAGTTCCTTGATTCTTGCAATTAGAGTTAGATGTCTCTGATTAGTTTTCTTTTTTATATGTAATTGCTACTTTCTTAATACTTCATATTTTATAAGTATTATTTTTTTATCACAGTTTAGTTTTACATCTTTTCATGAGATTGAAGATAAAGAGACGGTCTTCCATTTTCGATAAATTAGAAAATATTTCATCTAAATTTTTTTTCTTAACATTGTTGTTTGGTACCATGGATGATCTGTTTAATGTTCATTTATGTGCTGACTTTAACAATTTTGGAAGCGAAACAGTTTCAACAAACACGAGTAACTTTTTCCTTAATTTTAATTAAATTAAGATTATTTGGTACTTGTAGATATTCTGGGGCTAAAGTCAAAAGCTACATTACGGACAACAGCACTCAATATGGTACTCTTACAGACTCAAGTGTAGTTGTTTGATCAATTGATTCTAATGTTTTATTAGCATTTTATTGATTCTTTGTTAGTTACATTTGATGGTGATCATATGAATAGTTAAGATCTATGAAAAACTTCAATTCAACGAAAGTTAAGTACCTTTTCAAGCTGATGTATAAAATTACTTCTACAAACTTCAAATCGATTATACCTCGGTCACACAGCCACCACAACTTCCGGTCGTTCCCAGCTCTGCTGCAGAATCAAAACTTAATTAGGCATTTAATCAAAAACTTGATAAACACAATTCAAAGAACAATTCTGCCTTGTCCTGTATCTGACCATGATGTGCACATTATACAAGATTAAGTACTTACATGACAGTTAATTTATACAACATTGTTTGCTATGTTGTATTTATTCTAGGGCTAAAGTCAAAAGGTCCATTGGTGGCAGCAGCACTCAATATGCTAGTCTTATAAACTCAAGTTTATATTTTTTTAATATATGTTCGGTTATTTAACAACATATTTTGATAACAAACGAAGGTGAACACGAAAATAATTTTATAGCCCTGAGATTAGAAAAAGACGTATAACAGGCAAGAAAGTAATTTTATGAAACCATGTTGAGGTAAAATGAGGAAAACAACCGTGTAGTCATTTAAGATGATTTTCGTCCTAATTTACAGCAAAAAGATGACAATAAAAACCCTAATGAAGGCTACCTTCAACCTAAATAATCCTAGAAATCAACCTAAAACAGTCTACAACACCCAAAAGTTAGAGTTTATACTATGCGCCTTGCTTAAAAAAGCCCTCGGAAACACACAAACAGATTCAAACTAAAACTAAGTTACAACATAGCAATGTTGAACTTCTACTCTAATCAAATTGTTTTACACCATGAATGACAATATAAAGTTTATGCTTAAGATACATACCAGAAGTCTTTACGATAGAACAACCATTAGTTGTTGGAAACATGAAGCTTTGACCTATCAAAGAGTTTGATGGTTGTTTTGGTATCTCCAATGGCCTAACTACACTTTCAAGCCATTCAATAGCTTTAAACCTTGTCATAGCTACAAAAAATGAAAAAAAAAATCAAATAATCAACAACATTTCTATTGTTTTGTTAGAAAGAATTTGAAGGCAAAATTTAAAATTATACCTGCTCCTTGGACTTTCCTTGAAGGTAGAGTAACACTAAACAATACCGTTTCAAACTTTAGCGAAAACAACACTAAAGGATACCGTTTCGTAATTATGACATCAGCGAGGACTACATAGCATACCTGAGAAGTTGACACGTAGCCAATTCTATGTCATTATCTAAGCTCCCTTAATAGATAACCCTATGTTCAAGATAACCTCTTTCGTGTTCATGTGAGCAAGAAGAAAGAAAGACACAAAGGATGTGTCAAACACAGTTCACATGATACGGATTTGACACCTGAACCTGTATCATCTGAACTATGTTTCACACCTCCTTTGTGTCTTCCTCTCTTCTTGCTCACATGAACACGAAAGAGCTTATCTTGAACATGAGTAATGACACAGTTGTCTTCTACCTCCATCGCTAGATTCAAAGGGCAAATATGGTCAAAATCAACAAAGACAAGATTAATAATATTTAATGTTTTGAATGTGATGGTTCATACCTTTAAGATGAAATCTGAATTATGATGTCATGGAGAAAGGTCGGATTTATGATGTCATCGAATCCTATGTGGCATACCTAATATCATGACACGTAATCAAAGTGAGGTCAGCTTCTAAGCTCCTTTTATAGATAGTAAAGATGTTAGTTTGTCTAGAATAACATAAATATTTCATCTCAGGTACTTGAAACAGCCAATGAAACTGTCGAATCGCATTTAGGTTAAAGTTATAATTCGGTTAGTCTGGTTAGTAAAATTTTAGGACAGGGATTAAGACCAACAAAAAAAAAAAAAAAAGAAACAACACGTCATAAACATATATGTTATCACAGGGTCACATCACCCTCAAATGAAAAAAGTCAGATGTACAAAACAGATGGTAAGAACGCGTTCCGTCTAAGTTGTTACTTCTGATAAGGTCCTTCGCCATCACCTTAACAGCTCCCTGGGAAATATACGTGAAATAAATAATACGAGCAGCTAATTTTAGACGAATCAATGAAGTGGGTCCTGAAATTAGGGAGGAATAAACCGAAAAAACAAAACTCAATATTGCAAATTTATGAGCAAGTAATGAAAGAAATAAGCTTACCATTTGACCTTGTTTGGCAATTTTCTTGATTTCTACGATTAGTTTCTTTTCTTGCGTCTGCAAACCTTGCCTCTCTCTTTCTATTTCTCTAATAGATTTATCTATCATTCTCTTGTTCTCCCGCAGAAGTTCTGCAATTACCAACCATTTGGGTCAAAACTAAATATTCTTTCCAACTGTATAAATAAGAGCTGTCTTTTGTCATTCTCTATGCCAACTGTTCCGTATGTAGAATGTCAATAATTTCAAATAAAAACTGAATATAACGGGTCATACTTGTTTGTGTAAGTACCGTAAAAGCAACTTTTGTTTACGCAACAACCTAAAAATAACAACAATGAGGACAGTGGACAATAGGGCAAAGAAAAGACGATAAGTGGTGAGTTTGGAGGTGATACCTTGCTGTCAAGTACAGCATCGCTGTCGTCTTCATCATTGACTCCGCTGTTCTAGAATCGGACGATAAATAACATTGACTCGTCGCCTTTTGACTATCTGAAATTGAGAGCTGGAACTTCACGGGCTTTATATCCCAGCCATGGACATGGTCTGAGTTGCAGACTCGCCTGCCTGACCGCCCGAGCTGCAGGCGGAAGTGGAGGGTGTAGGTCCCACATGGAAAAGGAAACTCCACCTCACCGTCGACTTCAAACCACCAAATCTGCTGAACACATGCATACCGAACAGAATCTAGATAACAATAATGAAAAATCCAATTCGTTTGTCATTTATCGTAATCATTTCTTGTGATTTTAGGCCACAATATATATTTTTTTCAAGGTATGCATGAACCACAAATACAAAAAGAAAGACAACCCTCATTTCAGATTCTTCTACAGTTTAATCCCAAACATTTCAATACATATAATTCATTCATCAAGATTTCAATAAAAATAACTTCAGAACCCTAAAATCTTTAATTTTCACCTTAATATATAGTGTAGCCAAACAGGTAGATACTAAACAAAACCCTAATTAAGCAAAGACATCAAGGCAGATTTTTATGACAGATAACAAAACCCTCGTTTCAACAGATCTGTCTGTGGTCTGAATTCAAAATTGATTAAAGTGAGATTTCATACCTGATTGCTTGTATTGTCTGGATTGTATGTGATTCAATCAGAAGGAAAACGCTTCTTGATTCCTAGGGTTTTTAGAAAAGAAGTGATTTGTGGTTAGAAACAGCTGTGTGGTCGATGAATTACCCCTAAGAACTTGCTAAAGAGCTTCTTCAGCAAATCACCAGCTTTCATTTCCCTAAGTGATCCAACTAAATGATCCCGCCACTACAAAAATAGAGCATAGTTCAAACACAAAGTAAAGGTTATGTCATAAAATTAACTGGTTTGGATGAGCTTTCTACATGATTATGTCATAATCTGGTTTCAATCTACTTAGTGTATCAACATGTAGCTAAATATCCCCTATTTTTGTTCGTAAACATATCACCCCATTCACCTTCTAAATTCACAATTACTCAGAGCAAGATTACTCAACTTTATTGATCTAAAAAACAGACATCAAATCAACAATAGAGCCTCTACGAGATAAATTCTAAACATAAAGAACAGATAAATTCTAAAACCAAAACAATCGTTGATACATAAACACTAAACAGACCTGGTGGCGTTATCACCGGAGGAAACGGAACCGGAAGCAGCTGCATCATCTGAAGAAGAGATAGCTGAACGCCGACGGTTAGGGTTTGGATATCTGAAATGAATTGTGGATTTGGATGAAGAGGAACTGATACAAGTGTTGTTGTTGTTGTTGTTGATAGAGTGAGGAAGAATGATGTACGTTTGTTGAAGATTTGGGAAGTTAGGGTTTGAATTGAGGAAGAATGATGTACGATTGTTGAAGATTTGAGAGAAAGAGATATGCAGGTTTGAAATTAAAGCTTGAATTTTTGAAAATAAAGTCAGCTTGTATTTGAGAGAGAGAGAGAGAGAGGGTTTCCAAAATTTGAAAATGGAGCCAAATCTATATTTGAATAATTTAAAAAACTGATTTGTATATACTTTTAGATTAAAATAAAATGGAGCCAAATCTATATTTGGATTTATGACATCAGCGTTATGACATCAGCGGAGTCTATGTGGCATCCAATGTGGCATATCTAAGAAGATGACACATAAGCAAACTGGGGTCATGCTTTAAGCTCCTTTTATAGTATAGATATAGATAAAGCTTGAAACCATTTATTTGTTTCCATTCTTCTTCTCTCGTACTCTTTCAGATTATTAGGGTTTTTTTTCCATTGTTCGTCTTCAGCACACAATCCACGAAGAATCGAACATCGACAGTAATCAACTCCATCATCATCATCTAATTCACGTACCATCTACAACGATGGATTCATCTTTATTTAGGTATTCTTGATTTTGGGTATTCTTGATTTTATCTAGATTTAACTGATGATTATACCAAATTTTGACTTTATTTTTCTATGCTTTTTTTGATAGGGTTCTTCTTTATTTGATGTTAGGGTTTGTGGGATTATACCAGATTTTGACTTTCTTTTTCAAACTTTTATACAGGGTTCTTCTTTATATGATGTTAGGTTTTGTGGGTGCTTCTTGAATATTAGATAGAAATATGAGAAGGTTCGGATTGGATTTTGATATTCGATTTGAGTATTTGGGAGAAAAGTCTATAACTTTATTTAAATTTGGGCAATGTTTATTGGTCTGGACCTCTTATTTTGTAAATGATCAGATGTGACTTTTGACCTTTTCGGTCAAACAAAACATATCAAGATCTCAAATTGGATTGTGATACTAGATTTAGAGGAAAAGGGAAATATTTATGTTGTTATGGCTGCCCTTCCGACTAAATACATTATCAAGACGATGCAATGATCACAATATCAAGAGTTAAAATATACTTCAAGATTTGGAGCTCAGTCACGGTAAGCTTATATTTCATTCCCCTGTGTATTAAGTACTATGATTTTTTATATTAATTGAGTACGAGTATATTGCGTCTTATGTGATTCTGTATTGTCAGATTAGAGATTAATCGAGTAAAAGACAAGCAAGATATAAATATTGGCTAGGATGATTCGTGGCGCTACACAGGCAAATTTGGTGGACTCAGGTATGTGACTATTTTTTTTAACTATAAAAACATTATAAAGGATTCAAGTTTATGCTTTTACAAGGCAATCATGTATGGGAAAATATATAACACCTGCTTTTTTTTTTACTAGAAGTTATTAGATGGTTGCAATTTATGTGAAATTTATACTTAATTCAGGTTTGTTTGTGTTGAATTTGAGATTTTGTTTAATTTGTGCTGATTTGTTAGGGATGTTTGGTTTGGTTTGTTCAGAGACCCATGTTCCTTGGCAATATATCTTTCCCGCTAATCTAATGGCATCATCACCAAGGTACGAAATTAATGTTTATCTAATTTGTTGGATTTAGTTAATTTTCTTTCGATTCTCTTGATTTCACGACTGTTGTATTCTTTTTTTTTTATAATTTTTGGGGTTAATATTGTTTTGTTTACTTCAAGTTAGATCTGTATGTTAGTTAGTTCTCAGTCTTTGCTAGCAAGGCTTGCATTTTTTCTTCTGCGTTGTTCTCAGAGTCGGTTTATGGCGATTTGTCTTCTTCTTTGTTCATGGAGTTAGGTAATGGTTTATTTTCTTTTGTTGCTTTGTTAATCTTTGATTTTGGTGATGTTGATTTTGAGTTTGGATTTTGCTTCAAATGGCTTCATTTTACTTCTCAATATTTGTAAAAAAACCTCAACTGTGTGAAAAAGGGCATTTTTGAGTTGATATAAAAAAATTGTGGCTGCTAGCATGGGCGGAGTTTGACTGGTGTGAAACATGGGTTATATATGCTGAAAAATAGTTTGTTCGAGTTACTTTTATGTAATGTTTTAATTTCTTTTTCTATTTCGTGGCAAATATTATAGTTTAATATTGGAAAAAATAATCTGGAATCACGAAACCAGGAACTGAATAGGTGGGAATTAGTATTGAATTTTGAAACTAATTTGAGTAATTTCATTCAAATATCTTTGGTGATGGATTATGTTAAAGTTTTTAAATGACGAAGATATTATGAGTTGAGTGATGAAGATATTGTTAAAAATATGTGTTGAACTTTTATATATTGGGTTACAGGTTTATACTCACACAAAGGAAAGGGATACTTTTACGTTGAGAGCACAATGAAAAAGTGATGCCACTGCTCTTTCTAACATATTAACTCTCATGATTCTATGATATAAATTATTGTAATAATCCTTTCTCTTATAAATTTTAAAGGAAGGCCTTTCAAAGAAACAAGCTGCTCAATAATCTACGATTTGGAAATTCTGGTTCAGTGTTCAGGTCCACACTCTTACCAACAATTTGGTTCAGTTTTCACCAGTGGCGGACCCAGGAAATTTTTCCTGGGGGTGCGGAAATTTTTTAAAGTTTTTAGATCCCTAGCTATATAAAAAAAATTCGGTTCATAGCGGGTCGAATCGGGTCGGGTCGGGCCAAGATTTCGAAGTAGTTGACGACTGGTGGCCGGATTTTTTGCGTTTCCGGCGGATTTTTTGCCTGATCAGCCAGGGAAGTGGGGCTGGGACGCTGGATGGGGGTGTGATGTTCGCTGGGCAGAGAGAGGAGAGCGGGCGGGAGTTGTAGGGACGATTGGGTTGTTTTCTTTAATTGTTTTAGTTAGTTGGGTTGGGCTTAATGCATACTTCATAAGTGGGCTTGTTGAGTAGTTGGGTTACAAGTGTACAAGGTTTTTAAAGAGATTAATGGGCTAACTTGTTTACCAATTGGGTTGGGTTTAAATCAGTGTTTACAATTTTTTTTTTTTTATAAATTCCTAATATTTTTTTCCAATGGGTGCGGCTGAAAATTTCCAAGGGGTGCGGTCGAGATTTTCCAAGGGGTGCGGTCGGGATTTTACGGGAAAAATAACACTAAAAATTTTTTGTTCAAAGGGTGCGGCCGCCCACCCACCATAAAGGGTAGGTCCGCCCCTGGTTTTCACAGCTCATTAGTATGTTTATTTAATAGTAATTTGCGACTCAGTCATCTTGCGTTTTGTAGGTTTTATTATTTGTCCTCAGCTATTGAGCAACCAGAGCAAAAGTATTAGATCAAGGAATGCCTCATTAATATGCCATGTGTAGTACGTTAACTATTTAGTTTTAACATGCTTTTATTATATCTATTACTCAATTGTTCATGAGTTTAATTCTGTAGTTTTTTGTTTTGTTTGGTGGTGTAATTTACATCATGTCCAGTTGTTTCTTTCAGGAGTTAAGGTTAGGTTTTAAGCTAACTTCATTTCAACCTTTGTGTTTGTTAATGTTAGTATTTGATTGCGTCGGTGGGAGGATCGAATGGAGATTCTGCTTTTAGCTATGATGTTACCAGCTGTGAAACTAAGGTGTTCTCTATGATGATTTTCTCCCTGTGCTTAGCTCATTGTTTGTGTTGTCTTTTGCTACAAAATGCAATTACTTTCTCGCACTAACTACAAACATGTTTTTAAGTTTTATGATTAGTACTCATTTCAACAATATAGTTCTTTGTTTCATTTTTTTTGTTTACAGGAGTATGGTTTCAAAGTATTTTCAACCAACAACGCTTGGACGCTAAGGAAGCAAAACCTATAGAAGAGTTTGCACTCAATAATTATCATCATATTGATTTTAAAGTTTCATATATGTTGCACAAACTGTTGCCTTTATTTATGTATGACGATATTTGTTGTCATGGAGTAAAACGAATTATTAGATACTCTCTAAATTCTAATAAGAATTTTCATTATAGATTTGAACTTCACACCGTAATATAGACATGATGGAATTAGTTTTTTTTTCATAGTCAATTAACAAGTTCTTCATTATTTAAGACCAATGTTTTAAAAACCAGTCGGTTGAACCGGATGCCAGATGCTTGGCCGGTACGAATCATACCGTTAAACTAAGGAAACGACAAATAAGTTTTGCAGCTGGTAAATTGGGTTGTACCAGTTTAAACCGGTGTACCGGTACCGGTTTATATCGGGTCAAAGGTTGAAAATTAAAACTTTTATTTTTTATGAGCCTAAAAAGGTGACTACTCATCTTTTAAACGATCATGAACTTGGTGCGTTCCACACTCCAATGGATTAACTTGATGAGGATGAAGTTGATAGTGAACTTTTTGGTTATTTTTTGACCATGGGTTAGCTTCTGGAATATTTATGTATTATGGAATGATATAGTTTGGATTATTTTTTGAGTTAAAATTATATTATATGAATTTATATGGTTAATTAGTCAACACGGTTGAACCGTCTGGTACAACCCGTTTGAACCGGTTAAACCACTTTTGAGTCTAATCCGGTATGATTTAAAAACCGGTTTTTAAAATATTGTTTAAGACTCATCTTATGCATATATCTATAATTGCTTTACACATTCTCATATATGTTAATAACATTAATGATAACAAATCTTTAATTAGCTTCTTAAAGTAAATGTAAGAAAATTTTCTCAGTTATTTCCTTAATTTACAATCATGAAATTAGCCATTCAATCATTTCCATAATAAAAATTAATAAAGATTTTGATTAAAGTATTTAAATCCTTAATTTACAATCACGAAATTAGCCATTCAATCGTTTCCATAATAAAAATTAATAAAGATTTTGATTAAAGTATTTAAAGATACTCTAACCTATTTTTTAACGATAAAGTATTAGTGTTATCTTTGCATTGTATAACTTATATTTCAAAATTTTTATTTCTATTAGGCTAAATGGTGTGAGGGGCATGGGTTGGGTCATCAATCTCCACATAGGACCATTAATAGATTGCTACACCACCCTCTTGATTCATTGGTTGGCATGGATTAAACCATCGTAACCTTGACATCCTTTCCTTTTTCAATATTTCTTTTTTCCTTTTCACAAAAATAAATTAAAGTAAGAGAATAATGGTTTGCATTATAACCATAACCTCATGGCAGTGGCTTTGGATGATGGATCAGAAGCATGACCACACCCTATAGCTTTAGTAATGTCTACATCAATATAGCATGTGGATTTCAAATAAGTGAAAAAACGATGCTTACATTATTTTTGCATTAATACTGCAAATTATTCAAAATTAATACTATAATTTGTTGATTTATGTATGTTGGTTATGATACCACAAAAGAGAAATGGAAACAAGAAATACCAATTTGTTGAATAAACCAAATGTTTTGAATCCAGGTATACAATAAATGTAAGGATAATTAGGTTTTGGAGGAAACAGATGTACATCTAAACCAACTGCTACTCTATACTCTATCGAGATGATTCTTATGGATAAGCAAATATAGTTAAAATTATAATAATATTATAATTTTTCATTAGATTAAGTTGTGTTTTTAAAAGTTTTATTAAAATTTTAAGTACACTTATAATTATAAATCGTTATAGTAAAGTATTAATCTTGATGTTGTTCTTTAGTTTTATTAAAATTTGAAAGTCATGTTATAGATTGAAGGTTCGCTATGGGTGCATGATTCGGTAGCAAGGGATGCCCATATGTTGATAAAGGAATTGACAAATAGCTTTATTGATCTTTGATCTTGAAGGTGCAATATGCAAGTTCTCGAAGCTATCCATACTGATATATATATTTTTTTTTGTTGAATATGCATAAATATATTTAGTTAATTAATTTAATGAACTAAAAACTCTCAATTGGATCATATTATGTTTTTTTTTGTGATCAGGGTCTTTGATTTTTGCTCATCTTACGAATTATGTATAAAAGGTTGATAATTAGTCTAGGTGATGTAAACGTATATTGTATCTTTGAGATATCATGTATTATGGCTATTTTCAATAATTAAGCTTACACATATATGGGTTGAATGAGTAAAACTTGGTGGAGTGATTTTGAAATACTACAACCTTAAGGCCTAACAATATATATAAGCTTATTTTTCAAATAATCATAACATATATGTTTATGGCTGTTGTTATCTTTTCGTTTCTTATAATTGTTAATTATCCTATAGTTGTTATTTATATGTCTTACTTTTAAATGTTGTCATTTTTTAGCGTTTTTTTTAACGATAATACCATTTTGTTGTTTATTACTTGGTGAACTAATAACGACTGTCGAATAAACAAAGTTAAAGTGTTTTACTTAACATCTCTTCATACTTTTGTTATGTGATAGATTATTTCATAAGAAGATATACTTTGCATTCTACAAAATGTCGCAGATACGTAAAAGTACGTCCGTATTGGTTAAGAATCTTCGTACACATAATATTAATGGTCAAACAAGGTTTGTGAATCCATTTTTGATGTTATTGAATACTTTTGTTTTCAGTGTAGTTTTATGTATGTTACTAATAAATTTTTTGTTCATATATTTTGTTTACGATAGGTAAGGTGTTGTTGGATGACATGATATAATTGAAGCCGAACATATTTTGTTAGGGGATGATTGTTTTTTCATTTGGTCTAAAACGAATTTAAGGTTATTGGTTCAAGTAGAAGTATTAGAGTAATAGCCTTTCAATTTATATGTCAAACCAGAAAAACGTATTTCTTTCATTTATTTATGTTTTCGGTTTTGTTACATATATAGTTCGATGCTTCATTTTATTTTAATATCCAACCTCAGATTTCCATAATAAGTTCACGTGTATAGTTTCTTTATGATCAGTAACGTAATTTCTTTTCTAAAAGTAAGAAACATATCATTTTTCAACACCGCGAAATTCGCGGGTATGATCACTAGTATATATATATATATATATATATATATATAGGGGAGCGCTAAAATGAAAACGACATCCAGTTGTAAGAACCGTGAGAACCACTCTCCACCAATCAGATTACGCCAATAAAAAAGGTGTTTTGGTCATTTACTCCAAATGTCTAATCTATCTCTCTCTCTCTCTTCATTAATGATAGCAGACATTTATATTTAATCTCTTCTCTCTCTTCCTCGATGTTTATTTTCTTTTGAAACAACACTCATTCCCAAAACTCTACCTCAAACTCTCGGCTCTATCATCCCAAAACTAAAACCCCTTTTTCCCACATATTATTGTTACTTTATTTTGTTTAAATCCACAAGAATCAACTTCAGCAGCTTGTACCAACGGCAAAGCTGTTTTCCGGCAACCACGGGAGCTGCAAGCAGCGGCGGTAGGGGACGCACGGTGGCCAGAAACTCCGGAATCGGGAGGAGTGGAGGTGTTTTACGGCAGCTCGGAGACGGTGGTGCTCGGCCGGTGAACAACGGTGGCTGTTTTCACGTCTTCAAAAATCTTCGGTGAGTGTTCTTTTTAGGCGAACTCGTGTTTTTATACAGATCTTAACCGGTAGTGTTGATGGAGACCGACGGTGATGCCCATTTTTTTCGATGATTATGATGATGATGTCGTAACGGACGGCGGCGGTCGGTTCGGGTCGGTTTTCATGTTCAGTTCGGTTATTTCTGGTACAACGGACTCGGTCAACTCAGCTTTTGTTCGAGTCGACTCAGTCAACACTCGGTTCAACAAGTTCGAGTTCTGGTCAACTGTGGTCAACTCTGGGTCAAAACGAAAGTCAAAGTCAGTCAACGCGGTTCGACAAAACGACACCGAGATTCGGTAAAATTTAATCGACGCGAAATTTCTAATTATATAGTTATAGATTTCATATTTAGTTACGATTCACTCGGTTCAAGTTCGGTTCGACAAGAAAACAGGGCGGTGACACAGTTCACTAGCGGCTCGGGTTTCGGCTCGACGCGGTGCAACTCGGGTCAGTTTCGGGGTTTGGTTTGGGTCGAAAGCAGTCAACGGACCCAGTTCAGGTCAGCAGCAGTAAAACAAGTCAAAGATTGTCAACTGAGGACCCGTAAAAGTTTAAACGTAGCGAGTTATTATTACGTTAGTTTAGATTTTATTTAGTTAACACGCACCAACCTCGAACCGATACTTTAGTGACTTATTACGTATGGCATTTTGATAGAAATTTTATATATTGTGTTTATATTGTTGAAAATTATTGAGTTTTGAAAAGATAACGACAACTTGAGTTGTCGGCTTATTCCAAAAACAGAGGAAACTCTGTCCGTTTTCCGTAAAAACGTAAAACGTAAATAGTTTAACATAAAACATAAAACGTAAAAACGTAAAACGTAAAAAGTTTAACGTAAAACGTAAATATTTTAACGTAAAACATAAATATTTTAACGTAAAACGCAAAAAGTTTTACGTAAAACGCAAAAAGTTTAACGTAAAACGTAAACTTTTTAACGTAAAATGTAAAACGTAAATTTTTATGTAAAAACTATTTAACGTAAAACGTAAAACTTTTTCAACGTAAATTGTAAAACGTAAAAATCCGTGTGATAAAACGGCACCTAAACAAGGGGCGTGAATACAGGGCATAAAAACGCCGCAAAAAAAATGAGACCTAAAAAACGGCGCGTTGAAAAAATGACGCTTGAAAAAGTCGAGCGTAAAAAACGGCGTGCAAAAACGACGCGTTAAAAAACCATGCGTGAAAAAACCGGGCGTAAAAACGGCTTGCAAAGACCGACGCACAAAAAAATTGTTTTGGTAGAAAAATTTGAATTTAAAAATGGTTTTAATAAAAAATTATGTTTAAAAAATAAAAAGTAATATAATAAAACAAAAAAGTAATAAAAAAATAATAAAGACAAAAAGACAAAAAAGAGTAATTTTACTAAACTAACTTTTGAATTAAAATATTAAAGACATAATAAGACAAAATATATTTAATATTAATTTTAGTTACTTTTAATCTTATCCATCCAACTTGTTAATCTATTGGGTAAAAAGTGGATCTCTCGGTTCTTACAACTGGAGGTGGTTTTCATTTTAGCTCACCGGTTAGACAAGATGCGTCAGCATGACTGCAAAAAATAGTTAAACAATAGATTTAGGACTTAGATATGGGTCCAACATCAAAGATAGATTGAAAACTAAGTAGGTGAACAAAGGTTAACATAAACACTTTCCGGAAGCTAAAACAGACACTAAAAAGTACCAGAAACGTACTTTAAATGCAGGATTCTGCAGAAATTCAGCAAAAACAACATTTTAACACTAAAATACTATGCAGAATTAACGTTTAAATGTCCATAATAACTTGTAAAGTGTCGGAAATGAATACTGTCACAAAGGTATTTCATACCTTGTAAAATTCACAATTTAGCACTTTAACGAACCGATAACCGAACAATTAACCGGACACTATCCAAAACACCAAAAATAGTCTAGAAGCATTATTTTTATGAATTAAAGCTAGTTATGGTGCTAGAACACCTTAAAAATCATCAAAATACATAAACATACTTAACCTTCCAATTAACCTTCTAATTTACATCTTCTACCCTAAACTACCAAAAACTTACAATTAACCCCCCCCCCCCTCTCCAACCACTTTCTAGCCAATAGCTTAACAAGATGGATGGATGTGATTAAAAGTAACTAAAATTAATTTTAAATATATTTTGTCTTATTATGTCTTTAATAGTTTAATTCAAAAGGGTAGTTTAGTAAAATTACTCTTTTTTGTCTTTTTGTCTTTATTATTTCTTTTATTTCTTTTATTACTTTTTTGTTTTATTACATTACTTTTTATTTTTTAAACAAATTTTTTTTATTAAAAGCATTTTTAAATTCAAATATTTTTAACAAAACAAATTTTTTTGCGCGCCGGTTTTTGCACGCCGTTTTTTACGCCCTGCTTTTTCACGCATCATTTTTTAACGCGTCGTTTTTGCACGCCGTTTTTTACGCTCGGCCTTTTCAAGCGTCGTTTTTTTTAACGCGTCGTTTTTACGTCCCGTTTTAACGCGGCGTTTTTTACGTCTCGTTTTTTTCGCGGCGTTTTTAAGCCCCGTATTCACGCCCCTTGTTTAGGCGCCTTTTTATCACACGGTTTTTTACGTTTTACAATTTACGTAGAAAAAGTTTTACGTTTTACGTTAAAAAGTTTACGTTTTACGTTAAACTTTTTACGTTTTACGTTAAACTTTTTACGTTTTACGTTAAAAATTTTACGTTTTACGTTTTATGTTAAACTTTTTACGTTTTACGTTAAACTTTTTCGATTTACGTTTTTACGTTTTATGTTAAACTATTTAGGTTTTACGTTAAACTTTTTACGTTTTTACGCTTTATGTTTTACGTTTTAAAATTTAGGTTTTATGCTTAAACTTTATGTTTTATGTTAAAAAGTTTACGGTTTACGTTTAAAAAGTTTACGGTTTTAACTTTTCTTTTACAAAACCTTTTTTACCCAAAACGAACGCACCCAGAAATCGCAACTCGGTAGGTGTCTCTGATAGATTGTTATCATCATTGACTGGGGAAAAAAAATAAAAAACCAACAAATAAAAATCAAAATAAATGAGTGGATTCTTGAAAAAAATGGGGTTTGGCTCAGATTTTCCGATAATCAGAGGCTGCAAAGTCGGGTTGCACGTTCAAAAACCAACCCCCCACCATCCTTGACGGGCCATCGTCATCAAAATATGCGTTTTTTTTGCATCATCACTGCCAAGAAAGCCATCGTCAATATCAATTGTCGGGAAAAAAGTTTCAATCGGCACAACGGGACATCACCGGCACCACCGGGCACCACCGGGCACCATCGGCACCGCTTGCAAAATTGGTCACCTGTAAAAACAGTCGACATCAAAGCCGGCCAACAGAAGCACACAAAAAGCATCTCTAAAAAAACATCCCACACCCATTTCATATAGAATACCAAAATCAAAGGAAAACCCAACAAACAAAATCAAACAAACATGCTGTACAGACCCATCAAGCATCTCTAATAAAAATATCCAACACCCATTTCATATAGAATACCCATTTCATATAGAATACCTAAATCAAAGGAAAACCCAGCAAACATAATCAAACAAAGATGTTGTACAGACCCATCAGGATGGATGAGACACAAAAATCAAAACTCATTCAAAAACAAATTGTGTGATTGCAAAAACAACATAAACAAAATCGAACCTTTGGACGCCCATCAACCACCTGCACCAGCACCGACTTCCGAACACCCCACCCCTATCACCGTCTTCCGCCACCGACCACCACCTCCAACTCAGCTCTTTCTCTCTCTCTTCACGGTTCCTCTATCTTTCTACACTGTGTTGTTTGTTGGAGGTTTCATCGCCGACAGCTGGAGGTTTGCGGGCACCTCCCTGTGGTTCACCGATCTTGAAATAATTTTACAAAGCTTGAATTTGGAGAGTTTCTAACAGAAGGAATTGATCGATTATGAGTAATTTTACAAAGCTTGATTTTGGAGAGTTTCTAACAGATGGAATTGATTTTGGAGACGAGGGAAACGAGATGTAAATGGGAGATGAGAGGGGAGAGAGTAAGTGGGAGAAGAGAGAGGAGAGAGTATTTAAAAAGTCAGTGACTTTAAATGAAGAGAGAGGGGAGATTTGACATTTGGGGTAAATGACTAAAATGCCCATTTTTCTGATTGGTTGAGAGTGGTTCTCACAGTTCTTACAACTGGGGATGGTTTCTTTTTAGCGGCTCCATATATATATATATATGTATATATATATATATATGAATGGGGTGGGGTTCTAGAGTGAACACTAGTGTATTTGCGAACTGAGTGAACAAATCCTGGCCATTAATCTACACACGTGTATGGCCAGGATCACATCATCAAATCGTAAAATACACTAGTGTATTTCAACATCAAATCCTGGCCATTGATCTACACTCATGTATGGCTAGGATTAGTTCACTCAGTTCGCAAGCTACACTAGTGTTCACTCTTGAACCTAAATCCTATATGAATGTGTGATATGAGTTTGTATGTATGATATGTGTGTACCTATAGTAATTCCCATTACTTGTTAAAACAACAAAACGAGTAACACACTCAAATAGCACCAGATCTAGAAAATAACGATATTAACATAGTAGGTGTTAATAAGGGTAGCACCTACTAATGATATTAGGTGTCATAGGAGTTAACACCTACTAATTTTAGTAGGTGTTCTTACAAATGATAGTAGGTGTCCATATGGGAAGCACCTACTAATGGTAGCATGTGTCATT
The DNA here is from genome assembly GCA_030545235.1 of Helianthus tuberosus. NCBI lineage: Eukaryota > Viridiplantae > Streptophyta > Magnoliopsida > Asterales > Asteraceae > Helianthus > Helianthus tuberosus. The sequence continues at coordinate 154,102,864 of CM060412.1, forward strand.
GGGCATTTGTTGCCAATCAAAATCAAAGCATTCAAAACCTTCTTTTGAGCAATAACGAAACCGGAAGTAGTAATCGCCCACCAAAGCTCATGCATATGAATGAGTATCCCGGATGGTAGGATAGATTCCATACTTATTCTTAGGCAAAATATGGAGTTGTGGTTGTGTTTTACTACGGAATTCGATCAAGCACTCGAAGAAGTCGGCTCTAGTCCAGCTTCATTTACAGATCTTACGGCCGACGAGAAGAAGGCATATGATTTAGAGAAGAAAGCGTTTGCAATTCTAACCCAAGCCTTAAACAAAGATATTTATCATGAGTTTGTGAGCTTCAAAACAACTAAAAGGTTATGGGATGCGTTAAAGGTGAGATGTCAAGGAAATGCGGCGTCACGCAAAGTGAGACATGATCTACTCAAAAGGGAATTCGACGGTTTCATGTGTATGGAAAAGGAGTCACTGGTAGATATGACTAGCCGATATTATCATTTACTGAGTGAGCTGGTTAGTTTTGGGACATCGTTAACTCCAGAAGAGGTTGTTGCAAAATTTGCCAATGCATTGCCACTCCAATGGAATGGATTTGTAGAAATTTTGAAGTATAATGGCACTTTGGCTACAACCAACATCTATGATTTCATTCAGCTGTTAGAGAACAAGATCCAAGAAAAAATCAGGAAAGCAAGAAGAGTTCCGGTGCCACAAAATCCTGACATGTATTATGGAAAATTGTGGAGGTACTAACACTGTTGCAAGAACTGCTCAACATGCTCAGTTACAAACAACTTTTGTAAATTATTAGTTGTCGGGACTTGGTCTTCCTTTTATCATCTCTATCTACTTTACGTATCATCTTCTGAAACTCTAATTAACAAAGCTTGATGCATGTTATCCTCTCAAACTACTCGTGGTCATTCATTTTATCATATATGGTTAGATGTCAAGGACTTAGGTTAAGATCATCTTGGTTTCTAGACTCCTCCTTTGTGATTCTAATGAGCAAGTTAGGACCCATGAAAATACATGAAAATTTAGTATCCAAACGAATATCTAGACAAGATATACTTTCATACACATATACTTTTCATATTAATTCCGAATCGAAACTCTCTACGAATTCCATATACTCATAAACCTTCGTTTCCTCAATGTAGGGTAACTTGGTGCTCTACCCTCAACGACTCGTCAACTCACGAATACATTGGAAGCTTAGCAAGCCATGATATACATGACCCCTTTTTTTATTTTTTTGACACTTTTGGGTGCAATACTTATGAATTATTAAACTCACACAATCACATACAAACATGCTTGACACAAACAAACAATCCATTATACATGCTTAATACGTGATGCGTTGAATTCATACATGCTAGAATTCTTACTTGCACTATACTTTGTCATTAACTTTGTACAAGCCTCCCTTAACATGTATAGAGCTATAGGAGTAACACACCGCCCGTATTCTTGAGGTCATGTTAAGTCATACAAAAACGGTCTTGTCATTACGACGATAAGATTAAGCTAGTGGGAAACTTTTGGTTGACAGATATTAGTTGTATGCTAGTAATGTAATGATAAATCTTAGTTTACGGTTATGCCATGTGGATTTGTTTAAACCATTTTATACTTATGCTAGTAATTCAAACTTGTATGCTCGCGAATACTTTATGTGTTGACATGTACTTTAATATGTATTGCACGATCTTGATGACGATACATTGAAAGAAATCTAGTAGGACGACTAGAAACACACTTTAAATTTTGTTCATGTATTGTACTTTGTTTCCTTGTTCAGATGTTGTACTTTGCTTCCACACGTTGTATTTCCAATTTGGAAATGAAATGAAATTTTACTTATTAAATACTTGTTACAAATAGTCGTTATGAAGTCTCTTGCAATCTCGTTTTTGTCTCACTCCGATGTTTCCGTCATCGGTTGGGGTGTGACATATATGCAGGGCACAAGAGCAAGTCTATGAACTAGTTAGTACTATCTTACCGACAAAGAGATGAACTAGACTCTCTGATGAGAGATGTGATTTAAAATTACTTATTCAGGGATGGACGTGATAAGATTATCAATTATTGATGGTCGTATGAAGTATATACACATATGCATGATGTCATGGAAGTTCTAGGCTTGCATCACTGTTTTGTCGGTAACAGAACAACCATGAAGCCCAGGGGATAAACAACATAAAGACCACATATCTCATATCCTCGGCAATCTGTCGAGCGAAATTTCAGTACCAAGACCATGCCAATGAATGGTTCCTACCTGGTCTTTAGTTCGTTTTGTTTATATCTCCCTGCACATACTAAAATGATTGTGAGCTTACTGATACATCATTAATAGAGTTACTTATCTTTTTTCAGTTTAAGTTCAAAGTGGTTTTGACACACCACTGATTTACTATGATTTTCTCGCCAGAAACTCATTTTTGTTTTTTCCTTGTTTTTATCCTTTTTAATTTTTTTCAATGTTTTTATATTTTTCTGATTAGAATTTACTCCCTCTAAAATTCAAAAAGTAAATTAAATTTTAAAAACATCTTTGTGGATTTTTTTAAGAAAAATATCTACAAGAACGATTTCCAAATGTGAATGTATTCTTGATTTACCTTTATGTCATTTACCAAAATTTAAATAATCATAATGTGACTTATCAAAAGCTTTGGTAAATGTGTCGGCATGTTGATAGTAGGTGTGAACCTAAAAGACATCCATGAGTTTCTTTCTGAAACTATCACGTATGAGGTGATATTTAGTAGGTCATGGAGTGCTGTATATGATGTTAGTAATTCATTAAGCGGCTTAAATATCACTATAGACAAAGATAGGAGAGATTAGAAATTAAAAACCGTGCATTGCCCAGGTGTCTTGGTGCTCTCCCAAGCTGGATATCCATCCGTTGTGTGCAGTGTGCAAGTATAAGGAGTGCTAAAGGAGGTGTCTCCTATCATGCATGCGTAACCATATCACATCGGGCCTTATTGTAACAAATACCAATAGTGCTTGTGTTTCTAATTATCATAGTTACACGTAGGGACGAGCTCGAGCATTTGGTTACTGTTTGATGCAGTTCTATGTTCTTTTGTTGTCATCTTTGTACTTATGGTATATGTTCACACATTTACATATATAATATATTTTTGGGTTTTGTTAACGACCCACTAAATATATCCATCCTCACTACTTCTCCACAATTTTGTGTAATCTATCAACAATCCCTCTATGGTATAGACTTTTGTCCCATGCATATTTAAGGTATCTGGGTAATGGAAGATATTACTATCTATTTATCACGACCAATCAATGTTCCATGACCTTCGGGTTTCTAGATTGTTGCAACACAACTCAGTATCTAGAAAATAAATGATGAAATTTCTTTAAATAAATCACCACCTAGCTTATTTAGGTGGTGCAAATTTTCATTCACGGCTGATATACTATGTTTAGTTTCATTTCCATTTTAACTTGGCCGACGACCACCTTATCATTTATTTTAATCCAAGATAGGCGTATATGCAAATACATCAACCAATATTGTATATTACAAATGTAATGTTCATAAAATTTATTTAGAAAATAATTTATCTTTATTTGAAAATTAACTTAGAACCCCGTGTATTACACGCGTTGCATAATTTTATATAATAGATAATAAAAAGATATATCTTTAAAAAAACTCGTATATTGCACGTGCTGAAAAAATATAATGTCATATGTTAACATAAATAGTCATCAAGATTTATCATTTAAAAAATGAACATTGATGTACTATTTAATTATTATAACATTTTACTTTGTTTTTTTATTTGGGGTTGAATCTCGTTTTTATGATACATTCAAATTACGAGATACAATTATTTTAGTTAGTTTTTACGCACCTTCATGTTTATCTGTTTATTTCATTCATAAAACACTCGTCTTAAATTTGTATTCAAGAGAGTTTACGGTACAAAAAAGGTGGAGATCAATCCCCACGTTTTATATATTTCATCATTTTTATGAATTATATCGTAAAATCGAGAAATAAATTCTCTTTGAATGAAGTATAGAATTGTTATATTTAAAAATGGTGTTCTTTATACATGTTGACGCAATGTGAGACAAATGATGGGTTCAAAGTTTACAATTATAGTGATGTTCTTTATATCTAAAAATGATGGGTTTAAAGCTTACAATTTAGAAGCATATGCCTACCATTATGGTGATGCGTATAAAAACACTTACAATTTGATAGAAGCATATGACCTAAAATAATAATTTAATTCTAGTGAAAAAAAAAACAATAATACAATTATTAAGTATATATCAAACGGGAACATTTGATTCCTAATTTACCATAATTTCAATCACATTTATTCTTAATTAATTTTTTTGTTTAAAATTACTATATTATTATTATTTACTATGATCATAATAAAAATAAACGTTTATATTCTTATCTAACTTTTTGTTTAAAATTATTATTATTATTATTTAATATGCTCATAATAAAAACAAACGTTTATCCTTATCTAAATATTTATTCTTATCTAGTATTTTTTTAAATTATTATTATTTAACATGAGAGATAAATAGGAAAATAAGGTGAGAAAGCACAAGAGAGTGACACGTGTCCAAGAAAGATTTTTGTTTATTAGTATAGGAAGATTTGTTTAAAATTACTATATTATTATTATTTACTATGATCATAATAAAAATAAACGTTTATATTATTATCTAACTTTTTGTTTAAAATTATTATTATTATTATTATTATTATTATTATTATTATTCTTATTATTATTATTATTATTTAATATGCTCATAATAAAAACAAACGTTTATCCTTATCTAAATATTTATTCTTATCGAGTATTTTTTAAAATTATTATTATTTAACATGAGAGATAAATAGGAAAATAAGGTGAGAAAGCGCAAGAGAGTGACACGTGTCCAAAAAAGATTTTTGTTTATTAACTTTTTGTTTAAAATTATTATTATTATTATTATTATTTAATATGCTCATAATAAAAACAAACGTTTATCCTTATCTAAATATTTATTCTTATCTAGTATTTTTTTAAATTATTATTATTTAACATGAGAGATAAATAGGAAAATAAGGTGAGAAAGCACAAGAGAGTGACGCGTGTCCAAAAAAGATTTTTGTTTATTAGTATAGGAAGATTTTTTAAATTATTATTATTTAACATGAGAGATAAATAGGAAAATAAGGTGAGAAAGCACAAGAGAGTGACACGTGTCCAAAAAAGATTTTTGTTTATTAGTATAGACGTGTCCAAAAAAGATTTTTGTTTATTAGTATAGGAAGATGTGTCTTTTCTTTGGTCGAGGCACTAAAGTTCACAATTGTTTTTAATTTAGAATTAAAATTTATGATCGTAATATTTAAGTTAGAATAAAAATTCTGATTAGGGTTTTCCCAGCGTTGTCAACTACATATACGGACGCCGCCCCCTGCTCTAATACATTAACCTAAGGGCAAGATGATCGAGAGCTCTGATTCGCTGTTTTTGTAAGTTGTTTGATTATACATTGATGGTTTTTAAAAGCCAATGATCTGTGTATTTTCTGGTTTCAACGTGTTCTGATCATTTTTTTTATATATGAATTGTGTGTTAGCCATCAGTCCGCTCACTGTATACATCGATCTCTCTTTGCTCTATGTGGATCGGATCATAACATGTTGATTCTTCATAGGTATGGTCAAATCTATATGTTCATATCGTTATGTTTTATTGTTTTTTAGATTATGAATATGTATTTTGAATGTTAACATCCACTTTTATTTCATACTTGGACTTGTCACAGGTTTCTCGCCTTCCCCAAGTACAGAGGTCATAAAGGTCGTAAATTTTCGGAGAATTTCTGTTGATGATTATGGAGGATATCTGGTATATTTTTTTATTGTTCTTTAATTAATTTATTCATTTATTTTAGAAAATTGTGCATGGGTTGATCATTAATTATTTTTTTGATCAACCAGCGCGTTGGGACATGGAGACGCAGTGGTGTGAGGGCCTACTACCGTTTTCACGGCGGAATTGGCGATGGATGTTGTAGATTAGCTTTTCGTAATACTGTAGATTACACCGTGGCTCGTCCGCTACAACTGTTTGATGCTTTCGATCCGATTAACTTTCAGGTCTCTTTATTAATTTCTGTACTAAATTTAGTTTTTTTTTCAACTTTTTTTTTTATTTTATAAAAAATACAATCATTTCTCTTTCATTTGTTTTAGATGAGAATTGATCATGGTGGCTTTGTGAACATTCCGATGATCGAACCATCATGTCTGCCGGAGGAGGCAAGCAGTGGAACCGGCGTATCCGAAGAGGATCCGTGGTAGAAAAGGTGATGGTGTGAACAACAATAATTGTTATAATAAATCTAGTTGACAATATTCTACTCTTTATTCTTAATAAAACCCATAAAATCTATACAAAATTATAAATCATTAAAACGAATTCAGAAGTAATAATTGTTATAATAAACAGTAATTCTATGATTTCGGAAAATAAATTTAGGACTCTGTAAACCCCTATGATTCCGGTTATGATTTATCTCTAACAAGTCAAATAGGCAAATAACATGAAGTTTTGTAAAGGATACATCGCCTAAAGTGTATTCAGTTATTAATGCATAAAACCTCCTAAAATCATTTTATTGAAATTAAATACTACTATATTGAAGTGTAATACAACCATAATTGACACCTAGTATATATAAAAAAACTGACAAAAATGTTTCCTCGATCAACCATATCTTGTACCAAAAAACGATCTATTTGACCAGAAATTTTACCAAATCGCCGGTTTTGCCCCCTAGGTATCCTTTGAATTTTATTGAAATTTTCAACTAATGATCTGATATTTGGCAGGCTCTACTGCAAAATGATGCTTTTTTATTTATCTGGAGCATGATCTTGCAACAAGATTTACCTCTTCTTGCTCAACTTTTTCAAAGATTTGTATTTCAAAGGTGCGGAGTTCTCTTCACCTAGCTTCATTTGGGGATGAAGAAGCTTTGATCGGAGACCATGATGAATTCAGCTCAAAATCCAACTTCTTCTACCGATCATCAGTGGATCTAGGTTATCCTGCAGAAGGATTCTGGTTAGCGTCTCCTGGATCTGAAGATTCATCATCTTCATCCACATGCATTGCTCGAACTGGATCAACTTTCATGCACCTCAATAGATGTTGTTTCCCCTACATCAACCCTGTAGGGAAAGTGAAATTGTGAAGACTTTTAGATCGCTCCATCCACAAGATTTAAATGTTGCAGATAGTATCTTCTGGGAGATTTTTGTGCTTGAAGAGCTGGGCTGATTATTCAACCTAGGAGTTCTAATTGTAACATGTTGATTGCTCATAATGTTTTCATTTTTGTTTACTTCTTCATTGTTGTACGTTTTGTTGGTTCTCTTAGTAAGATGTATTGATAACATATAGAATAATTTTTTATTGATGTTTTGATCTTTAATCTTAGTCTTTTAGCTTATGATTATATTTGCGATATGGGTAAAAAATTTGTATTACTTTGGGTCATGATGTTAGTCTATTGGGTCATGTGTTATGGCCTGTTGCAAACCAAAGCACATACCATGAAACGGTTTCTACTCCAAAGGTTGTGATGGTTCATGTAGTATAAATGGTTTTATGGTGTCAAGAACAATGGTGGTTGATCCTGTCTGGTCATAAAGGTATAGTTCTTGCTCAGCCGTTGGGTTTTTTTTTCATCTCTGGTAAACCATGTCTTAGTTTTTTTTTTTTTTTCATATACTTACATAAATTTGATCTTTGGCTGCTAGAAAATAAAATGGCTTTGCTGTATAAATCCTTAGAATATATATACTTGAATTTCCATGCATGTAGTTCAAGCAAGCTATTGGTGCATCCTTTTACCTATATATGTAATTTTATGCTTGGATGACTAGGAAATATGACAACATGTTTCGGTTTACCATCAACAACTTATGTTTCAAAAGATGCTTTCTACATCATCATTATCTTGCTGATCTTCTCCGTGTGCAAAGCATGAACTCTGCATCATCAATTACCAACGTGACAACGTCATCAGTTTGTGTATCTTGAAATGTGCAGTTTTTTTTTTCAACATTAGCAAAGGAAACGCACTGATGTAGTGTGATAGTTAATTACCAATGCCATGTGTCAGTTGTTGAAAATTTGACGGAATTGAACATAATTTTGCAAACTAAGGACTTTTACTATATATGAAGTTCACCTTTTATCTGCATTTACTAATCAATCAGATTATTTTTAGAACATTCGTCTGCAACTCAATTTATAACAAAAACGTAGCCTGTCCAATTTGTGTTCAAAGTTTTTCTGTTTGGATAGAGTTTTGCAGGCCCTATGAAACGTCAAATACACACCAAACCCTTTCCTTCCTTGACTAACTTTGACATAGACATATTATAAGAGAATAATAAAAGTACTAATTGCTTTCGTTTTAAGTCCTGGTTTGTTTTCAGGAGAAAGATATTGGTTGGAAAAGTGGAAGATACAAAATTAAGGTGTAGGCTGGCCTTGATATAGCTATATTATTTTGTACTTCTATTTCTTCTTTAGTTTGCCAAAAGAAGTAATTACTAGAAGTTGTAATGCTGTATCATATTCAACCCTGCATACTCGATCACTCCTCACCTTAGAAAAACATTTCTTCACCATTTAAATATTTCTAAGAGTTAAATGCCCGGATAGTCCATGTGGTTTGCCATTTTTTCTCCTTTATTCCTAACTTTTTAAAATTACAGCTATAGTCCCCAACTTTTCAATTTTCGTTCCTAGATAGTCCCTAGGCCTAAAATCAATTAGTTTTCTCAATTAAAAGTGTGTGAAATGACATAAATATCCTTTACTTAAAACATTAAAAAAAATATATTATTTATTTATTCAATCAAGTGGGGCCCACCACCATTATCTTTATCAACCCAACCCACCCCGCCCCACCCCACCCACTTCATCTTCCACACTCCTCATCATCTCCACCTTTCACCACCACCATTCACCTTTCACCACCATACCACCACCACTTGATTAAATAAATAAAGAGTGTGCCTATTGGCACACCAAACCCTAGCAAAATTAGGGTTTATCTACGCTGCGTATTGGTCAATACGCAGCGTATAGGGTTACCCTTATACGCTGCGTATTGACCAATACGTAGCGTAGATGGACCATAGATCTCAGTGCCTGATTACCAATCATTGCACAGAAAACAATGTGCCATACGCTGCGTATTGGTCAATTTTGGGGTCATTTAAAACTGATGCAAATTTGGGGTCATTTAGGTAGGTTTGAAGTGTCAATTTTTTGCCAGGTTTCTATACGCTGCGTATTGAGCAATACGTAGCGTATAACTAGGGACCTTTTTTGTAAATTTATGAAACTTCAGGGACCATATTTGTCAGTTTTCGAAAATTTAGGGACCTTTTTCTAAATTTTCGAAATACCAGGGACCATTTGTGTAATTTACGAAATATCAGGGACCATTTTTATAAATATATCAAAAAAGCAGGGACCATTTGTGTAAATATATAAAAAAAAGGGGAAAAAGGGGGTCTTCATTTAAGAACCGGCCCTTGCAAGACTCGAACTCATGACCTCTCGTTTAGAACCGCAACGCCTTAACCAGTTTATCCTCTGTCCAGAGCTGTTAGAATATGAAACTTAATTTTTATATGTAGTAGCTATCCTATACGCTGCGTATTGACCTATACGTAGCGTATATGGACACTTATATACGCTGCGTATAGGTCAATACGCAGCGTATTTGAACACTTATATACGCTGCGTATAGGTCAATACGCAGCGTATATAACCTTCTGAATTTTAATTGCACACAGAACCTGTTATATTCCAGAACCTGTTAAATAACCTGATATATTCCAGAACCATATCGATACAACAAAACATGTTATATAACCTGCCATAATTTTATATGTACACCACAATATAAAAGTTTGTGCATACATAACAAAATGATATATACAAGAGTTTGATATATACAATAAAAGTTTGTGAATACATAACAAAATGATAAAATACTACTACTGCTGCTCCTGGTGCTGCTGCTGCTCCTGCTGCTGCTGCTGCTTCTGCTGCTGCTGATCCCATTCCGCATCCGTAATGAAGGGTAGTGGAGGTAACCCGTCATGCTGTCGCTGCTGCTGCAGCGCCGCAACCACCCACTCCAACAGATAATTGTTTCTTTCAGATAACCGAAGCTGCCGCTGATATGATGGGTCAGCACCGGGCCAAACATGGCGTGGGAACTGAGGCGCCCCTGGTGGTCCACGCGGCGGTGGTGGCTGCGGAATGACGACGGCCGGCTCATACGGCTCCGGCGGCTCCGGATCGTGCGGGGGATAATACGGAGGGAACTCCGCCGGCAGCTGTTTAAGCTGATATTGCGTGCCGTCCTTGTTCTTAAACCGCTTCCCGTCTGGGAAGTCTTTGGTAAAGTGCATTCCGGATATAACATTCTTCGCCATCCGCTTCGGCTGTGCCGGTGGACCTACATTGTCGCGGTCAGTCTCCGGATGATAGCCCAACGAAAGGGCTATCCTAGTCACGTAGGCTCCGCCGAATAACAATCCGCGCTCTTGTCGATGATGCGCGGAGGCGAAGTATTGCGCCAACCCGTGGGCGAGAGCGCACGGCCTCTTGTATAAGAGGCAATATAAGAAAAATAAATCGCCACTGGTGCACCACTCCTTGCTTTTGTTTCGAGCAGTGATCGAAGTGGAAATCATTTTGTGTAAATACCTGCACAAAAGGAAACCAGTCAGTAAATAATAATCAGACGACATCGACTAAGATCGTCGTTAAATAATATTTTTTTATTATTTAGTCGACGTCGTCCGTAAGGCGCGTACCGGCCTAACGAGCGTCGAAACTAAGTCCGTCGTTAAAATATATATTTTTTTTATTGTTTAGTCGAAGTCGAACCGTAAGGCGCGTAGGTCTCTAACGAGCGTCGAAACGGAGATCGTCGTTAAAGTATAAAACTTCGATCTTAGTTTCGACGCTCGTTAGGGACCTACGCACCTTACGGTTCGACTTCGACTAAACAATAAAAAAAATATATATTTTAACGACGGACTTAGTTTCGACGCTCGTTAGGCCCGTACGTGCCTTACAGACGACGTCGACTAAATAATAAAAAAATATTATTTAGTCGACGTCGTCCGTAAGGCGCGTACGGGCCTAACGAGCGTCGAAACTAAGTCCGTCTTATATTTTAACGACGGACTTAGTTTCGACGCTCGTTAGGCCCGTACGCGCCTGATCGTCGTTAAATAATATTTTTTTATTATTTAGTCGACGTCGTCCGTAAGGCGCGTACGGGCCTAACGAGCGTCGAAACTAAGTCCGTCGTTAAAATATATATTTTTTTTATTGATTAGTCGAAGTCGAACCGTAAGGCGCGTAGGTCCCTAACGAGCGTCGAAACGGAGATCGTCGTTAAAGTATAAAACTTCGATCTTAGTTTCGACGCTCGTTAGGGACCTACGCGCCTTACGGTTCGACTTCGACTAAACAATAAAAAAAATATATATTTTAACGACGGACTTAGTTTCGACGCTCGTTAGGCCCGTACGCGCCTTACGGACGACGTCGACTAAATAATAAAAAAATATTATTTAGTCGACGTCGTCCGTAAGGCGCGTACGGGCCTAACGAGCGTCGAGGCCCGTACGCGCCTTACGGACGACGTCGACGAAATAATAAAGAAATATTATTTAGTCGACGTCGTTCGTAAGGCGCGTACGGGCCTAACGAGCGTCGTTAAATAATATTTTTTTATTATTTAGTCGACGTCGTCCGTAAGGCGCGTACGGGCCTAACGAGCGTCGAAACTAAGTCCGTCGTTAAAATATATATTTTTTTTATTGTTTAGTCGAAGTCGAACCGTAAGGCGCGTAGGTCTCTAACGAGCGTCGAAACGGAGATCGTCGTTAAAGTATAAAACTTCGATCTTAATTTCGACGCTCGTTAGGGACCTACGCGCCTTACGGTTCGACTTCGACTAAACAATAAAAAAAATATATATTTTAACGACGGACTTAGTTTCGACGCTCTTTAGGCCCGTACGCGCCTTACGGACGACGTCGACTAAATAATAAAAAAATATTATTTAGTCGACGTCGTCCGTAAGGCGCGTACGGGACTAACGAGCGTCGAGGCCCGTACGCGCCTTACGGACGACGTCGACTAAATAATAAAAAAATATTATTTAGTCGACGTCGTCCGTAAGGCGCGTACGGGCCTAACGAGCGTCGAAACTAAGTCCGTCTTATATTTTAACGACGGACTTAGTTTCGACGCTCGTTAGGCCCGTACGCGCCGGATCGTCGTTAAATAATATTTTTATATTATTTAGTCGACGTCGTCCGTAAGGCGCGACGGGCCTAACGAGCGTCGAAACTAAGTCCGTCGTTAAAATATATTTTTTTTTATTGTTTAGTCGAAGTCGAACCGTAAGGCGCGTAGGTCCCTAACGAGCGTCGAAACGGAGATCGTCGTTAAAGTATAAAACATCGATCTTAGTTTCGACGCTCGTTAGGGACCTACGCGCCTTACGGTTCGACTTCGACTAAACAATAAAAAAAATATATATTTTAACGACGGACTTTGTTTCGACGCTCGTTAGGCCCGTACGCGCCTTACGGACGACGTCGACTAAATAATAAAAAAATATTATTTAGTCGACGTCGTCCGTAAGGCGCGTACGGGACTAACGAGCGTCGAAACTAAGTCCGTCTTATATTTTAACGACGGACTTAGTTTCGACGCTCGTTAGGCCCGTACGCGCCTTACGGACGACGTCGACTAAATAATTAAAAAAATTATGTTTAAAAAAATAAATCTGTTTAAAAAAAATCTTTTAAAAAAATTCTGTTAAAAAAATCTGTTAAAAATCTGTTAAAAAATTCTGTTAAAAAATATTCTGTTTAAAAAAAATTCTGCTTAAAAAAATCTGTTAAAAAAAATTCTGTTTAAAAAAAAAACAGTTTTCTGTTTAGAAAAAAAAAACAGCGTGGGTTTAAAAAATCTGTTAACTAACGTACCTGTGAAGTGGATCCTTAATCGTCGTAACCCTCCCCTTGGATTGCTGGTGGTCCCACTGACCCATGTCCGCGATCAGAGCCCAAAACCCTAAAAGCATGGGTTTATCAACAATTACCAACCCCTGTTTACACGAATGTTTATTAAACGTTAAATTAATATTAAATCTTAAATTTTATTTATTAAAATAATAATAATAACAATACAAAATTTGTGTTAAACGTACCGTCCTATATAGATCCGTAGCGATCTCAGCCTCCGTATACAAACCGCTATGCACCGCAAAGTCTGCAAGTGACATAGAACGCGCCTGGCCAGCCATGCGAAACGAAACCTCGGCCGGCTGCTCGGGGTCCACAGCCTCATTTGGCCGACGAGGATGAAACTCGAACGACGACAGGAACTCGATCACTATCTCCCTGTAGCTCGGCGTAAACGCTAGCTCAAACAGTCGATCCCACGGTGAATCACGGGGAACAAACTCCCGCGCCCAATCTTCCGCCCCGAGCTCCCGGAGGGTTTTCCAAGAAACCGCAAAATGGGCACCGACGTGCATCTTCCGAAGCTTGTCGCAACGGAGAGCAGCGTCGGACTCCGGAGGAAACTCCAAATACGGGTGATTCAGGAGAGGATCCGCCGGTGGACGCTTCTGCTTTTGCGGCTGCTCCGGATTAATTTCTTCTATTTCCATTTCAGCATCCATCTTTCTCGTCCTGAAAACCAAAAAATTTATTAGATAAACCAAGTTGTACCTGTTTTGAGATCGTGTTATAACTTATAAGTAGCATGTAGAAGTAACCGAAATATAGGCGTACATGTTATTAAACTAAGAAGTATTCGGTTTAGCGCCCCGCAACGTGTGCGGCGCATAACACTAGTATACCAACAAAATGTAAGTTAAAGTGGCAAAACTCAACCAATCAACAAAATATAAGTTCTAGTGGCAAAACTCAATAAATAAGATAAGGACAAGTGCAGAACGGGTTTCGGGTCGGGTCGGGTCCGGGTCAGAACGGGTTTCGGGTCGGACCGGGTCAGTTTTTTTTTTTTTTTTTTTGGTTCCTGAAGTTTTTTTTTTTGCGCCTGCTGTTCCCAGTGCTTTAAAAAAAAGCTAGTAAACAAACACATATTTTTGTAAAGAGCAAACACAGACGATTGAGAAGACTTGTCCGTTTAAGTGTTCATGTACATAGCACTTAAATGAACGAATACAAAGCGTCAAAGCCAATTTATATTCGTTTACAACCTTAATAATGGTCACCTGTACTCCTAAATACAAAGGCCATATACACATTCAGTTTGATTGTCCAAAATTCTAGGAAACAAAACCAAGATTAGCAATGAAATCATGCAGGATAACAATAATTCAGTTTGATAATCACAGCTTCACACACAAACAATAACACATGCAGGATAACAAACAGAAAATCCCCAACATAAAATTCAATTTTCATTTCAAACAATTCAGCAACTTCACATACAAACATCAAAAATAACTTGAAACAAAATCAAATTTAACAAACCCTAATCACTAACCAAACCCTAATCACTAACCAAACCCAAACTTACCTAAAAAAACATCTAATTTACGGATAAAATACAAAAAAAAATCATAATTACTTGAATAGGTTGACCAAATACCTGTTTTATACTTCGAATTCGGGTCGTATACGGTCGAATAAGCCTGGTCGCCTCTCTTCTTTGTCCGTTTTTGTGCGTATTAAGATTTGGGGAAGAACAGAGCTGCGTAGGTATTTCCCTGATTTAAATCAGTACCTCTACGCAGCGTAGAGATCCCTACGAGGCGTATAAGAATAATCAGTTTACCATTTTACCCTTCTGTTTTGGGGCAATACGAGGCTAACAATAAGGGTAAAAAAGTCATTTACGAAGGCCATCAAAGCTGCGTATGGATCTCTACGCTGCCTTGTACTATTATTATTATAATTAATATTATTATTATTGTTATTATTATTATTAATATTATTATTATTATTATTATTATTATTATAATTAATATTATTATTATTATTGTTATTATTATTATTAATATTATTATTATTATTATTATTATTATTATTATTATTATAATTATTATTATTGTTATTATTATTATTATTATTAATAATTATTATTATTATTATTATTATAATTATTATTATTATATTGTTATTATTATTATTATATTGTTATTATTATAATAACAATTATTATAATTATTATTATTATTATTGTTATTATTATTATTGTTATTATTATTATTATTCTCCTGAAACTTACAGAGGCTGCGTAGAGCTCCATACGCAGCATAGACAAAGGTTGTAAAATGACATTTTTACCCTTACAATTAGCCTCGTATTACCCCAAACACAAGGGCAAAATAGTAGTTTAACATGTATAGGTTTTGAAATTTTGGTTTGGGGGGAAATTGTCCGCCTTTTAAATACGCAGCGTATGGATCCATACGCTGCCTTTGTCGATGCTCATTTTACTGTTTTGCCCTTGTGTTGAGGCAATACGAAGCCAAAAACAGGGGCTTTTTTGTCCTTTGCACTACATACGCTGCGTAGGGATCCCTACGCAGCGTATATAAAGTTCCACTTTTTTTTCTTTTGTGTTTTCCTTTGATAAATAATACAAAAATATGAATAAATTATAAAATTTGAAAATGATACAAACTTTATAAATTAAAAAAATCCGTACAATTCACAAAAATACAAGTTTCCGGTTAATCTTCGATTTCATTTATACTCGGTTCTCTGTCTTTGTCTGCGTTAGGATTGATTAACTTGTAGTAGTGCTCTAACCGCGGTCTATACATTTCTTCCCACCGTTCCGCAGCTATTGATCGATGTGTCGACCACAACGGGTTCACTAAAGGCATGGGGTGGTCTCCTTCCAACTTAGCATGTATGAAGTGTCCCCCGTCAACATGTACGAGCGTTATCGCTTGAGGTCGTGGATCTAGTGGGGCATCCCTTAATGGGAAGATGGTAGTGCTCCATTCGATGCTTAGCAGGTGGACGACAATATTATACCTTTGCGCTACGAGAAGCCCTACTTGGGGCATTTCCATCCAGTGACTTGGACCGCACGCTTTCAATGAATTCCATCCGATGCTCTTACGTATTCGTTCAAAGTCTCCTTTGTTATATGTTTCGAATACATGCTTCCAACGCGCCTCGTTATGGCCAATCTCCAGTAGTAAATCTCTTCGAATATTGGGCCATGCGTGTTCCAGAAAACCTAATCCGACAGCCACAGACCTGTACCCACAATGACCGTCTGGGATCACATCTTGTATACGCGATATGTAAGAGTGAAACTCTGAGGGAATTTGATCCTTAAACCTCTCAATGCTTAACAAGTGCTCGTCCCCCTTCATTAATGGAAAACCGTTATCATCCCGTGTCTCCTTCTTTTTTAACTCGTTGAACTGTTTCGTTGCGTTTTAGGTTTTTCAGACTTTCTAACCGAACCAGTTCCACGAGAGCCCTCTGACGGTACGTATGAGCTGTGTCGGGGTAAAGCGTACCTATGTTTGGGGGAAGCGGTATATACGTTGCTGTCCTCGCCATAGGAGCTGTGTCTCGCAGCTTCGTCTAACCTCGCAGCTTCATCTAGCCTTTCTTGTACTTTCTTTAATGTAGGCCGACCGCGAGTATTTTGCTGGACGATCGGTGGTTTCTTGGTTGATGATTTCGGGTTGAAGACCGCTTTTATCTTTGAAAGCAAACTCTTTTGCTGAACGGGGGACTGCGCCTCTAAATGTTGCCGCACATTATTTAGCTCTGCTACAACATCGACCTCCTCGTCTACCAGTTTACACGGGAGCAAGTCAAGCTTACGCCAGAATACATCTATGTCGTCGAGTTGTATAATACGCCCTGCACAGTTAAGTTAATACGGTGTGAGAAACAGCTAAATCGTACAAAATAACAAAAGGTTTGTAGTTTTAATATTTTTTACCTGTCTGTTTGTAGTTTTCCAGCCTACAAGCACACGGCAATCCATTGCTAAGCCACATATGGCAACCACATGATGCGTTAAGTTTCCGCAACACCTCCATCTTCCTCAATAGCTCTTTTTCCAGCAAATCAAGTGCTTCATGGGAAACCTTTCCACGTAGGTTGTCCAACATTCGTTTTCTGTGGTGGTTCATCGTTTTTTCGATGCTCTCAGTGAAACTTTTTTGTATTTCATCGTACTGAGTTTCAACTATATCAATGACGCATCTTGCTATTCGCTCCAATGAACTCCCGCGCGTAATGTATCTTTTTAAATTTGCGTGCTGGCTCTCAACTCTGTTGGTGGTGCGCTGACCAAAGTTGCGACACTTATCGGTCCACGCATAAACGAACATTTCTTTATAGTCTTTGAGCCAGTTTTCATAGAGGTAATCATAGACACCTGCAAAAATAAAATAATGAAATGTAAAAGCGTGTGTAAAATATAATAGATTGGGTGAGTCGTTTGTTGAAGGAACACTTACTTTCTCGGTTGGCAACCACGAGTCGGTTATACATTTTCTCCAAGTTGTACTTGTACATGGGCTCTGATGAAGATTCGCACAATCTATTCCAGTACGACATAAATTCCCACCAATCTTCTTTATCGAACCCTTTCTTGCAATTTCTAGCTATATTTTGTTGGATGTGAAAGTGGCATAGAAGCCTGGTTGCGTTCGGGAATACTTTAGAACACGCTTTAATTAGGGCAAGCTCCCTATCCGTGACTATCACACGCGGCATCATACATTCATGCAATATTGACTTGATCCGCTCAAGCACCCACACGTAGTTACCCCTTCGTTCTTTACAAATAACGGCATGTGCTATACAAAAAGACTTCGCAGTCGACGTCATACCCACAACCTGGACAAATGGCATGTTGTAGAGGTTTGTTTTGTAGGTCGCGTCGATCAACATCACGTGCGGGAATGCACGCCACATAGTGATTGAATACGGATGAACAAAGAAAATCTCTGTTACGACATCTGTTTTGGGTTCCTGTCGGGTGTCGTAAATGAATCGGTGGTCGTGCAGCAGGCTTTCCAGTGCCTGAATAGGATTCTTTCCGTCCATTATTGTCGCTCTAATTTTTTGTACCGCATTTTGCACGTCTTTCTGAACGTGCAGGCTGTCGGGGAACTGCTTTCTTAGGGTTTGAAATATGATACGTGGCTCCATGTTTTGAGCAGTTAGCTGCCCCACTAGCTTGTATTCGGCTTTAGTAAATCTTCGCACAAAAGCGTGGCCCAACAGACTCGTCGTAGGTTCGTGGTTATGGTTCGCACAGTCCACTTTTAACTCCCACGTGTCATTCGTCACGTCCCGGATGGCGAGTAATGAAAATGAGCAACCGATTTTTTTGCTACCTGCTTTCCTAACTGTTGCTTTACTACGGTGCTCACCACTACGGTCGCACACAAGCCATACCATCCCAGCAGTACCGCCAAAATTTTTTGATCGGCGGGTAACAATTACGTAACCATACTTCTTTCCCGTTTCTTGTACCCAATTCTTCAAATCAGTTAGAGACATGAAACACTAAAAAAAAGTTACGTTAATAATAATAATAATAACAATAATAACAATAATAACAATAATAACAATAATAACAATAATAACAATAATAACAATAATAAAAATAACAATAATAATAATAACAATAATAATAATAATAACAATAATAACAATAATAACAATAATAACAATAATAATAATAACAATAATAACAATAATAACAATAATAATATTAACAATAATAACAATAATAATAATAATAATAACAATAACAATAATAATAATAATAAAAATAATAACAATAATAATAATAATAATAACAACAATAATAATAATAATATTAACAATAATAACAATAATAATAATAACAATAATAATAATAATAATAACAATAACAATAATAATAATAACAATAACAATAACAATAATAATAATAACAATAATAACAATAATAATAATAATAAAAATAATAACAATAATAATAATAATAATAATAATAATAATAACAATAATAACAATAATAATATTAACAATAATAACAATAATAACAATAATAATATTAACAATAATAACAATAATAATAATAATAATAATAATAATAATAATATTAATGTGATACCTCATTTATTTGAAACGGATTGCCCAGGGTAGATGGTTCATAAAGTGATGTATCGTATCCACTGTATCCACCTTCACCCACGTATCCACTGTAACCACCTTCACCCCCATATCTATCGTATCCACTGTATCCACCTTCACCCACGTATCCACTGTAACCACCTTCACCCCCATATCTATCGTATCCACTGTAACCACCCTCACCCCCGTATCCACTGTAACCACCTTCACCCCCGTATCCACCCTCACCCCCGTATCTACTGTAACCACCTTCACCCCCATATCTATCGTATCCACTGTAACCACCTTCACCCCCGTATCCACCTTCATCCCCGTATACCCCGTAACCCGGATACGATTGCTGCGTTGGGTAATATGTTTCATCAACAGGTGCATTCTCAGCACCGTATCCACTTTGTTGCACGTACGGAGATTCATACCCGTATCCGTAATCTGGATACACTTGATGCGCCGGGTAATTTGGTTCATCAACAGGTGGAGTGGGAGTCTTGTTCAAGTCTGGCAACTGTGTTTTTTGATCAACGGGGACTCCAGACACAACCTCCTCCTCCTCCTTGGCAGCATTTGCTCCCCATGTGTCGTTAGAATAGCGCTTACCGAAATAATTATCGGTCCAAAATGATGACATTTTAACAAGATTGAACAAAAAACGGAACAAATGATGTGTAAATTGCTTACTGAAGAGGAAGATGAAAAAGAAAGCAGTAGGCAGTGAATTCGAATTGTGAACAGATGGATAAATAGACTTTCACGTGACAGTTCAATAGGCAGCGTATTGCCCTCTACTCCCCGTATTACTTTATTCACGTGCCTGGACAACATCGTATCGATGTCAAATCAGTCTGACATACGCTGCGTATTGACCACTACGCAGCGTATAGGGTTACATCTATACGATGCGTATTGATCACTACGCACCCTATGTCAGACTGATTTGACCATGGTACTAGGTTTGACTGTCTGGTTGTGTCCCTACCATTAACATACGCTGCGTATTGATCAATACGCAGCGTATAACCTAACTAGTGTATATATATAATTAAGTTTCATATTCTAACAGCTCTGGACAGTGGATAAACTGGTTAAGGCGTTGCGGTTCTAAACGAGAGGTCATGAGTTCGAGTCTTGCAAGGGCCGGTTCTTAAATGAAGACCCCCTTTTACCTCTTTTTTGATATTTTTACAAAAATGGTCCCTGAGATTTCGTAAATTTATACAAATGGTCCCTGGTTTTTCGAAAATTTACAAAAAGGTCCCTAAAGTTTCGAAAACTTACAAATATGGTCCCTGAAGTTTCATAAATTTACAAAAATGGTCCCTGTTTATAAGCTACGTATTGCTCAATACGCAGCTTATATAAACCTGGGAAAAAAATTACACTTCAAACCTACCTAAAATGACCCCAAATTTGCATCAGTTTTATATACGCCGCGTATTGACCAATACGCAGCGTATAGAAACTTTGTTTTCTGTGCAATGATTGGTAATCAGGCACTGAGATCTATGGTCTATATACGCTGCGTATTGACCAATACACAGCATATAGGGTTAACCCTATACGCTGCGTATTGGTCAATACGCAGCGTATATAAACCCTAAGTGTGCAGATAGGCAAAGCGAGTATCTAGATAGTGAGAGCCTAAATAAATTATATATTTACAATTACCGGATCGATCACTTCTCTTGGGCTGAAGTCGTTGGGTCAAACGGGTCAGCTTCTTTTCAGGGATGGAGTCAAAGGCCTCAGTATGTTAAGTTCTAGGAGAGTTGAGAACATCATTCTCATGATGGGTATTATTATTATTAGGACGAATCGCCTCTCGAAACTGTGTGGTCCGAAGAACGCGAATGTGTTCTGTTGAAGCAGCGGTTGAAAATGTTTCACGCTAAAGCTGTGTTGAAAAACATAAATGAAATCCCGTAAGCGTTTTGATTTTACATATTGGAGTTGCATTTGTTTATATTGATATTGAGTGTTTTGATGTTTATGAGCGTAGATCTCCTGTTAATGATGTTGTTAACAAAGAAATGAGGATTTTGATCATGTTTCGTTGAAACAACAACATAGAATGTTGCTATCAAGGTCATACTCTATAGTTAATTAATTATAGATTTTTTTTTTTGTTGTACATTGATTTTACCTGATTATCTCACAAAATTTTCATGTGTATTTGCAGGGAAGCTGTTCGGCCGAACAGGCCAGCTATGGAGGTAATTGTTTGTTATTTAGATCTTTTTTTTGTTATATTAGCTGATTGGATAATGTGATTTAGTTGTGTCATGTAGTATGTAATGTAGTATGTATGTGTGCTTTACTTTATTGTGATTTTGTGATTAGTGAAGTGATGGGAGTTCCTTGGTTGGTTAGTTTGAGAGTTGAAATGATGTAGCCTTTTTTAGTAGGCAAACACTCCAAGAATTTGAGAAGGGAAAACAAGAACTTTTGGGGCAATTTTCTGTATATTTCTCAAAGCAAATTACATCAATTTAAATATGCAGTGGATTAGAGCACATGATGCCCATGATCCTTATTCCTAGGAGACATGCATGCAACTACCTACCATGCTCCCACTACTATCATGCATAACTACCTTAACAATTAAATAACAAATGTAATACTAAAAATAAATGAACTGGTCTTCCGAATATTATGCTCCCACTTTGTAAATTCAGTCCAACAATGGCTGGTAGCTTGTGACTTCTTTTGGGCCCGACGGGGTCTAGTTTTGCCATCGCGTATTCGAGCATCGAGGACTTAGCTGGTAGTATCGGTTTTGTGAGTATATATGTCGTGTATCCCGTTTATGTATGTAGGAATTCGTAGCACTTTTAATCTATTATGCTATTACATATCAAACATGTATACTCGCCAATACTTTTGTATTGACATTATTTTAACGTATGTTGCAGGTTAGATCGCAGGCTATTTCAAACTAAGCTAGGAAGTCTAGAAACTCAACTAAAATCTTGGTTGTCGGATTTGTATTGTTCAAGAGAACATGTAATCTGTGATGACGTATGTGATTATAATTGTTTATTAGTATGGGATAATGAACGCATTAATTATTGTCGCAAAATAGTTGTTATGGATTCTCCTGAGCAATCTGATTCGCCTAGTGCCGCGCCCCGATGATTCCGCCATCGGTTGGGGTGTGAGAGCGCCAGTTTGAGAAGTAGAAGGCTTAACTGTGGAAGGGATGAGGAGTCGAGGTAGGCCCAATATGACCTGGGACGAACGAATTAGGAAAGATTTGCTAGAGTTACACCTCTCTGTGGACATGGTCAATGATAGGGGTTTATGCAGACGTAAGATTAAGGTTAAGGACTTTTAGGAGTGGGTTCTTTAGGTCTGAGCATTGGGGTAGAGGCTTAGTTTTCCTTATGGTCTAGGCGTTTTTTTTTTTTCATATACGCTTACATGGGGGTCTTGTGGTTCGAAATATCTATTCTATTTCACTATGTTACCTTTCCAACACTTCTTGTTATTTAGTAACTCTCTGTTTCTAGATTTGTTTAGTTTCTTGCTTGCCTACTATCTGTCTTTTTGTGTTGGAGGTCTCTCTAGAAGCAGTCTCTCTATTCTTATGAATATAGGTAAGGTGTGCTTACATCTCAACCTCCTCAAACCTTGCAAATAACTTTGCTATTTGTGGGATTGTGGGATTTAGTGGGTACAATTGATTGATTGATTGATTGTTGTTGTTGTTGTTGTTATGTTGACTAAAATCGATGTCAAATTTTGTATTATTATATTATTCAGACGTAAAAATGGACGTTATCTATCCGGTAAAGTTATTCTACAAATACTTATAAAATTAAAAAAGTGTAAAAAAACTAAACAATTGCTAAATATAACACAATGTCGAGCAAAATATAACACAATATCCAAGAAAAAACACAAAATAAGTCACATAAAAGACACAATGTCACAAATATAGAAAATACACAATGATAAACAAAATGTTGTAAACAAAAAGTTTAAAAATCTACAAGCCGAACATCTAAAAACAAAACCCTAAAATCTCACATCATAGAGTCTGATCACCGGTTCCAATGCCTCTTGAATGAGGTTAATGAGAGTCTATTTGATACCATTTTTAGGACTTCATATTTTTAAAAGACTTTTTATTTCATCCTAACACATATCTATAGAGGTAAGATCAAATAAAAATATTATTTTGCCTAAGTAGGATGAGAAGTAATCTTAACCATTCATTTTTCAAATCAATGGTTAATATGAAAATGTAGAAAAAAGGAGGAGTGCAAGGGTATCTTGGGAAAAATCCTATTTATGGACTTTATCTTTCCACATGCAAGGCACATGCATATTCCATCCCCATTTTTTAAACGTTCATAATTTTTTTATACGCAATTATTTTTTCATAAAAATTTCACCGTAAAACCGAGCGTTTTTTATCTTTAATTTGAGTACCATATTGCTATATAAAATATGAAGAATAAAAAAACTCACTAAAATGTGTTGTATTTCTATGTTGTATAACATTTTTTTGTGCTAGATTTTTGTACTATATTTTTGTGCTAAATTTTTTGTCTTAAATTTTTTTTCTCAATTTTTGTGCTGGATTTTTTTGTACTACATTTTTTAGGTGAATTTTTTCGTGCTATGTTTTTTGTACTATATTTTTTTGTAGTACATTTTTTGTGCTATATTTTTTGTACTAGATTTTTGTGCTAGATTTTTTGTGCTAGATTTTTTGTACTAGATTTTTTGTGCTAGATTATTTTGTACTAGTTTTTTTTTTGTTGTATTTTAAAAAAAAAAAAGAGGTGTCACATGTAATCATCACATTTATTCTTAGGCTACTTAGGCAAAATCCACTTTTTAGTGGATCCTTCCCCATATCTATATGCAGTTAGTTTTATATAAAAACAACTAAAATATAGGGGTATAATGCAAATTTAGAATCAGGGTTTAATCCCTACGTTCTCAACTATATATATCACAATTAACTTCATCAGGATTCAGGGCCGCCGTTCAAAAAAAAATGTTATCACGACCGCCGCTGCCTGACATAATCGAGTTTGTTAAAAGTTTTGGTGTTTTCGTTCTTCAATGGACATCAATAACATGTTGATCTCTCTCGGTGTATCCGGGGCGGATCATAACATGTTGATTGTCCATAGGGAAATCACTCTGTCTGTCAGGTATGGGAAAATTAAAATCTCGTGTATCCTTATTAATTTTTTTTTTTTTTACATTCTGAATATGTAGGATGGTTCAGATGATTACTTATAATTTGATTTATGATGAGAATGCAGTGCAGAAAAATAGACTAATGGTAATAATTTTGTATTTTATGTATTTGAATAAAGGGTTCAATTTAGGAGTTATGGTCTACCACATGGTAGGCAATGGGGAAACCGACAGTCTGCTGCAGCAAGGAGGATTAGAGCTCTGGAAAGGAGAGCCGAAGAACTGCGAGATCACACAAACGCACCTAAAGGAATCATGAAAATCGAGAAAAGTATGTTGAAAATCGTTACTTGAGAAGAAGAAGTTGATGAAAATTTAGAAGCGAAGCGCGAAATGTGATCGCCAGTTCTACGAATTAGCAACTGCACCTTTTTAGATTATCAATTTAAAGATGTTATGAAGAGTTTTTGGATGAGTAGCTTCTAGTTGCTTTCTACTCCAGTTGATTAGTTATAATTTGATTTATGATGGGAATGCAGTGGTGAAAAGTAGACTAATGGTATGATCAAGATGTCTTACTCCAGTTGTCATGGGTTTGCAATGAAAGGATTTGGACACCCTTCAAGACGCCTCGTATAGACCTATACGAGGCGTATAGCCTTTTTCAATTTCCAAGAGAATCTCTGATTATGTCATATTTTGTCTTATTTGCCTCGTATACGCCTCGCCTATACTGGGCGTCTAGGGGAAAAAAGACCATTTAGCCCCTGATTTAGGCCTATACTGGGGTAAATTGGTCTTTTTTGCCTCTCTTATATGCCTAGTATAGGCCTATACTAGGCGTATATAAGGGTTTTTTTTTTTTTTTTTTTTTTTTTTAACAAACATTTTAACAATAATAATCGTTTTAGCAAAACTTTTATACAAAAACAAGTTTTTTTATTTTAAATAATTAATATTAGGACCCCTCGTTGGTTTTTTTTTTAGTTGAAAAATGGATGTTTTGGTAGGAAAATTTGATTGTTTTTGGAGGGTGATGTTTTTTGAGTAAAAAAATGGGTGTTTTGGTCGGGTAATTTGAGTTGTTTTTTTAAAAAAAGTTTTATTGTTTTTGTATAAAAGTTTGCTAAAACGATTAATATTGTATAAAATGTTTGTTAAAAAAAAAAACCCTTCAAGACGCCCAGTATAGGGCTATACTGGGGCTATACGAAGGGTCCAAAAGACCATTAAACCCCTGAATTGCCCCCAGTATAGGCCTAATTCAGGGCTATAATGGTCTTTTGGACCCCTCGTATACGCCCAGTATAGCCCTATACTGGGCGTCTATTATTATTTTTTTTGTTTTCTTTTTTTAATATTTAAAATGAAAAAACAAAAAAAAATAAAAATAGACGCCCAGTATAGGGCTATACTGGGGCTATACGAAGGGTCCAAAAGACCATTAAACCCCTGAATTGCCCCCAATATAGGCCTAATTCAGGGGTATAATGGTCTTTTGGTCCACATAGACGCCCAATATAGCCCTATACTGGGCGTCTTGAAGGGTTTTTTTTTGTTTTCTCTTTTTAAATATCAATAACACTAATATTAACTATAAAAAACTCATATTAATTATAATAACACTAATATTAATTATAAAAAAACTCATATTAATTATAATAACACTCATATTAATTATAATAACACTAATATTAATTATAAAAAACTCATATTAATTATAATAACCCTAATATTAATTATAAAAAAACTCATATTAATATCAATAACACTAATATTAATTATAAAAAACTCATATTAATTATAATAACACTAATATTAATTATACGATGCCTATACGAGACTTATACTATACTATACGATACGATATAACACGATTGCCTTATACAAGACCTATACGAGACTTATACTACACTATACTATACTATACTATACCATACGATATGATATGATACGATACAATACAATACGATATTAGACTATTGGATAAGATACAACACTCGTATAGGACTATAGGTGTGGTTTAAGTCCCGTTTAGGCCTATAGGCTTATACAAGACCTATATGGGACCTATACTAGACTTATACTATACACCATTTTTTTACTCAAAAAACATCACCCTCAAAAAACAATCAAATTACCCTACCAAAACATCTATTTTTCAACTAAAAAAAACCAACGAGGGGTCCTAATATTAATTATTTAAAATAAAAAAACTTGTTTTTGTATAAAAGTTTGCTAAAACGATTAATATTGTATAAAATGTTTGTTAAAAAAAAAAAAAAAAAAAAAAAAAAAAAAAAAAAAAAAAAAAAACCCTTCAAGACGCCCAGTATAGGCCTATACGAGGCATATAAGGGGCAAAGGGTCACATATGAGGCCTATACGAAGGGTCCTATACGCCCAGTATAGGCCTATACGAGGCGTATTGAAGGGGTCAAACCAGAAGTGACATGAGTCAGGCACTGATTTTGATGTAACCCTATACGCCTCGTATAGGCCTATACGAGGCAAAGGGTGTCTAAATAGGCAGATAAGGTGTCCAAATAGATTGACCCTTTCTAAAAGTCTTGAAAATGTGGGTAAATCCGAGACACCTCATTTGGCACCTAAGACAACTGGAAATCAGTAAAAGGAAACTGATGGCGACACATTTAAAAAGCAACCCACAAACCACAAGACTACCTTCGGTTTAACTCATCAGAATGGAGATGCCAATGTTAAGAGAGATACCAAATAGGAGGAAAGAGGTAATTAACTTTGCAACAAGAAAAGGCTAACAAACTGGTGAAACCAAAACAACGAAAGAGCCACAGGATTAGTTTAGACACGGAGTAATCATCACAAGATCTTCAAGAACTGAAATCGAAGAGACATGCCATTTACAGTTAGATCATCCAAGAACTGAAATCGACAATCAACTGGAGACTGGTTGCTTTCTTTTGAAAACATTTGATTGAAATGATATCATAGAAGAACAAAATGGGGAACATATTTATTGTTCATAGCATTTGGAATTTTTGTTTATACAGTCGCTTGATATATATACTAGTGTGTCTTTGAACTTTTTTTTTCTCCTAGCATATGATATACTCACAACAAGTACAATATTATCTAACACTACACTTGCAAACTTATTCAAAAATTAACCAAAGGTCCATTTAAAATCAAAAGAACTGCCTACAACTTCTAATCACTTCCCATGAACGGCAAAAGACTTAATGTTAACCGAGCTAGATTATGAATTTTATCATAAACAACCGAACACTTAATCACATGCATTGTGAAGTTGCTCAGGGCCACCTAGAAGCCCTTCGTACCTCCGACTTTTATTAGGTAGAAGTGTAAAGTAGGAAGTAACCCCACATTATGTATTAGGTAGAAGTGTGAAGTAGGAAGTAATCCCACATGACTAGTGACTGAGGATATCAGTGTTCCCCGACCTTCCCTTCCGGATTTCTAGATGGTTGCATCACAACTCAGTAGCTAGAAAATAAGTGAACTTTCTTTAAATGAATCACCAAGTGGATTTAGGCTATGCAAATTTTCCTTGACGCCTTGACCCCACGCTCGTATACATTTTTCAGTTTCATTTCTTTTATAACTTGGCCGGCGACCACCTTATCATAGATTTTAATCCTAGAAACGCATATACGCAAATACATCAGCTGATATTGTTGTTGGATCAGGCCCCAATTAAACACTCACTAAACATACTATTTGGGACTATTCTGTGTATATAACTTGAAAGGATTTACACGAGAGATTGATTAAAATAACTACAATAGACACTTGCTTAAATAGCAAATCAAACAATAAAAAAACAACCCACGTCCAAGTCTCCATGACTTATTCCATTCCTCATGCATACTCTTCTGATTGCTCGGTCTACAAATCACACGTTCACATCCCATAAAACTCACTCAATATTAGACCACTTATGTACCATGTGACTAATATAAAACCCAGCTAACCGGTATAATTGTTCTACCCGACCAGAACCGACCCGAAATCAAATCGATTAACCCAACAATCACCCTCTTAATCGGTTTATTCATACCACTTGTTCACCGCAGCACCAGATCGCTTTCTCGAACCATCACTCGGTCACGTCCAATGTCTTCTCGGTTCAACCCGAATCAAGTCCACCACACTTGCAACATCTTTCACCCCCGTAATCTTGATGTCAGTATTTTCTTCTTGCTAAACTTGCTACTCCACTTGCTTCTTGCGATGCGATACGAACACACGGCTTCGGTCTTCCTCTTTCTAACGTGAACACTTTTGGTCTTCGGTTCACGACTCAGTCTACTGTGAACTCTCGGTCTTTGGTCACAATCTCGGTCTTTGGTCACAATCTCGGTCATTCGGTCTAAACTTTCTTTCAATAAAAGCTTTCTTCGGTCTATCATGGTGCGAACCTCCGGTCACTGTCACACCTACGATCTCGGTCTAGTTGTCGCCGGTCTTTGTTGCAGCTTATCAGTCTCTCTTTCTTTGGCGAACCGCCGGTCTCGATTGCCTCCTTCGGTATACTTTTCTTCAAACTGTCGGTCTCTTGCGGCTTCTTCAGTCTCACACCATAAATCAATCTCCAGCCACGGTCTATTTCTTCTTTTCTCCCATCGGAACAAGCTTTCCGACAGCGGTCTTCAGGGCCGGCTCTATAGGCTTGGCAACCTAGGCACGGGCCTAGGGCCACCAAAAAATAAGGGCCTCCAAGTTTTTAAATTTATTTATATATACTAAATGTATGTATTAGGCCCAAATAAATACGTTTATTTCAAAATTAAACTGATTTTTCATTCAATGAGTCAAAAATAAATATTGTTTAGCAAACAAAGGTCAAGTTTCAAAACCCATTTCGCCTTGATTTCCAACTATTACAACACAACAACCATCAACCTAATCATCAATATTTAGCGGCCTAAAGCCCCTAAATACAGCCGCAATCATCGTTCCCACTTCCCATCGCAACCTGCTTTCAATTTCTAGGCTAGCGGCTATCACTAGACGAAAAAAGTAAGGGCAATCAACCATTGCGTTGGGATTGGAGGAGAGTTTATCGGCGAAATTAGGGCCCCTACTTCATAGTTTGCTTAGGGTCTTAAAAAACGTAGGAACGGCCCTGGCGGTCTTCCTATTACCGGTTCTTCTTCTCCGGCGACGATTGTGTTACTTTCATTCGGTTTGGTTGGCAGCGACCAGTGTCTTCTTTCTCTTTCTCGCGACGCTGCTACGGTCTTCTTTCTCATTCTTTCTGGTTGCAACGATTCTTTCTTTCTCATGCCGTTCACGACTTCTTTCTTCTTACTTTGTTGATTTCAACCAACCGTTCTTCTTTCTTTCTGTTTCGCTGACCTGGATAAGCCCTTTCTTTCTATGGATTAAATTTCATCTTTCTTCTTTCTTTTCGTTCTTCATCCCTAGAGCCTAAGGCTGTGCACATTTCTCGTCACCGAATCTCAAAATGAGTCTCAGGTATGATATTTTTGAAATAAAATAAATTATCCTTTTTTTGAAAATAGATATGTTTTATCTTTAGTTGAGGGACTATTGTTATTGAATGTTTCACTATGACAATCTATATGATTTTTTTTATGCGTTATAGGTGGTAGTGGTGGTATTATACAAAAGGAATAAAAAGGATACGAAGCACATATACTGTTTTATTTGTCATAGTTATGGGCATTATGCATCTGAATCAATGTAATGCCAATAAAGAAAGAACTTATGAAGCACACTTGGCAGAGAAACGTAATGAAGAGCATGCAACCATGGTGTTACTCAATGAAGAGAAACCCGTGATCATTTGCTTACAATTCATCTATTCAGCACACACAACTATACTAATGCCTATTTGTTGGACAAACTAAAATGCACTAACATGTAACATCCAAGGAACCTTATATGTAGTTCACCAGCATATTGAAACCCTCAGTTGTTTCATGTGGACTTTTTTCCCACATCTCCATTAATTATGCTTTGACACCTACTTTATGAACCTCTTGGTGGCAAAATGGCAAAGTATCTCAGCATGGCCAGACCCTTAAGGTGGGCGGGGAGGTCCACAGGCCAGGGGCGATATTTTGATGGGCACGTTATTTAAAAAAAAAACTCTGATATGTTTATGTAAAAATAAATAAATTAATATGGTATACCCATACAAAGACCAACATAGGCCCACTTACAAAACTATTATTATGGTTTAGATTAGTTACTAGCCCATTGGCATTAGGTTTATACCTTTAGTGAGCACAATACCCAATTTTGTTAAGGCCTAAGGGCACGTTTTTCGAACACGTTACATGAATTCTCAGGGCCGGCCTCTCAGACAGATGAAAAACATATCGTATTAACAACTTTTATAATACAAATCTATATTATGTATGCATTTTTAACTATAAAATATCCTTTGTCAATTAAACTATTTCTGGATATTGGTGGCTCATTAAATATAATATATCCCTCCTCACTTGTTGATACATATTGTGTGGATACGGCTCGGCTCGGTTCGACTCGGCTACGAAGTGAAGGCCGTAGTCAAGACATCATCCTGTCTTGACTCGGTATGCTTTTTACTTTGTATTGTTCGATGTACATGTAACTGCGTGGGTGCAGTATACATGTTAGTTTGTGTTTAGGTGTTGTCTGTTTGTTGTTTGGCCCAACATGTCTTAGCCTAAGAGACAAGTCCCCTTGGAGCCCAAGCCCAAACAAATGTGACGAAAACAACATGTGCGACGAAGACACTTGTTGGCGACAAAGACACTATGTGACGAAGACCAGATATGACGAAGACCCCATATGTGATGAAATCACTGGATTTAGTCGAGACCTAGGATGTTCGTCGCTGGGATTTCGTTGGCCACTTGATTTCGTCGACATGTTAGTATAAATACACAGACAACAGACAGAAACGGGTGTGCAAGTCTGAATAGATTTGAGAGCGACCACACTGTAACACACACACACTGAGAGTTTACAGAGACCATTTGTAAACACCGCATTGTAACCGTTTCATAGCATTAATACATTGAGTGTTAATCGTTGAATCTTGTGTCTTACGTGTTCGAAACTTGGTTTAACTTACCCGTTTGGATTCCGCACTCTCGGGTTTGTCGAAAAAAAAGGAATAGAGGTTGACTCGATCCTCCGGGTGGACCTACATCACTACTTCACCACGAATCTATGTAATCTATCAATAATCCCTTTAATGGTTGGTTTGAAAGACTTTCTCGCATGCAAATATGAGGGATCTTAGTCTACTTTCGGTAGTGGGTCATGGAATATATTATTATCCATTAATAACAACCAATCAATGTTCCATTCCACCCCATTCGATTTCTAGATGGTTGCATCACAACTCAATAGCAAGAAAATAAAGGATGGATTTTCTTTAAATAAATCACTAACAGGTCAATTTAGGTGATAAAATTTTTTTGTTGATGACTTGACCCCACACTCGCCATACACAATGTTTTGTTTCATTTCCTTTTTAACTTGTCCAACGATTAGCTTATCAATGATATTACCTTATCAACGATTACCTTTTGATTATGATCAATGTGTTGTAATTTGAGAGACTAGGGTTGTTTTTTGAAATATCATGATGTCGTTTAAGATAGGTATGTCGTTTACAAGATCTACAGATCTCGTTTGAAAGTCTGTAAACTTGAAAAACAATTCACAAACTGTTCTTGCGCAAATCGGTTAAACACATCTTCAAAAACGTTAATCGGGTGATGAAAACTACTCCAAATGGTTATTAACTTGGCCATTCATAGTACATCAATTATCAATCTATATATGGTTGTACTTGTTTAAACCTATACGAATATTGTATCAACCGAGAAACCTTATATGATGTTCACCAGCGTAATGAAACCGGTAGTTTCTTGTGGACTTTTTTCCCCACATCACAATTACATTTCAACCGAGAAACATTTTTTTTCTATTTTTCAAAAAAAAAAAAACTTATCTTTTTTTTTCATTAAATTGTTGGCAAGTTCTCATAATAGTGACTAATTAAAGATATATCCCTCCTCACTACTTCACCACGAATCTATGTAATCTATCAATAGTCCATGTATGGTTAGTTAGATAGACTTTTGTCCCAAGAAAATTTCAGGGATCTTAGTGTTAGAAAACCTGTATAAAAAATTGAACAGAAACTAGACAGAATGTAATAAAATTGAAGAAACAGCTCTGTAATAAAATTTCAGGGATCTTCGCTTATGAAATGCACTTAGCCCACTAGCTCTGAGTAGAACTCGATGTCTTTGAACCCGTCTGCCGTTTGTGTAGACGACAATGCACTTCACACATGACTCTCTCTGACAAAGTCAAGTCTTCATAGTTATGTTCGTTATGGTCATGAACATGAGCCTGGTTCTGCGAGAGCCATTAGGTATTGTGCCCCAACAATACCCTTCGAAGCGACCCCACTTCTCTCTCACATAGGTGATTCACTATGTATGGTTACCTTAGTTGAATCATCAAAAGCCAAAGGCTTAGCCTCACACTTGTCACTTTTAGGAATGGACTAGGAAGTTTACTAAGCTTTGCAATAAACTCCCTTATATATATACGTAGGGTTATTCCCCACAGTGACCTTACTAATTCATATAATTAGGTTTTCCTATTGAACTAAGCACTTGGGATCTCCAGTCTACTGAGTTAGGTTTCCATCATATGAACTTATATTTCCAAGGGCTTCAGTCCCATTCCCATGGACGACTTCTGTACTAACTTTCTACTTAGGCCTTTTGTTAGCGGATCCGCAATATTATCCTTTGACCTCACGTAGTCAACAGTGATAATTCCTGTAGAGATTAGTTGTCGTATCGTATTATGTCTACGTCTGATATGTCTGTTCCTACAGTTATACATTGTGCTACGAGCTCTGTCAAGTGCCGATTGGCTATCACAATTAATACAAATGGTCGATGCCAGCTTAGGCCATCTTGGTATATCCTCAACAAATTGACGTAGCCATTCTGCCTCTTCACCTGCTTTATCTAAACCGATGAACTCTGATTCCATCGTGGATCTAGCGATAACCGTTTGTTTTGACGATTTCCACGATATAGCAGCACCTCCAAGTGTGAATACATACCACTTGTTGCTCTGGAATCATTCGTGTCAGATATCCAATTTGCATCGCAGTGTCCTTTTATAACTGCTGGATATTTGTTGTAATGCAACCCTTATTCCCGAGTGTATCTTAAGTAGCGAAGCAACCGAGTGATACAGTTCCAATGCATTGAACTTGGGTTGCTCGTGTACCTGCTTAGCTTGCTTACAGCATATGCTATGTCTGGTCTAGTACAACTCATAAGATACATCAAGCTACCAATAATTCTTGAGTATTCTGTAACACCTCAAAAATTCACATCCTATAATGAGTTGACAGGTGTCATATGTTTGAACGTGTGAAAGAATGCTATAGAAGGATTAAAGTTGACAATCATGGAAAGTATGTGAATATACGAGTTCTAAATGTCAACAGTGAATAAATATATTGTACATTAACCCTACATGATGCTCATACCTTCAAACGAATAAATCATGGATCATACGAAGCTAAATATGAAAGAAAGTGAGAGATTACAAACTGCATGGGTTAAATGTGTCAACATGTTTAAGTTATACCTCTGAGTGACCTTTTAGCAAACCCGAAGCTTTGTAACGGTAAATTATGCTCACTAGAATGCACGATATAAATTTCATAAAGTTTCGTTATCGTATGAGTAAGTTATGATAAAATTCGTATTCAAGGGGTTAAAGCGTCAACGTTGAAGTTTATGACTTTTCGGGTAACAATAAAGTTAACCGAGGACTAAACAAAGTGGGTAAATGTCTTAAAGCCCTTATAAGTCAAATTAGAGAGCTCATTGTGCAAAACAAGACGTGAAAGCGACCTTTAGAAGGACCGGGGGCCAAAACTGCAAATAATGGAAACTTGTGTTGGCAGGTCACCACATGCTCGCGTAGCGCGAGCACTAGCCCCTATGCCATCGCGCTACGCAACGGCCTTACCTGATCAAAAAATCCGAATTTGTTGGATTCTTGTCTGCCATAGCCCTTGTAACCGACTTTAATCCGATTTTCCTCATCTTGCACGACCCCTAAGCAACCCCTAGACACTTAGGGACATCTGGAAGTGATCCATGGCCATTGTTAGGCTTGTGTGTCAACAATCCATGAGTTCTTGAGCACTATATAAGGGGCCAAGGTTGCAACCATTTCTTCACACCTTCCTTCAGCATTTCTGATCATTTCTGGAGGTCCAAAGCAGGCTCAAGTGATCACTAATCGTGCATAGGACTTCGGTAAGTATGCTTAACCTTTCTTAGTTAAGTTTTTGCTTAGTTTTAGCTTAAAAGTCAAACCGTCGTAATTAACGGTTGACTTAGCGATTAATCATTGATGGTTCAGTGATTAGTCGAATTGAAAGTAGTTATAAGTTGGTAATTATGTGGGCAATAAACCCTTAAAAGGGCACCCTCTGATTCCCACTCTAACTAGGTCTAATGTCGGGTCAAACTTGTTATTAAAAAGTCAACAGAATGCTTAATTTCTAATTTATGCATAATTAGCAATGTAGGACCCATACAACCTGTTTGATCATTAATATAACTTGGTAATTAATATAAGAACATGTCTAAACATGTTCAACCCGACAATTTTCTGTTTAGACCCGGTTCGGAACCGAAAGTCGCAAAGCTTTGACTTTTGCTTTGACTTCAGTTCTGACCCGTTTTGGTATGTTTTAGAAATGCCTTAGAGCTTTAATTGGACCAGGTTACATGCTAGTATAACCCTCTGTGATTATACACCTTGGATCATTAGTTATCCGATTAATATGCATGATTCCGTTAATTGCCTATATGTTGACCATTATGCCCTTTTCACCTTAAAACGTGATTTTTGAAAATGTAAAAGTGTAGAAACCTTATTTACTGAATTATAAACTTGCACCCAAAATTTGACATCAGTTCGAGGTGTAGATTGAGAGTTATGCTCATTAGCGTAATTAGAAAGCTTATTAGCGATTAAACGACATAATTAGCGTTTAGCCTATTTAAACCTACTTTTTGATATCAACCTGTCACACCCCGGATTTCCACGTATTACCGGTGGGCCCGGTAGGGGAGTATCGTGACGTGGTTGGTAACATAATAGTCAAACAACACAATATTTAAATGCACAGCGGAAGCAAAGTATAGATTCATTTCAACCAAACCATATTGTAATATTAAGTATCACAAGTAGTTGAATATAAATCCACAGGTAGATCAAAATAAAAGGAAATAATGTTCAACAGTCTATGATATCCAAGCTTGCGAGACTTATTGTGGATGCTAGGAGAAAAGACAGCCTATTACGCGTAGTACCTGCACTTAACCTTTTTGAGAAAAATACGTCAGTTTACACTGGTAAATACAATCAACCAACTCATTTTGAAAAGAGTTTAAGAAAATGAATTTAAGGCACAAGGCACAAATAATATTTTATAACTTGGGATAATTATTTGAATATAATGCTCGTAAAAGATATACATGTTTCTTATGCGTTCAGTAGCCCGGTTCGTGCCGGGTTAAAGATCAATAGACACACCACATTATTTATATGAGACACCGACGGACGTACGCCTACGCCCCGTGCTTAGGTCGTGGCCATTTCGTAAAATGATGCCAGGGATATCCGGGACATGGTCATTAACCCCCCAAAGGCTTTAAGCAAACAAAACAATTTAAACGAGACATCTCAATACTTTAACCATTATACAATTAAAGATTCAATGCCCGACCAAGCGGTATTTTATATACCGTACCCCAAGCCCGTATAGGGAAAATAAGTTAAAAGTATTTACCTGAGCAAGTATAAATCACAATCAGCGAGTGCAAGTATCTTTTACCGGGTCTCCTATTCTGGAACGAAGGTTTATAATAACCTATTAAAATCCTAATGGGTCTTTGATTAAGTCTAAACTTAGTCCGGTTAGTTTTAAAGGAATATACGGTTCGAACGCATGATTAAGCGAAGACCGGAATAGAATGTGATTTAGACCCGACAAGTTTGAAGACTTGTGTAATATGGGTAAACTAAACACATTCTGGATTTTGAGACAAAACCGATAAGGTTTGACCCGTTTCGGCTAATTTATGTAAACTAGTTACATAAACCGAACCGAACGCGCACGAAGCGTAACGGGTAACCATAAGAGTCCTAAACAGGTTTCCTAAGTTAACATGCCTTAAATATGTTGTGATATCAGTAGGATACCTTCCATTATGCCCAAAACGAGTTTAATCTCATATTAAGCCCCGTAAGGGTATTTTGGTCATTTTAAAGATTATAAAAGGGATTAATTAAGCTTCTGTGAACCAGGTCTGAATAAGTCAGAAAAATAGTTTATTTTAACATGGTATAACAGTTGGTGTTAAGTCTTATGTGACAAAATGGTTTTAAACCCCTACTATGCGTTTAATACGCGTATAATGTCGTTTTAAGCGATTTACGGGTTAAAATAGGATTCTGAGTTTTCTGATCAGTTCAACAGGTTCAAAAAACTTCATTTAATATTTAAAATCAGTAGCAATTGGATTGGTAGCAAAAGGACTTGTAGAACTCATTTTATGGCCGAAAAGGGTATATTCGGTATTTACCGAATCAAGGCACTAATCCTAGCTTATGATCAGTTTAAAAATAATTAAAAATCTTCAAAAATCCCAAAATATTATATTACATCAGTGGGTAAAAGGTTTGGTGTCAAAAATTGGGTTTAGATAGGCTTTACGCTAATGACGCCGCTTATTTACTAAGAAGCGTTTTAATTACGTCATTAAGCATAACTCCTAATCTAGACCTCCAACTGATGTGAAAATTTAGGGACATGTTTAATAATTAGTAACAAAGATTATTGTACTTTCACATTTCCAAAATTCTCGTTTTATGGTCTTAAGGGCATTATGGTCAATATTTAAGCACTTAACGGAAATGTCGGACAATTAAGAATTCAAGTGGTAAAAACGCAGAGGGTTATACAATCATGTAACTAGGTCCTAATGGAACTTTAAGGCATGTCTAAACCTATCTAAATCAGGTCAGAACTGAAGTTAAAGCAAAAGTCAAAGTTTTGCGACTTTCGGTTCCGAATCGGTTCTAAACAGAAAGTTGTCGAATCAAACAAGCTTAGACAAGTTCTTATACTTATTATCAAGTTATATGAATGATAAAATAGGTTACACACCTTTTACATTGATAATCATGCGCTAATTCGAAGATTACATTTCTGCTGACTTTTTCTAAACATCTTTGACTCGATAAATGACCTAGTTAGGATGGGAATCAGTGGGTGACCTTTTAAGGGTTTAATGCCCACCTAATTACCAACTTATAACGACCTTAAGTTTGACTAATCGCTGGACCATTAGCGATTAATCAATAAGTCAACCGTTAATTACGACGGTTTGACTATTAAGCTATAAACTAATCAAAACTTAATTAACGAAGGTTAAGCATACTTACAAGTGTCTAATGAACGATTAGGAAAGCTTAGAAAAGGCTCTTGAGTTCCAGAAGTCTTCAAGAAATGCAGATGAGATGAATGATCAATGTTTGACAAAATGTGGGTCTTATATAGTGTCTTTAAGCTCATAGATTGTTGACATGCAAGGCTACTAAGGATCATGGATGTATACAAGTGTCCCCTATAGCCTCAAAACCAGTTTAGGAAGCCCATGGTATGCCAAAATGGCATTTTGAGTCGGTTACAAGGCTGGACAGACACCTGCCTGTTATTTCTGCAACTGGGCGTCGCACGCGGCCCGCGTAAAGGTCTTCCTGATCTTACGCGGCCCGCTTGGGTCTCCGGCTCAGGTTTTGAAGTTTTCATTTATTGCATGTTTAGTCCCCGGTCCTCCTAAACGTCGCTTTCACTTCATTTCTTGCATTCTAAACCTTTAATATTGACATATAGGGGCTTTAAGGCTTATACCCACTTTGTGAAGTCCTTGGCCACTATGTGTTTACCCGAAAAGTCTTAAATTTCCTTGTTGACGCTTCTAACCCCTCGCACACGAATTTTATCATAACTTTCTCATACGATAACGAAACTTGGTGATATTTTTATCACATATTCTAGTGAGTATAATTAATCGTTACAAAGCTTCGGGTTTGCTGAAAGGTCACTCAGAGGTATATCTTAAACATGTTGACACATTTAACCCCTGTAGTTTGTAATTTCTCACTTTCTTTCACAATTAGCTACGTATGATCCATGATTTATTCGTTTAAGGTTATAAACATCATGTAGGGTTATTGTAAAGTATATTTATTCATTGTTGACATTTTGAACCCTTATATTTACATAGTTTCATTGTTTTTCAACTTTAGTCCCCCGAAAGTATTCTTTCATACGTTCAAAGGTTATGACACGTGTTAACACATTATAGGACGTAAATTTTCGAGGTGTTACACCACGTGCATCCAAATCAATTTTTAATCATTTTTAAAATGAGTCAGTTGATTGTATTTACCAGTGTAAACTGACGTATTTTCCCAAAAAGATTGAATGTAGGTACTAAGCGTAATAGGTTGGATTTCTCCTTAGCGCCAATAGAAGTCTCGCAAGCTTAAGATGCCTAAAGTCTGTTGAACTACTGTTTCCATTTATTTTTGATCCTACTGTGGATTCTTTCAACTGTTTGTGATACACGATATTACAATTATATAAAGTTGAAATGTACCTTTCAATTTGCTTCCGCTGTGCATTTAAATATTGTGTTGTTTGACTATTATGTTGCCAACCACGTCACGATACTCCCCCACCGGGCCCACCGGTGACACGTGGAATCCGGGGTGTGACATATTCCAATTGGTTTACAGGTTCACCTCTATTCTTGGCTAGATGTTGACTCGTGTCAAGTGGAGTTCTAGCTTCATTAGAGTCATTTGCATTGAACTTCTCAAGAATTTTGTCCACGTAATGGGATTGACTTAAAACAAGTCCACTTTGGGTTCTCGTGATTTTGACCCCCAAAATCACATCCGCAAGACCCATGTCTTTCATGTCAAACCTTTCTTTTAGCATGCTCTTTGTAGATTTTATAATTTTGTCATCACTTCCAGCAATGAGCATGTCATCTACATATAGACACAAAATGACATATCCATCAGATGTGTCTTTCACATACACACACTTGTCAAATTCATTGATTTTGAACCCAGCATCAAGCATGACATGATCAAACTTTTGGTGCCATTGTTTTGGAGCTTGTTTCAATCCATACAAGGATTTTACAAGTTTGCACACTTTCTTTTCTTGCCCAATAGCTGTGAAGCCTTTGGGTTGTTCCATGTAGATTTCTTCCTCTAGATTTCCATTCAAGAAAGCTATTTTCACATCTTTCCAAATCTCTAATGGCGGCAATGGCAACCACCATCCTGATGGATGTTATTCGCTTAACTGGCGAATATGTATCAAAGTAATCTAAACATTCTCGTTGTTTATATCCTTTGATCACCAACCTTGCTTTGTACTTATCGATGGTCCCATGTGGTTTCATCTTATTCTTGAAGATCCATCGATATCCTAGTGGTTTACATCCTTGAGGAAGATCCACTAGTTCCCAAGTATGGTTTTGTAAGATAGAGTCTATCTCACTTTTGATTGCCTCTCTCCACTGAGGTCCTTCTGAGGAATGCACCGCTTGTTGGTACGTTTGAGGTTCATCTTCTACCATATAGGTAAGAAACTCAGGGCCAAAGGATTTTTCAGTCCTTTGCTGTTTACTTTTCCTGATTTCGACCTCCTCAGTATTAGATTGTTCTCGAGGTTCATCATTTTCAACTTCACTGATGTGCTAAAAGTGGTCTAATTAAACTAACTAATTTTAACCCTAAATTAGGCACTCTAAGTTTTAAATTTATAAAAACAGACTCTCTAAAACCTAGACCACACCTCCGGCAAGTGTACCGATCAATGCAGTATAGCTACAGTAAGTCCGAGTATCGAACCCACGAGACTCTCTAATTACGCTAATTAGACTCTATCTAGACCTAGACTGACACAGACTCTAACTGTTTGATTGGTTGGGGGGGGGGGGGGTTACGGTAAACTAAGGAAATCTATCGAACTATAATTAAACTAATACGAATGAAGACTGAAAGGCTTTTCTTATATGGAGAACAAGACCACCTAGACAAGAATCCTGGATCGTTTTCAAGAGAATTACCGATTAAGTTAAATGCATGAATTATGGAACCGGGATCTTAAAGTACTAAACCTATTAAGAACCAACTAAGCCCCTCGACCCTTCTCAAGGAGAAACCTGTGGAACTACCTAGGCCGTTAATCCTACCGGTTATTAGACGCCTTTCCAGTTGTCTAATTATTGTGTAAGTACCCTAATATTGACCTACTCTTTTCCAATCATAGATCTAGGGTAGTTTGAAGTAATTAACTTGACTTGATAGACTAATAAAACCGACAGGTAAACCAAGACATGACCTCTTCCAAGGACTATCTAAAGCAATTCGCCGGGTAAGACCTACCAATAGCCGCTCACTTTCCAGGTATTAGGACTAGTAGAACACTAAGACTTAGCAAATTATTACCAATTACTTCTAGGGGTTATTGCGCAATTCTCCCTAAAGAGTTAAGGTTTTCTTATGTGATATAGACACTCACCGAAATCCTAAACCCTAATATGACTCTATGTTGTGATATAGACCGTCACTAAGAATCATATGAAGCAAATAATAACAATAAACCAACTCAAAGCATGCATACACATCAAATCATTAAATCAAACCGCTTACAAAACACAATCAACCCATAATATTCATGCAAAGAACGAAAACGGTAAATACTTTATTCAATCCATTCAACTAAGTCTAGGTGGCTTAAATGTTTAGCCAAGCATGATAATCTTAAAAAGAAATAAACAAAGTTTCAAACAAGAATTCATCGATACTAAACAAGAAAAAATAGAGAACTAAAGAAATCAAGTAACAAAACCCGGTAATTCCTTGCTCTCCAAGCTTCCCGCTCGATCCCGATGATTCTCGCAGAACCGGCTTGATCCTATATAAAACGCCTTCAAAAATCGTCCACTAAAGCTGCTCGGGCGTCTCTGTTGTGCGCCCCCCACTCTGCCGTCTGTGCTTCTTCTTTTCACAAAAACAATAATAGCCGCCACCTATATGATGCTGACGAATATAACTGGCCACGAGACAAAAAGTCCTCAACTTGTGGGCTGCTATACCTGGCCAACCCACTTCCTTGGCTCCATGGATCCTTTAGGTTTTTCTTTTATTTTGATATGAAACAATGTTAATAATTATTTCAAATGACTACATCCATATTCACGTGCACTTGAAGCCCACTGTCCCAAATTTCATATAAGGCAGCCTTGACTTTTGCGGCCCATTTGATAATTGTTTTTATATGCCCTTTAAGTTTAATGATATAGAGATTAGAGAGTGGTCTCGGCCCACTGACAGAAAATAGCTGCAATTTCATTTCGGTCTATGGCGTCCCACTTTGCCCAACTGGCTGGTTATTTGATTATTACTCATTTTCGCTCCATTTGCACCAGAACCTGCCAAAACACAAAATAATGTAATATAATACTAAAAACTAAATAAAACAAATAAAAACTATACAATTTACACGGGACAAATATGTGTATTTTACCCCACATCATTCACCCTCGGGAACAATTTCCTCAACCGGTCTAGAAGAACTCGGTTCACTTTTATCTAAGCATGGGAACATATGTTCAAACCATGATGCATCCTTATATTCCATTATGGTGCCTTTGCATATTCCAGGATTCTTAGAATCATGTACAAAAAACGATAAGGACCATAAGGACGGGTGTATCCTATAAATACACAATCCACCGTTTTGGGTCCTATTAGTAGGCGCTTAGGTGGTGTGGCCACCACCTTAGCTAAACACCCCCACACTTTCAAGGATTTATATGGTGGTTTCTTTCCGGTCCATAATTCGTAAGGCGTTACACGGGACAAATATGTGTGTTTTACCCCACATCAAATATCCCCACACTTAACCTTTTTTCGTCCTCGAAAAAGAATTATGCAACGGAATCAGAGACAAATAATTACTCGGGTCAAAAACTTATTTATACTTGTTAAAGTCAAAGCTTGTGTTAGCCGCGATTGCAAATATGCGTGTCCCTTTAAACCCAATTCCGGTTCTAAGCCCCTTATCATGTGAATTTAATTTAAGTGCGATCAATCTACCTAGGGTCTCACGCTAGAAGCTACGGTCCACCTAATCCCGCCTCAAGCTTATTTAACTAAAGGAACGATCACTGGACCAATTCCCAACCGTCTTATATCAAAACCAAGAGAATTTAAAATCACATTTTTTCCTTTTTTTCCACTTTTTTTCATTGCTTTTCATTCTTTTTTTTTCAATGAGCGTAGACGTTGCTTTCCCTAACCAAGAGGCAATCCGGCTGTAGAGTCGCTATCCCCAACTCGGATTACTTAGGCTTCGGTACTTTTTTTCTTTTCTTTGCAAGGTCGATTTCACACATCCTAGCGGTAATCCGGCTGTAAAGTCACTATCCCCAACCCAGACTACATAGAAATGTGCTACTTTCATTCAGTTTCTAGCTCACTTTTTTATTATTTTTTTTCGCATGATCACAAACTCTAACAGTTTTAACTTATAACGGTGCCCCTTATACTCTTATTGGCAGTTTCATTATCCCATATTTCCCAGGCGAAAACCCACTAGCAGACCGACAATTAAGGTGTATTAACTCAAAGGGACTTAAAACCAAACACGGGCCTATCCACATATCCCTAACTAGACGCAAACTCGATTTATTTTAATCTCTTATTATTATTATTCGACCCCGAGCAAAAATTCATCTTTTTCTATCATTTTCCGTGTTAATTTTGCAAACTTCTTATTCAAAAGACATTTTTTTTTAATTTTTCAAAATATTTAATTTTTTTTTATTTTTAAAATTTTTCTTGACTCAAGACTCTGCTAACTAGACACTAAACGATATTTTCTCATCCCCACACTTAAACTCTACATTGCCCTCAATGTAGGATGGAAACCGACTCAAAAGACTTAAAATAAATAAGAAATAAAAAGACCAAGGGCATAAATGGAAAGGACTTAGCTGGTTATATTAGCGCGTATGCTCCAAAACTCTCGTCCAATCCAGCTCGATCGTATAGCATTTCGGTCGCGATCGGCTTTGACACTAACTGACATGCTTGGTAAAATGCCTGATATTTGATGAACAGCTCCGAAATCACCCGAATGGAGATTGAGTACGGGTGGTACATATTCAAACCTGCATAAACAAAAACAAGCAAAAACCAAAGCAGTACCGACTCTAAAAAAAATGACTCAAAAACTACTAACTAAGACTCAATATACAAAACTATGACTCCATACAAACTCTACAAAACCTCCCCACACTTGAATTTAATCAGGAGGTTTTTCTTTGATTTGAACCCGGTCTAGCCCATTTAATTCCACCCGAACCTCATAAACATTTAAAAATTTTGTAGTGGAATTATAAAAGAATTTTAAATATTTAACCGGGTTAAAACACCAAAATTTGAACTTACCCGGCAGGAGCCGCTGAAACACGATCTCGGGTGTTCTTCTCATTGCCTCCTCCCATGGTTTTAAATTTTTACTCGCATTCGTTATCAGTACCACGGGCCAGCTGTGGTGGTCTTCCTCTTCCACCACTACTTCTTTTTTGATGTCCGTCATTGGGTTTCCTGCAAGTAAAGCTTCTAAGTATGCAAGGTCACCCTCCGGATCAAACACACCTACTTCTTTATCTACAGGCAAACCCTCTAACTCATCCGCAAATTCTCTCTCCCAAAACAACTCATTTTCACTTTTCTCATCTGACAAATCCCATATTGGTTCGGTGGGATAAGACTCATCATCAGAGGAATCCAGGTCAATAGGATCACC
Organism: Helianthus tuberosus; assembly: GCA_030545235.1. NCBI lineage: Eukaryota > Viridiplantae > Streptophyta > Magnoliopsida > Asterales > Asteraceae > Helianthus > Helianthus tuberosus. Next base: position 154,147,290 of record CM060412.1, read on the forward strand.
TGTCATTAAGAGAGTAGAAAGAGCAGAACAAGGTAGAGAGTAAAAAGAAAAATAACTAATAAAAATTACACAACTATACAAGTAGCACAAATTATGTCAATTAAGTCCAATTGAAGCTAATAAACGCAATCGCTAAGAGTCCCCGGCAACGGCGCCAAAAACTTGATGCGCTAAAAGTGGTCTAATTAAACTAACTAATTTTAACCCTAAATTAGACACTCTAAGTTTTAAATTTATAAAAACAGACTCTCTAAAACCTAGACCACACCACCGGCAAGTGTACCGATCAATGCAGTATAGCTACAGTAAGTCCGAGTATCGAACCCACGAGACTCTCTAATTACGCTAATTAGACTCTATCTAGACCTAGACTGACACAGACTCTAACTGTTTAATTGGTTGGGGGGTTACGGTAAACTAAGGAAATCTATCGAACTAGAATTAAACTAATACGAATGAAGACTAAAAGGCTTTTCTTATATGGAGAACAAGACCACCTAGACAAGAATCCTGGATCGTTTTCAAGAGAATTACCGATTAAGTTAAATGCATGAATTATGGAACCGGGATCTTAAAATACTAAACCTATTAAGAACCAACTAAGCCCCTCGACCCTTCTCAAGGAGAAACCTGTGGAACTACCTAGGCCGTTAATCCTACCGGTTATTAGACGCCTTTCCAGTTGTCTAATTATTGTGTAAGTACCCTAATATTGACCTACTCTTTTCCAATCATAGATCTAGGGTAGTTTGAAGTAATTAACTTGACTTGATAGACTAATAAAACCGACAGGTAAACCAAGACATGACCTTTTCCAAGGACTATATAAAGCAATTCGCCGGGTAAGACCTACCAATAGCCGCTCACTTTCCAGGTATTAGGACTAGTAGAACACTAAGACTTAGCAAATTATTACCAATTATTTCTAGGGGTTATTGCGCAATTCTCCCTAAAGAGTTAAGGTTTTCTTATGTGATATAGACACTCACCGAAATCCTAAACCCTAATATGACTCTATGTTATGATATAGACCATCACTAAGAATCATATGAAGCAAATAATAACAATAAACCAACTCAAAGCATGCATACACATCAAATCATTAAATCAAACCGCTTACAAAACACAATCAATCCATAATATTCATGCAAATAACGAAAACGGTAAATACTTTATTCAATCCATTCAACTAAGTCTAGGTCGCTTAAATGTTTAGCCAAGCATGATAATCTTAAAAATAAATAAACAAAGCTTCAAACAAGAATTCATCGATACTAAACAAGAAAAAATAGAGAACTAAAGAAATCGAGTAACAAAACCCGGTAATTCCTTGCTCTCCAAGCTTCCCGCTCGATCCCGATGATTCCCGCAGAACCAGCTTGATCCTATATAAAACGCCTTCAAAAATCGTGCACTAAAGCTGCTCATGCGTCTCTGTTGTGCGGCCCCCACTCTTCCGTCTGTGCTTCTTCTTTTCACAAAAACAATAATAGCCGCCACCTATATGATGTTGACGAATATAACTGGCCACGAGACAAAAAGTCCTCCACTTGTGGGCTGCTATACCTGGCCAGCCCACTTCCTTGGCTCCATGGATCCTTTAGGTTTTTCTTTTATTTTGATATGAAACAATGTTAATAATTATTTCAAATGACTACATCCATATTCATGTGCACTTGAAGCCCATTGTCCCAAATTTCATATAAGGCAGCCTTGACTTTTGCGGCCCATTTGATAATTGTTTTTATATGCCTTTTAACTTTAATGATATAGAGATTAGAGAGTGGTCTCGGCCCACTGACAGAAAATAGCTGCAATTTCATTTCGGTCTATGGCGTCCCACTTTGCCCAACTGACTGGTTATTTGATTATTACTCATTTTTGCTCCATTTGCACCAGAACCTGCCAAAACACAAAATAATGTAATATAATACTGAAAACTAAATAAAACAAATAAAAACTATACAATTTACACGGGACAAATATGTGTATTTTACCCCACATCATTCACCCTCGGGAACAATTTCCTCAACCGGTCTAGAAGAACTCGGTTCACTTTTATCTAAGCATGGGAACATATGTTCAAACCATGATGCATCCTTATATTCCATTATGGTGCCTTTGCATATTCCAGGATTCTTAGAATCATGTACAAAAAACGATAAGGACCATAAGGACGGGTGTATCCTATAAATACACAATCCACCGTTTTGGGTCCTATTAGTAGGCGCTTAGCTGGTGTGGCCACCACCTTAGCTAAACACCCCCACACTTTCAAGGATTTATATGGTGGTTTCTTTCCGGTCCATAATTCGTAAGGCGTTATATCCTTTTTCTTATTGGATATCATTTTCAACACATAATTTGCCGATAAGATTGCTTCCCCCGACATGTTTTGGGGTTTACACCAGAACTTATCATCATGGCATTCATCATTTCTTTCAAAGTATGATTTTTCCGTTCCACTATGCCATTTGATTGAGGGGAGTAAGGAGCCGTGAGTTCGTGGATGATTCCACTTTTTGCACATACGTCAATAAAAGGTGAAACATATTCACCTCCTCGGTCGCTCCTTACGATTTTGATTTTCCGATTTAGTTGATTCTCAACTTCGGCTTTGAACAAGATAAACTTGTTAATAGCCTCGTCCTTACTCTTAAGTAAGTACACATAGCAATACCTAGTACTATCATCAATGAACGTGATGAAGTACTTATTCCCACCACGAGTAGGAATTACCTTTAAATCACACACATCAGTGTGGATCATCTCGAGGGGTTCGGTGATTCGTTCCACCTTTTTGAATGACGATTTCGTTTGTTTTGCTTCTACGCAAGTTTCACATTTATTAGTTGAGTCGATATCGAATGTTGGTATGCAATCAAGTTTGATTAAACGACGAATGGAATTATAATTTACGTGACCTAGTCTACCATGCCAAAGATTAGAAGACTCAATCAAGTAAGTAGAACTAGTAGCGTTTTCTTTCATTGCATTCACGACAATTACATTTAATTTAAACATTCCATTGAGGGCATATCCCTTACCAACATACACACCATTTTTGGTCAACACGGCCTTGTCCGACTCAATCACCATTTTGAACCCAAATTTGTTCAACTGCCACCCCGACACAAGGTTCTTACGATTTTCTGGAACATACAACACGTTTGACAAGGTGAGTTCCTTTCCGGAAGTCATTTTTAGAACCACGTTCCCCTCACCTTTAATTTCGGCCGTGGCGGAGTTTCCCATAAACACCTTTTCGCCATTAGTCACCACTTTGAAGGTGTTTAAAAGGCTCTTGTCGAAACACACATGACGGGTAGCCCCCGTATCAACCCACCAATCCCTGTTATTTTTCCCGACCAAATTAACATCAGTCACCAAAATCGAGAGATCCGTGACCATGGCAACCAGGTTGTCGACTTCATCAACCATGTTCACTTGTCGAGCATTTTCCTTCTTGGGAAGCTTGCATTCACTGGCCTTGGGCCTTGCTTTTGACAATTATAACAAGTTCCTTGGAACTTCTTTTCCCAACTCCTCCCTTAGGACCAAGGTTGGAGTGTTTCCCATGACCTTTCTTTCCACCCTTTCCACTATTTTTTCCCTTTGAAGATTGGCCATGTTCAACAAGATTGGCCTTCACTGTTTTAGGACCATCAACCTTTTTTAGGGCCACTTTGTTGTCTTCTTCAATCCGAAGACGAACAACAAGATCTTCAATGGTCATCTCCTTTCGCTTATGCTTGAGATAGCTAGTTCTTGAAATCAACCCAACTTGGTGGCCGTTTTTCGATCATTGCAGCAACTTGGAATGTTTCGCTGAGCATCATTCCTTCCACATAAATATCATGAAGGATAACCTGCAATTCTTAGACTTGGCTCATGACCGTTTTAGAGTCTATCATTTTAAAGTCCAAGAACTTAGCCACCACGAATTTCTTAGTGCCCGCATCTTCTGCTTTGTATTTGTGATCCAAAGACTCCCACAATTCTTTGGCAGTCTTGGCTTTGCAATACACATTATACAATGTATCTACCAAACCATTCAAAATAAAGTTGCAGCACAGGAAATCCGAATGATTCCAGGCATGCATCGCGCTCACAGATTGACCATCCATATCCCCTTCATCAACATGGTGTTTAGGTTCAGTCAAGAACCTTGCCAGATTCAGCATGGTCAGATAAAAGAACATCTTATGATGCACTGTTTGAAATTCACACCACTGAATTTCTCTGGTTTCTCAGCATGCGGCACTGCATTAGGCAGTGGTGTCACTAGACGGGTAATGACAGTAACAGCAGAAGTCATGACCGCAGAAACAACACTAGTCATGACAGTAGAAACAGCAGTAGTCATCGGCTGGGATTCCATTCCGAAAAGAACAGAATGCAAACACAATTAGTAAAACGGATCTGTTTAAGTTTGTTAGAAAACATGTATAAAATAATTGAACAGAAACTGGACAGAATGTAATAAAATTGAAGAAACAGTAAACCAGGCTTGTGTTTGACATAATTCCCTTAAACAGATTCGTCGTCTGTTCCCAGGGTACGCCGGTTCGAAGCAGCAGCGCGCACTGCCGGACTTGAGCACTTGCCTGAAAAGAATCTGGAATGATACAGAGACCGAGAGAGAAGAAGAAGGAGAAGGTGTGTTTTCGGTGTGTCTCAACTGATTAGCCTAGCCTTCATTTTATAGTGCTTGAATCATAACCGAAACCGAAATCCTGCTCTTGATTGCAGCGAATTAAAGACCAAATAACGGTCATTAGTATATCGGTTACGAAAATGATAATCATGACCAAAATTGTTAGTATTTAAAACCGAAATAATGATGATTCATTTATTTCAGTTACAAAAACAAAACAGAACAGTAGTCAAGAGTCTCTAGTGCAAAAACCGCTCCACGCGGACCCGGGTTTTCAGAACTGCATTCGTGTCCGCAGGACGTTCGGGCAAACGCGAGTTCAACTAAATACGGTTCCATTTTTTGCACCCCCCTGCGCACACGGGTAGGAGTTGTGGTAAAACATGACATATAGATATATTAGTGAGGTAAACATTTTACCTCATTAACAATCTATTCTTTTGGTCGAGGGACTACTGTTACTTTTAAGCTTTATTAGACATACACAATTTCGAATTAGTTACTTTATAATATGGTAAATTGTAATAGATTTTTAACCTATATCCGTATACGTGTTACATATATCTAGGTACTTCCATTAATCTTCCTATACTAATAAACAAAAATCTTTTTATACACGTGTCACTCTCTGGTGCCTCCTCCCTTTTATTAATAGTATTACATATTAATTTTTATATACACAAAAAATAATATAATATTAATTAATATAGTTAGAGATATAAACGTATAAATTCAAATTTAATTAATAATTATCTATAACAAATATAAATGTATCAAATAATATAATAAGTATAATATTATTTAATATAGTTAGAGATCAAACGTATAATTTCAAATTTAATTAATAGTAAATTACTTTTTGAGTCCCTATGTTTTAGTGGTTTTAACCACTAAAATCCAAAATCAAAAACTTTAACGTCCTGAGTCTCTAACCGCTCATTCACACCCCTTGTAAAAAATTCAAAAAACCTTTTGTAAGGCTGAGTTCTCTAAGTTCTCATAACTTGTAGAAATTTTTATTTTACCCTAACCATATATATTTGTTAAGATTAAAATATATTATTTGGATATAAACAAAAATTACTAATAAAGTATCAAATCACATGTACAAGTACTTATAGTATATAACTTAGAAGACTAAAATTACAAGCGGATTATCTAAATAAAGTACCAAATTATCTTTAAAGCGAACACTAAATGGTTTTTAAAAGACATATTTTTTTTTTGCTATTAAGTATATAATATTATATTTACTTAAGCCGTGTAATACACATGTTCAATATTTTCTTCCAAATTTATGTTACTATCAATATGTTTTCATCTTAAAAAATGGTCCAACTTCCTAATAACATTGCGTTTTAAATATTAAATTTAATTTCAATCATATTACGCAACTAAAGACATTATAATCATGCTAAATAAAGACATTATATAATATTATAAAAATTTTAATTTGAATATTTAAATGTCAACTACTAACTAAAAAAGTTGTTCTAGACGCTCAAATTTATAGTTTAAAAAACTTTAGTCATATTTTTTTAAATGTATACTTTATTTTTAGTATGATTTTTTTTAGTATGTAATATTTTCTATACAATGATAATATTTGTATCCTGTCTTATGATCCATATATCTAAAAATAGTATCTATATCAAAGTATTTATTATATCATTAATATACATAGTAGAATTTAATTACAATTCATTTACCAGAACCTCATAACTTATAATTATTTTTAAAAATACATACAATTTTATGATCATTATTTTTTTACTTTTTAGTGTTACTTCTTTTTAAGACATAATAAAATGGATTGTAGTATCTCAAAAGAGAAGTGAAAACTTAGAAAATTATTTTGAATAGCGAAAATTAACTGTTCTTTTGTTTTACTATTTTATCTAAATAATTTATTTCATTAATAAGGATTATATACAAGTTTATAATTTACATTTTTTCGTCATTTAACCCGAGTAATACACGGGGTTGTAAGCTAGTTTCATATATCTTACAACTAAAACATTCACAATTTTTTTTAATTTAGAATTAAAATTTATGATCGTTATATTGTTTTTTTCTTTTTTAATTTATTTTTTTTAATTGAGAATTATGATCGTTATATTGTTTTTTCTTGTTTCATTTATTTTGTATTGTTAATTGTTACTTTAGAATAAAAATTCAGATTAGGGTTTACCCAGCGTACTCAGCTACTTATACAGACGCCGCCCCATGCTCTAATACAGTAACCTCAGGGCAAGATGATCGAGAGATCTGATTTGCTGTTCTTGTAAGTTGTTTCATTATACATTGTTTTTAAAAGGTATTGATCTGTGGATTTTCTGGGTTGAACGTGTTTTGATCATTTTTTTTATTTGTGTGTTAGCCATCAGTCCTCTCACTATATACACCGATCTCTCTTTGGTCTATGTGGATCGGATCATAACATGTTGATTCTTCATAGGTATGGTCAAATCTATATGTTCGTTTTGTTTTATTGTATTTTGAATGAAGTATACATATCACACCAACATGGCTATTTGCACATCAAATCACACCAACATGGCTATTTGCACATCAAACCCTACTGTACCTTTGCATCAAACCCTACTGTACTTGCGCTGCGTATAGACCTATACGCAGCGTAGACCTATACGCTGCGTATAGGTCTATACGCAGCGTAGGTACAGGGTCCGTACACTGTCAAATCATACATATATACCCTAAGTGTGCAGATAGTCGCCAGAAGTGTGCCAATAGTCCAAGCCTTTGAATGTTAACATGCACATTTATTTCATACTTGGTTATTTTTCTGATTATACTAACCACACATGTTAAAATCAAGTTATTTTGATGTTGAGTTATTCAGATTAGGAGAAATAAAAATACAACAAAAAGTATCTTTATATATATTATTATTCTGTTAAAATATGAGTGTGCCTATTGGCACACCAAACCCTAGCAAAATTAGGGTTTATCTACGCTGCGTATTGGTCAATACGCAGCGTATAGGGTTAACCCTATACGCTGCGTATAGATCAATACGCAGCGTAGATAGACCATAGATCTCAGTGCCTGATAACCAATCATTGCACAGAAAACAAGGTTTATATACGCTGCGTATTGGTCAATACGCAGCGTATATAAAACAGCTGCTAATTTGGGGTCATTTTGGTAGGTTTGAAGTGTCAAATTTTTGCCAGGTTTGTATACGCTGCGTGACACTTCAAACCTACCAAAATGACCCCAAATTTGCAGCTGTTTTATATACGCTGCGTAGCGGGTAACAATTACGTAACCATACTTCTTTCCCGTTTCTTGTACCCAATTTCTTCAAATCAGTTAGAGACATAAAACGCTAAAAAAAGTTACGTTAATAATAATAATAATAATAATTATAATTATAAGTATATAAACCTGAAAAAATTTGACACTTCAAACCTACAAAAATGACCCCAAATTTGCAGCAGTTTTATATACGCTGCTTATTGACCTATTTGGTCATTTTATGAAACTCATACTTCAGGGACTAATATGGTCATTATTGAAACTATTTTAACTGAATGTTTTAGCCAGGTTAACTTTCATATAAAGATTTCTTCTTTAAACACTAACTCAGTTAGCATACTTAACTGAACAGTACAGGGACCATTTTTGTCAATTTTCAAAACTTCAGGGACCATTATTGTAAATCCTCGAAACATCAGGGACCATTTTTGTAAATTTACGAAACTTCAGGGACCGTTTATGTCAATTTTTGAAACTTCAGGGACCATTTGTGTAAAAATTGAAACTTCAGGGACCAAAGTGTAAATATATCAAAAATCTGTAAAAAAAGGGGTCTTCTTTAAAGAACCGGCCCTTGCAAGGATCGAACTCGTGACCTATCGTTTATAACCGTAACGTCTTAACCAGTTTATCCTCCGTCTCGGAGCTGTTAGAATATGAAACTTAATCCTTATATACACTAGTTAGGTTATACGCTGCGTATTGACCTATACGCAGCGTATATGAACACTTTACCCTTCTGTTTAGGGCAATACGAGGCTGACAATAAGGGTAAAAAGGTCATTTACCATCCCCTATATAAGCCGCGTATGGATCTCTACGCTGCGTATTATCATTATTATTATTATTATTATTGTTATTATTATTATTATTGTTATTATTCTTATTATTGTTATTGTTATTGTTCTTGAAATTTACAGACGCTGCGTAGAGCTCCATACACAGCGTATATAAAGAATGTAAAATGACCTTTTTACCCTTACAATTAGCCTCGTATTGCCCCAAACAAAAGGGCAAAATAGTAATTTAACATATATAGGTTTTGAAATTTTGGTTTGGGGGGAAATTGGCCGCCTTTTACATACGCTGCGTATAACAATGCTCATTTTACTGTTTTGCCCTTGTGTTGAGGCAATACAAAGCCAAAAACAGGGGCTTTTTTGTCCTTTGCATTACATACGCTGCGTAGGGATCCCTACGCAACGTATATAAAGTTCCATTTTTTTTTTTTTGTGTTTTCCTTTGATAAATAATACAAAAATTATGAATTATAAAAATTAAAAATGATACAAACTTTATAAACTAAAAAAATTCTACAATTTACAAAAATACAAGTTTCCGGTTAATCTTCGATAACATTTATACTCGGTTCTCTGTCTTTGTCTGAGTCTGCTTTAGGATTGATTAACTCGTAGTAGTGCTGTAACCGCGGTCTATACATTTCTTCCCACCGTTCCGCAGCTATTGATCGATGTGTCGACCACAACGGGGTCGCTAAAGGCATGGGGTAGTCTCCTTCCAACTTAGCATGTATGAAGTATCCCCCGTCAACATGTACGAGCGTTATCGCTTGAGGTCGTGGATCTAGTGGGGCATCCGTTAATGGGAAGATGGTAGTGCTCCATTCGATGCTTAGCACGTGGAGGACAATATTATACTTTTGCGCTACGCGAAGCCCTACCTGGGGCATTTCCATCCAGTGACTTGGACCGCACGCTTTCAATGAATGACATTCGATGCTCTTACGTATTCGTTTAAAGTCTCCTTTGTTATATGTTTCGAATACATGCTTCCAACGCGCCTCGTTATGGTCAATCTCCAGTAGTAAATCTCTTCGAATATTGGGCCATGCGTGTTCCGGAAAACCTAACCCGACAGCCACAGACCTGTACCCACAATGACCGTCTGGGGTCACATCTTGTATACGCGATATGTAAGAGTGAAACTCTGATGGAATTTGATCTTTAAACCTCTCAATGCTTAACAAGTGCTCGTCCCCCTTCATTAATGGAAAACCCTTATCATCCCGCGTCTCCTTCTTTTTATAACTCGTTGAACTGTTTCGTTGCATTTTAGGTTTTTCAGACTTTATAACCGAACCAGTTCCACGAGAGCCCTCTGACAGTACGTATGAGCTGTGTTGGGGTAAATCATACCTATGTTTGGGGGAAGCGGTATATACGTTGCTGTCCTCGCCATAGGAGCTGTATCTCACAGCTTCGTCTAACCTCGCAACTTCATCTAGCCTTTCTTGTACTTTCTTTGATGTAGGCCGACCGCGAGTATTTTGCTGGACGATCGGTGGTTTCTTGGTTGACGATTTCGGGGTGAAGACCGCTTTTATCTTTGAAAGCAAACTCTTTTGCTGAACGGGGGACTGCGCCTCTAAATGTTGCCGCACATTATTTAGCTCTGCTACAACATCGACCTCGTCGTCTACCAGTTTACACAGGAGCAAGTCAAGCTTACGCCAAAATACATCTATGTCATCGAGTTGTATCATACGTCCTGCACAGTTAAGTTAATACGGTGTGAGAAACAGCTAAATCGCACATAATAACAAAAGGTTTGTAGTTTTAATATTTTTTACCTGTATGTTTGTAGTTTTCCAGCCTACAAGCACACGGCAATCCACAGCTAAGCCACATATGGCAACCACATGATGCGTTAAGTTTCCGCAACACCTCCATCTTCCTCAGTAGCTCTTTTGCCAGCAAATCAAGTGCTTCATGGGAAACCTTTCCATGTAGGTTGTCCAACAGTCGGTGTCTGTGGTGCTTCATCGTTTTTTCGATGCTCTCAGTGAAACTTTTTTGTATTTCATCGTACTGAGTTTCAACTATATCAATGACGCATCTTGCTATTTGCTCCAATGAACTCCCGCGCGTAACGTATCTTTTTAAATTTGCGTGCTGGCTCTCAACTCTGTTGGTGGTGCGCTGACCAAAGTTGTGACACTTATCGGTCCACGCATAAACGAACATTTCTTTATAGTCTTTGAGCCAGTTTTCGTAGACGTAATCATAGACACCTGCAAAAATAAAATAATGAAATGTAAAAGCGTGTGTAAAATATAATAGATTGGGTGAGTCGTTTGTTGAAGGAACACTTACTTTCTCGGTTGGCAACCACGAGTCGGTTATACATTTTCTCCAAGTTGTACTTGTACATGGGCTCTGATGAAGATTCACACAATCTCCGCCAATACGACATAAATTTCCCCCAATCTTCTTTATTGAACCCTTTCTTGCACTTTTTAGCTATATTTTGTTGGATGTGAAAGTGGCATAGAAGCCTGGTTGCGTTCGGGAATACTTTAGAACACGCGTTAATTAGGGCAAGCTCCCTATCCGTGACTATCACACGCGGCATCATACATTCATGCAATATTGACTTGATCCGCTCAAGCACCCACACGTAGTTACCCCTTCGTTCTTTACAAATAACGGCATGTGCGATACAAAAAGACTTGTTGGTCGACGTCATACCCACAACCTGGACAAATGGCATGTTGTAGAGGTTTGTTTTGTAGGTCGCGTCGATCAACATCACGTGCGGGAATGCACGCCACATAGTGATTGAATAAGGATGAACAAAGAAAATCTCTGTTAGGACATCTGTTTTGGGTTCCTGTCGGGTGTCGTAAATGAATCGGTGGTCATGCAGCAGGCTTTCCAGTGCCTGCATAGGAGTCTTTCCGCCCATTATTGTTGCTCTAATTTTTTGTACCGCATTTTGCACGTCTTTCTGAACATGCAGGCTGTCGGGGAACTGCTTTCTTAGGGTTTGAAATATGATACGTGGCTCCATGTTTTGAGCAGTTAGCTGCTCCACTAGCTTGTATTCGGCTTTAGTAAATCTTCGCACAAAAGCATGGCCCAACAGACTCGTCGTAGGTTCGTGGTTATGGTTCGCACAGTCCACTTTTAACTCCCATATGTCATTCGTCACGTCCCGGATGGCGAGTAATGAAAATGGGCAACCGATTTTTTTGCTACCAGCTTTCCTAACCGTTGCTTTACTACGGTGCTCACCACTACAGTCGCACAGAAGCCATACCATCCCAGTAGTACCGCCAATATTTTTTGATCGGCTGGTAACAATTACGTAACCATACTCCATTCCCGTTTCTTGTACCCAATTCTTCAAATCAGTTAGAGACATGAAACACTAAAAAAAAGTTACGTGAATAATTAAATTGAAATATAGTTTTTAACAATAATTATAATTATAATATTTTTAACAACAACAATAATAATAATAATAATAACATTAATAATAATAATAATAATAACATTAATAATAATAATAATAACATTAATAATAATAATAATGATAATAACAATTATAATTATAGTATTCTAACAATAATAACAATAATAATAATAATAATTATAATTATAATATTTTTAACAATAATAATAATAATAATTATAATTATAATATTTTTAACAATAATAATAATAATAACATTAATAATAATAATAATTATAATTATAATATTTTTAACAATAATAATAATAATTATAATTATAATATTTTTAACAATATAATTATAATATTTTTAACAAGAATAGCTCTCTACTCCCCGTATTACTTTATTTACGTGCCTAGACAACATCGTATCAGTGTCAAATCAGTCTGACATATACGCTGCGTATTGGTCAATACGCAGCGTATACTGTTAACCCTATACGTTGCGTATTGGTCAATACGCAGCGTAGATCTGACTGATTTGACATGGTACTAGGTTTGACTGTCTGGTCGTGTACCTGCCCCTTACATACGCTGCGTAGAGGTCAATACGCAGCGTGTATAGGGTAACCTATACGCTGCGTATTGACCTCTACGCAGCGTATGTAAACCCTAAGTGTGTAGATAGCCTGCCAAGGTGTGCAAATAGTGAGGGCCTAAAATATTCAACTGTTTGGCACCTGGTGGTTTTTGTTCATCGTCAACTTGTTAATTTTTGAAAGTTATGGGTTGAAACTGGTCAGAGTTAGTGTCAGTGTAGCAGACTCGTATGGAAAAACAACCAACAGGATTATGAATTTATGAAATGTTTACTTGATAATAAGGGTTTTTATGTGAAACAAATAAGAGAGACACAACTTCTAGTTCTAAATAATTTAATTCAGTGGCGAAGCTTGAGATTTCCGACCTGGGGTCGAAAACGTATATACCTATAAAAATTATAAAACCGGGGGTGGAAAACATATATACCTAAAAAATTCTATATGAAAACTACAAACCGGACACTAAAGAGCGAAAAGTTCGGCGGTCAGGCTCCCCAGGGGACCCTACAAGGCTGCGCCCCTAATTTAATTAATTTGTTACTATTATACTGTTTCACCATGTGATTATACTGTTTCACCTCTCTATCCACTGGGATAGAGGTATGGTGGTTGTTGTAGACTTGTTAAAATCAAGATATCCACATCCTGATATGAAATTAATATTCAAGCTCTAGTTTCAACTGTTTGTTATAAATACTACTTTTGGTTGAAACAGGTTGTTACTTGTCCTGCAAAGTTGGCAAAACATGCAGCGATCAGCGATTGCGTACATCTACTTTCATCTGAAGACTTCTAGGCGGCTTATTATGCTTTCTTGGAGGTTTCTTTCCTGTCATAGCAATGAAATCCTCCTCAATTTCCTTACGTGATAGCTGGATCGAAAAGTTGGGTCTTTCTTCCTTCTTATCAAGGTTCCTTCTAGGCCGGTTTTCTACAATCTCTGACCGCCTGCCTCTGCATTGATTCTTCCGTCAGCCTCATCTTTTGAGAGAATCGCGGGTGGAGGTGATAGCGATGAGGCTTTGGATGTCAACTTTTTCAAAGATTTGTATTTCGAAGGCGTGGAGTTCTCCTCACCTTCATTTGGGGATGAAGAGGCTTTGAGCGGAGATGATGATGACTTCATCTCAAAATCCAACTTCTTCTGCCAATCATCAGTGGATCTAGGTTGTCCTGCAGAAGGGTTCTGGTTAGCGTCGCCTGGGTCTGAAGATTCGTCATCTTCAAGACTTCAACCACATGCATTGCTCGAACTGGGTCAACTTTCATGCAACTCAATAGATGTTGTTTCCCCCACGCCAACCATGTAGGGAAAGTGAAATTATGAAGACTTTTAGATCGCTCTATCCACAGATTTAAATGTTGTAGCTAGTATCTTCTTGGGAGATTTTTGTTCTTGAAGGTAAGTTGATTGACTTAAATTATTTTTTATTTGGTTTGTTATTATTTAAAAAAACATGTTTCTTATGTATATATGTTGTTTTGTTAAGGTGGACATGGGAAAGCCGGAAGATCGGTTGTTACATGGAAGTTTAGTTCTTCATTCAAACAAAGTCTTAACGCTCCGTTGGTCAGCTGTGCTGGTTATTCAACCTATGAGTTCTAATTGTAACATGTTGATTGCTCATAATGTTTTCATTTTTGTTTGCATCTTCATTGTTGTACGTTTTGGTTTTTCTCCAAGTAAGATGTATTGATAACAAATAGAATAATTTTTTATTGATGTTTTGATCTTTAATCTTAGTCTTTTAGCTTATGAGTATATTTGTAATATGGGTCAAAATGTTAGTCTACTGGGTCATGGTTCGTTTACTCCAAAGGTTGTGATGGTTCATGTAGTATAAATCGGTTTTATGGTGACCAGAACAATGGTAGTTGATCCTGTATTTCTACACTCTTGAGTCTTGAATGCATAGTCAATTGCTTTAAAAAAATTTCTATTGCTACATTGTTCTCAAACTTCGCGTATCACAACAAACTGTTGATATCAAAGCTGTATAAACACTCTATTTAACTCACGAAAAGATAGAGACTCAAGGCTTAAGTTTTTATTATGCAGACAACTGAATACTGAAAGCAAACTAGGAGGCTGCTATTTATCAGCAGCATTACAACAGTCATAACCTAGAATTATGGAACGTACATTTATTCAACATTAACAATAACTATAATATGCATGTGAATGCAATTAACTACAATATGCATGTGAATGCAATTAATGTGTTGATACAGAAGACTCAACAACCAGCACGTGCATGCAGCATGTGAGGGTTTGAATCACATTTCAACACCCCCCCCCCTTGATTCAAACATCTGCACTCCCATTTGATGACGAAAACCAACCAGCTTCTCTTTAGATAATGCCTTCGTTAAGCAATCTGCCACTTGATCACTTGTGTTGCAGTATTGAAGAATCACCTTCTCTTGTTGGATCATGTCTCTAATAAAGTGATATTTTAACTCAATATGCTTAGCCTTTCCATGTTGCACTGGATTTCTGGACAGATTGATTGCAGACTGACTGTCACACCATATTGTAGTAGCTTCACTCTGAATGTGCCCCAAATCTTCAAGTATTCTTCGGATCCAAATGCACTGACAAGTTGCACTCGTAGCTGAGATGTATTCAGCTTCAGTGCTGGAGAGAGCAACTGTCTCTTGCTTCTTTGAGCGCCATGAAACAGCTCCATCACCAATAGCAAACACATAAGCACCAACACTTTTCCTGTCATCAACACAAGCTGCCCAGTCACTATCTGTATACCCTGTCAGCTTAACCTGAGAACCCTTTTGTACCAAATTCCAAACTTGAATGTGGAAGCAACATATCTCAACACTTTTCTTGCTGCACCTGAATGAACTTTGGATGGAGACTGCATGAACCTGGACAAAACACCAACTGCATAGGCCAAATCTGGTCGAGTGTGGGTCAGATAAATCAGACCACCAACTAAGCTTCTATATTTGGTCTCATCAACTTTGTCTTCACCATCATCAGATCGATATTTTTCATAGGGACTCATTGGAACATCTTCAAACTTGCAGTCTCTCATACCATATTTATTCAGCAGACTTTGAGCATATTTTTCTTGAGAGACAAACACACCTTCATGAGACTGTTTTATTTCCAACCCAAGGAAATATTGTAGCAAACCCAAGTCAGTCATTTCGAACATTTGTTTCATTCCTCCCTTGAACTCAGCAATGAGAGTCTCACTTGAACTTGTACAAATAATGTCATCAACATATAAGCATATATAGATAACATCAGTTGCACTATGTTTAACATAAAGAGTAGGTTCATTGAGACTCTTAATATAGCCATTATTGCTGAAATAACCGTCAATTTTTGCATACCATGACCTGGGGCCTTGCTTTAAGCCATAGAGGGCTTTGAGAAGTCTATACACTTTACCTTCTTGTCCCTTTACTTTAAAGCCTTCTGGTTGTTCAACATAGATCTCCTCTTTAAGGTCACCATTTAGAAAAGCTGATTTTACATCCAATTGATGTAATAACCAACCTTTAAGAGCTGCAACAGCAATAACAATTCTAATGGTCTCAAATCTGGCCACAGGTGCAAATGTCTCTTCATAATCAACTCCATACTTCTGAGAATACCCCTTGGCTACCAATCTAGCCTTGTGCTTGATTATCTTCCCATCTGGACCAACTTTTGTCTTATACAGCCATTTCAAACCGACTAAATTCTTGCCATTAGGGAGATCAACCAACATCCAGGTCTGATTTTTATCAATTGCATCTATTTCAGCTTGCATGGCATCCTGCCATTCTTTCTTTTTGGCTGCATCTGAGTAAGTCAAAGGATCTGCAATATTAAGAGCAAACTGGCAGTTCAAGTAGTCAGAAGGAACCTGATTCACTTCCTCAGTATTAGCATAGAGCTCAGCCATGGACCTAACTCTCAGAGGAGCTGACGTGCTAGAGCTGGAACTTCCATCAACATGAGATTGTTGAGTACTGCCATGAGGAGTTGTAGTAGCTGGTGAAAGAGTACTGCTTTGAGGAGTTGAGATACTTGGTGATGTTGTTCCTCCCAGATCAGAAGAAGCAACATCATTAGACATCTCAACTAAAGTCATTTCAGCATACTCTTCAGGAAAAGGATCTGCATACATTCTCTCATACAGTTGTTTGTCAGACTTATACATCTCATGCCAGTCCCAGGACTTATCTTCCAAAATTGTTGTATCATTGAAGCTCAGAGTTTCAAACTTCTTGGTATCCGGATTATACAACCTATATCCAGTACCATTAGGAGAATACCCAATGAAGATCATTTTGCTAGATCTATCATCAAGTTTCCTCCTACCCTGAGTTGCCTTATGGCCGTAAGCAACACATCCAAAGATCCTCATATTAGATACATCTGGTTTAGCATTGAACCATACCTGATATGGTGTCTTACCCTGAACAGCTGATGTTGGTGCACGATTGATGGCATGGACAGCCGTAGCAACAGCTTCTGCCCATAGATAATTTGGTAAACTTCTTTCTTTGAGCATACTCCGGGCCATACCCATGATGGTTCTGTTCTTCCTTTCCACCACACCATTGTGTTGTGGAGTATGTGGCTCACTTAATTCCCTTCTAATTCCATGTTCTTCACAAAAGACATTGAATTCATTGCTGCAAAATTCTCCTCCTCGATCAGTTCTGAACACTTTCACATTACATTCACTTTCTTTCTCGACTAAGGCTTTAAAGACTTTGAATCTACCAAAGGCATCAGACTTCTTGGGCAGAAAATAAACCCAACACATCCTAGACACATCATCTATTAAAAGAAAGTAATAGAGGCTATGTCCAAGACTGGGTACCTGCATAGGGCCACAGAGATCTGCATGCACCAACTCCAGTCTTTTTGTGGCTCTCCAGGATGTTGAATTGAATGATGACCTGATCTGCTTCCCAAGAATACATCCTTCACAAACTCTAGTACCCTTAAACTGAGGCAATCCTTCCACCATATGCTTATTTTGGAGTAGTTTTAGGTTGCTCCAATTCAGGTGACCATATCGCTTATGCCAGACTTGCAGAAGAGCTGACTTAGTGGGAGTGCTAGACTCAGCCTTTGAAGCATCCACTACAAACATGTTGTTAGTGGCTATAGGAATTTTCATTAACTCAACACCTTGGTTTTTAATGATACAGCTGCCTTTTTCAAACAACAAGGAATACCCTTTCCTCATCAGTTGACCAACACTTAGAAGATTATACTCCAAAGTTGGAGCATAATATACTTCAGTCAACAGTTTGAATGAATTTGAACCTGTGTTGATCCGAACAACACCTTTTCCTTCAACAGCAAGGGTCTTTTTGTTACCCAATTGAACATTCATTTTGAATGTTTCATCAAGCTCTATAAAACTCCTCCTAGAGCCTGTCATATGATTGGAACATCCTGAATCAAGAAACCACAGATTGTTAGTTTCTTGTTCAGGCACAAATGCCATGAACAAATGCTGATCATCTCTATCAGTGTTGTTGTTGTGGTCTGCTTGTTCAATCGGTTCAGCAGCAATATTGGCTTGAGCATCCTCATTGTACCAACAGTCTTTAGATAGATGGCCATACTTCTTACAAGTATAGCATTGAGGAACTTTACTCCTGTCGAAGGATCTTCCTCTCCCACGGCCTCTGAAACCTCCACGCCCTCTGCCACGTGCATATGATGGCCGATTTCCTTCTTGCATAACCTGCAGAGCATGTTCTTCTAGTTTTTCTGATTTGTCTTGGGATCTGCTATTCATTCTTTCTTCTTGTGATTGCAAGGAGCCCATCAACTTCACAGGTGTGAGTTTAGCCAGATCGAAGGACACTTCAATAGATGGGACAATGTAGTCAAACTTTGAAGATAAACTTCGAAGTATTTTTTCAACTATGGTTTGATCAGAGATGATCTCACCATATGCCCTCTTCTGGCTGACATTGCCCATGACTCTAGAGAAGTATTCTCCAACGGTTTCAGTATCTTTCATGGAGAGGTTTTCAAACTCTCTCCTTAATCCTTGCAATTTGATAGCTTTTACTTGAGTATCCCCTTGATACTCCATCTTCAGTATATCCCAACTTTCTTTAGACGACTCAGCAGCTGCAATTCTAGAAAAGAGTTGATCATGCACAGCCTGTTGAATAACGGCCATGGCATGAGCATCCCTTTTCTTCAAATTCTTGAGTTTGTTCTCATCAGGTTCAGCACTGTTAAACCCTTGTTCCACCAGATCCCAGAGATCCCTTGATTTCAGAATGGTTTTTAGACGAATACTCCAATGCTCATACCCTTCCCCCTTGAAGACTGGGATTGGAGTAGGAGCAGTGGGCAACGTACTGGTTTGATCGGCCATCGGATAAAACAATTGAGAGGGAAAAGGAGGGATGGATCGCACACTCAGGCTCTGATACCACTGTTGATATCAAAGCTGTATAAACACTCTATTGAACTCACGAAAAGATAGAGACTCAAGGCTTAAGTTTTTATTATGCAGACAACTGAATACTGAAAGCAAACTAGGAGGCTGCTATTTATCAGCAGCATTACAACAGTCATAACCTAGAATTATGGAACGTACATTTATTCAACATTAACAATAACTATAATATGCATGTGAATGCAATTAACTACAATATGCATGTGAATGCAATTAATGTGTTGATACAGAAGACTCAACAACCAGCACGTGCATGCAGCATGTGAGGGTTTGAATCACATTTCAACACAAACATGAAGTAGATGGGGTGGAGTGATTCAGGTCTATGAAAAACTGACATAAAACTCGACACTCACAATACTAAAAAATAGCCTGAACATAAGACCCAACACTTGGCATCAAAGTACAAGATCATGAATTTCATATGATACAACAAAACACTAACTTGTATCCCATACCTCTAAAAGCCTTGAAGATGGAAGAAGAATTGCTGTTGGTGAATCTGGAGTGGTAGGTGGCTGTTTTCCTCAGTTACAAGGTTTGAAACTCTCCATATATAGCTTTTTAGTGATAAAGGTATAGTTCTTGCTCCGCCGTTAGTCATAAATATTTTTTCCTCACTACTCACCTTAGAAAAACATTTCTTCACCATTTAAATACTTTTTAGTCATAGATGCGCTTATGCAGTATGATCTTATCAATGATCTGCCAATCTATCTATAAGGGTTTACTCAGTTGATAGTACATATATTATCCTCATATATATGGTTATTCACAGAATGTTGTCACTCTGTCTCTCAGGTATGGGAAAATTAAAATCTCATGTATCCTTATTAATTTATTTCACATTCTGAATATTTAGGATGGTTGAGATGATTACTTATAATTTGATTTATGATGGGAATGCAGTGCTGAAAAATAGACTAATGGTAATAGTTAAGTATTATATGTATTTGAATAACCCTGGTTCAATTTAAGAGGTAGGCAATGGGGAAACCGACAGTCTGCTGCAGCAAGGAGGATTAGAGCTCTGGAAAGGAGAGTCGAGATCACGCAAACGCACTCTATAGGAGAGTATGTTGAAATTCGTTGCTTGGGAAGAAGAAGTTGATGAAAACGAAGAAGCTAAGCGCGGATGTGATCTTCCAAATTAGCAACTGCACCTTTTTAGATTATCGAAGATCAATTGGAGACTAGTTGCTTTCTTATGAAAACGTTTGATTGAAATGATTTCATATATAGAAGGACAAAATGGGGAACATTTGAAACGTCTTTGATTGCATACTACATCAATCTATGTTTTGATTGTAACATACTTATTGTTCATAGCATTTGGAAATTTTGTTTATACAATCATTTGATATATACTTTGTTTTTTCTCCTAGCATATGATATGCTCCCAACAAGTTATATAGTATCTAAAATTACACTCGCAAACTTAAATGAAAATTAACCAAAGATCGCATTTAAAAACA
The DNA here is from genome assembly GCA_030545235.1 of Helianthus tuberosus. NCBI lineage: Eukaryota > Viridiplantae > Streptophyta > Magnoliopsida > Asterales > Asteraceae > Helianthus > Helianthus tuberosus. The sequence continues at coordinate 154,167,952 of CM060412.1, forward strand.
AAAGAACTGCCTACAACTTTTAATCACTCCTCCCCGTAAAGGCAAAAGACTTAATGTGCACAGAGCTAGATTATGAATTTTATCATGGCTCTCACTATCTAGACACTCGCTTTGCCTATCTGCACACTTAGGGTTTATATACGCTGCGTATTGACCAATACGCAGCGTATAGGGTTAACCCTATATGCTGCGTATTGGTCAATACGCAGCGTATATAGACCATAGATCTCAGTGCCTGATTACCAATCATTGCACAGAAAACAAAGTTTCTATACGCTGCGTATTGGTTAATACGCAGCGTATATAAAACTGATGCAAATTTGGGGTCATTTAGGTAGGTTTGAAGTGTAATTTTTTTTCCAGGTTTATATACGCTGCGTATTGAGCAATACGTAGCTTATAAACAGGGACCATTTTTGTAAATTTATGAAACTTCAGGGACCATATTTGTCAGTTTTCGAAACTTTAGGGACCTTTTTGTAAATTTTTGAAAAACCAGGGACCATTTGTATAAATTTATGAAATCTCAGGGACCATTTTTGTAAAAATATCAAAAAAGAGGTAAAAGGGGGTCTTCATTTAAGAACCGGCCCTTGCAAGACTCGAACTCATGACCCCTCGTTTAGAACCGCAACGCCTTAACCAGTTTATCCTCTGTCCAGAGCTGTTAGAATATGAAACTTAATTACTTATATACACTAGTTAGGTTATACGCTGCGTATTGATCAATACGCAGCGTATGTTAATGGTAGGTACACAACCAGACAGTCAAACCTAGTACCATGGTCAAATCAGTCTGACATAGGGTCCGTAGTGATCAATACGCATCGTATAGATGTAACCCTATACGCTGCGTAGTGGTCAATACGCAGCGTATGTCAGACTGATTTGACATCGATACGATGTTGTCCAGGCACGTTAATAAAGTAATACGGGGAGTAGAGGGCAATACGCTGCCTATTGAACTGTCACATGAAAGTCTATTTATCCATCTGTTCACAATTCGAATTCACTGCCTACTGCTTTCTTTTTCATCTTCTTCTTCAGTAAGCAATTTACACATCATTTATTCTGTTTTTTGTTCAATCTTGTTAAAATGTCATCATTTTGGAACGATAATTATTTCGGTAATCGCTATTCTAACGACATATGGGGAGCAAATGCTGCCAACGAGGAGGAGGAGGTTGTGTCTGGAGTCCCTGTTGATCAAAAAATACAGTTGCCAGACTTGAACAAGACTCCCACTCCACCTGTTGATGAACCAAATTACCCGGCGCATCAAGTGTATCCAGATTACGGATACGGGTATGAATCTCCGTATGTGCAACAAAGTGGATACGGTGCTGAGAATGCACCTGTTGATGAACCATATTACCCGATGCAGCAATCGTATCCAGGTTACGGGGTATACGGGGATGAAGGTGGATACGGAAGTTACAGTGGATACGGTGGTGAAGGTGGATACGGGGGTGATGGTGGTTACAGTGGATATGGGGGTGAAGGTGGTTACAGTGGATACGTGGGTGAAGGTGGACACAGTGGATACGATAGATATGGGGGGGGGGTGAAGGTGGTTACAGTGGATACGTGGGTGAAGGTGGACACAGTGGATACGATAGATATGGGGGTGAAGGTGGTTACAGTGGATACGTGGGTGAAGGTGGATACAGTGGATACGTTACATCACTTTATGAACCATCTACCCCGGGCAATCCGTTTCAAATAAAGGAGGTATCACATTATTATTATTATTATTATTATTATTGTTATTATTGTTATTATTATTATTGTTATTGTTATTATTGTTATTATTGTTATTGTTATTATTGTTATTATTATTGTTATTATTGTTATTGTTATTATTGTTATTATTGTTATTATTGTTATTATTATTGTTATTATTGTTATTATTGTTATTATTATTGTTATTATTGTTATTATTATTATTATTGTTATTATTGTTATTATTGTTATTGTTATTATTGTTATTATTGTTATTATTATTATTATTATTATTAACGTAACTTTTTTTTAGCGTTTCATGTCTCTAACTGATTTGAAGAATTGGGTACAAGAAACGGGAAAGGAGTGTGGTTACGTAATTGTTACCCGCCGATCAAAAAATATTGGCGGTACTACTGGGATGGTATGGCTTGTGTGCGACCGTAGTGGTGAGCACCGTAGTAAAGCAACAGTTAGGAAAGCTGGTAGCAAAAAAATCGGTTGCCCATTTTCATTACTCGCCATCCGGGACGTGACGAATGACACGTGGGAGTTAAAAGTGGACTGTGCGAACCATAACCATGAACCTACGACGAGTCTGTTGGGCCACGCTTTTGTGCGTAGATTTACTAAAGCCGAATACAAGCTAGTGGAGCAGCTAACTGCTCAAAACATGGAGCTACGTATCATATTTCAAACCCTAAGAAAGCAGTTCCCCGACAGCCTGCACGTTCAGAAAGACGTGCAAAATGCGGTACAAAAAATTAGAGCGACAATAACGGACGGAAAGAATCCTATTCAGGCACTGGAAAGCCTGTTGCATGACCACCGATTTGCCTATCTGCACACTTAGGGTTTATATACGCTGCGTATTGACCAATACGCAGCGTATAGGGTTAACCCTATATGCTGCGTATTGGTCAATACGCAGCGTATATAGACCATAGATCTCAGTGCCTGATTACCAATCATTGCACAGAAAACAAAGTTTCTATACGCTGCGTATTGGTCAATACGCAGCGTATATAAAACTGATGCAAATTTGGGGTCATTTAGGTAGGTTTGAAGTGTAATTTTTTTTCCAGGTTTATATACGCTGCGTATTGAGCAATACGTAGCTTATAAACAGGGACCATTTTTGTAAATTTATGAAACTTCAGGGACCATATTTGTCAGTTTTCGAAACTTTAGGGACCTTTTTGTAAATTTTCGAAAAACCAGGGACCATTTGTATAAATTTACGAAATCTCAGGGACCATTTTTGTAAAAATATCAAAAAAGAGGTAAAAGGGGGTCTTCATTTAACGACGGACTTAGTTTCGACGCTCGTTAGTCCCGTACGCGCCTTACGGACGACGTCGACTAAATAATAAAAAAATATTATTTAACGACGATCTTAGTCGATGTCGTCTGATTATTATTTACTGACTGGTTTCCTTTTGTGCAGGTATTTACACAAAATGATTTCCACTTCGATCACTGCTCGAAACAAAAGCCGGGAGTGGTGCACCAGTGGCGATTTATTTTTCTTATATTGCCTCTTATACAAGAGGCCGTGCGCTCTCGCCCACGGGTTGACGCAATACTTCGCCTCCGCGCATCATCGACAGGAGCGCGGATTGTTATTCGGCAGAGCCTACATGACTAGGATAGCCCTTTCGTTGGGCTATCATCCGGAGACTGACCGCGACAATGTAGGTCCGCCGGCACAGCCGAAGCGGATGGGGAAGAATGTTATATCCGGAATGCACGTTACCAAAGACTTCCCAGACGGGAAGCGGTTTAAGAACAAGGACGGCACGCAATATCAGCTTCAACAGCTGCCGGCGGAGTTCCCTCCGTATTATCCCCCGCACGATCTGGAGCCGCCGGAGCCGTATGAGCCGGCCGTCGTCATTCCGCAGCCACCACCGCCGCGTGGACCACCAGGGGCGCCTCAGTTCCCACGCCATGTTTGGCCTGGTGCTGACCCATCATATCAGCGGCAGCTTCGGTTATCTGAAAGAAACAATTATCTGTTGGAGTGGGTGGCTGCGGCGCTGCAGCAGCAGCGACAGCATGACGGGTTACCTCCACTACCCTTCATTACGCATGCGGAATGGGATCAGCATCAGCAGCAGGAGCAGCAGTAGTAGTATTTTATCATTTTGTTATGTATTCACAAACTTTTATTGTATATATCAAACTCTTGTATATATCATTTTGTTATGTATGCACAAACTTTTATATTGTGGTGTACATATAAAATTATGGCAGGTTATATAACATGTTTTGTTGTATCGATATGGTTCTGGAATATATCAGGTTATTTAACAGGTTCTGGAATACAACAGGTTATTTAACAGGTTCTGTGTGTAATTAAAATTCAGAAGGTTATATACGCTGCGTATTGACCTATACGCAGCGTATATAAGTGTTCATATACGCTGCGTATAGGTCACTACGCAGCGTATAGGATAGCTACTACATATAAAAATTAAGTTTCATATTCTAACAGCTCTGGATAGAGGATAAACTGGTTAAGGCGTTGCGGTTCTAAACGAGAGGTCAAGAGTTCGAGTCTTACAAGGGCCGGTTCTTAAATGAAGACCCCCTTTTTCCCCTTTTTTGATATATTTACAAAAATGGTCCCTGAGATTTCGTAAATTTACACAAATGGTCCCTGGTTTTTCGAAAATTTACAAAAAGGTCCCTAAATTTTCGAAAACTGACAAATATGGTCCCTGAAGTTTCATAAATTTACAAAAATGGTCCCTGGTTATACGCTACGTATTGCTCAATACGTAGTGTATACAAACCTGGCAAAAAATTGACACTTCAAACCTACCAAAATGACCCCAAATTTGCATTAGTTTTATATATGCTGCGTATTGATCAATACGCAGCGTATGTGAACATTGTTTTCTGTGCAATGATTGGTAATCAGGCACTGAGATCTAGGGTTTATCTACGCTCCGTATTGGTCAATACGCAGCCTATAAGGGTAACCCTATACGCTGCGTATTGACCAATACGCAGCGTAGATAAACCCTAATTTTGCTAGGGTTTGGTGTGCCAATAGGCACTTTAGTGTGCCAATAGGCACACTCATTTTATCATAAACAACCAAACACTTGATCACTTGCCATGGGCAAAACATGAAGTTCTAACACAGACATATAAAAGTCGTAGCTAATCTACAAATGGTAGTGGGAAGATCCAGGCCTGAACTAAATAGAACAACACAGTTCAAAAATCATTCCCTAGTTGGGAAGTTGCTCAGGGTCACCTACAAGCCCTTCGTACCTCCTACCTCAGACTTTTATTAGGTAGAAGTGTGAAGTAGGAAGTCATCCCAGATTATATATGCTGGCAATCAGATACGGAATTGATTGACAAGATCACAAAGATTAACACAATCAGATACTTATTGAGCCGGTGTGTTTCAAACAAAGCATCGTTTAGGAATATAGGAATACAGAGACTAATTTAACACTAACTATAAATTAACCCGTATATAGTATAATATACTAGCACACTTTGTCCAAGCTTGTTAGACTTGTAACACCATCCTTATTTTTTCTGGACCACCAACCTATTCATGGCTGGATTGAACTCCCACAACCACAATGCTCACATTTATGGTCTTTAACCTTCTCTTTTCCATCTGCTTTGGTGAATGGAAGCTTTTTATATACGTCTCCCTCCTTAGTAGACTTCTTGATGTGTTCTTCCAAAGCTTTTAGTGTCCCAACAACTTCCTGAAACGGCATTATATTAAGGTCAACACAATGAATTGCCTTTTCCATCCAACTATCTGGATATACTTTTCTGTTAATGATCCTAAAAGTTTTAGAACCAATCTTTTGCCATTGAATATATGACGAACACTTGCTTGTGAAACAATCAGACTAATTAATTCCAAATAAACATTAAGGGACTCCCTAACATTCATCCGTAGAGATTAAAAGTCTGACTCGTGTGTCTATATCCATAACTCCTTAACCCTGTCAACTCCTACTTGGCAAACCTTTTTAATGCTTCCCAACTATCTTTGGCCAATGTGGCGTGTGCAACATCCAAAACTATGTTTTCTGGAATTCCTTGAAATAGCAAAACAATTGCTGTGTTGTTCTTTTTTTGAACGACTTACGTTCATTCTAGCATAATTTAGATATTAACCTTTCTTAATGTCAAAATACATGGATCGGCACAAGAAATCCTTTATTGAACTCTAAAAACACAGAACCAAAGAATCATCAACAAGAATAACAACTCTCTAAACCTCACACGTAGGTCAACACAATGATCTGCTTCACTCACAAATGATAGATCTACAAGTATATACCAAGATCTTAACACAAGATCTTACTAAATCTAATCGAAAAGTGAAACCCTAAGAGAGAGAGAGAGAGAGAGTGTAACAGAACTGGAATCAAGAGAGAGAAGACAGGTTAGATGAATGATACAATCTGAATAGATCTTCTGCTTATATATTGAGCTCACAAAAGCCTTCTAAACCCCATCCAAGACGAACCCACATATAGGGTCTGTTTGGTATGGGGTAATGGAATGGACGGGGGAATGAAATGGACGAAGTAATGGAATGGATGACGTAATAGAATTGATCATTACCATTGCATGTCTTGTTTGGTTACTATGTGAGAATGGAATGAACCATTACTTTTTGTTGTTTGGTATGCGAGAAAACACGAAGGAATAAAATTGGATGGCGGTGGTCAATGATGGGCGGCAATGGTGGGTGGTGATAGGTGGCAGTTGTAGCGGCGGCGGCGGTGGTGGGAGGAAACTGCGGCGAGTGGAGACGGCGACGGGTGGTGACAGCGGTGGTGGTGGTGGGTGACGGCAAAGGTGGGTGGCGGCGGTGGTCAGAGGTGGTAGCGGTGGCGACGGTGGTGGCAGGTAGTAGCGGTGGTGGCGGTGGGTGGTGGTAGTTGATAGAGATGGCGGAGGTGGATGGCGACAGCGGTAGTGATCGGAGGTGGTAGCGGCGATGATCGAAGGTGGGTGGTAGCGGTGATCGGAGGTGGCAACAGCGATGGTGGATGGCGGTGACGGGGATGGAGGTGGGTGGCGGCAACGACGGTGGCGGGTGACGGCGGTGGTGGGTGGCGGCAAAGGTGGGTGACGACGGCGAATGACAGTGGTGGTGGGTGGTGGCAACGATAGTGGGTTGTGGTGTTGTCAATGAAGGGTGAAGAGGGAATAGAATGGAAAAAACAGGGTGGGGGAGGGTGGAATGATTTTGAGGAAATGAAATGCATTTAGGAATGGGCGATTCCATTCCATCGACCAACCAAACACTCTTTTTTTTTCATTCCCTCTCAATGGTCCATTCCATTCCACCACTCATTCATCCATACCAAACGCTACCATAGTCTTGTATACCTTGACCTGAATGGACTCTTAGCCCACCTGTACACAAGATAAAACCAATAATAACTATACTACTAAAAATAATGAAATTGATGTTCTTAACCACAATATGTATTTTTAACATCCTGCCACAATTTCATTATTTAAACAAATCAAACAGTTTCAACGTTTCACATAAAACAGTATGAGCCTTAACTAATTGTCCTTTAGTAAACAAATCTGCCAATTGCTCTACATACTGAATTCCAACACACTTAATAATACCTTTAGCAATACAATCTCTTAAGAAAAAACAAATCAATTTCGAAATGTTTGGTCCTATCATGAAACACTGGATTTGCTGCAATAGCAAGTGCAGCTATGTTATCACAAAACAGATTAATAGGCACATTGACCATAATATTCAGTTCATTCGGTAAATTTTTTAACCAAATGACTTCACATGCTGTTGCACACATAGCCCTAAACTCAGCCTCAGCAGAGGATCTAGACACAGTTGACTGTTTCTTACTTTTCCAAGAGACTAAGCAATTTCCAAGAAGCACACAGTAACCAGACCTTCTAGTTGTTAAACACTTTGCCCAATCAGCCTCAGCATAAGTAACTAAATCAAATGAATCTGATTTACTAAACAAAATGGCTTTAGCAGTCGCAGACTTGAGATACCTCAACAAATGAAAGGCAATTTTTAAGTGACCATCACTAGGGATATGCATGTATTGGCTTAAAAAATGTACATCATATGCAATATTAGGTTTGGTATGAGATAAATAAATCAATTTACCTATTAACTGTTGATAACCAGTGATATTGTGTAAAGGACCAGTATTATTGTTAACTATATTATTGACAATATGGCTTTGATCTATTAGACAACTAATAGGTTTGCAAGCTAGCATACCATATTCAGCCAAAATATCAGTACAATACTTTCTTTGGGTTAAACATATTCCATTATCACAATTAAACACTTCAATTCCCAAAAAATATTGCAAGAGACCAAGATCTTTAATCAAAAACTTTAACTTAAAACATTCATTTACTTTATTAATCTCAGATAGAGAATTTCCAATTAATACTATATCATCATCAAATACTAATAATATCACAAATACATCATTCATGTCTTTAATAAACAAAGATGTATCACACTTACTTTGCACAAACCCAAACTCAAGCAAAGCACTAACTAATTTTTCATTCCACATTCTCGGGGCTTGCTTAATCCCATACAAAGATTTTTTTTAATTTACAAACTTTAGAAGTATCATTAATACCATATCCTTCAGGCAAGTTCATATAAACTTCTTCATTTAAATCACCATAGAGAAGAGCATTATTTACATCTAATTGGTATAATTTCCAGAAGTTAAGTTATTCTGAACTACCAAAGAAATCACACATCTAACAGTGACAAGCTTAACAATAGGATAAAATGTTTCTTCATAATCTGTTCCCTCTTTTTGACTAAAACCTTTAGCCACAAGTGTAGCTTTATACCTCTCAATTTCCCCATTGACCTATATTTAATTTTGAAAAACCACTTATAACCAACAATACTTCTGTTTTTAGGTCTGTCTACAACATCCCAAGTACTATTTCTATGAAGTGCTTGAATTTCATTATTCATAGCATCAACTAGGATCTGTAACAGCCCCTTTATAGTTTCTAGGTTCAAAGCTTTTTGTTAATGTAGAAGCAAAACACTTATAATGACAAGATAAGTTTGAAAAATTTACCACTTTGTCAATACCATACTTCACTTTACTATTAACAACAAAATCACCAAGTTATTTAGGAAACACAGACACTCTAGTGGACCTTCTAGGAACAAAAGTCTCAGATCCTACTGTGTCCCCCTCAGAAGTATTGATGGTTTCTTTTGTGGTAGTTACATGCTCAGCCATATCTAAAGGACTACATGATTCCCTTGTCTGTTGAACATCAGACAGCCCGTTGGTATATCAGGTGTCCTAGATTGCTGAGATTCATGTATTCCCCACATAACCTCACCATGATCCCCTCTATCATCATCAGGATCATTCACAGTTTGATGTTTAGATACTTAGTCATCATACAAGTAAAAAAAAATAAGAGTATTAACAGTTTTATCCTGATTAGCATTGAAATTTTCAAACATAGTTGGTTCCTTAAATGGAAATATGGATCCATAGAATTTAACTATCTCTTGAAAAAATGAAAGTCTTGGAATCAAGACTAAACAATTTATACCCTTTCTTTTCATAAGAATACCCTATGAAAAAACATTTTTCTGCTCTACTATTAAGCTTGTTATTTTCATTTAACACAGTACAAAAACACAGGCGTCCAAACACCTTTAAATGATTTAAGAAGGGACTGAAATTATAAACAAGTTCAATGGGAGTTTTTTCAGCCAAAACAGAAGAATGAGTCTTATTAATTAGATAAGCAGTAGTAAGTACACACTCATGCCAAAACCTAACAGTCAAAGCTCTAGTAACATTTAACAGAAACAGATGTGCCATTTAATCGAATACTTATAAGCTTTCTATATATAACAGAATCCCTTATACTCTCTACAGTTTCAGCTTTTTCTACCGCTCCTAAGGCAAGAACCCACAAGATTCCTAATATTTAAGTATATTCTATCAATCCTAAGGAACCTTTCAATCGGCTGGCCTACCCACATATCCTAAATTAGACGCGTTTTTTACCATTTTATCATCTCATATATATAATAATTGAAAACCAACAATCTGATTATACCTATCATTTTCCATTTTGTGCAAAAATCTTTACGAAACATTTTCAAATTTTTCAAAATTTTTCAATTTTTACCAATTTTCAACCATTCAAGCATTTACAATCATCAACCTACCAACCCTCTCTCGTGTTACCGCATCCCCACACTTGGGATACATTGTCCCCAATGTATAGTGTAATTTATAATCCTAACTCGAGAAATACCACCTAACTAACGACCTAGTCGACTCATAAATAAAATCACTCCCAACACAAAGGTTCACACCACCAAATGCACAAATAAAATGCAGGATAAAGAGACACATGGACCTGATCAGTCAATCAGCAAGTGTCAGTAGTGGTGCGGCTGCTGCGATATAACAAGGGCGTACTCATCTCTTGGATTCTTTGATATCTCTCCAGGGATGTTGCCAAACATACCCACACTTGAATCATTGCCTCCGTGAGGATTGGAACGTAGTAACCTGCCAAAACAAAGCACACCCCAACCCAAAACAAAACAATACCATACAATACTCTACATCTTCGGGCTGCCTCCCGAGAGCGCTAAGTTTATAGGTCTTTAGCCAGACCGTACCTGTTGTGCTCAGGGTGGTTCAAATGACTGCTTGCCTCCCCACTTCTCTACATATAGTTCCATCCTGTTATGCGGGAGGTTTGCAGCTTCACGCCAATTGGGGTCAAATTCAGCTTCATTGCCCCATCTAATCCCACCATTAGTTCCTTCATACTTCTTCCTTCTCACACTCGCCTTCTTTGTTCGACTTCCATTCGTCTCCACCTTAGACCTGTAAAGTTCAGTACCACTCTTATTAACAATATCGTAAGTAATGGATTTTGAAAATACATTAAAACACAACTTACGATCCTTATAGCTCATAGTAACTAGTCCTCTTCTGCATTTGATCTTTGCATCAGTTGTATGCAAGAATAGACGGCCCAATACTACCTATGGCTGCTCATATGTCTTTGATGGTGCATAGGCTATCACCATGAAGTGCACCGGGTAGTAAAATTTGCCAACATGTATCATTATATTGGATATAACCCCTCAGGATTGTTTCCAACTTGCATCAGCAAACATCGCCATGCCATCAACCGCGTGTAGATGACCAAAGTCATACCGGTCATACAAGCTACCTGGGAGGACACTCATCCCCGCTCCATAGCCCAACAGGGCTCGGTGACTCTTGAATTTCCCAACTAGAATTGGGATAACCGGTTCCCCTGGATCACTTCCACTGCTTCCCTCACTTGTTTCAGTCACACCTGCAATCACTCGAGAAACAGAAGAAGTTAAAAAATTATCATTTAACTCGGTTTTAGGAACGAAACTTACCCCGCTGACTGGTATGTTCTATACACTCTTGGGGTTCGTTTGAGTGTCACTTGGCAACCTCCCATTTTGTTGCTTCATCGCAGCTACCACACTAGCCAGCTGCCCCATCTGCGTTGTTAGTGATTGGATGGCTTTATCACGAATCTCATCCTTTTGTGCCCGTGCATCATCCAATTGATTTCTCTTCTGCATATCTTGCTGGATAGCCTTCAGCAATTCCAAGATCTCATTATTGCCCTGACCATTCTCTGCTGATAGCTTCTTTGATAAACAAAATTATTTCTCCTTGATAGTTAGTCTGATTACGAGGTTGAAAACCCAAATACCTGTTTCCATTTCCTTGAAGCATATGCACCTCATCATACCTACCCACAATGCTAGGGCACTAATCAGCTATGTACCCCAGGTCTCCACAATGCCCACACATTGGCATCTGCGCACCCATTTCCGGTGTGTTCTCTACTACCCTCACTGTCGCATACCGACCTCTTCTTGAAGATTGAGCTTTCCGCTTTGAAGTGCTCTCCATCTTTTCTAAATAGTCCCAATCAACATTCTTATAGTTTGTACCAAATGTGCCATCTGATATCGGACTATGATCACGTGCATCCTCCGGTGTCAACCCCTCATGAAAAGCATTCAGTAATTCCCACATTTGAATACCGTGGTGTGGGAAATTCTTCAACAACATCTTGAATCGGTTGAAAGCTTCATGAAATAACTCACCTGATTGTTGTTGGAAGTTCCGAATATCCCTACGAGCATCACTGGTCCTTTGCGGCGTGTAGAACTCATCGAAGAACAGTCGTTGCATCTTGGGACATGTGAAAATTGAAGCCGAAAGCAAAGTATGAAACCATTGTTGTGCCTTGTCTTCTAATGTGAATTGGAATAGTACCAATTTCACATCATCGGGTGTAAATCCTTGACCCCCAATGGTATGGAAACGAGCATTGTATGCTGCGATGTGCAGATACGGTTCTTCGGTAGCCAAACCATGATACTTTGGCAAGCTTTGAATAGACTGAGCCCTTACCTCAAATGACCGACCACGTAGCTGAGGAATCATAACCGGTGAGGGATTGTTAGCGATGGCCGGTTTAAAGTGACTCTCAATTCCCCGCACCGGTCCCCGATCGTATCTTCTAGGAATGCCTTCGAGTTAGTTAACCGGTGGAAGTAGATTCCTCGGAAGTGTCTTTGTTGAACTGGTATTTGATGCACTGGTGGTGGCAATGGAATGTCTGTGGGTCTTGCATAAATCGGTTACTGATTAATCGGATCAGGTTGATGAACATGTTGTCGATACCCAGATGTGTCTTGGTTCTCTCTTTCAACGAATCCATACCCCGTGTTTTACCTTTCATAAGTTCCCGTATTCACCACATGCCTATTACTTAGATTACCCGCGTAACTCTCATACTCTACGTATCCATCCCTAAATTCCCCCGAGCCATCTCTTTGATCAAACATTGAAGCTTTGACTGAGAACTTTTGTGGCTGAGACGACTGATAATATGAAGGTTGGGTTGGAAGAGGGTAGGTGGTTGATGAGTTAAGGGGTCGAGTTTGATCAGGTGAGATGATATTTTCATCGGGAACAATCCTCACATATGGTGAAGAATGTTGAACAATTGATGTTTGGGTGAACAACAGGTATTGAGGAGATGTTGGCTGGGTTGAGAATGGTGGTAGGCTATCTAGATTGGGGAACAGTGGTAGAGGCATTGATGGAACTTGAGTGATGTTCGGTTGGGTGGATTGTGGTGGTGGTTGAGATGGTATAGAAGTGTTTGGTGAAGGTTGGGTGGGTGTTGGTGAGAATTGGCTTTGTAGAGTGGTTTGCTTATCTGGATTCGCTGAATTCTCCATTGGCTCTGGTGTTGGTGAGAACTGGGTTTGTGGAATGGGTGTTGATGATTGTAGAATTATGTTTCCTCAATGTAAAACTCTGGTTTTCCGAACTGTTCTTTCATGCTCCGGATCAAAAACTAATGGCGATTATTTTCCGGATTCCTCGTATGATGCATACACTTAGGAATTCACCTGCACAAACACAGATAAGAAACCACACATAATTCTAAACGAAAAGGAATAAACACTATTTTTGGTTTTTTAACTATTTTTCTAAAAAGACTTAAAACAAAACACTTTGCGCACGACTCCCCGGCAACGGCGCCATTTTGATGACTGTAGAACGGGTCATGCAAAATGTCGCAACCCCCGACCCCACCCTGGGAGTGGGTGCTGCGAGCCTGACTGGTGGTATCGGTGTTTATTAAATTTGCAGCGGAATTAATCATCAGGATCGTAGTTAGGAAAACCTTTCAGAGTTTGTAAAACACCAAACTTTTATATTTAAACAAATGGGCTAAAAACCCATATTCCATTTATAATGTATTTATAGGGATAAACCCTAAATGTTAAAAACATAAACTTCTTCTTTTATTCAGGTAACTATAGCTACTTTATTTAAGCCTTGAGTTCTCCATAGCTAGCTTCTAATAGCTTCACATCAGGTTACCTGAAACGCGTTTTGAAAACATTTTATCAGCAAGAAATACTAGCGAGTTCATTCCATTTTACAAATATATATTGTTATACTTTACAGTATTATTTATATCTACCAAAAACTCAATCAGTATTTGTCACGTTGGCAGTTACAATTACTATGGTCATATTAATATTGGCTAACTTTCGTCCAAGAGCAACACTTGACTTGTAGTGTATACAAAACCCCACATACCGGCAGCAATTGGAGAATACAAAGACTTAACTACTGTAAGTATAACTGAAAAACATTTAGGGTTATGTAAAGCAATTTGGTAAAAAGAGAGAATGACTCACTTTGAAATTTTAGGGTTTTACTATAAGCTTTCTGATAATATTTTCTGGTGATTTTCCTGAGTTCCTAATAAAAATATACAATGCACACATGTTAGTATAATAACCCAATTCAACTTTATCAATACATCACGAGATCAGAACCCCAACGTAGTTTAATAAGCATAGCCTTTATCAGGCAGCGCAATGACATCCGTTGCTGGGTTCAAGATTAATCGGACAGGGTATTGAATCAGTGATCAGGGGTTAAAGCACTAACAACGGGGCAGAGCTTTGTGAAAATAGGGGTATATTTTCATGGAGAATCTTAGAGAGAAAGAAAGAAATGAAAGAGTTTGAACTGCAGCTCGAATGCTTTATTTATACGAATTTTAAGACCCCGTCGCGGCCCGCGGAACCCTTATGGTATCATGTCGCGGCCCGCGAAAACCTCTAGCCAGGGTTTAGGTTTGACCAGTCACCAGTATAGACTTAACACGTGGACGACACGTGTCCCTAGGCGTGTCCGGAAAGTCACAAGCCTTTTGCGACCCGCGATAGGTTATGCTTAGTCTGTCGCGGCCCGCGACAGACATAAAATTATTTTTTTTCATTTTTCAAACTAAATAACGTTACGCCGGTTCATTTTTTCGATTACGGGGTGTTTTAGGACATTTTTTAGGGTTGTTATATCCTCCCTACCTTATTTTAAATCTCATCCTCGAGATTCACTAGAATAGGTAAGGATACTTCCTTTTCATTTCAGATTCTAATTCCCATGTGTATTCTGGCCCTCTCTTCGAGTCCCACTTTACTTTAACCAGAACTAATCTCTTGTGCTTGAGATTCTTGATCTTTCTATCTTCAATTTGTATAGGTTTTTCTACAAATTAAAGCTTTTCATTTACCTCTATATCTTGAAGAGGTATTACCAATGATTCATCTGCTAAGCATTTCTTTAGGTTACACAAATGAAAAACATCATCTATTCCTGTCATCTCTTCAGGTAATTGTAGCTGATAAGCTACTGGCCCAATTCATTTGGAAATTTCAAAAGGTCCAACACACCTTGGGATCAGCTTTCCTTTCTTACCAAACCTTACGACTCCTTTCCATGGTGATACTTTTAATAGTACCTTGTCTTCGACTTGAAACTCTATTGGTTTACGCACGTTATCTGCATAACTCTTTTGACGTTCTCGTGTTGTTTTCAGTCTTTCCTTGACTTGAATTATTTTGTCAGTTGTTTCTTGTACAATTTTAGGACCTGACAGTTGCTTTTCTCCAATTTATGCCCAACATACCGGTGTTCGGCATTTCCGTCCATAGAATGCTTCAAATGGTGCAGCATTGATGCTTGTATGATAGCTATTATTGTAAGAAAATTCTATTAAAGGTAAGTGTTTGTTGGTGCATATGTCTGTCGACTTCGTCTTGTATCGGGTCGTATGTCTAGATAGGATTGAATGGAGCTCGGTATACGAGAAAATAGGAGTTGTATATTGAAAGTGCATTTCGCACGAAATGGAAGAGGTTATTTCGCACGAAATGGACTTTGTCCATTTCGCACGAAATGAATCTTAACCATTTCGTACGAAATGGCTAGTCTATAAATACCTGATGCTCCATCTCATTTGTAACGTTCCTGATTCCGGTACCGAAGTGTTGCCGACGTGTCATTCGATCCGTAACAGTGTTATATCAATAAACAAGACAGTTAAAGAGTGAATCAAGCTGTAATCAAGTCTATATCATTGAATTCCGCCTTTGATAAGGATTAGAACTCTTCTGATAGACTCGTTTAGATCGATTCTCGATCCTACAAGTGGTATCAGAGCTCAGGAGGAAGAGTTCATACCAATTCAGCTTGTTTTCATCTGATTTCTAACTTCTACACCTTTTTTTCTCAAAATTAACAAGTTTTTACGATTAAAATGGTTTGATTTTCTCACATTTTAAACGAAACACTGTTTTAACGAATCTTTGAAAGAATTGGATCTAAAATCGACCTAAAACCAGATCAATTTGACAAAAATCATGGTCGTTTGAGTGACGTCAGCAGCATTCCGCACGAAATAGACCATTTAGTGTGAAACTGTAATTTCATTTCGCATGAAATCAACATCTTGGACTTCATTTCGCACGAAATCGACTGTTTGGAGTTCATTTCGTACGAAATAGACTTTCATTTCGTACCAGAGGATCTTTTCGCTTGAAATCTGCATTTCGTGTGAAATCTACCTTCATTTCGCGTGAAAGTCCATTCCGCTTGAAGAGGCCATTTCGCACCAAAAATTCATTCCGCATCAAAACTCATTTCGTGTGAACTTACATTTTGCTTGAACTTTGTGAATTTGTGAAACAGGTTATCGAAACATGGAAGAGGAATTTTATAATGCGTTTGCTACCGCACCAGCTGCACCAATTTCAGTTACCGAAACTCTTGAAATAAAAAATGAAACGGGAACGTCTCAAAAGCCTCCAAAGCTTATGTACATCGAGGATTTTAAAGGATGGCAAAATCGTTTTGAAAACTGGGTGCAAGCCTATATGTTTGATGCATGGTGTTCGTTAGATGTAGATTATGTTAAACCGAAAGATGAAAGTGGGATTGAAAAAGCTTTAAGTGATTATTCAATGGTTGAGAAATTGAAATACACCAGTGATAAAATGATGATTTGTCTTCTCCACCAATCCGTTAAAGAAGATATTTTCGTGTTACTTCAACATGAAAATACTGCTAGATTAATTTGGTTGGCGTTGATAAACAAGTTTAAAGGAAGTGCTGATATGATAAAGAACAAACAAGCTTTACTAAAGAAATCATTTGATATGTTTGTAGCTTTTGAAGGTGAATCAACAAAAATGACTATCGTTAGATATTGTCATCTTGTTCTGGAGATGGAAGATTGGAATTAAAGAAAGACGACGATGAATGGGTTGATAAGCTAGCTGATGCGCTACCACAGCATAAATGGGGAACATATTTGCTGATTTTAAAACATATGAGAAAATCTGAAAGTATGAATTTGGCGAAGTTCATTCAGAAGATCGATGAACATGAATTGGATATTCAGAAAACTGCTATCATGAATAATCCAAATGCTCAACAAGATGTTAGTCTATATTACTGAGGAAACAAATTGGAGACTACTCCGAGCCCAAAGATTAAGACTGCTTTCAGTGCTGATAGTTCTTCTGGAACAAATGTTAGTAATGTGACTCAGAGTAGTGGACATTCATCATCATATTCAAGTTTTTATCCGAATTTCACAACACCAAGTCCTCAACGACAGGATTCAACAAATCTGCAATGCAATGTTACATTGAATATTCAAAATGGTCAAAATCTTTCTCCAGAAGTGGCTAAGCAACACATGGCATCACTTGTTACTATGTTAGAGTCGTATGAAAGCTTAGTTGCTGGAAGAATTGGAAATCTGATGCTCACCAAAGAGGATTATGACCAGATTGATGCTGAAGAACTTGAATTAATGGACATCAAGTGGCGTTTAGCAAGTGCTGTCAGAAGAGCAGAAAAATTTACACAAATCACTGGAAGAGATGATTTTCGTGAACTTGCTTCATCCCCATTAGGGTTTGATAAATCAAAGGTTACTTGATTTCGTTATAGAGAAAAGGGGCATTTAAAACGAGAATGTAAAAATAAAGAAGCAACTGGAAGACAAGATCCGTTTGGAAAGAATGATTATTACCAAAAATCAATTTTTCATCAGATTGCTCAACAACCGTCATCATCCCATGCTATTGAAGATGGGAAGAAGAAAGCTTATCTTGTTATTCAAGATGATGAAAAAATGGCAGAGGGCTTTAGCTGGGACAAATACGTTCCGGCTGATTCAGCATGTGTTGCTCAAATCTTGGAAGAAGAAGTAGTCAAATCTAAGCCGAAAAGAACACCGATTTTTAAGGAATTAGGATGTGAGGCAGACACTGATGACGAAGAAGAGTATATCGATAAAGCTAGAAAAAGGTCTGGATACTTATAGTTTTAATTTGTTTTTTGCAGATAAGATCGAGATGCTGAATGAGAAAAAGGCTGCTATATTGAAAAAAGAATTGGAAGAAAAATGGAGTGCTGATGAAAAGGAAAAAATGGAAGCTGAAAAGGCAGAAGATAAAAAAGATAAGTTGAAGAAAATTTAACAGAAAAGGCCGAAGATGAAGAGTGTGAAATAAGAGTAAAATTTGATGAAGAACCGATGAGTGAAAATGTGATTGAGAAGGTTGTGGAGAAAATTGTTGAAGTAGAGAAAATAGTTGAGAAAATTGTTGAAGTTGAAAAGATAGTCGAAGTTGAAAAGATTATCGAAGTTGAAAAGATTATTGAGGTCACGAAACCTTGTCTGAAATGTTTGGAATCTTGCATTGATTGTGAGGAAAAAGACAAGAAGAATCGTGAACTAGAAGAGTTGAAAGAAAAACTGTTGTTTGATGTGAAGTATGTGAAAGAGTCGTATGATGTGCTGAACAGAACGGTTGATAGTCTGATCAAGAAAAACTTAGAGGTAGATCCTGCTATGACGATGATGAGTTCAACATTAATGACAAAGCAGAAGGTCATCAATGAGTATATTGAAGATTGTGCAAAACTAAAGCAGGATTTGGAACTCGAAAAGATTGAAAGTGAAAGAATCAAATAATTGTTCTTGAGTTATACAACTTGTGATTATTTGATTGACAGAGTTTATCCTACTGTTGCAGGTCTTGAAGCTTTTCAAGATAAAAAGATGGAAGAGGATACTGGTAAGAAACAAAGTGTCAAGTATAACAAGTGTCCGCCTCCGATCTGGGAAAGTTATTCTCCCAGAAAGTCAAATGAGGAACGATTGAAAAAGGCTGTCAATATAAAGTTAAAGTCTGAAACCATTGATGAGTTACCAGACAACATTGACATCACACTCACAGCGTCTGACACTGATCATGAGTCTTAGTTATTAAAGAAAGTGGTCGATCAAGTGTTGGATATGGATGAAGAGTCAAAGTCGGAGTCTAAATCTAAAAGTTTGAGTTCATCAGACAAGAGTCCGAGTTCACCAATCAAACGGGTTTACAATAAAGATTTTATGTTATCAAAGAATAACTTGAATGATGAAACATTTAAAGTAGCATATACTTTGAATGATTCTGACAAATTATTTTCTGATGAAGAATTTCCAATAAGAAGTGTTAAAACTGAAATGATCAAACAAGTTTTCAAATTAACGGAAATTAATATTTCTGAAATAAAAGATTTAAATGTTGCTGAAAAACCTAAAAAATACACTTCAAGAGTTCAACAGAGATTGAACAAAAAGGAAAAAGGTTACAGTTTTGGTTCAGGTTATCGAAAGAAACCAAACCATAACGGTAATTTCAAAAAATAGGGATTAGGTTTCATTCCCCCGGAAAATCATAAAAATGAGAAAACTTATAAACCAGAAACTAAATTTGTTTCAAGTACAAGCTCAGGAGAAGAAGAAAAGAAACAATTCTGAAGACAGACAAACCAAGAGTTTCTTGCTGAGAAGAAAAAGAACATGGTGAAAGAATCTGAGAAGAGAGTTGAACGAAGAACATGTTTCAAATGTCAAGAAGTTGGACATATTGCTTGGAATTGCCCAAAGTCCACTTATATAAAACAGGGAGTTACTTCTAACTCAGATTTGAAAAAGAAATGTGTTGATGAAAAGAAACAATCAACAGAAAGGTTTAAAAGGTTCAAGAATTTGACTTTCGAAACTGGTGAAAGTTTGAAACGTTTTTACAAAAGAAAAGTTGATTTGAACAAACAAAAATGGGTTGTTAAAAGTTCAGAGAGTAGTTCTGACAATGAATCTGACTCGTCAAAGTCAGAGGAGTCATCTGTTGTGAAAAGTGAAAAGAATTTTGTTCCAGAAATGAACGAAGAAAACTTTTTGTCATTGTCAAAAGAAAACTTGAAGTTGAAAGTTGGTAAGGTTGAAATTTCAGATCAATTCTTTGCTGGTAAGGAAGAATTTGATGCTGAAAAGGTTTTCAATGGAAATGTAAAACATATCTTTGGGAAGATGGTTGACGGGAAGGTAAAGGGTGTGAAAGATTTTTACAAATAAAAAAGATGGTGGGATAGAGATGATTCACAATCACCCAAGGCTGGTCAGGCTTGGGTGACAGCATTTTCTACTTAAAATCCTGACTTGCCGGAGCTCCCAAGTTGGTAATCGTGGAGCATGAATCGGCATCACTTTTTAAAAAAAATTGTTTTTTTTGTGAAAAATGCTAAAAATGTGAAAATTTATCAAATGTGACTTGCCGGAACCCCCAGGTTGGTAAGTGTGGAGTAGGAATCGGCATCTTTCTACTAGTGGTACCTACAAGTGGTAGTTATTCTTAAAATTGTCATATTCCAATTTACAAGTGGTATTGGTCGATAAGCGAACCCTTCAAGTGGTTGAAAAAGGGTTTTCACTTACAAGTGGTGAATCAAGGTCATTAAGTTGAACTTGATTTAACTTTCATACAAGTGGATAAGAAAACAAAGTGATGATCATAACCCCGATCTTACAAGTGGTAAATTCAACAAAACTTATTTTCCAGAAAAACCATTTGATTAAAACAAACTTAAGTGTTTTGAAATCATAATGGGAAAATAGTTTGTTGTCAGGTGGAGTTCTGATTGTTTATGTCAAGTGGATGGCGAATTGAAGCAATTCGAATCAATTGTCACTTTATTTGTACAGTTTGTTTTCAAAATTTTCCCAGAAAATCAAAATTTGAAATATAATTTTGATGTTAGGGGGAGTAAAATGTTAGAAATTTTGAAAATTTGAAAAATCCAAAAACATGATAAAATCTAAAAGGCCAAAAACTTTAAAAAAAATTCTAAAATGAGTTTTGTTAAGAAAAAGAGGAAATAATAGTACATCAGTTAGACAGTTACAGTATGCTAAAGAAATGTAATGATTAAATAGCATTAAACGGTCTCACTGATGATATGCCGATAGGTTTTTACACATTTAGTAAACTTTTTTGTGATATAAACTTAAATTCAAACTTACTTGTTTCGTGGGGAACACTACTTGGATATATAGGTAACCCCTGAAATCTTGTTTGAAGGACCCCTCTTTCTGAAATACTAGGTCTTTATGCTCAGTGATATCTGGGGTATTATCCCGGGACTTCTGATAATGCGGAAGCAATGGCCTAGTCCCAGAATAATACTTTACTGCTGCTTGAAATAAAAGCCCGCCCTCAGCATAAAAAATGATAAAAAATCAAAAAGATTAAATCATGTGCTGTTGTAAAAAAGATCATCTAAAGGTGACACACCAAAAGTCGAGCCTTCAACTCAGCAAAAAATATGAGCTCTCAAGGTTTCGCATTTAACCCCTTACAGATATCATCTGTGGTATACTCACCTATAAGACTGAATATTGGGATCTGGATACGGGAGTATATTCAAGAGGTGGGACGCATGAATGAGTTTAAGTTCTTAATACACCTAATTCGTATCCTGAATCAGTTAAAATTTGTGTGAGAATTTAAGTGGATCAGTATATCGACAATTTAAGTGAATTGTTTAATTCTTAATGTGTAACTAAGCTCAACGGTACTTGTGACTTGTCAAAAACTGATATGATCCTCCTACACAAACTCACAAAAATTTTGTTTGTATATATATTTCTTTACTGTTTTTCGTTTAAAGCAAAAAGTTCAAAAAGATTTTAGTGTGTTTTAGCATATATTTTGAGAATTTAAAAAAAAATTCGACAACTGATATTGAAAAGCTGATTTTCAAAATTCCAAGTGCTAAACATGATGAACAGGTTTGGGAGAGCTTGTTTTAGAAACAAGAAAAATGATATTTTCACAAGTGGTCATCAAAAAACTAATATTGTAAAATCAGTTTTGATGTGATATCTAACAAGTGATGATTTCTAAATTTGTTAAATTTAAAATTTGTGAAATTTATTGTTAGGTAGAGATTTGTGCAGGTCCCCGTATTTAAACCTGAGCAGGATGAGAGCCAGGTCACGATCTTGAAACAAGAGCTAAGTCAGATTGCGATCCCGGAACAATTTAAGGGGGAGTCTGTAGATGCAAGAGCTAGAATCGAATCCTGATGATCAGAGAGAGAGGAGATTGAAGATTGGATCAACATTCAAGGGGGAGTTTGAATGATTGAGTGCCAGTTTAAGATCCTGGAAAAGCGAGAGAGTAGAAAAGAAAGGTCAAAGGGAAGCTTACACTGTCAGATGCTTTGAAAAGATTACGAAGACTGATAAAGACTGAAGAATCGAAATTCTGAAGACATGTACTGGAGACTCGTCGACATCCAAGGGGGAGTCTATTGGTGCATATGTCTGTCGACTTCGTCTTGTATCGAGTCGTATGTCTAGATAGGATTGAATGGAGCTCGGTATACGAGAAAATAGGAGTTGTATGTTGAAAGTGCATTTCGCACGAAATGAATCTTAACCATTTCATATGAAATGGCTAGTCTATAACTACCTGATGTTCCATCTCATTTGTAACGTTCCTGATTCCGGTACCAAAGTGCTGCCGACATGTCATTCGATCTGTAACAGTGTTATATCAATAAACAAGACAGTTAAAGAGTGAATCAAGCTGTAATCAAGTCTATATCATTGAATTCCGCCTTTGATATGGATTAGAACTCTTCTAATAGACCCGTCTAGATCGATTCTCGATCCTACAGTGTTCGTCCCAACTTCCTCCGAAATCTATCACACAGGCTCTAAGCATATCTTCCATATTCTGGATTGTCATTCACTTTGTCCATCTGTTTGAGGATGATATGTTCTACTTAGATTTAATCTGCTTCCCATTACTTTTTGAAAACTTTTCCAGAAATGAGAAGAAAAATGACTATCTCTGTCGGACACAATAGTTAAAGGGATTCCATGTAATGAAACTATTTCATTCACATACTGCTTAGCTAATTGTTCCATACTGAAATTTCTTTCATTGGTAAGAAATGTGTTGATTTAGTCAATCTGTCCACAATTACCCAAATTGTGTCATTACCTTTTCGTGTCTTGGGTAATTTGGTTACAAAGTCCATTGTTATCAATTCTCATTTCCAAATTGGTATTTCCAACTGCTGAAGGAACCCTAAAGGTTTCTGATGTTCAGCTTTAACCTGTGAGTAGGTTAAATATTTAGCAACATAATTTGCTATATCCTTTTTCAATTTTATCCACCAAAAGTTTTTCCTTAAGTCTTGATACACCTTGTTATTTCCAGGATGCATCGTATACTTAGATTTATGAGTTTCTTCTAGAATTTGATTTCATAGGTTTCCTTGGATAGGTACCTAAATTCTTTTCTTATGGAATCTCCAAATTCCATCTGCACCTTTTTCTAATTCTTTAATCACTCCTTTTAATCCTTCAGCATCCTCATTGATTGTTGTTTCCTATATCTTTTTCAATTGTTCATTTAAATCTACTTGCAGGTTTAATCTAAGAGCACGTACCCTTCTTGGCTTCTCATGATATTTTTAACTCAAAGGATCAGCTACTACGTTAGCTTTTCCTGCATGGTATTGGATATCACAATAATAATTGCTAAGGATTTCCATCCAACGTCTTTGCCTCATGTTTAATTCCTTTTGCCCGAAAACATATCTTAAACTTTTATGATCTGTGAAGATAATAAACTTACTACCGTAGAGATAATGTCTCCAAATCTTGAGGGCAAAAATTATTGCTCCTAACTCTAGATCATGTGTTGTATAATTTTCTTCAAGCTTCTTTAGTTGTCTAAAGGCATAGGCAATTACCTTTTGACGTTGCATCAACACACATCCAAATCCTAACTTGGATGCATCACAATAGACTACAAAGTCTTCAGTTCCTTCTTGCAAAGCAAGTATCGGTGCTTTAGTTAGTCTTTGCTTCAAAATCTTGAATTCTTCCTCCTGTTTCGGTCCCCATTCAAACTTAACTTACTTGCAGGTTAGTTTAGTTAATGGAATGGCTATTCTAGAAAAATCTTGAAAGAAACGTCTATAATATCCTGCCAATCCAAGAAAACTTCTTACTTCTGTTGGTGATTTCGGGACTTTCCATTTGGTAATACCTTTAATCTTTGTAGGATCAACATGAATTCCTTCATGATTAACTAAGTGTCCAAGAAATAGCACTTCTTGCAACCAGAATTCACATTTTGAGAATTTAGCATAAAGCTTTTCTGTTGGGATTGAACCCTACAAAGGAACAGTTGATTAAAGCCGAAACCGGATCAGAGCAGTGGATCCAGAATAAGTAGATGTTATGTATTCATTCTCTCCCCTTGAAAGTGGCTAAACAACTGATGACATCTATCTACTTCTCATGTACAACATCTGTCCTTCAACAACTGCTAATGATTAAAGAACTGTTAAAGACTAACTCTGATGCTCAATCTACTGATCTGGGTCAAGCACTGCTGAAGACATAAAGTACTGGTGGAGTCACAACAGTGGAATGGGAAGCAGTAGTTTGTTTATTCTATATATTGTAATGTAATCAGTAGTTAGCAAGCAGTAGTTGTATTAGGTCAGTAGTTACAGGTTGTTAAGAGGTTAGATGTCGCTTTCATTGGTGACGTCAGCCAAGATGCTTCAGTGGTTTGCTCGTGCCTATAAATAGAACAGTACCTTGTACTGTTCTATTAGCTCTTTCACCACTTGTCTTCCTGCACGAACAATTCATTGTGAGCTCAGGCTGAGGGGGAGTTTGTAATACATGCATGCAAAATTGTAATTGAAGTTTGAAATAAATTCAAGCATTCGGTTCAATGTTAAACTTGTATGTTGAAAGCGTTTCTCCTGTTTGATTGTGTGCAAAGTTTATTTCCATTTTAATTCCACTGCAATTTCTCATCCATCTTCGTAATTCTTAAACGAAAACACAATAAAAAACAAAATCAGATCCTAACAATTGGTATCAGAGCTCGGACAGTCAAATTTGATCTAACAATCATTTTGACGTAAATAGTTCAGCTCACAATCGTTGATACTGATAGTTGTTCGTTTTGTTGAAAAACAGAGTAAGGTTTAATCACGAGCAAAGTTGATTAATCAGTACCTGTAAAACAACCAGGATGACGTCACAATCAAAAGAGGCTAACAATAACATCGGTTCACTTTTCAAACCACCCATGTTGAAACGAAATGAATACAACATCTGGGAGAGAAGGATGGGTCACATCCTTACTCAACAGAATACCGGATGTTGGAGATCGGTTGTCTTTGGACCACATGTTCCAATGGTGCCGAGTGCTGAGGATTCAAAGAAGTTCGAACCTAAAAAACCTTAAAACTATACTGAAACTGATTTTCAAAAATTCGAACTGGATGCCAAATCATTTAGCATCATTGCATCTACACTACCCAATGAAATTTATGCTGGGCTGTTACAGTGTAACAGTGCCAAGGAATTATGGGATGCACTTAAGGAACAATTTGGGGGGACTGAAGAAGTAATTGAAAATAACAGGGAAATTCTGAATCAGCAGTATGAAACCTTTTGCCACATAAAGGGGGAATCATTAACTCAACAATTTGAGCGATTCAGTTGTCTCATTAGTGAGCTAAGACTTGTTAAAGTTATATTTGCTAAATCTACACAAAATAGCAGGTTTCTTAGATCATTGCCTGAAAAATAGGATACAATTTCCTTTGTGACCAGAAACTCTGTTGAGTTCAAAGATCTGACACTGACCCAACTTCATGGAAGACTCCTGACCTATGAAAGGGAGTTAAACCAGAAAAAGAAGTTGCAAGAGTCTGGCAAAGTTGCAGATGATTACTCATTTGGCAACACAGCTCTTCTGTGTCAGGAAGAGTCTGGCAGTGGTAAGGATCAGAGTTATGATCATTTTATTGATATAACTGCTGGTGGAAATTTCAACTCTGATCCTCATTCATCCAATTTTTCTTTTACAGCAAATGGAGAAAGCCAGATCTCTGACAATCTGTGTTTTGAACTCAATGATTTACAGCATTTTGATCCCACTGACTAGGACATTTTGCACCAACTTTGTTAAGTGTCAGAACAAGCAAGTTTTACAAAAGGACATGGAGAATTCCCAGGGTTGCATGGGAATTTAAAAGTATGGTTGGATAAGTCAAAAATCAAATGCTACAAGTGCAACAGGCTAGGTCACTTTGCTAGGAAATGTAGGAGTCAAACCAATGGACCTATTATCACTCACCCTAGTCCAAGACCACAAAATAGTCAAAGCACTGTGCAGTATTCCCATTATACCCCTGTTGCCCATGTAAACACTGCTCATTATGCAAACCTTGTTCCTATGCATTATGTTCAAACCACTGTCCCACAAATTCAGTATGTTCAAGCTCCTGTCCCTCAGGTTCAAGTGCAACCAGTTGCACCACAACAAGCAGCACCACCAGTAGTGGTTCAAACAGATCAGAAAAGCTTTTTCACCCAAGGCTTTGTTGACTGGAGCAGTTTACCTGATGAGCTAGGTGATGAAAATTTTGCACTCTATGCTAATACTGATGGTACTAATGATGAATTTTGTTTTATGGCATTAGAGTCAATACCAGAAGAGCTGGATGCTGAAGAAGGACAGCTAAGTGCTGAAACAGTGGATGAAGTTACTGAAGCAGTGGTTACTGCTGTTGCTGGTGAAATACTGCTGGGAGAAAATTCAGAACCCCTGATAGAACCACTGTCTGACCCCTGGTCTGAAGAAAAAGAGAAGAAACATGGTGAAAAGGAAGAGAAGGTGACTGATGAGAAAGAGCAGACTTGTGACTGTGCCATGATGGCTGCAGCTAAGGTATCATCTCAGGTTCTTGTAAATCTGTGTTCAGACAAATGCATCATAGCATTTGCTAACATTAAAGAGATGAATGAAAACCTTGGGGATAGAGTGTTAAATGATGAAGTCAAATTTGAGAAGTCTTTAAAAGAACTTAAAAACAAATTGGCTGAAAAAGATAAAGAAATCTGCACTCTAAAAGAGGAGCATAGCATTACCATTAACCAACTCCAAACAATGATAGAAAAATATCATGTTTGCAAAAAGGAGTTGGAATCCACCCAAATCACTTGTGAAAAATGGGTGGAATCCTACAAAGGTTATGAGGTCATGCTTTAAAAACAGATCAAAAGCAATGTAAAATTTGGTATTGGTTTTAGAAAACATGATGAAATTGAAAACAATGCTTTAAATGATTCTGTTCAATCCACTGTTGAAATCATTCCCACAAACAAGGATGGCCAAGAGGTTAAAATAACTGACAAACTCGGTAACAAGATCACTCTGGAAAGATCTGTGGGGTCCTCAACTTTTGAGGAAATTGAGAAATACCAATTTAAACCCACATGGTCTGATGAGTGTGACATCCTTGAAAACTTCAAACCAATGGATTTCACAACCACTGATGGTGTAAAAGCTCCCAAGGCAAAGGTCATTCCTCTTAAGGATATCCCAACAATGGTTCAAAACTCTGTTGCTAAGGAATCTGAAAAGAGAAAGAAAAGAGAAAAGATTAAAAACTTGTTTTGTGATATTTGTGAAAAGAAAAATCATTTGACCAAAGATTGTTTTCATATAAAAGCATATGATTTAAACAAAACAAGTACTGTTGTGCCTTTTGTGAGCTGCACCATCTGTGGGAAATCAAATCATTCCACTCAAGAGTGTGTGTACTTGAAATCCTTTGAGGTTAAAAAGGAAGAGTACATGTCAAAAACACCTGTGAGTTCATCAACATCATCTGTCAAGTTCACCAAGAAACAACCACTGTTTGTGCCAGTTCAAACAGCTGTTACAAAACAGCTGAACCGAACCTCTATTAAAAGAGATGTTCAGGTGACGGATGCACCCCCTGCTAACCAATACCAGAAAGGTAAAGGTAAACCACCATACCAAAGGGTCCCACATGTTTATGAGGTTTACAAAAAGCCTTCTAAACCAAGAGTGAACAGGCATCCCTTTGGTTATCAGCAGCTGATTAGGCAAGACCCCCAGCAGTGGTTAGTGAAAAACAGTACCAAAACTGTCCAAACCCCTGAGCTAACCACTTTCCATGTTGGTGCATGCGTCTGTCGACTCCGTCTTGTATCGAGTCTTATATTAGATTTGTTAGATCAGGGCGCGTTGTTCGAGATAATAGGTTGTTTTTGTGTGTTTTAAAGTTAATTTCGCTTGAGGTGAGTGATTTCGCTTGAATGGAACTTTGACAGTTTCAAGCGAAATCATCCATAGTAATTTCGCTTGAACTGTGTCTTGTCTTCTTCAAGCGAAATCTCATCTTCTATAAATACTTTCCAAGCGAAATCATATGTAACGGTTCTGGATTTGGATACCGAGGTGCTACCGGTTTATCCTGTGATTGTAATCAGTGTTATATCAATCAGAAAGTTGTTTAAAGAGATTTGCAAGCTGTTTTGAAGTCTATTTCTCTATTTCCGCCTTTTAAATAGATTGAAACTCCTCTGAGCGCAGGAGGAGGAGTTCTGCAGTTTTCAGCTTGATTTCATCTTTTTTTTCTTACTTCTACACCTTCTTTTATCAATTGGACAACTTTTCACGGTTAAAATCGGCTAAAATCTTCCATCTTGTGCGAAATGTTAATTTAACAAATCCTTGAGAAAATCAGATTAAAATTCTAAGTAAAAATGACAAATATGGACCAAAGTCTTAATTCCGCTTGAAAATAACTAGATATTCCGCTTGAAATTCAAGCGAAATCAGGTGATTTCGCTTGAAATATCAATTCCGCTTGAAATTTATAATTTCGCTTGAAGTTTGTTTGCAGGTTATTTCGCTTGAAGGTGGTATCTTGCTTGAAATTGTAGTGGTTCAAGCGAAATCAGAGATTTCGCTTCAAGGAGATTTCGTTTCAATTATGATTCCGCTTCAACTGTGTTTCTGTTTGAGTGTGATTTCGCTTCAAAGCTTATTTCGCTTCAGAACTGATTTCGTTTGAAAGAGACTATTTTTAATAAACGTGTTTGTGAATCATGAGTGAAGAATTTTACAACGCGTTTGCAACATCCCCGACTACTCCAGCTACCATTACTCAAAACATGAATTTGGAAAATGAGACTGGAACTACACAAAAACCCCCGAAGCTAATGAGCATTGAGGAGTATACGGTTGGAAAGATAGGTTTGAAAACTGGGTTCAAGCCAATCATTTGAGATCTTGGGAGTGTATTTTGAAGAAGTATGTTCTACCACGTACTGATCTGCAAGTTGAGAAAGAAATTTCTGAATTCACTGATAAAGAACGAGACATGTACAGAGCTGAAAAGATGATGATTAGTCTACTTCAGCAAGCTATTAAGGAAGACATCTTTGTATTGCTGCAACATGACAAAACTTCAAAATCAATTTGGGATGCTCTTAAAATCAAGTTTGAGGGAAGTGATAAGATGATCAAAAGTAAAAAGTCATTGCTTAAGAAAGAATTTGATCTATTCACAAGTCTGCCAGGGGAAGATACAAAGAAATTAATTGAAAGATACTGTCACTTAGTACGTTCTATGTCTTTATTGAGCATAACTAAAGATCGAGAGGAATGGGTCGACAAATTAGCTGATGCTTTACCTCAGAAAGAATGGGGTACACACTTGATGATCTTGAAGAATACCAGAGTTTATGATAGTTTGACAATTTCTCAGTTCATTGAGAAGATTGAAGGTCAAGATCTTGAACAACAAAAGATTGCGAGGATGAATAATCCAAGTGGTCAACAAGATGTAAAAATGTAATACAAAGGCAGTGTTCAAGAGATTGAAAGGAGTCCTAAAATTCAAACTGCTTTTAGTGCTGAAAATTCATCTGGAAATGTTGATCCAAGTCCAAGCAGCAGCAGTGGATTTTCTTCATATCCGAGTGTTAATCCAAAAAGTACAACATCAAGCTTTCATTCTCAAAGTTCAAAAAGTGGAAATGGTTGTGTGATACAGTGCAACATTGCATTGAATCTTCCAGATGGTCAAAGTTTTTCTGAATAAATTGCAAAAGATCACATGGCGTTACTTGCAACTGTGCTACAATCCTATGAAGGTTTGGTTGCAGGTAGGATCGGAAATCCTATGCTGACAAAAGAGGATTACGATCAGATAGACGCTGAAGAAATGGAGCTTATGGACATCAAATGGTGTCTAGCTAGTGTCTTGAGGAGAGCAAAAAAATTTAAAATGATCACAGGAAGAAATGATTTTCTGGATGCATATGTGTCTACTTTGGGTTTTGATAAATCTAAAGTTACTTGTTTTCGATGCAGTGAGAAAGGTCATTTCAAAAGAGAATGCAAAAATCAGGAAGCGAGTGGAGCAAAGAATCCTTTTGGAAAAGATGACTACTATCGGAAAGCCATATATCAACAAGTTGCTCATCAACCATATCAACAAAAGGAAACACAAACTGCTCATGGGAAAATGATTGAAGATGCAAATAAGAAAGCTTATTCTGGTATCATTGATCAAGATGATGAGAAAATGACTCCAGGATTCAGTTGGAACAAATATATATCAGCTGATAGTAAAGCATGTTTGATAAATCAAGATGATGAAAAGTTACCTGAAGGGTTTAGCTGGGATATGTTTGCATATGAGAATGGGAATTTTAAAGCTTTCATTGCGAAGATAGTTTAAGAACCGGACTTGTTTACAGAGTGGATGAAAGCAATTGGTGTTCATGAGAAGAAACAAGAAGAAGAATTTGTTTTATCCGATGAAAGTTCAGAAGAAGTAACTGTTGTTCATCAAACATCAACTGATTCTAGTTTTTCATACAATAGTTCTGAAAAAGCAATAGATTTTGATCAATCACCAACTGATGATAGTGGTGATGATGAAGAAGAAAGACATATTAATGTTGCAAAAACTCATTTATCTCCTGAAAGTTTTCAATTCTATTTTGCAGATCGCTTGGAGAAGCTGAAGGAGAGACGTGCAGCAAAAGAACAAAAGAAAATGAAGAATGAAAGTGTTGATAAAAAAGAAGAGATTGTTCAAAATGAAGAAGTTAAAGCTGAGAAGGTGATTGAAGCTGAAACAGTGATTGAGATTGAGAAGTTCATCGAAGTTGAAAAGATTGTGGAAGTTATCAAACCTTGCTTGAAGTGTTTGGAATCTTGCAAGGAATGTGCAGCAAAAGATGAGAAACTGATTGAGCAAGAAAAGATGAAAGAACAATTACTGTTCAATCTCAACTATGTGAAAGAATCTTACGATGTGCTAAACAGAACAGTAACTGGTCTACAAAAGACAAATTCTGAAAGAGAAGATGCGCTGACCATGATGAATTCTGTGATGATGACAAAGCAGAAGGCGATAAATCACTACATTGAGGAATGTGCCAAGTTGCAGCAGGAGTTGGAGACAGAAAAGATTGAAAATGAGAGAATTAGACGTTTATTACAAAGCTATTCTAGTTCTGATTATCTGATTGATCGAATTTACCCGACTGTTGCAGGTTTTGAAGTTTTTAAATATGAGGAGAAGCCAAAGAAGAAGGATACTAGTAAGAAACAGAGTGTGAATTATAACAAGTGTCCGCCACCGATTTGGGAAGGATATTCTCCTAGAAAACCGAATGAGGAGCAGGTCGAAAAAGCGGTCAATATAAAGTTAAAGTCCGACATAACCGATGAATTACCAGAAAACATTGATGTCGTTTTTACATCATCTGACACTGATCATGAGTCTGAGTTAATGAAAAAGGTGGTCGATCAGGTGTTGGATACAGATGAGGAGTCGGAGTTAAAATCTGAGTCAAATCCGAGTCTGGGTGTTCAAGTTCGTCAGTCAAAAGTCCGAGTTTGTTGGTCAACAATTCAAAGTCGTCGACTAAACGGGTTTACAATAAAGAATTCTTGTTATCAAAATCTAATTTGAATGATGAAGCAATCAAAGTGGCATATACATTGATTGATTCAGACAAATTATATTCTGATGAGGAATTTTCAATAAGAAGTGTTAGGTCTGAAAAGATCAAAAAGGTTTTCAAACTTACAGAAATCAATATTTCTGAAATAAAAGATGTAAATTTTACGGAAAAACCTAAAAAATACACTTCAAGAGTTCAACAACGATTAAACAAGAAAAAGGGTTACGGTTCTGGTTCTGGTTTTTAAAAGAAACCAAACCATAATCGTAATTTCAAAAAGAAAGGACTTGGTTTTATTCCACCTAAATGGCAAAAAGAAAGGACTTGGTTTTATTCCACCTGAAAATTATAAAAATGAGAAAATTTCTAAATCAAATACTAAATTTGTTTCAGGAGGAAGTGCTAAGGAAGAACAGAAGAAACCTTTCTGGAGACAATCAAACCAGGAGTTTCTTGCTGAGAAGAAGAGAATAGGAACTGGAGTTTTTCACAGAAAGGATACTCGAACCTGTTTTAAATGCAATGAAGTTGGTCACATTGCATGGAACTGTTTTCAAGCTATAAAGACAAAACAGGGGGTTTCTGAAAAACTTAAAGGAAAAGTTGTTGCGAAAGATGAACAACCAACTGAAAAATTCAAAGTTTTTGAAAATTCAACATATGAAGTTGGTGAATGTTCAAAGAAAAATTTTTACAAAAAGAGAGCCAAAGACAACCAAATGTGGGTTGTTAAGAATTTTTCTGAGCAATCTGGCAATGAATCTGATTCCACAAAATCAGAGGAGCCACAAGTTGATCTAAAACTGGAAACATCAGTACCTCCAATGGATGATGTTCATTTTCCACCATTGAGGGCTGAGAATTTTAAATCAAAAGTTGGGAAGGTTGAGATCTCGAATCAGTTCTATTCTAAAAAGAAAGAATTTGATATTGAGAAAGTTTTTAATGGAAATGTTAAAAAGATTTTTGGAAAAATGGTTGAAGGTAAAGTGCAAGGGGTAAAGGATTTTTATGAAAAGAAGAAAGCAACTTATTACCCAAGTGCAGGTGAGGAAGAAACATCCAAGTTTGGTGAAGCTTGGATGTCAGTTTTTCATATGTGAGAAGTATGACTTGCCGGAGCTCCCAGGTAGGTAAGAGTGGAGCAGGAATCGGCATCTTTCTTGAGAAATTCACAGGATGGTAACTGTGATATTTCGTTTTTCTAGTGGTTGAAAAAGATTTTCACTTACAAGTGGTAAATCAGGGACATTAAGTTGTACTTGATTTTCTACAATTAGTATTTTGAAAAACAAAGTGATGAACCCCTAACCTACATATGGTTTTATAAAATCAACAAAACTTATTTTCCAGAAAAATCATTTTGGTTAAAACAAACTTAAGTGTTTTGAAATCATTATGAGAAAATAGTTTGTTGAAAAGGGGAGTTCTGATTGTTTATGCCAAGTGGATTGCGAATTGAAGCGATTCGATAATCAGTTGTCAGTTTTTTGTATAGTTTGTTTTTCAAATTTCCTAAAATGTGTTTGCATTTTAGGGGGAGTAAAAATTTTATTTTCAGAAAATCCAAAAACATTTGAAAATTTGAAAAAGTCAAAAACATGATAAAATTCAAAAATGAGTTTTGGTGTATATAAGAGGAAATGATAGTACATCAGTGGACTGTCACAGCATGCTAATGAAATGTAAAGTCATAATGTGATAAACGGTCTCACTAAAGATGTGACGATAGGCTCAGCTAGACTAGTAGATTTGCGATAACGATACAAATCTAAAATGAAAAAGCCTAGTTATAGTGGGAAACATGGTCGAAAGCATAGCACTTAGTTTTGTTCTTCTTGATTGTGTGCCTATTCAGTAATCGCTGTTTGTCGAAAGACATAAAACTGGTTAAGTCTGTGAACTTTCACAACTTTGCTGAAAATTCGTTGTGTTTGTGCATTTTATTTTGCAAAGACTTAAACTTGTTTTATTTCTTTATTTTGTTTAAGCATTGGACATCCTCTGCGTATACGTGAGTATCGACCTGGATGTTAGTGCCTAAACGTTCTGCTTTATTTTCTTTGGTGTTTCGTTTAAGCTTTGGATCACCTCTGCGTATACGGGAGTATCGACCTGGTGGTTAAAGCCTAAACAACTTCAACTTATTTTTATTTTCTTTTTTTGTTTAAACATTGGACTTTCTCTGCGTATACGGAAGTATCGACCTGATTGTTAATGTTTAAACATTCTGCTTTGTTTTCGCACAAATCACAGTTGATAAAAGTTTAAAGGCATTAGTTGAGTCAGTGTATTGCATGATGAGGGGATATGCTGAGATCGTGGGGTCCATAAGAATTTAGTGCTATCTAAATATACCTTAAACATATCGGTAAGCATGTCGAAAGTTTTTAGTTTGAGTTTAAGTGGACAACAATATCGTCAATCTATGTGAATCGTTTAAAACTGAAAATGTTTAAAGTTTAACGGTGCTTGTGGTTGGTCACATAATCTGATATGATCCTCTTACACAAACTCACAAAAATATTGTTTGTAAATATTTATTTATTGCATTTCTGTTATATCAAAAATCCAAAAAGATTTTTAGTGTGCTTTAGCATAAATTTTGTAAAAGTCCAAAAAGATTTTTGACAACTGATGTTGGAAAGCTGATTTTCAAAATTCTAAGTGCTAAATATGATGAGCATGTGGTGAGGGAGAGTGTGTGTTTAAATGAGAAAAGTTTTTGAATTTACAAGTGGTCTTCTGAGGTTTTTATCATTGATAAATCATTATGGTTTATTTGGAGGGGGAGTCATTTTGAGGGGGAGTCTGAATAGATAAAGTTGTAAATTTTTAAATTTGTGAAATTTATTTCCGGGTGAAGAATGTGCAGGTTAGCAAAGTTTCAATCCTGAGCAAGATGAGAGCCAGGTAATGATTCTGAAATTGCTGATGTTGATGAACTTAAAGAATCAAGAGATCTGATCAAGAGAATTAGAAGATTCAATAGCAAGGTCAAGATTCTGGAAGCCCATAGACTGATAAAGACTGAAGATGTTGAAGACTCGACACTTTAAGACTCATCAACATTCGAGGGGGAGTCTGTTGGTGCATGCGTCTGTCGACTCCGTCTTGTATCGAGTCTTATATTTGATTTGTTAGATCAGGGCGCGTTGTTCGAGATAATAGGTTGTTTTTGTGTGTTTTAAAGTTAATTTCGCTTGAGGTGAGTGATTTCTCTTGAATGGAACTTTGACAGTTTCAAGCGAAATCATCCATAGTAATTTCGCTTGAACTGTGTCTTGTCTTCTTCAAGCGAAATCTCATCTTCTATAAATACTTTCCAAGCGAAATCATATGTAACGGTTCTGGATTTGGATACCGATGTGCTGCCGGTTTATCCTGTGATTGTAATCAGTGTTATATTAATCAGAAAGTTGTTTAAAGAGATTTGCAAGCTGTTTTGAAGTCTATTTCTCTATTTCCGCCTTTGAAATAGATTGAAACTCCTCTGAACGACTCGTTCGGGTTCGCTATACGATCCTACAGTCCATCCACCTGAACTTAACACACACACTGTTGAGACCCCATCCAAAGCCTTATTGGCTTTGGAGACCCTAATGAACTAACCTTTTACTACATGTGCAGGGAGCTTCTGCATGCTTAGATAGTCTTTGGTATGTAGATAGTGGAGGCTCCCGGCACATGACAGGATGTAAAGCCCTACTCAAAGATTTCAAAATTCATGGAAGGGGTGATATATCCTTTGATAATAATAGTAAAGGGAAGGTTTTTGGGTCTGGTACAGTTCAATCTGGTAATGTTAAGTTTGAAAACGTCAATCTAATAGACAATCTAAAATTAAACCTCCTGAGTGTCTCTCAAATGAGTGATAAGGGCTATGGCTCATTCTTCACAAAGGATTGTTGTAGGATTGTTGGACCATAAATGGTTAAAAAGATTGCTCTACAATCGGAATGGTTAATAATGCACGTAAGTATGATGATATTGAGCTAAGAGATAGAATTTTGGCACATGAGATTGGGGCACACAAATCTCAAGACAATCACTGCAACATCAAAACAGGGGTTAGTAAGAGGTTTACCTCAAAAATTGTTCACCTGTCCTGCGCATTGTGTCTCCTGCTTAAAAGGAAAACAACATAAAAGCTCATTTAAGTCCATTGTAGAGTCCAAAACAACCAAGTGTCTGCAAATGCTGCACATGGATCTGTTTGGCCCAGTTAAAGTCATGAGCTTCAAAAAGAAAAAGATATTGTTTGGTAATTGTAGATGACTTTTCTAGGTTTACATGGACTTATTTCTTACATTCCAAAGATGAGACTACAGGCATTTTGAAAGACTTTGTGACACAGGTTGAAAAGCAATTTGAGTTGCCAGTAAAATTCTTCAGTAGTGAAAATGGCACAGAATTCAGAAACAGGGAGTTGGATGAGTTTTGTGTGTCAAAAGGTATTGTAAGGCAGTACAGTATTCCAAGAACACCAGAACAAAATGGGGTTGTTGAAAGAAAGAACAGGACTTTGATTAAGGCTGCCAGAACCATGCTTGCTGA
The DNA here is from genome assembly GCA_030545235.1 of Helianthus tuberosus. NCBI lineage: Eukaryota > Viridiplantae > Streptophyta > Magnoliopsida > Asterales > Asteraceae > Helianthus > Helianthus tuberosus. The sequence goes on from CM060412.1 coordinate 154,204,381, forward strand.
TTCAGGTTTGCCATTAACTTTTTGGGCAGAGACAGTAAACACTGCTTGCTATGTCCAGAACAGAGTTTTAATCAACCCCAGGCATCAACAGACTGCCTATGAACTGTTGTATAAAATCAAACCACTGATCTCATACTTTAAAGTATTTGGCTGCCCATGCTTTATTTTGAATTTAAAAGACTCTATTTCAAAATTTGCAGCCAAAGTAGACAGTGGATACCACTTGGGATACTCAACCACTGCTAAGGCCTATAAAGTGTTTAACACAATGACCAAAACAGCGGAAGAAACTTTGAATGTGAAGTTCAATGAACTTTCTTCAATGAAAATCCCTGTAAATCCTGCAGAATTGTTTGATCTTAATAAATTTACTTTTGAAAATAATGCTATCAAGACTAACAATGCAGGTCTATCACAAGATTCTCCATCAGACTTTGGATATAAAGTCATCATTCCTCAACTAAAGTCTGCATCAAATGGAAGAGAAACAAATGTTCAAAATAGCTATCAAAGCTCAACCACTGCTACCTCAACAGTTGTTGACCAAAGTAGCCCTTTAACCCCTGCTTCCACATCATCAAACACGGTTGATAAAAGTCCTCAAACAGTGGATCAAAGTCAACATGTGTCCACACCATTACCTCCTATTCCACCTCCATTTGAAGCCACTGCTGGATCAACAAAGTCACCAGCAGTGGTTAGCTCAGATGATTCACATCTGCAGCCCTCACCATTAAATGCCATTGTTCCATACCAAGGAGATTTGATCTTCTTGAAGTTTCATCCACCTGACCAAATCATTGGCAACATCAATGAAGGGGTGCTCACAAGAAGTCAATCCCAAAACATTTGTCTTTTTGCTGGTTTTCTATCTCTTCATCAGCCAGTCAAGTACCAAGAGGCACTAAAAGACAACAGCTGGGTAGAATCCATGCAAGAGGAGCTCCAAAAGTTTAAAAGACAACAAGTATGGGAGCTTGTACCACTGCCAGAGAATGTATGTCCGATTGGCACAAAGTGGGTCTTCAAAAACAAAACTGATGAAAGGGTCATTGTTGTCAAGAATAAAGCAAGGCTAGTGGTTCAAGGTTTCAGACAGGAAGAAGGCATTGACTATGATGAAACTTTTTCCCCTGTAGCAAGATTGGAAGCAATCAGACTATTCTTGGCCTTTCCTGTCAACCACAACATAAATGTGTTTCAAATGGATATCAAATGTGCATTCCTCTATGTTAAGATTCATGAAGAGGTATATGTTTGTCAACCTCCTGGATTTGAGGATCCATTTTATCCAGATCATGTCTACAAGCTAAACAAAGCTTTGTATTGCTTGAAACAAGCACCAAGAGCCTGGTATGAAACTCTTTCCACCTTTCTTCTTTCCATTGGTTTCACAAGAGGTAAAATAGACAAAACATTGTTTTTAAAATGGAGAGGGAAAGACTTGATGATTGTCCAGATTTATGTGGATGACATCATTTTTGGAAGCACGTGTAATAAAATGTGTGAAGAGTTTAGACAACTCATGACAGCTGAGTTTGAGATGAGTGCAATGGGTGAACTCCAGTGCTTTCTTGGTCTCCAAGTAAGGCAACTGCAAAATGGTACTTTCATCAATCAAGGCAAATATGCGAAAGAACTTTTACAGAAATTTGAGATGGATGATTGCAAGCCATGTAGTACACCCATTGCAACTACAAAAATAGTCATGTCTGATGAAAAGGATGATTTGGTTGATCAAACTCGGTATAGAAGCATGATTGGGTCTTTATTGTACCTGACTGCATCTAGGCCAAACATCATGTTTGCAACATGTGTTTGTGCAAGATCCCAATCAGCCCCTAGAAAGTCAAACCTTATTGCTGTAAAAAGGATATTCAGATACCTAAAAGGTGTTCCCACGCTTGGTATCTGGTATCCAGCTGATGGAAATATCAAGCTTTCAGGTTTCTCATATAGTGACTTTGCTGGATGTAAAGCAACAAGGAAGTCCACTTCAGGAGGGTGCCAATTCCTAGGCAATTGCTTAGTGTCTTGGCAAAGCAAAAAGCAAGCAGCTATTTCAACATCCACTGCTGAGGCAGAGTATATAGCTGCTGCAAGCTGTACAGCCCAACTGCTTTGGCTTCAAAATCAGTTGCTGGATTTTGGTGTCACTGCCCTAAAGACACCACTCATGTTGGACAGTCCGGTAGCAGAAAATATCATCAAAAATCCTGTTTCACATTCAACCACCAAGCACATTGATATCAGACATCACTTTGTGAGGGATTGCTATGAAAAAGGTTTGATTTCTCTGCATCATGTTCCAACTAAGGATCAGCTGGCAGATGTGCTAACAAAAGCATTAGACACATCTACCTTTGAAAGCTTGATCTCTAGGATTGGCATGCTGAACATGGAATAACAAGCAAAATCTTGTTTTTCTATGAATAAAAGCATTAAAATGTTTTCAGAAAATCGAAAATCCATCCTTAAAAATAGCCAAAAATTAACTTTTCATTAAATCCTTAAAAGTCTGCCATAACCACTGTTTTTGTTGAAACATCTGTTCTGTGAATGTTGTCCACTGCTGAAAGTCAACCCCTGTTCTCTCATTTTCTTGGTAATCACTGTTGTTCAAAATCAGTTTTTCAACCACTGATCAGCTATCCACTGATAGTTTAAAGTCACCCAATGTCTTCATTATAACCGTTGCAACCACTATTATTGCTTCATCAGTGGTTTCATTAAACAACTGTCTTCCATTACTCATCAGGGGTTGGCACGTGGATAGTACATAGCGGTCAGATCTTCTGTAACTGCTGCCACGTCAGCATTCACTTTTTCCTCTATAAAACCCTGATCAAAACCCTCAAACAGGGTTTTTACTGTCGAATCGAATTCAAAATTCCTTTCTCAAAGCACTTACCATCCATTTCTCTCAAATCACTCATCATCGTCTTCCTCTCGCACTCATACTCAAATCTCTGTTTTCATCACCTTCACAAATTTGCTCAAATGGCCACGGAAATCCCATTCAAAGCTCCTCACAATTACTTGGGTCTACTCACAAAACCTACTCACACTGAAACCTTCGATTCCATCATTGATTCTATGTCGTATTCAAAGTATAATACTTTGTTGACTTCTGATGCTCCGGTTTACCTGGTAACCCAGAGAGAATTTTGGAAGAATGCTACACTTGAATCTCAGGATAAAATGATCTTAGCCATAAATTCTTCGATAAAGGGTAAGTCAGTTAAAATCACACCACAAACTCTATCAGAAGTTTTTGAACTGAATGATCTACAAGGTAAAACTTCTTTTCCTAAAATAGATTATCAAACAGATTTTTTAGAAAGAGGGTATGCTAAGGAAATGAAAAAAGACACCTTGCAAAAAGGCAGTTTTCCTCCTGCCACAAGGTTTTTGTTTCATACCCTATTAATGTGTGTTTCTAATAAGACCACTGCTTTCAATGAAATTCCATTAAAGATCCAATACCAGGGTTATGCTATCTTGCATGGGGAAAACTTTAACTACTCCCAAGAGATCTTTGATGACTTGGTCAAAAATGTTACTAACAAATCATTTTTACTATTTCCAAGGTTCCTAAGCTTTTATTTTCAAAAGAAATTTGGAAAGGATGATGCTCATATGCTCATCCATGGTGAACCTTTACAAATAAATGGCCTTACACCTGAAACTTTTACAAGGCTTTCAAAACCATCTCCTAAAACACAAGCAGAGGCTCCTAAGCAGAATTTAGCAGCTTCCACTGCTCCTCAGGCACCTGCTGCTGAGCCCACTGCTCAAGGTGATCACAGCAGCAAAACAACTGCTGTGAAACACACACCTAAATCCACCAAAAGACTAAGACAAAAGAAAACACAAAAGCCCCCCAAACCTAAAACAAAGGCAACTCTGGAAGATGAGATCCCAGAGCAACTGCCAGTGACAACACAAAAGTCACCAGAAACCACTGCTGCTACTTCCTCACAGTAGATGGTAAAAAGATCTCAACCTGAGCCTCAAACTCCTCCTGCTTCTTCTCAAAAAGAACAGGTTGTAAGAATCGGGACACCAAATTATGATGCTCTAGAATCACTTGATTCTATCATCCACAGCCCACTGCCCGGGGCAAATTCTCTTTCCATACCCATACACACCTCTCAAATTCCCCCACAAAGAAAACTTTTGTTGGATGTACTTGATTTAGCTCAGACACAAACCAGTTCTTCTCAACCACCTATTAATGAAAATATACCCCCAACAAGTGACTCGGTCTGATGTTTCAATCATTGCTAACCCACCAACAACATCTGAGGAGGTTACACTGCAGGAAGTACAAGTACTTCCTGTCAGTAGTTCAAGTGAAGCAGCAACTACAGGTGTTGGATCCCCTGATCTACACTAGGCCAGTTGTTTCATCAATCAGACTTCTTTGAAGGCAATTTCCTCTCCAGCAACTCTGATATCCACTGGTGTGTTTATTCCAACCACTGGTTCCACTAAAAGGATGTCAATTGCTGAGGAAAGAAGTCCCCAGTACCGAGAACAAGGGGCATCATTGGATGAATTTTGGGAAAATTTCCCTAAGGCAACCACTGATACAACCACTGTTAGTGGGAAATCAGATGATCCCATTAAGTTGGGTGATGGTTTAATGTACCAAGAATTGACGGATAGAGTTGACAAACTTGATACATCTGTTGCAGAAATCAAATACATGCTGTAACAGTTGTTGAAAGTACAAAAGGTACTATCCACTACTATACCAACTCCAACAGCTGCTCCATCATCTGCTCCTACTCCAAATGAGCTGTGGAGTTTGTTTCAACCGCTGCTACACCAACAAAGAGAATTAGCTGATCAGCAACATGAGATACAAGTTCAAAAGATCAGAAATCTCATGGAAGCAAGGTTTAAAGACACCCAGGCAGATATCAAGGCAATCAAAGCCCATTTACTAAACACCACTGGCACTAGTCCTCCCTCTATCATCTTTGTGGACAACCCACCACCAGCTGATGCCAAAAAGGGGGAGAAAATGAAGCAGTTGACAAGGAAGGGAGATGAAGATGGATTGTACATTGCACCAGACAAATCAAGTATGCTTGCAGACATCCCTTTGCCAGATGGTTCCAAAAAGATTGATGTAACCACAAATGTCATTGCTGATGCAAAATCAAGGGTAAAAAGGGATATGGAGGCAAAGGATAAACCAAGGTTTGAACAGGAGAAGAGAGTTTTTATGGAAATGAATGAGCATGGTACTTTTGAGCCAAAGGATGGAGAAAATCCTGAGCCAAAAAGAAAGCAGCCCACTAGAAAAGTGAGGCAACCCAAACACATACCATCCAGATCCACAAAACATACTCCCAAACCTCCTAAAAACTCCACACATCAATCTTCAAAACCAACAGATGCTAAAACACTTGCTGTAACAACAGCTGTTGGTACTTCAGTGGTTTCAACATCTATTAGCCAAACAACTGCCACCACTTCAACACACACATCAACCACTGCTCCCACTTCAAACACACCACCACCAAAAATCACCTCACCACCAAAAACAACTTCATCACCACCATCACCTCCTACTAAAAAGCAGAAGACTTCAGATGACACATCATCTGTTGTAATGACAAAAGTGGTTGAAACACCAGTTGTTTCAACAACTGTTAGTCAGCAACCTACCACTCAACCAATCAAAACACTACCAGCCTCTCCTAAACCCAAAAGGAGAAGGGTAACCAATGTTGTCCTAGATGATGACTCTTCACAACCACAAACAACCACACAACCACTGCCCCTTGTACCTATTCCAAACCTTATTCCACTCTCTTCAGCACAAGTCTCAGATCCAAACACTGCTATTGTTCCTGCAGGAGTCCATTTTCCATTAGATCTTCCAGCAGTTAGAGAGGAGATCAAATCCTTCTACTCTGAAGATGACCCTGCCAAAAGGAAACTACCATCTGTTCAGGGATATCCAAGGCCTAACAACATTGAAGAATACTTGAAGATAAAGGCTCAACAAGCAGAGGATATCTCCAAAAGAAATACAGAAGGAAAGTTTGACAGAGAAATTCAAAGATACTACCAATATCTGCTGACCCAAGTCAAAACTTTGGAGCAGTTCTCAAAAAATCCCTGTCAGTAACTATCAGAAAGAGCAGATGAAACCTTGAGAAAAGACTATCTTAATAACATCATGGCTTACAAAAAGTATAAAGGAGAAAGGTACATGTACAAAGAATGGACCATTAGTGAGCTTGAAAGTGAAGCAGCTAGAATTCAAGATATGATCAAAAACAAGGTGAAGCAGACTCCTCCTATCTGGGCAAAGTTTAAGAAAAATGTACCAGAAAGGACTCTGCAGCTGAAGAGGATGAAAGAAGAGCTGATTACAGTTGATTTTGGGTCAAGGAACCAAGTGTCAAGATGGACAGAGGATAAAGTGTTTGCATCCTAGTGTTTGCATCCTACAAAAGGCTGGAAGAATTAAGAAATAAAAATCCTAATATTCCACAAAAGCCTGATTACCCTGAAACAGTGGTTACAGAAAAGCCACAAAAGCTAGAAAACAAGAGATCCACTGCTCCACCTGCTGCCATCCTTTACCAAAGAAGGAAACAAAAGGAGATGGATAAAGAAACAGCAGTTGATAAAGAAGCAGGGGATTACCTTGTTAAAATAGGGCTCAAGTAGATGATTGCAGAAAAACTTGAATTGACACAAACTTCAAACACTGCTCAGCCAATCATCACCAGGCCACCATCTCTAAACTCATCGGCATTAAAACCTCTCCCAAGAAACCCACTGGATTCAAAAATACTAAAGTGGAAATCTGACAAACAGACCCACGTATTGACTCTGATCAAATCCAGTGGTGAAGTGAAGAAAATATCAAGGGAAAAAGCACTAGGCCTGGGTGTTGAAGATTTGCAAGATCTCCTTGATCTTGCACTGTGCAGGGATGAGGATGACACAGATTCCTTGGACTTTGAATTGCAATTTAAAGGACAAGTCAGGGAATTGTTGATAAGGCAATAAAGTTCCACAATAATGAAGGGTTTTGGCATCATCTGTTCCAGGGGGAGATTGTTGGGATTGAACCCTACAAAGGAACAGTTGATTAAAGCCAAAAACAGATCAAAGCAGTGGATCCAGAATAAGCAAATGTTATGTATTCATTCTCTCCCCTTGAAAGTGGCTAAACAACTGATGACCTCTATCTACTGCTCATGTACAACATCTATCCTTCAACAACTGCTGATGATTAAAGAACTGTTAAAGACTAACTCTGATGCTTAATCTACTGATCTGGGTCAAGCACTGCTGAAGACATAAAGTACTGCTGGAGTCATAACAGTGGAATGGGAAGCAGTAGTTTGTTTATTCTTTGTATTGTAATGTAATCAGTAGTTAGCAAGCAGTAGTTGTATTAGGTCAGTAGTTATAGGTTGTTAGGAGGTTAGATTTCGCTTTCATTGGTGACATCAGCCAAGATGCTTCAGCGGTTTGCTCATGCCTATAAATAGAACAGTACCCTGTACTGTTCTGTTAGCTCTTTCACCACTTGTCTTCCTACACGAACAATTCATTGTGAGCTCAGGCTGAGGGGGAGTTTGTAATACATGCATGCAAAATTATAATTGAAGTTTGAAATAAATTCAAGCCAAAACTTACATGGAAATTTAAATGGAACTTAAATGGAAATTTTCTACAAAATTTAAATCGAATTTCCTATGTTCATCCAGAAATTTAAATGGAAATTTTCTACAAAATTTACATACCTTATGATCCCTTCACTGAGGTGATCACTAATCTATGTTCGGATTTTGATTTGGGTCTGAATTTGGTCTTCAATTTTGAACAAATAGCATGAATTAGGGTTTTGGAGAAGTTCCGGTCGCCCCCTCTGTGTTTGATCTAACCCAGCACACACACAAGTGTGTGTTTTGTGTTTAAAATATGTTTTTATTATAATTAGTTTCAATTTAAACACCTTTGGTCCCTCTAATTTCCTTTAGTTCATATTTTGAGTGTTTAACCCTCTTATATGTCACTATAAGATTGTAACTACCTGGGTTATTTAGTCCTAGTTAGTTTGTTCTTGTTTATTTAATACTTTATAATTCTAATATAAAGCTTTATATTTTTGGGGTGTTACAAGTTCACCCCCCTTAAAATGGGTTCCGTCCTCGAAACCATATTACGTACCGAATAATGTAGGGTAGAGCCGTTGCATCTCCTCTTCGGACTCCCATGTGCTATCCGAACCCTTCCTGTGCTCCCATTTGACCTTTACTTGATTAATCACTTTTTTCCTCAAGCTTTTCAGTTTACAATCTAGAATCGCAATCGGCTTCACCGCGTAGTTAAGACTATTATCCACTTCAATGTCATCATAGTGGATGTAAGCTGTTTCGTCGGCTAGACATTTCTGGAGATGTGATACGTGGAACGTGCTATGTATTCCACTCAACTCCTCGGGCAGTTCGAGACAGTATGCTACCTTACCAACCCGTTCGATGATTCAAAATGGCCCAATAAACCTTGGGCTTAACTTTCCCCTTTTTCTAGACCGAATAATCCCCTTCCACGGAGATACCTTTAACATAACTTTGTCACCGACTTGAAACTCAATTGGTCTTCTTCTTTTGTCTGCATACGATTTTTGTCGATCCTGATCCGTTTTCAAATGGGCTCGGACCAAATCAATCTTCTCATTCGTGATCCGGACTACATCCTTATGTGCAAGCTTACGTGGACCAACCTCATCCCAACACACCGGGGTTCGGCATTTTCTACCATAAAGCATCTCGTACGGAGCCATACCAATGCTTGCATGGTAACTGTTATTATATGAAAATTCAACCAACGGTAGATAGACATCCCAACTACCGCCGAAGTCAATAATACATGCCCGTAACATATCTTCCAATGTCTGTATTGTTCTTTCACTCTATCCATCCGTTTGTGGATATATGGTACGCTGTGGAAATGAACAATTTGGTTCCCATTCGCTCTTGGAATTCACGCCAAAAGTTTAAAGTAAACCGAGTATCTCTGTCGGACACGATGGATATCGGTACTCCGTGGCGTGCTACTATTTCATTGGTATACACCTCTGACATCTTTTCAAATGTATAAGTCTCACGAATCGAAAAGATAGAGACTCAAGGCTTAAGTTTTTATTATGCAGACAACTGAATACTGAAAGCAAACTAGGAGGCTGCTATTTATCAGCAGCATTACAACAGTCATAACCTAGAATTATGGAACGTACATTTATTCAACATTAACAATAACTATAATATGCATGTGAATGCAATTAACTACAATATGCATGTGAATGCAATTAATGTGTTGATACAGAAGACTCAACAACCAGCACGTGCATGCAGCATGTGAGGGTTTGAATCACATTTCAACACAAACATGAAGTAGATGGGGTGGAGTGATTCAGGTCTATGAAAAACTGACATAAAACTCGACACTCACAATACTAAAAAATAGCCTGAACATAAGACCCAACACTTGGCATCAAAGTACAAGATCATGAATTTCATATGATACAACAAAACACTAACTTGTATCCCATACCTCTAAAAGCCTTGAAGATGGAAGAAGAATTGCTGTTGGTGAATCTGGAGTGGTAGGTGGCTGTTTTCCTCAGTTACAAGGTTTGAAACTCTCCATATATAGCTTTTTAGTGATAAAGGTATAGTTCTTGCTCCGCCGTTAGTCATAAATATTTTTTCCTCACTACTCACCTTAGAAAAACATTTCTTCACCATTTAAATACTTTTTAGTCATAGATGCGCTTATGCAGTATGATCTTATCAATGATCTGCCAATCTATCTATAAGGGTTTACTCAGTTGATAGTACATATATTATCCTCATATATATGGTTATTCACAGAATGTTGTCACTCTGTCTCTCAGGTATGGGAAAATTAAAATCTCATGTATCCTTATTAATTTATTTCACATTCTGAATATTTAGGATGGTTGAGATGATTACTTATAATTTGATTTATGATGGGAATGCAGTGCTGAAAAATAGACTAATGGTAATAGTTAAGTATTATATGTATTTGAATAACCCTGGTTCAATTTAAGAGGTAGGCAATGGGGAAACCGACAGTCTGCTGCAGCAAGGAGGATTAGAGCTCTGGAAAGGAGAGTCGAGATCACGCAAACGCACTCTATAGGAGAGTATGTTGAAATTCGTTGCTTGGGAAGAAGAAGTTGATGAAAACGAAGAAGCTAAGCGCGGATGTGATCTTCCAAATTAGCAACTGCACCTTTTTAGATTATCGAAGATCAATTGGAGACTAGTTGCTTTCTTATGAAAACGTTTGATTGAAATGATTTCATATATAGAAGGACAAAATGGGGAACATTTGAAACGTCTTTGATTGCATACTACATCAATCTATGTTTTGATTGTAACATACTTATTGTTCATAGCATTTGGAAATTTTGTTTATACAATCATTTGATATATACTTTGTTTTTTCTCCTAGCATATGATATGCTCCCAACAAGTTATATAGTATCTAAAATTACACTCGCAAACTTAAATGAAAATTAACCAAAGATCGCATTTAAAAACAAAAGAACTGCCTACAACTTTTAATCACTCCTCCCCGTAAAGGCAAAAGACTTAATGTGCACAGAGCTAGATTATGAATTTTATCATGGCTCTCACTATCTAGACACTCGCTTTGCCTATCTGCACACTTAGGGTTTATATACGCTGCGTATTGACCAATACGCAGCGTATAGGGTTAACCCTATATGCTGCGTATTGGTCAATACGCAGCGTATATAGACCATAGATCTCAGTGCCTGATTACCAATCATTGCACAGAAAACAAAGTTTCTATACGCTGCGTATTGGTTAATACGCAGCGTATATAAAACTGATGCAAATTTGGGGTCATTTAGGTAGGTTTGAAGTGTAATTTTTTTTCCAGGTTTATATACGCTGCGTATTGAGCAATACGTAGCTTATAAACAGGGACCATTTTTGTAAATTTATGAAACTTCAGGGACCATATTTGTCAGTTTTCGAAACTTTAGGGACCTTTTTGTAAATTTTTGAAAAACCAGGGACCATTTGTATAAATTTATGAAATCTCAGGGACCATTTTTGTAAAAATATCAAAAAAGAGGTAAAAGGGGGTCTTCATTTAAGAACCGGCCCTTGCAAGACTCGAACTCATGACCCCTCGTTTAGAACCGCAACGCCTTAACCAGTTTATCCTCTGTCCAGAGCTGTTAGAATATGAAACTTAATTACTTATATACACTAGTTAGGTTATACGCTGCGTATTGATCAATACGCAGCGTATGTTAATGGTAGGTACACAACCAGACAGTCAAACCTAGTACCATGGTCAAATCAGTCTGACATAGGGTCCGTAGTGATCAATACGCATCGTATAGATGTAACCCTATACGCTGCGTAGTGGTCAATACGCAGCGTATGTCAGACTGATTTGACATCGATACGATGTTGTCCAGGCACGTTAATAAAGTAATACGGGGAGTAGAGGGCAATACGCTGCCTATTGAACTGTCACATGAAAGTCTATTTATCCATCTGTTCACAATTCGAATTCACTGCCTACTGCTTTCTTTTTCATCTTCTTCTTCAGTAAGCAATTTACACATCATTTATTCTGTTTTTTGTTCAATCTTGTTAAAATGTCATCATTTTGGAACGATAATTATTTCGGTAATCGCTATTCTAACGACATATGGGGAGCAAATGCTGCCAACGAGGAGGAGGAGGTTGTGTCTGGAGTCCCTGTTGATCAAAAAATACAGTTGCCAGACTTGAACAAGACTCCCACTCCACCTGTTGATGAACCAAATTACCCGGCGCATCAAGTGTATCCAGATTACGGATACGGGTATGAATCTCCGTATGTGCAACAAAGTGGATACGGTGCTGAGAATGCACCTGTTGATGAACCATATTACCCGATGCAGCAATCGTATCCAGGTTACGGGGTATACGGGGATGAAGGTGGATACGGAAGTTACAGTGGATACGGTGGTGAAGGTGGATACGGGGGTGATGGTGGTTACAGTGGATATGGGGGTGAAGGTGGTTACAGTGGATACGTGGGTGAAGGTGGACACAGTGGATACGATAGATATGGGGGGGGGGGTGAAGGTGGTTACAGTGGATACGTGGGTGAAGGTGGACACAGTGGATACGATAGATATGGGGGTGAAGGTGGTTACAGTGGATACGTGGGTGAAGGTGGATACAGTGGATACGTTACATCACTTTATGAACCATCTACCCCGGGCAATCCGTTTCAAATAAAGGAGGTATCACATTATTATTATTATTATTATTATTGTTATTATTGTTATTATTATTATTGTTATTGTTATTATTGTTATTATTGTTATTGTTATTATTGTTATTATTATTATTGTTATTATTGTTATTGTTATTATTGTTATTATTGTTATTATTGTTATTATTATTGTTATTATTGTTATTATTGTTATTATTATTGTTATTATTGTTATTATTATTATTGTTATTATTGTTATTATTGTTATTGTTATTATTGTTATTATTGTTATTATTGTTATTATTATTATTATTATTATTATTAACGTAACTTTTTTTTAGCGTTTCATGTCTCTAACTGATTTGAAGAATTGGGTACAAGAAACGGGAAAGGAGTGTGGTTACGTAATTGTTACCCGCCGATCAAAAAATATTGGCGGTACTACTGGGATGGTATGGCTTGTGTGCGACCGTAGTGGTGAGCACCGTAGTAAAGCAACAGTTAGGAAAGCTGGTAGCAAAAAAATCGGTTGCCCATTTTCATTACTCGCCATCCGGGACGTGACGAATGACACGTGGGAGTTAAAAGTGGACTGTGCGAACCATAACCATGAACCTACGACGAGTCTGTTGGGCCACGCTTTTGTGCGTAGATTTACTAAAGCCGAATACAAGCTAGTGGAGCAGCTAACTGCTCAAAACATGGAGCTACGTATCATATTTCAAACCCTAAGAAAGCAGTTCCCCGACAGCCTGCACGTTCAGAAAGACGTGCAAAATGCGGTACAAAAAATTAGAGCGACAATAACGGACGGAAAGAATCCTATTCAGGCACTGGAAAGCCTGTTGCATGACCACCGATTTGCCTATCTGCACACTTAGGGTTTATATACGCTGCGTATTGACCAATACGCAGCGTATAGGGTTAACCCTATATGCTGCGTATTGGTCAATACGCAGCGTATATAGACCATAGATCTCAGTGCCTGATTACCAATCATTGCACAGAAAACAAAGTTTCTATACGCTGCGTATTGGTCAATACGCAGCGTATATAAAACTGATGCAAATTTGGGGTCATTTAGGTAGGTTTGAAGTGTAATTTTTTTTCCAGGTTTATATACGCTGCGTATTGAGCAATACGTAGCTTATAAACAGGGACCATTTTTGTAAATTTATGAAACTTCAGGGACCATATTTGTCAGTTTTCGAAACTTTAGGGACCTTTTTGTAAATTTTCGAAAAACCAGGGACCATTTGTATAAATTTACGAAATCTCAGGGACCATTTTTGTAAAAATATCAAAAAAGAGGTAAAAGGGGGTCTTCATTTAACGACGGACTTAGTTTCGACGCTCGTTAGTCCCGTACGCGCCTTACGGACGACGTCGACTAAATAATAAAAAAATATTATTTAACGACGATCTTAGTCGATGTCGTCTGATTATTATTTACTGACTGGTTTCCTTTTGTGCAGGTATTTACACAAAATGATTTCCACTTCGATCACTGCTCGAAACAAAAGCCGGGAGTGGTGCACCAGTGGCGATTTATTTTTCTTATATTGCCTCTTATACAAGAGGCCGTGCGCTCTCGCCCACGGGTTGACGCAATACTTCGCCTCCGCGCATCATCGACAGGAGCGCGGATTGTTATTCGGCAGAGCCTACGTGACTAGGATAGCCCTTTCGTTGGGCTATCATCCGGAGACTGACCGCGACAATGTAGGTCCGCCGGCACAGCCGAAGCGGATGGGGAAGAATGTTATATCCGGAATGCACGTTACCAAAGACTTCCCAGACGGGAAGCGGTTTAAGAACAAGGACGGCACGCAATATCAGCTTCAACAGCTGCCGGCGGAGTTCCCTCCGTATTATCCCCCGCACGATCTGGAGCCGCCGGAGCCGTATGAGCCGGCCGTCGTCATTCCGCAGCCACCACCGCCGCGTGGACCACCAGGGGCGCCTCAGTTCCCACGCCATGTTTGGCCTGGTGCTGACCCATCATATCAGCGGCAGCTTCGGTTATCTGAAAGAAACAATTATCTGTTGGAGTGGGTGGCTGCGGCGCTGCAGCAGCAGCGACAGCATGACGGGTTACCTCCACTACCCTTCATTACGCATGCGGAATGGGATCAGCATCAGCAGCAGGAGCAGCAGTAGTAGTATTTTATCATTTTGTTATGTATTCACAAACTTTTATTGTATATATCAAACTCTTGTATATATCATTTTGTTATGTATGCACAAACTTTTATATTGTGGTGTACATATAAAATTATGGCAGGTTATATAACATGTTTTGTTGTATCGATATGGTTCTGGAATATATCAGGTTATTTAACAGGTTCTGGAATACAACAGGTTATTTAACAGGTTCTGTGTGTAATTAAAATTCAGAAGGTTATATACGCTGCGTATTGACCTATACGCAGCGTATATAAGTGTTCATATACGCTGCGTATAGGTCACTACGCAGCGTATAGGATAGCTACTACATATAAAAATTAAGTTTCATATTCTAACAGCTCTGGATAGAGGATAAACTGGTTAAGGCGTTGCGGTTCTAAACGAGAGGTCAAGAGTTCGAGTCTTACAAGGGCCGGTTCTTAAATGAAGACCCCCTTTTTCCCCTTTTTTGATATATTTACAAAAATGGTCCCTGAGATTTCGTAAATTTACACAAATGGTCCCTGGTTTTTCGAAAATTTACAAAAAGGTCCCTAAATTTTCGAAAACTGACAAATATGGTCCCTGAAGTTTCATAAATTTACAAAAATGGTCCCTGGTTATACGCTACGTATTGCTCAATACGTAGTGTATACAAACCTGGCAAAAAATTGACACTTCAAACCTACCAAAATGACCCCAAATTTGCATTAGTTTTATATATGCTGCGTATTGATCAATACGCAGCGTATGTGAACATTGTTTTCTGTGCAATGATTGGTAATCAGGCACTGAGATCTAGGGTTTATCTACGCTCCGTATTGGTCAATACGCAGCCTATAAGGGTAACCCTATACGCTGCGTATTGACCAATACGCAGCGTAGATAAACCCTAATTTTGCTAGGGTTTGGTGTGCCAATAGGCACTTTAGTGTGCCAATAGGCACACTCATTTTATCATAAACAACCAAACACTTGATCACTTGCCATGGGCAAAACATGAAGTTCTAACACAGACATATAAAAGTCGTAGCTAATCTACAAATGGTAGTGGGAAGATCCAGGCCTGAACTAAATAGAACAACACAGTTCAAAAATCATTCCCTAGTTGGGAAGTTGCTCAGGGTCACCTACAAGCCCTTCGTACCTCCTACCTCAGACTTTTATTAGGTAGAAGTGTGAAGTAGGAAGTCATCCCAGATTATATATGCTGGCAATCAGATACGGAATTGATTGACAAGATCACAAAGATTAACACAATCAGATACTTATTGAGCCGGTGTGTTTCAAACAAAGCATCGTTTAGGAATATAGGAATACAGAGACTAATTTAACACTAACTATAAATTAACCCGTATATAGTATAATATACTAGCACACTTTGTCCAAGCTTGTTAGACTTGTAACACCATCCTTATTTTTTCTGGACCACCAACCTATTCATGGCTGGATTGAACTCCCACAACCACAATGCTCACATTTATGGTCTTTAACCTTCTCTTTTCCATCTGCTTTGGTGAATGGAAGCTTTTTATATACGTCTCCCTCCTTAGTAGACTTCTTGATGTGTTCTTCCAAAGCTTTTAGTGTCCCAACAACTTCCTGAAACGGCATTATATTAAGGTCAACACAATGAATTGCCTTTTCCATCCAACTATCTGGATATACTTTTCTGTTAATGATCCTAAAAGTTTTAGAACCAATCTTTTGCCATTGAATATATGACGAACACTTGCTTGTGAAACAATCAGACTAATTAATTCCAAATAAACATTAAGGGACTCCCTAACATTCATCCGTAGAGATTAAAAGTCTGACTCGTGTGTCTATATCCATAACTCCTTAACCCTGTCAACTCCTACTTGGCAAACCTTTTTAATGCTTCCCAACTATCTTTGGCCAATGTGGCGTGTGCAACATCCAAAACTATGTTTTCTGGAATTCCTTGAAATAGCAAAACAATTGCTGTGTTGTTCTTTTTTTGAACGACTTACGTTCATTCTAGCATAATTTAGATATTAACCTTTCTTAATGTCAAAATACATGGATCGGCACAAGAAATCCTTTATTGAACTCTAAAAACACAGAACCAAAGAATCATCAACAAGAATAACAACTCTCTAAACCTCACACGTAGGTCAACACAATGATCTGCTTCACTCACAAATGATAGATCTACAAGTATATACCAAGATCTTAACACAAGATCTTACTAAATCTAATCGAAAAGTGAAACCCTAAGAGAGAGAGAGAGAGAGAGTGTAACAGAACTGGAATCAAGAGAGAGAAGACAGGTTAGATGAATGATACAATCTGAATAGATCTTCTGCTTATATATTGAGCTCACAAAAGCCTTCTAAACCCCATCCAAGACGAACCCACATATAGGGTCTGTTTGGTATGGGGTAATGGAATGGACGGGGGAATGAAATGGACGAAGTAATGGAATGGATGACGTAATAGAATTGATCATTACCATTGCATGTCTTGTTTGGTTACTATGTGAGAATGGAATGAACCATTACTTTTTGTTGTTTGGTATGCGAGAAAACACGAAGGAATAAAATTGGATGGCGGTGGTCAATGATGGGCGGCAATGGTGGGTGGTGATAGGTGGCAGTTGTAGCGGCGGCGGCGGTGGTGGGAGGAAACTGCGGCGAGTGGAGACGGCGACGGGTGGTGACAGCGGTGGTGGTGGTGGGTGACGGCAAAGGTGGGTGGCGGCGGTGGTCAGAGGTGGTAGCGGTGGCGACGGTGGTGGCAGGTAGTAGCGGTGGTGGCGGTGGGTGGTGGTAGTTGATAGAGATGGCGGAGGTGGATGGCGACAGCGGTAGTGATCGGAGGTGGTAGCGGCGATGATCGAAGGTGGGTGGTAGCGGTGATCGGAGGTGGCAACAGCGATGGTGGATGGCGGTGACGGGGATGGAGGTGGGTGGCGGCAACGACGGTGGCGGGTGACGGCGGTGGTGGGTGGCGGCAAAGGTGGGTGACGACGGCGAATGACAGTGGTGGTGGGTGGTGGCAACGATAGTGGGTTGTGGTGTTGTCAATGAAGGGTGAAGAGGGAATAGAATGGAAAAAACAGGGTGGGGGAGGGTGGAATGATTTTGAGGAAATGAAATGCATTTAGGAATGGGCGATTCCATTCCATCGACCAACCAAACACTCTTTTTTTTTCATTCCCTCTCAATGGTCCATTCCATTCCACCACTCATTCATCCATACCAAACGCTACCATAGTCTTGTATACCTTGACCTGAATGGACTCTTAGCCCACCTGTACACAAGATAAAACCAATAATAACTATACTACTAAAAATAATGAAATTGATGTTCTTAACCACAATATGTATTTTTAACATCCTGCCACAATTTCATTATTTAAACAAATCAAACAGTTTCAACGTTTCACATAAAACAGTATGAGCCTTAACTAATTGTCCTTTAGTAAACAAATCTGCCAATTGCTCTACATACTGAATTCCAACACACTTAATAATACCTTTAGCAATACAATCTCTTAAGAAAAAACAAATCAATTTCGAAATGTTTGGTCCTATCATGAAACACTGGATTTGCTGCAATAGCAAGTGCAGCTATGTTATCACAAAACAGATTAATAGGCACATTGACCATAATATTCAGTTCATTCGGTAAATTTTTTAACCAAATGACTTCACATGCTGTTGCACACATAGCCCTAAACTCAGCCTCAGCAGAGGATCTAGACACAGTTGACTGTTTCTTACTTTTCCAAGAGACTAAGCAATTTCCAAGAAGCACACAGTAACCAGACCTTCTAGTTGTTAAACACTTTGCCCAATCAGCCTCAGCATAAGTAACTAAATCAAATGAATCTGATTTACTAAACAAAATGGCTTTAGCAGTCGCAGACTTGAGATACCTCAACAAATGAAAGGCAATTTTTAAGTGACCATCACTAGGGATATGCATGTATTGGCTTAAAAAATGTACATCATATGCAATATTAGGTTTGGTATGAGATAAATAAATCAATTTACCTATTAACTGTTGATAACCAGTGATATTGTGTAAAGGACCAGTATTATTGTTAACTATATTATTGACAATATGGCTTTGATCTATTAGACAACTAATAGGTTTGCAAGCTAGCATACCATATTCAGCCAAAATATCAGTACAATACTTTCTTTGGGTTAAACATATTCCATTATCACAATTAAACACTTCAATTCCCAAAAAATATTGCAAGAGACCAAGATCTTTAATCAAAAACTTTAACTTAAAACATTCATTTACTTTATTAATCTCAGATAGAGAATTTCCAATTAATACTATATCATCATCAAATACTAATAATATCACAAATACATCATTCATGTCTTTAATAAACAAAGATGTATCACACTTACTTTGCACAAACCCAAACTCAAGCAAAGCACTAACTAATTTTTCATTCCACATTCTCGGGGCTTGCTTAATCCCATACAAAGATTTTTTTTAATTTACAAACTTTAGAAGTATCATTAATACCATATCCTTCAGGCAAGTTCATATAAACTTCTTCATTTAAATCACCATAGAGAAGAGCATTATTTACATCTAATTGGTATAATTTCCAGAAGTTAAGTTATTCTGAACTACCAAAGAAATCACACATCTAACAGTGACAAGCTTAACAATAGGATAAAATGTTTCTTCATAATCTGTTCCCTCTTTTTGACTAAAACCTTTAGCCACAAGTGTAGCTTTATACCTCTCAATTTCCCCATTGACCTATATTTAATTTTGAAAAACCACTTATAACCAACAATACTTCTGTTTTTAGGTCTGTCTACAACATCCCAAGTACTATTTCTATGAAGTGCTTGAATTTCATTATTCATAGCATCAACTAGGATCTGTAACAGCCCCTTTATAGTTTCTAGGTTCAAAGCTTTTTGTTAATGTAGAAGCAAAACACTTATAATGACAAGATAAGTTTGAAAAATTTACCACTTTGTCAATACCATACTTCACTTTACTATTAACAACAAAATCACCAAGTTATTTAGGAAACACAGACACTCTAGTGGACCTTCTAGGAACAAAAGTCTCAGATCCTACTGTGTCCCCCTCAGAAGTATTGATGGTTTCTTTTGTGGTAGTTACATGCTCAGCCATATCTAAAGGACTACATGATTCCCTTGTCTGTTGAACATCAGACAGCCCGTTGGTATATCAGGTGTCCTAGATTGCTGAGATTCATGTATTCCCCACATAACCTCACCATGATCCCCTCTATTATCATCAGGATCATTCACAGTTTGATGTTTAGATACTTAGTCATCATACAAGTAAAAAAAAATAAGAGTATTAACAGTTTTATCCTGATTAGCATTGAAATTTTCAAACATAGTTGGTTCCTTAAATGGAAATATGGATCCATAGAATTTAACTATCTCTTGAAAAAATGAAAGTCTTGGAATCAAGACTAAACAATTTATACCCTTTCTTTTCATAAGAATACCCTATGAAAAAACATTTTTCTGCTCTACTATTAAGCTTGTTATTTTCATTTAACACAGTACAAAAACACAGGCGTCCAAACACCTTTAAATGATTTAAGAAGGGACTGAAATTATAAACAAGTTCAATGGGAGTTTTTTCAGCCAAAACAGAAGAATGAGTCTTATTAATTAGATAAGCAGTAGTAAGTACACACTCATGCCAAAACCTAACAGTCAAAGCTCTAGTAACATTTAACAGAAACAGATGTGCCATTTAATCGAATACTTATAAGCTTTCTATATATAACAGAATCCCTTATACTCTCTACAGTTTCAGCTTTTTCTACCGCTCCTAAGGCAAGAACCCACAAGATTCCTAATATTTAAGTATATTCTATCAATCCTAAGGAACCTTTCAATCGGCTGGCCTACCCACATATCCTAAATTAGACGCGTTTTTTACCATTTTATCATCTCATATATATAATAATTGAAAACCAACAATCTGATTATACCTATCATTTTCCATTTTGTGCAAAAATCTTTACGAAACATTTTCAAATTTTTCAAAATTTTTCAATTTTTACCAATTTTCAACCATTCAAGCATTTACAATCATCAACCTACCAACCCTCTCTCGTGTTACCGCATCCCCACACTTGGGATACATTGTCCCCAATGTATAGTGTAATTTATAATCCTAACTCGAGAAATACCACCTAACTAACGACCTAGTCGACTCATAAATAAAATCACTCCCAACACAAAGGTTCACACCACCAAATGCACAAATAAAATGCAGGATAAAGAGACACATGGACCTGATCAGTCAATCAGCAAGTGTCAGTAGTGGTGCGGCTGCTGCGATATAACAAGGGCGTACTCATCTCTTGGATTCTTTGATATCTCTCCAGGGATGTTGCCAAACATACCCACACTTGAATCATTGCCTCCGTGAGGATTGGAACGTAGTAACCTGCCAAAACAAAGCACACCCCAACCCAAAACAAAACAATACCATACAATACTCTACATCTTCGGGCTGCCTCCCGAGAGCGCTAAGTTTATAGGTCTTTAGCCAGACCGTACCTGTTGTGCTCAGGGTGGTTCAAATGACTGCTTGCCTCCCCACTTCTCTACATATAGTTCCATCCTGTTATGCGGGAGGTTTGCAGCTTCACGCCAATTGGGGTCAAATTCAGCTTCATTGCCCCATCTAATCCCACCATTAGTTCCTTCATACTTCTTCCTTCTCACACTCGCCTTCTTTGTTCGACTTCCATTCGTCTCCACCTTAGACCTGTAAAGTTCAGTACCACTCTTATTAACAATATCGTAAGTAATGGATTTTGAAAATACATTAAAACACAACTTACGATCCTTATAGCTCATAGTAACTAGTCCTCTTCTGCATTTGATCTTTGCATCAGTTGTATGCAAGAATAGACGGCCCAATACTACCTATGGCTGCTCATATGTCTTTGATGGTGCATAGGCTATCACCATGAAGTGCACCGGGTAGTAAAATTTGCCAACATGTATCATTATATTGGATATAACCCCTCAGGATTGTTTCCAACTTGCATCAGCAAACATCGCCATGCCATCAACCGCGTGTAGATGACCAAAGTCATACCGGTCATACAAGCTACCTGGGAGGACACTCATCCCCGCTCCATAGCCCAACAGGGCTCGGTGACTCTTGAATTTCCCAACTAGAATTGGGATAACCGGTTCCCCTGGATCACTTCCACTGCTTCCCTCACTTGTTTCAGTCACACCTGCAATCACTCGAGAAACAGAAGAAGTTAAAAAATTATCATTTAACTCGGTTTTAGGAACGAAACTTACCCCGCTGACTGGTATGTTCTATACACTCTTGGGGTTCGTTTGAGTGTCACTTGGCAACCTCCCATTTTGTTGCTTCATCGCAGCTACCACACTAGCCAGCTGCCCCATCTGCGTTGTTAGTGATTGGATGGCTTTATCACGAATCTCATCCTTTTGTGCCCGTGCATCATCCAATTGATTTCTCTTCTGCATATCTTGCTGGATAGCCTTCAGCAATTCCAAGATCTCATTATTGCCCTGACCATTCTCTGCTGATAGCTTCTTTGATAAACAAAATTATTTCTCCTTGATAGTTAGTCTGATTACGAGGTTGAAAACCCAAATACCTGTTTCCATTTCCTTGAAGCATATGCACCTCATCATACCTACCCACAATGCTAGGGCACTAATCAGCTATGTACCCCAGGTCTCCACAATGCCCACACATTGGCATCTGCGCACCCATTTCCGGTGTGTTCTCTACTACCCTCACTGTCGCATACCGACCTCTTCTTGAAGATTGAGCTTTCCGCTTTGAAGTGCTCTCCATCTTTTCTAAATAGTCCCAATCAACATTCTTATAGTTTGTACCAAATGTGCCATCTGATATCGGACTATGATCACGTGCATCCTCCGGTGTCAACCCCTCATGAAAAGCATTCAGTAATTCCCACATTTGAATACCGTGGTGTGGGAAATTCTTCAACAACATCTTGAATCGGTTGAAAGCTTCATGAAATAACTCACCTGATTGTTGTTGGAAGTTCCGAATATCCCTACGAGCATCACTGGTCCTTTGCGGCGTGTAGAACTCATCGAAGAACAGTCGTTGCATCTTGGGACATGTGAAAATTGAAGCCGAAAGCAAAGTATGAAACCATTGTTGTGCCTTGTCTTCTAATGTGAATTGGAATAGTACCAATTTCACATCATCGGGTGTAAATCCTTGACCCCCAATGGTATGGAAACGAGCATTGTATGCTGCGATGTGCAGATACGGTTCTTCGGTAGCCAAACCATGATACTTTGGCAAGCTTTGAATAGACTGAGCCCTTACCTCAAATGACCGACCACGTAGCTGAGGAATCATAACCGGTGAGGGATTGTTAGCGATGGCCGGTTTAAAGTGACTCTCAATTCCCCGCACCGGTCCCCGATCGTATCTTCTAGGAATGCCTTCGAGTTAGTTAACCGGTGGAAGTAGATTCCTCGGAAGTGTCTTTGTTGAACTGGTATTTGATGCACTGGTGGTGGCAATGGAATGTCTGTGGGTCTTGCATAAATCGGTTACTGATTAATCGGATCAGGTTGATGAACATGTTGTCGATACCCAGATGTGTCTTGGTTCTCTCTTTCAACGAATCCATACCCCGTGTTTTACCTTTCATAAGTTCCCGTATTCACCACATGCCTATTACTTAGATTACCCGCGTAACTCTCATACTCTATGTATCCATCCCTAAATTCCCCCGAGCCATCTCTTTGATCAAACATTGAAGCTTTGACTGAGAACTTTTGTGGCTGAGACGACTGATAATATGAAGGTTGGGTTGGAAGAGGGTAGGTGGTTGATGAGTTAAGGGGTCGAGTTTGATCAGGTGAGATGATATTTTCATCGGGAACAATCCTCACATATGGTGAAGAATGTTGAACAATTGATGTTTGGGTGAACAACAGGTATTGAGGAGATGTTGGCTGGGTTGAGAATGGTGGTAGGCTATCTAGATTGGGGAACAGTGGTAGAGGCATTGATGGAACTTGAGTGATGTTCGGTTGGGTGGATTGTGGTGGTGGTTGAGATGGTATAGAAGTGTTTGGTGAAGGTTGGGTGGGTGTTGGTGAGAATTGGCTTTGTAGAGTGGTTTGCTTATCTGGATTCGCTGAATTCTCCATTGGCTCTGGTGTTGGTGAGAACTGGGTTTGTGGAATGGGTGTTGATGATTGTAGAATTATGTTTCCTCAATGTAAAACTCTGGTTTTCCGAACTGTTCTTTCATGCTCCGGATCAAAAACTAATGGCGATTATTTTCCGGATTCCTCGTATGATGCATACACTTAGGAATTCACCTGCACAAACACAGATAAGAAACCACACATAATTCTAAACGAAAAGGAATAAACACTATTTTTGGTTTTTTAACTATTTTTCTAAAAAGACTTAAAACAAAACACTTTGCGCACGACTCCCCGGCAACGGCGCCATTTTGATGACTGTAGAACGGGTCATGCAAAATGTCGCAACCCCCGACCCCACCCTGGGAGTGGGTGCTGCGAGCCTGACTGGTGGTATCGGTGTTTATTAAATTTGCAGCGGAATTAATCATCAGGATCGTAGTTAGGAAAACCTTTCAGAGTTTGTAAAACACCAAACTTTTATATTTAAACAAATGGGCTAAAAACCCATATTCCATTTATAATGTATTTATAGGGATAAACCCTAAATGTTAAAAACATAAACTTCTTCTTTTATTCAGGTAACTATAGCTACTTTATTTAAGCCTTGAGTTCTCCATAGCTAGCTTCTAATAGCTTCACATCAGGTTACCTGAAACGCGTTTTGAAAACATTTTATCAGCAAGAAATACTAGCGAGTTCATTCCATTTTACAAATATATATTGTTATACTTTACAGTATTATTTATATCTACCAAAAACTCAATCAGTATTTGTCACGTTGGCAGTTACAATTACTATGGTCATATTAATATTGGCTAACTTTCGTCCAAGAGCAACACTTGACTTGTAGTGTATACAAAACCCCACATACCGGCAGCAATTGGAGAATACAAAGACTTAACTACTGTAAGTATAACTGAAAAACATTTAGGGTTATGTAAAGCAATTTGGTAAAAAGAGAGAATGACTCACTTTGAAATTTTAGGGTTTTACTATAAGCTTTCTGATAATATTTTCTGGTGATTTTCCTGAGTTCCTAATAAAAATATACAATGCACACATGTTAGTATAATAACCCAATTCAACTTTATCAATACATCACGAGATCAGAACCCCAACGTAGTTTAATAAGCATAGCCTTTATCAGGCAGCGCAATGACATCCGTTGCTGGGTTCAAGATTAATCGGACAGGGTATTGAATCAGTGATCAGGGGTTAAAGCACTAACAACGGGGCAGAGCTTTGTGAAAATAGGGGTATATTTTCATGGAGAATCTTAGAGAGAAAGAAAGAAATGAAAGAGTTTGAACTGCAGCTCGAATGCTTTATTTATACGAATTTTAAGACCCCGTCGCGGCCCGCGGAACCCTTATGGTATCATGTCGCGGCCCGCGAAAACCTCTAGCCAGGGTTTAGGTTTGACCAGTCACCAGTATAGACTTAACACGTGGACGACACGTGTCCCTAGGCGTGTCCGGAAAGTCACAAGCCTTTTGCGACCCGCGATAGGTTATGCTTAGTCTGTCGCGGCCCGCGACAGACATAAAATTATTTTTTTTCATTTTTCAAACTAAATAACGTTACGCCGGTTCATTTTTTCGATTACGGGGTGTTTTAGGACATTTTTTAGGGTTGTTATATCCTCCCTACCTTATTTTAAATCTCATCCTCGAGATTCACTAGAATAGGTAAGGATACTTCCTTTTCATTTCAGATTCTAATTCCCATGTGTATTCTGGCCCTCTCTTCGAGTCCCACTTTACTTTAACCAGAACTAATCTCTTGTGCTTGAGATTCTTGATCTTTCTATCTTCAATTTGTATAGGTTTTTCTACAAATTAAAGCTTTTCATTTACCTCTATATCTTGAAGAGGTATTACCAATGATTCATCTGCTAAGCATTTCTTTAGGTTACACAAATGAAAAACATCATCTATTCCTGTCATCTCTTCAGGTAATTGTAGCTGATAAGCTACTGGCCCAATTCATTTGGAAATTTCAAAAGGTCCAACACACCTTGGGATCAGCTTTCCTTTCTTACCAAACCTTACGACTCCTTTCCATGGTGATACTTTTAATAGTACCTTGTCTTCGACTTGAAACTCTATTGGTTTACGCACGTTATCTGCATAACTCTTTTGACGTTCTCGTGTTGTTTTCAGTCTTTCCTTGACTTGAATTATTTTGTCAGTTGTTTCTTGTACAATTTTAGGACCTGACAGTTGCTTTTCTCCAATTTATGCCCAACATACCGGTGTTCGGCATTTCCGTCCATAGAATGCTTCAAATGGTGCAGCATTGATGCTTGTATGATAGCTATTATTGTAAGAAAATTCTATTAAAGGTAAGTGTTTGTTGGTGCATATGTCTGTCGACTTCGTCTTGTATCGGGTCGTATGTCTAGATAGGATTGAATGGAGCTCGGTATACGAGAAAATAGGAGTTGTATATTGAAAGTGCATTTCGCACGAAATGGAAGAGGTTATTTCGCACGAAATGGACTTTGTCCATTTCGCACGAAATGAATCTTAACCATTTCGTACGAAATGGCTAGTCTATAAATACCTGATGCTCCATCTCATTTGTAACGTTCCTGATTCCGGTACCGAAGTGTTGCCGACGTGTCATTCGATCCGTAACAGTGTTATATCAATAAACAAGACAGTTAAAGAGTGAATCAAGCTGTAATCAAGTCTATATCATTGAATTCCGCCTTTGATAAGGATTAGAACTCTTCTGATAGACTCGTTTAGATCGATTCTCGATCCTACAAGTGGTATCAGAGCTCAGGAGGAAGAGTTCATACCAATTCAGCTTGTTTTCATCTGATTTCTAACTTCTACACCTTTTTTTCTCAAAATTAACAAGTTTTTACGATTAAAATGGTTTGATTTTCTCACATTTTAAACGAAACACTGTTTTAACGAATCTTTGAAAGAATTGGATCTAAAATCGACCTAAAACCAGATCAATTTGACAAAAATCATGGTCGTTTGAGTGACGTCAGCAGCATTCCGCACGAAATAGACCATTTAGTGTGAAACTGTAATTTCATTTCGCATGAAATCAACATCTTGGACTTCATTTCGCACGAAATCGACTGTTTGGAGTTCATTTCGTACGAAATAGACTTTCATTTCGTACCAGAGGATCTTTTCGCTTGAAATCTGCATTTCGTGTGAAATCTACCTTCATTTCGCGTGAAAGTCCATTCCGCTTGAAGAGGCCATTTCGCACCAAAAATTCATTCCGCATCAAAACTCATTTCGTGTGAACTTACATTTTGCTTGAACTTTGTGAATTTGTGAAACAGGTTATCGAAACATGGAAGAGGAATTTTATAATGCGTTTGCTACCGCACCAGCTGCACCAATTTCAGTTACCGAAACTCTTGAAATCAAAAATGAAACGGGAACGTCTCAAAAGCCTCCAAAGCTTATGTACATCGAGGATTTTAAAGGATGGCAAAATCGTTTTGAAAACTGGGTGCAAGCCTATATGTTTGATGCATGGTGTTCGTTAGATGTAGATTATGTTAAACCGAAAGATGAAAGTGGGATTGAAAAAGCTTTAAGTGATTATTCAATGGTTGAGAAATTGAAATACACCAGTGATAAAATGATGATTTGTCTTCTCCACCAATCCGTTAAAGAAGATATTTTCGTGTTACTTCAACATGAAAATACTGCTAGATTAATTTGGTTGGCGTTGATAAACAAGTTTAAAGGAAGTGCTGATATGATAAAGAACAAACAAGCTTTACTAAAGAAATCATTTGATATGTTTGTAGCTTTTGAAGGTGAATCAACAAAAATGACTATCGTTAGATATTGTCATCTTGTTCTGGAGATGGAAGATTGGAATTAAAGAAAGACGACGATGAATGGGTTGATAAGCTAGCTGATGCGCTACCACAGCATAAATGGGGAACATATTTGCTGATTTTAAAACATATGAGAAAATCTGAAAGTATGAATTTGGCGAAGTTCATTCAGAAGATCGATGAACATGAATTGGATATTCAGAAAACTGCTATCATGAATAATCCAAATGCTCAACAAGATGTTAGTCTATATTACTGAGGAAACAAATTGGAGACTACTCCGAGCCCAAAGATTAAGACTGCTTTCAGTGCTGATAGTTCTTCTGGAACAAATGTTAGTAATGTGACTCAGAGTAGTGGACATTCATCATCATATTCAAGTTTTTATCCGAATTTCACAACACCAAGTCCTCAACGACAGGATTCAACAAATCTGCAATGCAATGTTACATTGAATATTCAAAATGGTCAAAATCTTTCTCCAGAAGTGGCTAAGCAACACATGGCATCACTTGTTACTATGTTAGAGTCGTATGAAAGCTTAGTTGCTGGAAGAATTGGAAATCTGATGCTCACCAAAGAGGATTATGACCAGATTGATGCTGAAGAACTTGAATTAATGGACATCAAGTGGCGTTTAGCAAGTGCTGTCAGAAGAGCAGAAAAATTTACACAAATCACTGGAAGAGATGATTTTCGTGAACTTGCTTCATCCCCATTAGGGTTTGATAAATCAAAGGTTACTTGATTTCGTTATAGAGAAAAGGGGCATTTAAAACGAGAATGTAAAAATAAAGAAGCAACTGGAAGACAAGATCCGTTTGGAAAGAATGATTATTACCAAAAATCAATTTTTCATCAGATTGCTCAACAACCGTCATCATCCCATGCTATTGAAGATGGGAAGAAGAAAGCTTATCTTGTTATTCAAGATGATGAAAAAATGGCAGAGGGCTTTAGCTGGGACAAATACGTTCCGGCTGATTCAGCATGTGTTGCTCAAATCTTGGAAGAAGAAGTAGTCAAATCTAAGCCGAAAAGAACACCGATTTTTAAGGAATTAGGATGTGAGGCAGACACTGATGACGAAGAAGAGTATATCGATAAAGCTAGAAAAAGGTCTGGATACTTATAGTTTTAATTTGTTTTTTGCAGATAAGATCGAGATGCTGAATGAGAAAAAGGCTGCTATATTGAAAAAAGAATTGGAAGAAAAATGGAGTGCTGATGAAAAGGAAAAAATGGAAGCTGAAAAGGCAGAAGATAAAAAAGATAAGTTGAAGAAAATTTAACAGAAAAGGCCGAAGATGAAGAGTGTGAAATAAGAGTAAAATTTGATGAAGAACCGATGAGTGAAAATGTGATTGAGAAGGTTGTGGAGAAAATTGTTGAAGTAGAGAAAATAGTTGAGAAAATTGTTGAAGTTGAAAAGATAGTCGAAGTTGAAAAGATTATCGAAGTTGAAAAGATTATTGAGGTCACGAAACCTTGTCTGAAATGTTTGGAATCTTGCATTGATTGTGAGGAAAAAGACAAGAAGAATCGTGAACTAGAAGAGTTGAAAGAAAAACTGTTGTTTGATGTGAAGTATGTGAAAGAGTCGTATGATGTGCTGAACAGAACGGTTGATAGTCTGATCAAGAAAAACTTAGAGGTAGATCCTGCTATGACGATGATGAGTTCAACATTAATGACAAAGCAGAAGGTCATCAATGAGTATATTGAAGATTGTGCAAAACTAAAGCAGGATTTGGAACTCGAAAAGATTGAAAGTGAAAGAATCAAATAATTGTTCTTGAGTTATACAACTTGTGATTATTTGATTGACAGAGTTTATCCTACTGTTGCAGGTCTTGAAGCTTTTCAAGATAAAAAGATGGAAGAGGATACTGGTAAGAAACAAAGTGTCAAGTATAACAAGTGTCCGCCTCCGATCTGGGAAAGTTATTCTCCCAGAAAGTCAAATGAGGAACGATTGAAAAAGGCTGTCAATATAAAGTTAAAGTCTGAAACCATTGATGAGTTACCAGACAACATTGACATCACACTCACAGCGTCTGACACTGATCATGAGTCTTAGTTATTAAAGAAAGTGGTCGATCAAGTGTTGGATATGGATGAAGAGTCAAAGTCGGAGTCTAAATCTAAAAGTTTGAGTTCATCAGACAAGAGTCCGAGTTCACCAATCAAACGGGTTTACAATAAAGATTTTATGTTATCAAAGAATAACTTGAATGATGAAACATTTAAAGTAGCATATACTTTGAATGATTCTGACAAATTATTTTTTGATGAAGAATTTCCAATAAGAAGTGTTAAAACTGAAATGATCAAACAAGTTTTCAAATTAACGGAAATTAATATTTCTGAAATAAAAGATTTAAATGTTGCTGAAAAACCTAAAAAATACACTTCAAGAGTTCAACAGAGATTGAACAAAAAGGAAAAAGGTTACAGTTTTGGTTCAGGTTATCGAAAGAAACCAAACCATAACGGTAATTTCAAAAAATAGGGATTAGGTTTCATTCCCCCGGAAAATCATAAAAATGAGAAAACTTATAAACCAGAAACTAAATTTGTTTCAAGTACAAGCTCAGGAGAAGAAGAAAAGAAACAATTCTGAAGACAGACAAACCAAGAGTTTCTTGCTGAGAAGAAAAAGAACATGGTGAAAGAATCTGAGAAGAGAGTTGAACGAAGAACATGTTTCAAATGTCAAGAAGTTGGACATATTGCTTGGAATTGCCCAAAGTCCACTTATATAAAACAGGGAGTTACTTCTAACTCAGATTTGAAAAAGAAATGTGTTGATGAAAAGAAACAATCAACAGAAAGGTTTAAAAGGTTCAAGAATTTGACTTTCGAAACTGGTGAAAGTTTGAAACGTTTTTACAAAAGAAAAGTTGATTTGAACAAACAAAAATGGGTTGTTAAAAGTTCAGAGAGTAGTTCTGACAATGAATCTGACTCGTCAAAGTCAGAGGAGTCATCTGTTGTGAAAAGTGAAAAGAATTTTGTTCCAGAAATGAACGAAGAAAACTTTTTGTCATTGTCAAAAGAAAACTTGAAGTTGAAAGTTGGTAAGGTTGAAATTTCAGATCAATTCTTTGCTGGTAAGGAAGAATTTGATGCTGAAAAGGTTTTCAATGGAAATGTAAAACATATCTTTGGGAAGATGGTTGACGGGAAGGTAAAGGGTGTGAAAGATTTTTACAAATAAAAAAGATGGTGGGATAGAGATGATTCACAATCACCCAAGGCTGGTCAGGCTTGGGTGACAGCATTTTCTACTTAAAATCCTGACTTGCCGGAGCTCCCAAGTTGGTAATCGTGGAGCATGAATCGGCATCACTTTTTAAAAAAAATTGTTTTTTTTTGTGAAAAATGCTAAAAATGTGAAAATTTATCAAATGTGACTTGCCGGAACCCCCAGGTTGGTAAGTGTGGAGTAGGAATCGGCATCTTTCTACTAGTGGTACCTACAAGTGGTAGTTATTCTTAAAATTGTCATATTCCAATTTACAAGTGGTATTGGTCGATAAGCGAACCCTTCAAGTGGTTGAAAAAGGGTTTTCACTTACAAGTGGTTAATCAAGGTCATTAAGTTGAACTTGATTTAACTTTCATACAAGTGGATAAGAAAACAAAGTGATGATCATAACCCCGATCTTACAAGTGGTAAATTCAACAAAACTTATTTTCCAGAAAAACCATTTGATTAAAACAAACTTAAGTGTTTTGAAATCATAATGGGAAAATAGTTTGTTGTCAGGTGGAGTTCTGATTGTTTATGTCAAGTGGATGGCGAATTGAAGCAATTCGAATCAATTGTCACTTTATTTGTACAGTTTGTTTTCAAAATTTTCCCAGAAAATCAAAATTTGAAATATAATTTTGATGTTAGGGGGAGTAAAATGTTAGAAATTTTGAAAATTTGAAAAATCCAAAAACATGATAAAATCTAAAAGGCCAAAAACTTTAAAAAAAATTCTAAAATGAGTTTTGTTAAGAAAAAGAGGAAATAATAGTACATCAGTTAGACAGTTACAGTATGCTAAAGAAATGTAATGATTAAATAGCATTAAACGGTCTCACTGATGATATGCCGATAGGTTTTTACACATTTAGTAAACTTTTTTGTGATATAAACTTAAATTCAAACTTACTTGTTTCGTGGGGAACACTACTTGGATATATAGGTAACCCCTGAAATCTTGTTTGAAGGACCCCTCTTTCTGAAATACTAGGTCTTTATGCTCAGTGATATCTGGGGTATTATCCCGGGACTTCTGATAATGCGGAAGCAATGGCCTAGTCCCAGAATAATACTTTACTGCTGCTTGAAATAAAAGCCCGCCCTCAGCATAAAAAATGATAAAAAATCAAAAAGATTAAATCATGTGCTGTTGTAAAAAAGATCATCTAAAGGTGACACACCAAAAGTCGAGCCTTCAACTCAGCAAAAAATATGAGCTCTCAAGGTTTCGCATTTAACCCCTTACAGATATCATCTGTGGTATACTCACCTATAAGACTGAATATTGGGATCTGGATACGGGAGTATATTCAAGAGGTGGGACGCATGAATGAGTTTAAGTTCTTAATACACCTAATTCGTATCCTGAATCAGTTAAAATTTGTGTGAGAATTTAAGTGGATCAGTATATCGACAATTTAAGTGAATTGTTTAATTCTTAATGTGTAACTAAGCTCAACGGTACTTGTGACTTGTCAAAAACTGATATGATCCTCCTACACAAACTCACAAAAATTTTGTTTGTATATATATTTCTTTACTGTTTTTCGTTTAAAGCAAAAAGTTCAAAAAGATTTTAGTGTGTTTTAGCATATATTTTGAGAATTTAAAAAAAAATTCGACAACTGATATTGAAAAGCTGATTTTCAAAATTCCAAGTGCTAAACATGATGAACAGGTTTGGGAGAGCTTGTTTTAGAAACAAGAAAAATGATATTTTCACAAGTGGTCATCAAAAAACTAATATTGTAAAATCAGTTTTGATGTGATATCTAACAAGTGATGATTTCTAAATTTGTTAAATTTAAAATTTGTGAAATTTATTGTTAGGTAGAGATTTGTGCAGGTCCCCGTATTTAAACCTGAGCAGGATGAGAGCCAGGTCACGATCTTGAAACAAGAGCTAAGTCAGATTGCGATCCCGGAACAATTTAAGGGGGAGTCTGTAGATGCAAGAGCTAGAATCGAATCCTGATGATCAGAGAGAGAGGAGATTGAAGATTGGATCAACATTCAAGGGGGAGTTTGAATGATTGAGTGCCAGTTTAAGATCCTGGAAAAGCGAGAGAGTAGAAAAGAAAGGTCAAAGGGAAGCTTACACTGTCAGATGCTTTGAAAAGATTACGAAGACTGATAAAGACTGAAGAATCGAAATTCTGAAGACATGTACTGGAGACTCGTCGACATCCAAGGGGGAGTCTATTGGTGCATATGTCTGTCGACTTCGTCTTGTATCGAGTCGTATGTCTAGATAGGATTGAATGGAGCTCGGTATACGAGAAAATAGGAGTTGTATGTTGAAAGTGCATTTCGCACGAAATGAATCTTAACCATTTCATATGAAATGGCTAGTCTATAACTACCTGATGTTCCATCTCATTTGTAACGTTCCTGATTCCGGTACCAAAGTGCTGCCGACATGTCATTCGATCTGTAACAGTGTTATATCAATAAACAAGACAGTTAAAGAGTGAATCAAGCTGTAATCAAGTCTATATCATTGAATTCCGCCTTTGATATGGATTAGAACTCTTCTAATAGACCCGTCTAGATCGATTCTCGATCCTACAGTGTTCGTCCCAACTTCCTCCGAAATCTATCACACAGGCTCTAAGCATATCTTCCATATTCTGGATTGTCATTCACTTTGTCCATCTGTTTGAGGATGATATGTTCTACTTAGATTTAATCTGCTTCCCATTACTTTTTGAAAACTTTTCCAGAAATGAGAAGAAAAATGACTATCTCTGTCGGACACAATAGTTAAAGGGATTCCATGTAATGAAACTATTTCATTCACATACTGCTTAGCTAATTGTTCCATACTGAAATTTCTTTCATTGGTAAGAAATGTGTTGATTTAGTCAATCTGTCCACAATTACCCAAATTGTGTCATTACCTTTTCGTGTCTTGGGTAATTTGGTTACAAAGTCCATTGTTATCAATTCTCATTTCCAAATTGGTATTTCCAACTGCTGAAGGAACCCTAAAGGTTTCTGATGTTCAGCTTTAACCTGTGAGTAGGTTAAATATTTAGCAACATAATTTGCTATATCCTTTTTCAATTTTATCCACCAAAAGTTTTTCCTTAAGTCTTGATACACCTTGTTATTTCCAGGATGCATCGTATACTTAGATTTATGAGTTTCTTCTAGAATTTGATTTCATAGGTTTCCTTGGATAGGTACCTAAATTCTTTTCTTATGGAATCTCCAAATTCCATCTGCACCTTTTTCTAATTCTTTAATCACTCCTTTTAATCCTTCAGCATCCTCATTGATTGTTGTTTCCTATATCTTTTTCAATTGTTCATTTAAATCTACTTGCAGGTTTAATCTAAGAGCACGTACCCTTCTTGGCTTCTCATGATATTTTTAACTCAAAGGATCAGCTACTACGTTAGCTTTTCCTGCATGGTATTGGATATCACAATAATAATTGCTAAGGATTTCCATCCAACGTCTTTGCCTCATGTTTAATTCCTTTTGCCCGAAAACATATCTTAAACTTTTATGATCTGTGAAGATAATAAACTTACTACCGTAGAGATAATGTCTCCAAATCTTGAGGGCAAAAATTATTGCTCCTAACTCTAGATCATGTGTTGTATAATTTTCTTCAAGCTTCTTTAGTTGTCTAAAGGCATAGGCAATTACCTTTTGACGTTGCATCAACACACATCCAAATCCTAACTTGGATGCATCACAATAGACTACAAAGTCTTCAGTTCCTTCTTGCAAAGCAAGTATCGGTGCTTTAGTTAGTCTTTGCTTCAAAATCTTGAATTCTTCCTCCTGTTTCGGTCCCCATTCAAACTTAACTTACTTGCAGGTTAGTTTAGTTAATGGAATGGCTATTCTAGAAAAATCTTGAAAGAAACGTCTATAATATCCTGCCAATCCAAGAAAACTTCTTACTTCTGTTGGTGATTTCGGGACTTTCCATTTGGTAATACCTTTAATCTTTGTAGGATCAACATGAATTCCTTCATGATTAACTAAGTGTCCAAGAAATAGCACTTCTTGCAACCAGAATTCACATTTTGAGAATTTAGCATAAAGCTTTTCTGTTGGGATTGAACCCTACAAAGGAACAGTTGATTAAAGCCGAAACCGGATCAGAGCAGTGGATCCAGAATAAGTAGATGTTATGTATTCATTCTCTCCCCTTGAAAGTGGCTAAACAACTGATGACATCTATCTACTTCTCATGTACAACATCTGTCCTTCAACAACTGCTAATGATTAAAGAACTGTTAAAGACTAACTCTGATGCTCAATCTACTGATCTGGGTCAAGCACTGCTGAAGACATAAAGTACTGGTGGAGTCACAACAGTGGAATGGGAAGCAGTAGTTTGTTTATTCTATATATTGTAATGTAATCAGTAGTTAGCAAGCAGTAGTTGTATTAGGTCAGTAGTTACAGGTTGTTAAGAGGTTAGATGTCGCTTTCATTGGTGACGTCAGCCAAGATGCTTCAGTGGTTTGCTCGTGCCTATAAATAGAACAGTACCTTGTACTGTTCTATTAGCTCTTTCACCACTTGTCTTCCTGCACGAACAATTCATTGTGAGCTCAGGCTGAGGGGGAGTTTGTAATACATGCATGCAAAATTGTAATTGAAGTTTGAAATAAATTCAAGCATTCGGTTCAATGTTAAACTTGTATGTTGAAAGCGTTTCTCCTGTTTGATTGTGTGCAAAGTTTATTTCCATTTTAATTCCACTGCAATTTCTCATCCATCTTCGTAATTCTTAAACGAAAACACAATAAAAAACAAAATCAGATCCTAACAATTGGTATCAGAGCTCGGACAGTCAAATTTGATCTAACAATCATTTTGACGTAAATAGTTCAGCTCACAATCGTTGATACTGATAGTTGTTCGTTTTGTTGAAAAACAGAGTAAGGTTTAATCACGAGCAAAGTTGATTAATCAGTACCTGTAAAACAACCAGGATGACGTCACAATCAAAAGAGGCTAACAATAACATCGGTTCACTTTTCAAACCACCCATGTTGAAACGAAATGAATACAACATCTGGGAGAGAAGGATGGGTCACATCCTTACTCAACAGAATACCGGATGTTGGAGATCGGTTGTCTTTGGACCACATGTTCCAATGGTGCCGAGTGCTGAGGATTCAAAGAAGTTCGAACCTAAAAAACCTTAAAACTATACTGAAACTGATTTTCAAAAATTCGAACTGGATGCCAAATCATTTAGCATCATTGCATCTACACTACCCAATGAAATTTATGCTGGGCTGTTACAGTGTAACAGTGCCAAGGAATTATGGGATGCACTTAAGGAACAATTTGGGGGGACTGAAGAAGTAATTGAAAATAACAGGGAAATTCTGAATCAGCAGTATGAAACCTTTTGCCACATAAAGGGGGAATCATTAACTCAACAATTTGAGCGATTCAGTTGTCTCATTAGTGAGCTAAGACTTGTTAAAGTTATATTTGCTAAATCTACACAAAATAGCAGGTTTCTTAGATCATTGCCTGAAAAATAGGATACAATTTCCTTTGTGACCAGAAACTCTGTTGAGTTCAAAGATCTGACACTGACCCAACTTCATGGAAGACTCCTGACCTATGAAAGGGAGTTAAACCAGAAAAAGAAGTTGCAAGAGTCTGGCAAAGTTGCAGATGATTACTCATTTGGCAACACAGCTCTTCTGTGTCAGGAAGAGTCTGGCAGTGGTAAGGATCAGAGTTATGATCATTTTATTGATATAACTGCTGGTGGAAATTTCAACTCTGATCCTCATTCATCCAATTTTTCTTTTACAGCAAATGGAGAAAGCCAGATCTCTGACAATCTGTGTTTTGAACTCAATGATTTACAGCATTTTGATCCCACTGACTAGGACATTTTGCACCAACTTTGTTAAGTGTCAGAACAAGCAAGTTTTACAAAAGGACATGGAGAATTCCCAGGGTTGCATGGGAATTTAAAAGTATGGTTGGATAAGTCAAAAATCAAATGCTACAAGTGCAACAGGCTAGGTCACTTTGCTAGGAAATGTAGGAGTCAAACCAATGGACCTATTATCACTCACCCTAGTCCAAGACCACAAAATAGTCAAAGCACTGTGCAGTATTCCCATTATACCCCTGTTGCCCATGTAAACACTGCTCATTATGCAAACCTTGTTCCTATGCATTATGTTCAAACCACTGTCCCACAAATTCAGTATGTTCAAGCTCCTGTCCCTCAGGTTCAAGTGCAACCAGTTGCACCACAACAAGCAGCACCACCAGTAGTGGTTCAAACAGATCAGAAAAGCTTTTTCACCCAAGGCTTTGTTGAGTGGAGCAGTTTACCTGATGAGCTAGGTGATGAAAATTTTGCACTCTATGCTAATACTGATGGTACTAATGATGAATTTTGTTTTATGGCATTAGAGTCAATACCAGAAGAGCTGGATGCTGAAGAAGGACAGCTAAGTGCTGAAATAGTGGATGAAGTTACTGAAGCAGTGGTTACTGCTGTTGCTGGTGAAATACTGCTGGGAGAAAATTCAGAACCCCTGATAGAACCACTGTCTGACCCCTGGTCTGAAGAAAAAGAGAAGAAACATGGTGAAAAGGAAGAGAAGGTGACTGATGAGAAAGAGCAGACTTGTGACTGTGCCATGATGGCTGCAGCTAAGGTATCATCTCAGGTTCTTGTAAATCTGTGTTCAGACAAATGCATCATAGCATTTGCTAACATTAAAGAGATGAATGAAAACCTTGGGGATAGAGTGTTAAATGATGAAGTCAAATTTGAGAAGTCTTTAAAAGAACTTAAAAACAAATTGGCTGAAAAAGATAAAGAAATCTGCAGTCTAAAAGAGGAGCATAGCATTACCATTAACCAACTCCAAACAATGATAGAAAAATATCATGTTTGCAAAAAGGAGTTGGAATCCACCCAAATCACTTGTGAAAAATGGGTGGAATCCTACAAAGGTTATGAGGTCATGCTTTAAAAACAGATCAAAAGCAATGTAAAATTTGGTATTGGTTTTAGAAAACATGATGAAATTGAAAACAATGCTTTAAATGATTCTGTTCAATCCACTGTTGAAATCATTCCCACAAACAAGGATGGCCAAGAGGTTAAAATAACTGACAAACTCGGTAACAAGATCACTCTGGAAAGATCTGTGGGGTCCTCAACTTTTGAGGAAATTGAGAAATACCAATTTAAACCCACATGGTCTGATGAGTGTGACATCCTTGAAAACTTCAAACCAATGGATTTCACAACCACTGATGGTGTAAAAGCTCCCAAGGCAAAGGTCATTCCTCTTAAGGATATCCCAACAATGGTTCAAAACTCTGTTGCTAAGGAATCTGAAAAGAGAAAGAAAAGAGAAAAGATTAAAAACTTGTTTTGTGATATTTGTGAAAAGAAAAATCATTTGACCAAAGATTGTTTTCATATAAAAGCATATGATTTAAACAAAACAAGTACTGTTGTGCCTTTTGTGAGCTGCACCATCAGTGGGAAATCAAATCATTCCACTCAAGAGTGTGTGTACTTGAAATCCTTTGAGGTTAAAAAGGAAGAGTACATGTCAAAAACACCTGTGAGTTCATCAACATCATCTGTCAAGTTCACCAAGAAACAACCACTGTTTGTGCCAGTTCAAACAGCTGTTACAAAACAGCTGAACCGAACCTCTATTAAAAGAGATGTTCAGGTGACGGATGCACCCCCTGCTAACCAATACCAGAAAGGTAAAGGTAAACCACCATACCAAAGGGTCCCACATGTTTATGAGGTTTACAAAAAGCCTTCTAAACC
The DNA here is from genome assembly GCA_030545235.1 of Helianthus tuberosus. NCBI lineage: Eukaryota > Viridiplantae > Streptophyta > Magnoliopsida > Asterales > Asteraceae > Helianthus > Helianthus tuberosus. The sequence goes on from CM060412.1 coordinate 154,242,951, forward strand.
AAGAGTGAACAGGCATCCCTTTGGTTATCAGCAGCTGATTAGGCAAGACCCCCAGCAGTGGTTAGTGAAAAACAGTACCAAAACTGTCCAAACCCCTGAGCTAACCACTTTCCATGTTGGTGCATGCGTCTGTCGACTCCGTCTTGTATCGAGTCTTATATTAGATTTGTTAGATCAGGGCGCGTTGTTCGAGATAATAGGTTGTTTTTGTGTGTTTTAAAGTTAATTTCGCTTGAGGTGAGTGATTTCGCTTGAATGGAACTTTGACAGTTTCAAGCGAAATCATCCATAGTAATTTCGCTTGAACTGTGTCTTGTCTTCTTCAAGCGAAATCTCATCTTCTATAAATACTTTCCAAGCGAAATCATATGTAACGGTTCTGGATTTGGATACCGAGGTGCTACCGGTTTATCCTGTGATTGTAATCAGTGTTATATCAATCAGAAAGTTGTTTAAAGAGATTTGCAAGCTGTTTTGAAGTCTATTTCTCTATTTCCGCCTTTGAAATAGATTGAAACTCCTCTGAGCGCAGGAGGAGGAGTTCTGCAGTTTTCAGCTTGATTTCATCTTTTTTTTCTTACTTCTACACCTTCTTTTATCAATTGGACAACTTTTCACGGTTAAAATCGGCTAAAATCTTCCATCTTGTGCGAAATGTTAATTTAACAAATCCTTGAGAAAATCAGATTAAAATTCTAAGTAAAAATGACAAATATGGACCAAAGTCTTAATTCCGCTTGAAAATAACTAGATATTCCGCTTGAAATTCAAGCGAAATCAGGTGATTTCGCTTGAAATATCAATTCCGCTTGAAATTTATAATTTCGCTTGAAGTTTGTTTGCAGGTTATTTCGCTTGAAGGTGGTATCTTGCTTGAAATTGTAGTGGTTCAAGCGAAATCAGAGATTTCGCTTCAAGGAGATTTCGTTTCAATTATGATTCCGCTTCAACTGTGTTTCTGTTTGAGTGTGATTTCGCTTCAAAGCTTATTTCGCTTCAGAACTGATTTCGTTTGAAAGAGACTATTTTTAATAAACGTGTTTGTGAATCATGAGTGAAGAATTTTACAACGCGTTTGCAACATCCCCGACTACTCCAGCTACCATTACTCAAAACATGAATTTGGAAAATGAGACTGGAACTACACAAAAACCCCCGAAGCTAATGAGCATTGAGGAGTATACGGTTGGAAAGATAGGTTTGAAAACTGGGTTCAAGCCAATCATTTGAGATCTTGGGAGTGTATTTTGAAGAAGTATGTTCTACCACGTACTGATCTGCAAGTTGAGAAAGAAATTTCTGAATTCACTGATAAAGAACGAGACATGTACAGAGCTGAAAAGATGATGATTAATCTACTTCAGCAAGCTATTAAGGAAGACATCTTTGTATTGCTGCAACATGACAAAACTTCAAAATCAATTTGGGATGCTCTTAAAATCAAGTTTGAGGGAAGTGATAAGATGATCAAAAGTAAAAAGTCATTGCTTAAGAAAGAATTTGATCTATTCACAAGTCTGCCAGGGGAAGATACAAAGAAATTAATTGAAAGATACTGTCACTTAGTACGTTCTATGTCTTTATTGAGCATAACTAAAGATCGAGAGGAATGGGTCGACAAATTAGCTGATGCTTTACCTCAGAAAGAATGGGGTACACACTTGATGATCTTGAAGAATACCAGAGTTTATGATAGTTTGACAATTTCTCAGTTCATTGAGAAGATTGAAGGTCAAGATCTTGAACAACAAAAGATTGCGAGGATGAATAATCCAAGTGGTCAACAAGATGTAAAAATGTAATACAAAGGCAGTGTTCAAGAGATTGAAAGGAGTCCTAAAATTCAAACTGCTTTTAGTGCTGAAAATTCATCTGGAAATGTTGATCCAAGTCCAAGCAGCAGCAGTGGATTTTCTTCATATCCGAGTGTTAATCCAAAAAGTACAACATCAAGCTTTCATTCTCAAAGTTCAAAAAGTGGAAATGGTTGTGTGATACAGTGCAACATTGCATTGAATCTTCCAGATGGTCAAAGTTTTTCTGAATAAATTGCAAAAGATCACATGGCGTTACTTGCAACTGTGCTACAATCCTATGAAGGTTTGGTTGCAGGTAGGATCGGAAATCCTATGCTGACAAAAGAGGATTACGATCAGATAGACGCTGAAGAAATGGAGCTTATGGACATCAAATGGTGTCTAGCTAGTGTCTTGAGGAGAGCAAAAAAATTTAAAATGATCACAGGAAGAAATGATTTTCTGGATGCATATGTGTCTACTTTGGGTTTTGATAAATCTAAAGTTACTTGTTTTCGATGCAGTGAGAAAGGTCATTTCAAAAGAGAATGCAAAAATCAGGAAGCGAGTGGAGCAAAGAATCCTTTTGGAAAAGATGACTACTATCGGAAAGCCATATATCAACAAGTTGCTCATCAACCATATCAACAAAAGGAAACACAAACTGCTCATGGGAAAATGATTGAAGATGCAAATAAGAAAGCTTATTCTGGTATCATTGATCAAGATGATGAGAAAATGACTCCAGGATTCAGTTGGAACAAATATATATCAGCTGATAGTAAAGCATGTTTGATAAATCAAGATGATGAAAAGTTACCTGAAGGGTTTAGCTGGGATATGTTTGCATATGAGAATGGGAATTTTAAAGCTTTCATTGCGAAGATAGTTTAAGAACCGGACTTGTTTACAGAGTGGATGAAAGCAATTGGTGTTCATGAGAAGAAACAAGAAGAAGAATTTGTTTTATCCGATGAAAGTTCAGAAGAAGTAACTGTTGTTCATCAAACATCAACTGATTCTAGTTTTTCATACAATAGTTCTGAAAAAGCAATAGATTTTGATCAATCACCAACTGATGATAGTGGTGATGATGAAGAAGAAAGACATATTAATGTTGCAAAAACTCATTTATCTCCTGAAAGTTTTCAATTCTATTTTGCAGATCGCTTGGAGAAGCTGAAGGAGAGACGTGCAGCAAAAGAACAAAAGAAAATGAAGAATGAAAGTGTTGATAAAAAAGAAGAGATTGTTCAAAATGAAGAAGTTAAAGCTGAGAAGGTGATTGAAGCTGAAACAGTGATTGAGATTGAGAAGTTCATCGAAGTTGAAAAGATTGTGGAAGTTATCAAACCTTGCTTGAAGTGTTTGGAATCTTGCAAGGAATGTGCAGCAAAAGATGAGAAACTGATTGAGCAAGAAAAGATGAAAGAACAATTACTGTTCAATCTCAACTATGTGAAAGAATCTTACGATGTGCTAAACAGAACAGTAACTGGTCTACAAAAGACAAATTCTGAAAGAGAAGATGCGCTGACCATGATGAATTCTGTGATGATGACAAAGCAGAAGGCGATAAATCACTACATTGAGGAATGTGCCAAGTTGCAGCAGGAGTTGGAGACAGAAAAGATTGAAAATGAGAGAATTAGACGTTTATTACAAAGCTATTCTAGTTCTGATTATCTGATTGATCGAATTTACCCGACTGTTGCAGGTTTTGAAGTTTTTAAATATGAGGAGAAGCCAAAGAAGAAGGATACTAGTAAGAAACAGAGTGTGAATTATAACAAGTGTCCGCCACCGATTTGGGAAGGATATTCTCCTAGAAAACCGAATGAGGAGCAGGTCGAAAAAGCGGTCAATATAAAGTTAAAGTCCGACATAACCGATGAATTACCAGAAAACATTGATGTCGTTTTTACATCATCTGACACTGATCATGAGTCTGAGTTAATGAAAAAGGTGGTCGATCAGGTGTTGGATACAGATGAGGAGTCGGAGTTAAAATCTGAGTCAAATCCGAGTCTGGGTGTTCAAGTTCGTCAGTCAAAAGTCCGAGTTTGTTGGTCAACAATTCAAAGTCGTCGACTAAACGGGTTTACAATAAAGAATTCTTGTTATCAAAATCTAATTTGAATGATGAAGCAATCAAAGTGGCATATACATTGATTGATTCAGACAAATTATATTCTGATGAGGAATTTTCAATAAGAAGTGTTAGGTCTGAAAAGATCAAAAAGGTTTTCAAACTTACAGAAATCAATATTTCTGAAATAAAAGATGTAAATTTTACGGAAAAACCTAAAAAATACACTTCAAGAGTTCAACAACGATTAAACAAGAAAAAGGGTTACGGTTCTGGTTCTGGTTTTTAAAAGAAACCAAACCATAATCGTAATTTCAAAAAGAAAGGACTTGGTTTTATTCCACCTAAATGGCAAAAAGAAAGGACTTGGTTTTATTCCACCTGAAAATTATAAAAATGAGAAAATTTCTAAATCAAATACTAAATTTGTTTCAGGAGGAAGTGCTAAGGAAGAACAGAAGAAACCTTTCTGGAGACAATCAAACCAGGAGTTTCTTGCTGAGAAGAAGAGAATAGGAACTGGAGTTTTTCACAGAAAGGATACTCGAACCTGTTTTAAATGCAATGAAGTTGGTCACATTGCATGGAACTGTTTTCAAGCTATAAAGACAAAACAGGGGGTTTCTGAAAAACTTAAAGGAAAAGTTGTTGCGAAAGATGAACAACCAACTGAAAAATTCAAAGTTTTTGAAAATTCAACATATGAAGTTGGTGAATGTTCAAAGAAAAATTTTTACAAAAAGAGAGCCAAAGACAACCAAATGTGGGTTGTTAAGAATTTTTCTGAGCAATCTGGCAATGAATCTGATTCCACAAAATCAGAGGAGCCACAAGTTGATCTAAAACTGGAAACATCAGTACCTCCAATGGATGATGTTCATTTTCCACCATTGAGGGCTGAGAATTTTAAATCAAAAGTTGGGAAGGTTGAGATCTCGAATCAGTTCTATTCTGAAAAGAAAGAATTTGATATTGAGAAAGTTTTTAATGGAAATGTTAAAAAGATTTTTGGAAAAATGGTTGAAGGTAAAGTGCAAGGGGTAAAGGATTTTTATGAAAAGAAGAAAGCAACTTATTACCCAAGTGCAGGTGAGGAAGAAACATCCAAGTTTGGTGAAGCTTGGATGTCAGTTTTTCATATGTGAGAAGTATGACTTGCCGGAGCTCCCAGGTAGGTAAGAGTGGAGCAGGAATCGGCATCTTTCTTGAGAAATTCACAGGATGGTAACTGTGATATTTCGTTTTTCTAGTGGTTGAAAAAGATTTTCACTTACAAGTGGTAAATCAGGGACATTAAGTTGTACTTGATTTTCTACAATTAGTATTTTGAAAAACAAAGTGATGAACCCCTAACCTACATATGGTTTTATAAAATCAACAAAACTTATTTTCCAGAAAAATCATTTTGGTTAAAACAAACTTAAGTGTTTTGAAATCATTATGAGAAAATAGTTTGTTGAAAAGGGGAGTTCTGATTGTTTATGCCAAGTGGATTGCGAATTGAAGCGATTCGATAATCAGTTGTCAGTTTTTTGTATAGTATGTTTTTCAAATTTCCTAAAATGTGTTTGCATTTTAGGGGGAGTAAAAATTTTATTTTCAGAAAATCCAAAAACATTTGAAAATTTGAAAAAGTCAAAAACATGATAAAATTCAAAAATGAGTTTTGGTGTATATAAGAGGAAATGATAGTACATCAGTGGACTGTCACAGCATGCTAATGAAATGTAAAGTCATAATGTGATAAACGGTCTCACTAAAGATGTGACGATAGGCTCAGCTAGACTAGTAGATTTGCGATAACGATACAAATCTAAAATGAAAAAGCCTAGTTATAGTGGGAAACATGGTCGAAAGCATAGCACTTAGTTTTGTTCTTCTTGATTGTGTGCCTATTCAGTAATCGCTGTTTGTCGAAAGACATAAAACTGGTTAAGTCTGTGAACTTTCACAACTTTGCTGAAAATTCGTTGTGTTTGTGCATTTTATTTTGCAAAGACTTAAACTTGTTTTATTTCTTTATTTTGTTTAAGCATTGGACATCCTCTGCGTATACGTGAGTATCGACCTGGATGTTAGTGCCTAAACGTTCTGCTTTATTTTCTTTGGTGTTTCGTTTAAGCTTTGGATCACCTCTGCGTATACGGGAGTATCGACCTGGTGGTTAAAGCCTAAACAACTTCAACTTATTTTTATTTTCTTTTTTTGTTTAAACATTGGACTTTCTCTGCGTATACGGAAGTATCGACCTGATTGTTAATGTTTAAACATTCTGCTTTGTTTTCGCACAAATCACAGTTGATAAAAGTTTAAAGGCATTAGTTGAGTCAGTGTATTGCATGATGAGGGGATATGCTGAGATCGTGGGGTCCATAAGAATTTAGTGCTATCTAAATATACCTTAAACATATCGGTAAGCATGTCGAAAGTTTTTAGTTTGAGTTTAAGTGGACAACAATATCGTCAATCTATGTGAATCGTTTAAAACTGAAAATGTTTAAAGTTTAACGGTGCTTGTGGTTGGTCACATAATCTGATATGATCCTCTTACACAAACTCACAAAAATATTGTTTGTAAATATTTATTTATTGCATTTCTGTTATATCAAAAATCCAAAAAGATTTTTAGTGTGCTTTAGCATAAATTTTGTAAAAGTCCAAAAAGATTTTTGACAACTGATGTTGGAAAGCTGATTTTCAAAATTCTAAGTGCTAAATATGATGAGCATGTGGTGAGGGAGAGTGTGTGTTTAAATGAGAAAAGTTTTTGAATTTACAAGTGGTCTTCTGAGGTTTTTATCATTGATAAATCATTATGGTTTATTTGGAGGGGGAGTCATTTTGAGGGGGAGTCTGAATAGATAAAGTTGTAAATTTTTAAATTTGTGAAATTTATTTCCGGGTGAAGAATGTGCAGGTTAGCAAAGTTTCAATCCTGAGCAAGATGAGAGCCAGGTAATGATTCTGAAATTGCTGATGTTGATGAACTTAAAGAATCAAGAGATCTGATCAAGAGAATTAGAAGATTCAATAGCAAGGTCAAGATTCTGGAAGCCCATAGACTGATAAAGACTGAAGATGTTGAAGACTCGACACTTTAAGACTCATCAACATTCGAGGGGGAGTCTGTTGGTGCATGCGTCTGTCGACTCCGTCTTGTATCGAGTCTTATATTTGATTTGTTAGATCAGGGCGCGTTGTTCGAGATAATAGGTTGTTTTTGTGTGTTTTAAAGTTAATTTCGCTTGAGGTGAGTGATTTCTCTTGAATGGAACTTTGACAGTTTCAAGCGAAATCATCCATAGTAATTTCGCTTGAACTGTGTCTTGTCTTCTTCAAGCGAAATCTCATCTTCTATAAATACTTTCCAAGCGAAATCATATGTAACGGTTCTGGATTTGGATACCGATGTGCTGCCGGTTTATCCTGTGATTGTAATCAGTGTTATATTAATCAGAAAGTTGTTTAAAGAGATTTGCAAGCTGTTTTGAAGTCTATTTCTCTATTTCCGCCTTTGAAATAGATTGAAACTCCTCTGAACGACTCGTTCGGGTTCGCTATACGATCCTACAGTCCATCCACCTGAACTTAACACACACACTGTTGAGACCCCATCCAAAGCCTTATTGGCTTTGGAGACCCTAATGAACTAACCTTTTACTACATGTGCAGGGAGCTTCTGCATGCTTAGATAGTCTTTGGTATGTAGATAGTGGAGGCTCCCGGCACATGACAGGATGTAAAGCCCTACTCAAAGATTTCAAAATTCATGGAAGGGGTGATATATCCTTTGATAATAATAGTAAAGGGAAGGTTTTTGGGTCTGGTACAGTTCAATCTGGTAATGTTAAGTTTGAAAACGTCAATCTAATAGACAATCTAAAATTAAACCTCCTGAGTGTCTCTCAAATGAGTGATAAGGGCTATGGCTCATTCTTCACAAAGGATTGTTGTAGGATTGTTGGACCATAAATGGTTAAAAAGATTGCTCTACAATCGGAATGGTTAATAATGCACGTAAGTATGATGATATTGAGCTAAGAGATAGAATTTTGGCACATGAGATTGGGGCACACAAATCTCAAGACAATCACTGCAACATCAAAACAGGGGTTAGTAAGAGGTTTACCTCAAAAATTGTTCACCTGTCCTGCGCATTGTGTCTCCTGCTTAAAAGGAAAACAACATAAAAGCTCATTTAAGTCCATTGTAGAGTCCAAAACAACCAAGTGTCTGCAAATGCTGCACATGGATCTGTTTGGCCCAGTTAAAGTCATGAGCTTCAAAAAGAAAAAGATATTGTTTGGTAATTGTAGATGACTTTTCTAGGTTTACATGGACTTATTTCTTACATTCCAAAGATGAGACTACAGGCATTTTGCAAGACTTTGTGACACAGGTTGAAAAGCAATTTGAGTTGCCAGTAAAATTCTTCAGTAGTGAAAATGGCACAGAATTCAGAAACAGGGAGTTGGATGAGTTTTGTGTGTCAAAAGGTATTGTAAGGCAGTACAGTATTCCAAGAACACCAGAACAAAATGGGGTTGTTGAAAGAAAGAACAGGACTTTGATTAAGGCTGCCAGAACCATGCTTGCTGATTCAGGTTTGCCATTAACTTTTTGGGCAGAGACAGTAAACACTGCTTGCTATGTCCAGAACAGAGTTTTAATCAACCCCAGGCATCAACAGACTGCCTATGAACTGTTGTATAAAATCAAACCACTGATCTCATACTTTAAAGTATTTGGCTGCCCATGCTTTATTTTGAATTTAAAAGACTCTATTTCAAAATTTGCAGCCAAAGTAGACAGTGGATACCACTTGGGATACTCAACCACTGCTAAGGCCTATAAAGTGTTTAACACAATGACCAAAACAGCGGAAGAAACTTTGAATGTGAAGTTCAATGAACTTTCTTCAATGAAAATCCCTGTAAATCCTGCAGAATTGTTTGATCTTAATAAATTTACTTTTGAAAATAATGCTATCAAGACTAACAATGCAGGTCTATCACAAGATTCTCCATCAGACTTTGGATATAAAGTCATCATTCCTCAACTAAAGTCTGCATCAAATGGAAGAGAAACAAATGTTCAAAATAGCTATCAAAGCTCAACCACTGCTACCTCAACAGTTGTTGACCAAAGTAGCCCTTTAACCCCTGCTTCCACATCATCAAACACGGTTGATAAAAGTCCTCAAACAGTGGATCAAAGTCAACATGTGTCCACACCATTACCTCCTATTCCACCTCCATTTGAAGCCACTGCTGGATCAACAAAGTCACCAGCAGTGGTTAGCTCAGATGATTCACATCTGCAGCCCTCACCATTAAATGCCATTGTTCCATACCAAGGAGATTTGATCTTCTTGAAGTTTCATCCACCTGACCAAATCATTGGCAACATCAATGAAGGGGTGCTCACAAGAAGTCAATCCCAAAACATTTGTCTTTTTGCTGGTTTTCTATCTCTTCATCAGCCAGTCAAGTACCAAGAGGCACTAAAAGACAACAGCTGGGTAGAATCCATGCAAGAGGAGCTCCAAAAGTTTAAAAGACAACAAGTATGGGAGCTTGTACCACTGCCAGAGAATGTATGTCCGATTGGCACAAAGTGGGTCTTCAAAAACAAAACTGATGAAAGGGTCATTGTTGTCAAGAATAAAGCAAGGCTAGTGGTTCAAGGTTTCAGACAGGAAGAAGGCATTGACTATGATGAAACTTTTTCCCCTGTAGCAAGATTGGAAGCAATCAGACTATTCTTGGCCTTTCCTGTCAACCACAACATAAATGTGTTTCAAATGGATATCAAATGTGCATTCCTCTATGTTAAGATTCATGAAGAGGTATATGTTTGTCAACCTCCTGGATTTGAGGATCCATTTTATCCAGATCATGTCTACAAGCTAAACAAAGCTTTGTATTGCTTGAAACAAGCACCAAGAGCCTGGTATGAAACTCTTTCCACCTTTCTTCTTTCCATTGGTTTCACAAGAGGTAAAATAGACAAAACATTGTTTTTAAAATGGAGAGGGAAAGACTTGATGATTGTCCAGATTTATGTGGATGACATCATTTTTGGAAGCACGTGTAATAAAATGTGTGAAGAGTTTAGACAACTCATGACAGCTGAGTTTGAGATGAGTGCAATGGGTGAACTCCAGTGCTTTCTTGGTCTCCAAGTAAGGCAACTGCAAAATGGTACTTTCATCAATCAAGGCAAATATGCGAAAGAACTTTTACAGAAATTTGAGATGGATGATTGCAAGCCATGTAGTACACCCATTGCAACTACAAAAATAGTCATGTCTGATGAAAAGGATGATTTGGTTGATCAAACTCGGTATAGAAGCATGATTGGGTCTTTATTGTACCTGACTGCATCTAGGCCAAACATCATGTTTGCAACATGTGTTTGTGCAAGATCCCAATCAGCCCCTAGAAAGTCAAACCTTATTGCTGTAAAAAGGATATTCAGATACCTAAAAGGTGTTCCCACGCTTGGTATCTGGTATCCAGCTGATGGAAATATCAAGCTTTCAGGTTTCTCATATAGTGACTTTGCTGGATGTAAAGCAACAAGGAAGTCCACTTCAGGAGGGTGCCAATTCCTAGGCAATTGCTTAGTGTCTTGGCAAAGCAAAAAGCAAGCAGCTATTTCAACATCCACTGCTGAGGCAGAGTATATAGCTGCTGCAAGCTGTACAGCCCAACTGCTTTGGCTTCAAAATCAGTTGCTGGATTTTGGTGTCACTGCCCTAAAGACACCACTCATGTTGGACAGTCCGGTAGCAGAAAATATCATCAAAAATCCTGTTTCACATTCAACCACCAAGCACATTGATATCAGACATCACTTTGTGAGGGATTGCTATGAAAAAGGTTTGATTTCTCTGCATCATGTTCCAACTAAGGATCAGCTGGCAGATGTGCTAACAAAAGCATTAGACACATCTACCTTTGAAAGCTTGATCTCTAGGATTGGCATGCTGAACATGGAATAACAAGCAAAATCTTGTTTTTCTATGAATAAAAGCATTAAAATGTTTTCAGAAAATCGAAAATCCATCCTTAAAAATAGCCAAAAATTAACTTTTCATTAAATCCTTAAAAGTCTGCCATAACCACTGTTTTTGTTGAAACATCTGTTCTGTGAATGTTGTCCACTGCTGAAAGTCAACCCCTGTTCTCTCATTTTCTTGGTAATCACTGTTGTTCAAAATCAGTTTTTCAACCACTGATCAGCTATCCACTGATAGTTTAAAGTCACCCAATGTCTTCATTATAACCGTTGCAACCACTATTATTGCTTCATCAGTGGTTTCATTAAACAACTGTCTTCCATTACTCATCAGGGGTTGGCACGTGGATAGTACATAGCGGTCAGATCTTCTGTAACTGCTGCCACGTCAGCATTCACTTTTTCCTCTATAAAACCCTGATCAAAACCCTCAAACAGGGTTTTTACTGTCGAATCGAATTCAAAATTCCTTTCTCAAAGCACTTACCATCCATTTCTCTCAAATCACTCATCATCGTCTTCCTCTCGCACTCATACTCAAATCTCTGTTTTCATCACCTTCACAAATTTGCTCAAATGGCCACGGAAATCCCATTCAAAGCTCCTCACAATTACTTGGGTCTACTCACAAAACCTACTCACACTGAAACCTTCGATTCCATCATTGATTCTATGTCGTATTCAAAGTATAATACTTTGTTGACTTCTGATGCTCCGGTTTACCTGGTAACCCAGAGAGAATTTTGGAAGAATGCTACACTTGAATCTCAGGATAAAATGATCTTAGCCATAAATTCTTCGATAAAGGGTAAGTCAGTTAAAATCACACCACAAACTCTATCAGAAGTTTTTGAACTGAATGATCTACAAGGTAAAACTTCTTTTCCTAAAATAGATTATCAAACAGATTTTTTAGAAAGAGGGTATGCTAAGGAAATGAAAAAAGACACCTTGCAAAAAGGCAGTTTTCCTCCTGCCACAAGGTTTTTGTTTCATACCCTATTAATGTGTGTTTCTAATAAGACCACTGCTTTCAATGAAATTCCATTAAAGATCCAATACCAGGGTTATGCTATCTTGCATGGGGAAAACTTTAACTACTCCCAAGAGATCTTTGATGACTTGGTCAAAAATGTTACTAACAAATCATTTTTACTATTTCCAAGGTTCCTAAGCTTTTATTTTCAAAAGAAATTTGGAAAGGATGATGCTCATATGCTCATCCATGGTGAACCTTTACAAATAAATGGCCTTACACCTGAAACTTTTACAAGGCTTTCAAAACCATCTCCTAAAACACAAGCAGAGGCTCCTAAGCAGAATTTAGCAGCTTCCACTGCTCCTCAGGCACCTGCTGCTGAGCCCACTGCTCAAGGTGATCACAGCAGCAAAACAACTGCTGTGAAACACACACCTAAATCCACCAAAAGACTAAGACAAAAGAAAACACAAAAGCCCCCCAAACCTAAAACAAAGGCAACTCTGGAAGATGAGATCCCAGAGCAACTGCCAGTGACAACACAAAAGTCACCAGAAACCACTGCTGCTACTTCCTCACAGTAGATGGTAAAAAGATCTCAACCTGAGCCTCAAACTCCTCCTGCTTCTTCTCAAAAAGAACAGGTTGTAAGAATCGGGACACCAAATTATGATGCTCTAGAATCACTTGATTCTATCATCCACAGCCCACTGCCCGGGGCAAATTCTCTTTCCATACCCATACACACCTCTCAAATTCCCCCACAAAGAAAAATTTTGTTGGATGTACTTGATTTAGCTCAGACACAAACCAGTTCTTCTCAACCACCTATTAATGAAAATATACCCCCAACAAGTGACTCGGTCTGATGTTTCAATCATTGCTAACCCACCAACAACATCTGAGGAGGTTACACTGCAGGAAGTACAAGTACTTCCTGTCAGTAGTTCAAGTGAAGCAGCAACTACAGGTGTTGGATCCCCTGATCTACACTAGGCCAGTTGTTTCATCAATCAGACTTCTTTGAAGGCAATTTCCTCTCCAGCAACTCTGATATCCACTGGTGTGTTTATTCCAACCACTGGTTCCACTAAAAGGATGTCAATTGCTGAGGAAAGAAGTCCCCAGTACCGAGAACAAGGGGCATCATTGGATGAATTTTGGGAAAATTTCCCTAAGGCAACCACTGATACAACCACTGTTAGTGGGAAATCAGATGATCCCATTAAGTTGGGTGATGGTTTAATGTACCAAGAATTGACGGATAGAGTTGACAAACTTGATACATCTGTTGCAGAAATCAAATACATGCTGTAACAGTTGTTGAAAGTACAAAAGGTACTATCCACTACTATACCAACTCCAACAGCTGCTCCATCATCTGCTCCTACTCCAAATGAGCTGTGGAGTTTGTTTCAACCGCTGCTACACCAACAAAGAGAATTAGCTGATCAGCAACATGAGATACAAGTTCAAAAGATCAGAAATCTCATGGAAGCAAGGTTTAAAGACACCCAGGCAGATATCAAGGCAATCAAAGCCCATTTACTAAACACCACTGGCACTAGTCCTCCCTCTATCATCTTTGTGGACAACCCACCACCAGCTGATGCCAAAAAGGGGGAGAAAATGAAGCAGTTGACAAGGAAGGGAGATGAAGATGGATTGTACATTGCACCAGACAAATCAAGTATGCTTGCAGACATCCCTTTGCCAGATGGTTCCAAAAAGATTGATGTAACCACAAATGTCATTGCTGATGCAAAATCAAGGGTAAAAAGGGATATGGAGGCAAAGGATAAACCAAGGTTTGAACAGGAGAAGAGAGTTTTTATGGAAATGAATGAGCATGGTACTTTTGAGCCAAAGGATGGAGAAAATCCTGAGCCAAAAAGAAAGCAGCCCACTAGAAAAGTGAGGCAACCCAAACACATACCATCCAGATCCACAAAACATACTCCCAAACCTCCTAAAAACTCCACACATCAATCTTCAAAACCAACAGATGCTAAAACACTTGCTGTAACAACAGCTGTTGGTACTTCAGTGGTTTCAACATCTATTAGCCAAACAACTGCCACCACTTCAACACACACATCAACCACTGCTCCCACTTCAAACACACCACCACCAAAAATCACCTCACCACCAAAAACAACTTCATCACCACCATCACCTCCTACTAAAAAGCAGAAGACTTCAGATGACACATCATCTGTTGTAATGACAAAAGTGGTTGAAACACCAGTTGTTTCAACAACTGTTAGTCAGCAACCTACCACTCAACCAATCAAAACACTACCAGCCTCTCCTAAACCCAAAAGGAGAAGGGTAACCAATGTTGTCCTAGATGATGACTCTTCACAACCACAAACAACCACACAACCACTGCCCCTTGTACCTATTCCAAACCTTATTCCACTCTCTTCAGCACAAGTCTCAGATCCAAACACTGCTATTGTTCCTGCAGGAGTCCATTTTCCATTAGATCTTCCAGCAGTTAGAGAGGAGATCAAATCCTTCTACTCTGAAGATGACCCTGCCAAAAGGAAACTACCATCTGTTCAGGGATATCCAAGGCCTAACAACATTGAAGAATACTTGAAGATAAAGGCTCAACAAGCAGAGGATATCTCCAAAAGAAATACAGAAGGAAAGTTTGACAGAGAAATTCAAAGATACTACCAATATCTGCTGACCCAAGTCAAAACTTTGGAGCAGTTCTCAAAAAATCCCTGTCAGTAACTATCAGAAAGAGCAGATGAAACCTTGAGAAAAGACTATCTTAATAACATCATGGCTTACAAAAAGTATAAAGGAGAAAGGTACATGTACAAAGAATGGACCATTAGTGAGCTTGAAAGTGAAGCAGCTAGAATTCAAGATATGATCAAAAACAAGGTGAAGCAGACTCCTCCTATCTGGGCAAAGTTTAAGAAAAATGTACCAGAAAGGACTCTGCAGCTGAAGAGGATGAAAGAAGAGCTGATTACAGTTGATTTTGGGTCAAGGAACCAAGTGTCAAGATGGACAGAGGATAAAGTGTTTGCATCCTAGTGTTTGCATCCTACAAAAGGCTGGAAGAATTAAGAAATAAAAATCCTAATATTCCACAAAAGCCTGATTACCCTGAAACAGTGGTTACAGAAAAGCCACAAAAGCTAGAAAACAAGAGATCCACTGCTCCACCTGCTGCCATCCTTTACCAAAGAAGGAAACAAAAGGAGATGGATAAAGAAACAGCAGTTGATAAAGAAGCAGGGGATTACCTTGTTAAAATAGGGCTCAAGTAGATGATTGCAGAAAAACTTGAATTGACACAAACTTCAAACACTGCTCAGCCAATCATCACCAGGCCACCATCTCTAAACTCATCGGCATTAAAACCTCTCCCAAGAAACCCACTGGATTCAAAAATACTAAAGTGGAAATCTGACAAACAGACCCACGTATTGACTCTGATCAAATCCAGTGGTGAAGTGAAGAAAATATCAAGGGAAAAAGCACTAGGCCTGGGTGTTGAAGATTTGCAAGATCTCCTTGATCTTGCACTGTGCAGGGATGAGGATGACACAGATTCCTTGGACTTTGAATTGCAATTTAAAGGACAAGTCAGGGAATTGTTGATAAGGCAATAAAGTTCCACAATAATGAAGGGTTTTGGCATCATCTGTTCCAGGGGGAGATTGTTGGGATTGAACCCTACAAAGGAACAGTTGATTAAAGCCAAAAACAGATCAAAGCAGTGGATCCAGAATAAGCAAATGTTATGTATTCATTCTCTCCCCTTGAAAGTGGCTAAACAACTGATGACCTCTATCTACTGCTCATGTACAACATCTATCCTTCAACAACTGCTGATGATTAAAGAACTGTTAAAGACTAACTCTGATGCTTAATCTACTGATCTGGGTCAAGCACTGCTGAAGACATAAAGTACTGCTGGAGTCATAACAGTGGAATGGGAAGCAGTAGTTTGTTTATTCTTTGTATTGTAATGTAATCAGTAGTTAGCAAGCAGTAGTTGTATTAGGTCAGTAGTTATAGGTTGTTAGGAGGTTAGATTTCGCTTTCATTGGTGACATCAGCCAAGATGCTTCAGCGGTTTGCTCATGCCTATAAATAGAACAGTACCCTGTACTGTTCTGTTAGCTCTTTCACCACTTGTCTTCCTACACGAACAATTCATTGTGAGCTCAGGCTGAGGGGGAGTTTGTAATACATGCATGCAAAATTATAATTGAAGTTTGAAATAAATTCAAGCCAAAACTTACATGGAAATTTAAATGGAACTTAAATGGAAATTTTCTACAAAATTTAAATCGAATTTCCTATGTTCATCCAGAAATTTAAATGGAAATTTTCTACAAAATTTACATACCTTATGATCCCTTCACTGAGGTGATCACTAATCTATGTTCGGATTTTGATTTGGGTCTGAATTTGGTCTTCAATTTTGAACAAATAGCATGAATTAGGGTTTTGGAGAAGTTCCGGTCGCCCCCTCTGTGTTTGATCTAACCCAGCACACACACAAGTGTGTGTTTTGTGTTTAAAATATGTTTTTATTATAATTAGTTTCAATTTAAACACCTTTGGTCCCTCTAATTTCCTTTAGTTCATATTTTGAGTGTTTAACCCTCTTATATGTCACTATAAGATTGTAACTACCTGGGTTATTTAGTCCTAGTTAGTTTGTTCTTGTTTATTTAATACTTTATAATTCTAATATAAAGCTTTATATTTTTGGGGTGTTACAAGTTCACCCCCCTTAAAATGGGTTCCGTCCTCGAAACCATATTACGTACCGAATAATGTAGGGTAGAGCCGTTGCATCTCCTCTTCGGACTCCCATGTGCTATCCGAACCCTTCCTGTGCTCCCATTTGACCTTTACTTGATTAATCACTTTTTTCCTCAAGCTTTTCAGTTTACAATCTAGAATCGCAATCGGCTTCACCGCGTAGTTAAGACTATTATCCACTTCAATGTCATCATAGTGGATGTAAGCTGTTTCGTCGGCTAGACATTTCTGGAGATGTGATACGTGGAACGTGCTATGTATTCCACTCAACTCCTCGGGCAGTTCGAGACAGTATGCTACCTTACCAACCCGTTCGATGATTCAAAATGGCCCAATAAACCTTGGGCTTAACTTTCCCCTTTTTCTAGACCGAATAATCCCCTTCCACGGAGATACCTTTAACATAACTTTGTCACCGACTTGAAACTCAATTGGTCTTCTTCTTTTGTCTGCATACGATTTTTGTCGATCCTGATCCGTTTTCAAATGGGCTCGGACCAAATCAATCTTCTCATTCGTGATCCGGACTACATCCTTATGTGCAAGCTTACGTGGACCAACCTCATCCCAACACACCGGGGTTCGGCATTTTCTACCATAAAGCATCTCGTACGGAGCCATACCAATGCTTGCATGGTAACTGTTATTATATGAAAATTCAACCAACGGTAGATAGACATCCCAACTACCGCCGAAGTCAATAATACATGCCCGTAACATATCTTCCAATGTCTGTATTGTTCTTTCACTCTATCCATCCGTTTGTGGATATATGGTACGCTGTGGAAATGAACAATTTGGTTCCCATTCGCTCTTGGAATTCACGCCAAAAGTTTAAAGTAAACCGAGTATCTCTGTCGGACACGATGGATATCGGTACTCCGTGGCGTGCTACTATTTCATTGGTATACACCTCTGACATCTTTTCAAATGTATAAGTCTCACGAATCGGAATAAAGTGAGAACTTTTTGTCAATCTATCCACAACTACCCATATAGCATCGTATCCACGGTTGGTTTTGGGCAGTTTGGTCAACAAATCCATTGTGATTTGCTCCCATTTCCAATCTCGGATGTCCAGCGGTTGTAGCTTACCGTATAGCTTTTGGTGCTCTGCTTTGACTTGTAAACAGGTCAAACATTTCTCCACATACTTTACAACATCTCTTTTCATTTCGGGCCACCAATTGTTTTGCTTTAAATCGTTATACATCTTGGTTGCCCCCGGAAGGATAGAATACCGGGATTTATGAGCTTTGTCAAGTAGGAGCGCCTTGACTCCACACGAATTTGGGACGCATACCCTTCCGAAACGAGTCTTTAACCCGTTGTTACCATCCACCAATTCTTTCAACTGGCCCACCATTCTTTCTTTCTTTAAGTTTTCCTCTTTCATTGCTTCAACTTGAGATTTTCGGATTTGTTTAATTAGACCCGATGTCACCATTAATTGCATCGATCGTACTCGGATAGGAGTATAGTCCACCTTTCGGCTCAACGTATCCACCACCACATTAGCTTTCCCGGGATGGTAATGTATATCACAATCGAAATCCTTGACTGTTTCTAACCACCGCCTTTGTCTGATGTTTAATTCCTTCTGTTCGAATAAATATTTTAAACTTTTATGGTCGGTAAAGATAGTGCATTTTACCCCATACAAATAATACCTCCATATCTTTAAGGCAGATACCACCACCGCCAACTCGAGGTCGTGTGTCGGTAATTCTTTTCATGAGTCTTTAGTTGTCTCGAGGCATAGGCTATAACATTGCCCCGTTGCATCAGAACGCACCCAAGACCCGAATGTGACGCATCCGAGTAAACTACTATATCATCAACTCCATCCGGCAATGTCAATACCGGAGCGTGGGTCAATTTTTCTTTAAGCGTTTAGAATGCTTTTTCTTGATCTTCGCCCCAAATAAACTTTTCATCCTTTACGAGTTAATTTGGTTAACGACACGACAATCTTGGAGAAATCTTGTATGAATCTCCTATAATATCCCGCGAGCCCCAAAAAGCTTCTGATTTCCGACGTATTCTTCGGTGGATTCCATCTCGCCACTGCTTCTATTTTTTACGAGTCTACCAACACCCCGCTCACACTAATAATGTGCCTGAGAAATAGCACTTCTCGTAACCAGAAAGCACATTTCGAGAATTTTGCGTATAATTTCTCTCTTCTTAGCGTTTCCAACACTTCTCGTAAATGACTTGCGTGCTCGGTTTCATTCTTCGAATATACTAGGATGTCGTCGATGAACACTATCACTGACTTATCCAACATCAGTTTGCAAACCCGGTTCATGAGGTCCATGAAAGCCGCGGGTGCATTGGTTAATCCGCAAGACATCACAAGGAATTCGTGATGTCCGTACCGTGTACGAAAGGCCGTCTTCAGTACATCTTCCTCCTTGACTTCAACTGATGATAACCCGACCTAACGTCAATCTTTGAGAACCAACTCGCGCCTTGTAGTTGGTCAAATAAATCATCAGTTATTGGGAGCGGGTATCGATTTTTCACCGTGAGTTTATTTAACTCCCGGTAATCGATACACATGCGCATGCTCCCATCTTTCTTTTCACGAATAGCACCGGTGCACCCCACAGAGACACACTCGGTCTAATAAACCCCTTGTCGAGCAGGTCTTGAATCTGAGACATTAGTTCTTGTAGTTCTGATGGGGCGAGCCTATACGGTGCTTTGGCTACGGGTTTCGCACCCGGAATAAATTTGATTCTGAATTCTACCTCCCGTTCAGGCGGTACTCCCGGCAAGTCTTCCGGAAACACATCTGTATACTCTCGTACCACCGGTACGTCTTCAATCTTCGGCAATCCTTCCTTGGGTTCATTTGCATAAATCATGAATGCTCTACATCCGCGCCTCATAAGTTTGTTGGCCTTTAACATTGAGCATATAACGGGATTACCCCCTTTCTCGCCATAGATGGTAACGTGTTTTCCACTTGGAGACGTTAATTTTATCTCCTTGCGGAAACACACGACCTTCGCGTGATGTCGGGATAACCAATCCATCCCGACCACTACTTGTAATTCTCCCATCGACATCGGGATCAGGTCTATTGAGTATTCTTCACCGTCGATACTCATCTTACAATCTTGACACACTTCACACACGATAAAACTTTTGTTGTCACCTATTTCTACTTCTAAAGGAATAGGTAATTTTGTCAATTCGAATGAAGGATGTCGAATAAATCCATGTGAAATAAAGGATTTATTTGCACCCGTATCAAATAATACATGTGCAGGAATTGAATTTATGGCGAATATACATGAGACCACATCGGATTCCATCTTCGCCTCGGCTGCGGTTAACTGGAAGGATCTGGCCTTTTCTTTTGGAGTTTCTATTTGTGAATCCTTGCCATCCTTCTTCCCGACTAACTCTAGGCATTCAGATTTCTTATGGCCCGGCTAGTAGCATTTATAACAAACCGACACTTTCCCTGGGCATAATGCAGCCATGTGCCCTGTCTTCCCACATATAGGACGCGGCTTATCTTTGAACCGGCACTCGCCCTTGTGCCCTTTCCCGCATACCTTACAACTCGGCGACCCGCCTTTGCCTTCCTGTTTCTTTGACGACTCCGTGGTTCGTGCTTTCTTTGTAGGGCTTGGATTAACAGTCTGCGCCCTTCGTTCACCTCTCTCGATTTGCTTTTTCAGTTCAATTTCTCTTTCCCGAGCCGTATTTATGATCTCGGTAAGAGTTTCATATTTTGAAGGAGTCATGAACTCCCGATACTCTGCACTTAGCATATTATAGTAATAGTATACTTTCTGTTCTTCAGACGTCACCAATTCGTCACAGAATATCAGTTTGTCAAGAAAGATCCCTGTGATCTTATCAATTGATTCACCTTTTTGCCTTAGCAAATAAATTCCTACTTGATTCGGTTAATAACTGCCTTGGGACTGTGGTGTTTAAGGAATGGTACCTTAAACTCGTCCCATGTCATCGCCATTGCCGCTTCGCTTCCAATTTACTTTTTCTTGTTATCCCACCAATCTTTTGCTTGACCTCTCAGCTGACCCGTACCATAAGCTACAAAGTCGTTTGCGTCGCAGTGGGTTCTCTCAAACACCCCCTCAATATCGCTTAGCCATCGTTGGCATATTATCGGATCCACCTCCCCATTATAAAGTGGTGGTTTACATGCCATAAATTCCTTGTATGAGCAGCCCTTGCGCTCTCCAGATTTTTCCTTTGCCGTGTTGGTACTATCTTCCAACTTCTTGATCCGTTCTTCGACTACCGAAAGTACCGTATTTTGGATTTTATTAATAAAACCGAATAGGCTGTTCTCGATTGCCTTTCCTACCTCCTCGGCAATCACCTCTTTCATTTGTATCAGTGCATTTATGTCTATCGCCTCCGTCAATTCAGATCGTAGCAGAAACTGAAGAAATCTAGACTTTATATTGTAATAAGTAGGGAAAAGGCAAGGTGGCAATGTTGTAATTAATGAGTTTTCTCATTAAATCCTTAGCGTATAAATAGGCTTATGCCTTAGTTTTACGACTTTTGCCATTTTGCATCTTGGAGATCTAGAGCTAGAGAGAGAAAGTGACATCGTGATTCAGGTGCTTGTACATTTTCAGATTAATCAATAGAATCACAGATTATATTACATCGTGTGTGTTCGGTCACGTTCGTGTACGGATTCCGCACGTTACACGAGTCAGTTCGCAATCGAAACGGAGTCGAAAACCGATCCTACAAGTGGTATCAGAGCAGGAGCTCGATTGCACGGATCATACACACTAAATCGCACAAGAATTCATCAGATTCAGATCAAAAATCGCATCAGATTTGTTCAATTTCTTCATCTTTTCATCTATTTCAAGTTTCTAACTGAAAAATTCAAAATTAAATGGGTTTTTACGAATAAAAATTGCTAAAATTTTGATATGTTGTGCGAAAATATCAGATCTAAAAGCCTATAAATTTTTAGAACTTAAATCCTAACGGTTTGTAAGATATCGAAGATTTTCTGTTCGAAAACATTGAAAGTTTTTGTTGTTCTTGATAAGTGTTCAACTCTCGTATCACCACTCGATCGAGTGGACTAGTTTGCTTTGTTTGGTCAACTATCGATTGGTGATTCGATCGAACGGCCACTCGATCCAAAGTACCAAAGTTCATTTGTTTTATATATCAATTAGTGTCACTCGATCGAGTCGCCACTCGATCGAGTAGCCACTCGATCCAAAACTGCACTCAATTCATTTCTCTGTGTAAAAGTCAACTGTTTAGTCAATCTTTCAGGTCCATTTATTACATCACGTGAACATATGTGTTAAGTGTCAGCCCACTATACTGTTCGGTCCAATTATAATAGAAAGAAATAGTGTGTCAGCCCACTAAATCAAACGGTCCAATAATACTTGAATGTTGATTGTTAAAAACAGATGATAGTCCATGTGAGTCATTAATTGCAATCGGTGTGCATGTGAAATTTATTACTGTTGTCATCGAAAATCATGAGTCTGTGCATGTGAATAAGTTTAGCGGTCCAATAGAATTAGAATTACATTATAGATTACATGTGAGTATTTTGTTACAAAGTATCGAGTGGCATAATCATCGGACGGCTACTCGATCAGATCACCATCCGATCTTTTTCACACTATCACATTTTAACGTGTTGTGCAAATCGTCAAACAGCAATCCGTATGGATTGCCCTCCGATCCTAATTACCTTATTTGATTGTGTCTCAGGTTCAAGTGTCGGATCATCACTCGATCGGATCACCACCCGATACAAAGCATATTGTCAAGTGTCGGATCGTCCCTCGATCGGATCACCGTCCGATCCTCAACATATATTGCTCAAGTATCGGATACCCACTCGATCGGATCCCCACCCAATCATCAACACAAGAGGTTCAAGTATCGAATACCGACTCGATCGGATCACCACCCAATCTAGAGCATATTGTCAGGCATCGAATCGTCACTCGATCGGATCACCATCTGATCCGCTGCTATCCGATCTTTGTTACTATTGACTTTAGTTGACCTCACTCGATCGGATATCCATCCGATCCAGTTGTTTGATATTAAATAAAATCTGATTGTGTTTGTTCGTGATTCAGGTGATTCAAAAGTGTAAACGAGAAACGTCATGGCTGAAGAATTTTACAACACATTCTACAAAGCTTTCACATCAGAATCTTCAGAAACTCAAACTGTTACACCTAAAACCATAACAAAAGCAATTAATGATAAAATTAAACATGATAACTTCTATGGAACTTATTCAAAACCACAAAAACTCGAAAGTATTGAGGACTACACATGGTGGAAAGAACGTTTTATCAACTGGGCCAAACCTTACGCACATGAAAGTTGGTTTTGCATGGATTTTGGATATGATAGACCTGTCAATGACAAAGGAGAAGAAATCCCACTCAAAAGCTTATCCGTTGAAGACAAAAAGAACTTCTCATATGAACAAAGAATGATTGCTCTAATCCAACAGTCGATTAGAAATGATATTTTTGCATTACTTGATCATGACGGTTCATCCAAATCAGTTTGGGAAGCTTTAAGGGTTAAAGCTGAGGGTGGTAAACAGATCAAAAAGAATAAAATTGCTTTATTAAAAAAGGAATTTGATTTGTTTGACGGCTTAAAAGGAGAGTCAGTGAGACAAATGATTGAGAGATATTGTCATTTAAAAATTGAACTTGATAGGTTTGAGATAGTAAAAACTCGAGAGGAAATCATAGACAAAATCTTTGAAGCGTTACCACGAGCTGATCAGTGGCAAACGTTTGTTTTTATTTTGAAAAATGATCTTTTGTATGAAACAATTACTCTCGATGGGTTGATTGAAAAGATTGAAACTCATGAATTTGAATTGCAGAAACAAGACAAGATGAGTAGCTCTTCGCATCAACAGAATGTTGGACTTTACTACAAGGTCAGTGTACCTCAGGTGACTGTAAATGAATCACCAAAGACGGCATTCAGTGTTGAAAAGTCAAAGGAACCTCAGAAAAGCTCATCAAGTTATAATCCGGGATAACATTAATCTTCTGCAAAAGTAAATCCTGAAGAATCAGAAGAAATTCTTTGCAACATCGCTCTGAAGTTGAAAAATTCTCCTGCAATGAGCATCAACTCTGCTAAACAGCAAATGAGTTTTCTTGCATCTGTCATGGAGTCATATGAAGGTCTTGTAGCTGGTAAAATTGGAAATTCTGAGTTAACAAAGAAGACTACGACCAGATCGATCCAGAGGAAATGGAACTCATCGATATTCGTTGGTGTTTGGCAAGTTGCATCCGCAGAGCTCAAAGGTACATGGAGATTATTGGCAAACAGTCAATCGGTGGTCTATCAACGAAGCCAGGATTTGATAAATCCAAAGTAACCTGCTTCAAGTGCAAGCAAAAAGGTCATTTCAAAAGAGAATGCACCAATTCTGCAGTTGATGGAAATGAAAATCCGTTCAAAGATGATTATTATCAGAAAGCAATATACCACTGCAGTAAAGAAGAGCTGCCAAATCTGAAACAGATTGAAAACAATACGAAAGAGAAGTCAAGAGCATGTGTAGTTATTCAAGATGACGAAGGGTTTGACTGGAGTGAATTCCTTCCAGAAGATGATCTTGTTGATGACCGTCTCACAACTCATAGCAGAACTATATCAAAGAGCAAACATCGTGTTTTTGTTGCCGAGATAAAGGAAAGAAGTCAAGAAGAAATTCTGAAAGAGGAAACATACAGAGAAAGGTGTATTGCAGGATATCGGATTCAAGATATGGAGAAAGAGTATGAAGCAAGAAGCAAAAAAAAAAATGGGACAATAATCGAGAAAGTTATGTCAACAGGGAAGGTGAACCAGTTATTCATCCAAAAGAAGTGGTTTTTGATGATGTTCTTGCAGTAATCCCTCTATCCGGCGAGTACTACTCAAATGTTGAAAAAGACAAACATTATAAGAAAAAGCTGGATAAAATCATCAGAGATGCCATGACAGAAAGTCTAAAGAAGAGGGATGAAGAAAGAATGAAGAAAAATGTTGATGAGTTGGTGAATGATTTGAAGAAGATAGCTGAGGAAGAGAAAGAAAAGAGACACGAAGCAATTGGTGAAAAAGCTGTTACTGAAAAACAGCAGAATGAAGAAGAAGAAGAAGAAGAAGAAGAAGAAGAAGAAGTGAAGATAGAGAGATTGGATGCTGATGTTGGTGGTGATGCTGGTACAGGTGAAGAAGAACAGAAGAAAGATGCTGATCAGACAGAGACAACAGAAAAAGTCGAAGTACCAATCACTAAGGTAAAATCTGATTCTGAAGTCTTAACAAATATGATGAACAGTGCAAGAAATGCATGGAAACATGCAGTGCTTGTACTGAAAAAGACGAAAAGTTCAGAACAAGAGATCTAGAATTTACTAAAATCGAAAATGTTTTCAAAGAAAAATGCAGAGAAATGCTAGAAAATGAAAAAGTTTTAAAAGAAAATGATGAAAAACTTTCTCAAAAATGTAAAAATTTAGAAAAAGAAAATGAAAATTTAAAAGAAAAGGTTTCGAAAATGACAGAAGAGTGTTTACAAAAAGAAAGTGCATTTTAAGAAATGAAAAAGGAATATGATTCAATAAAACTTGCATATCATATTACAAAACAATCATATGAAGACGTTAAAAGTCAAATGAAACTTGTTCAATCCAGATTTAAATATTGTTCTGAAACAACTGATACGCTTAAGCTACAGTATGAAATAAAGCAACAAGTTGTAAACTCTTATATTAAGGATGTTGCTAAGCTAAAGCGTCAAATAGCTGATTTAGAACAAGATAACAACAAGTTACACATTTATCACGCTTCATCATATGTTCTTGAACGTATTTTCAATCTAAAAACGGATGGTAAAGATTCTGAGCAAAAAAAGAAAGGTATTGGCTCGGAATATCATCAAGTTCCTCCACCGGAAAAGTTTGAATTTTATGATGATGAGAAAGTCGAAAAAGCTTTCAACATGGTTGATCAATTACCAGACAATATTGACGTAACCTATTCCAAATATGATGATTCTAGTGATTCAGAGGTGGTAGGTAAGGTCGTTGAAAGTGTCTTGAAAGAAGACGAGTCAGTTAAAACAGGTAAATCTGAATCACAATATGAAAATGAAGGTAGTTTTCATGAAGGTTATCTGAAAAATTCATAATCTGAGAGAAATGCGAATGATGATTCAAAGGGATTGGTGTATACCATGATTGGATCGGACAAATTATTCTCAGATCTTGAAGTCCCGATTCAGAATGTGATTTCAGAAAAGATTGACAAAGTTTTCAAGATGATTGAAATTGAAAAATCCGAAATTCCAAAGTTTGTTGGAAAGAGTCACAAAACTTTTTATAACAAACCTGGTTACAAAAAGAAAAACATGAAGGCTGGTTTGGGTTATAAAAAGAAACAGAATCGGAAAAGAAAAGAAATGAAATGCCAAATTATCAGACAAAGATGAACTTTGTTCACTGAACAAGTTCAGAAGAAGAGAAAGAACTCCAATTTAGACGACAGTCTAATGAAGAGTTCTATGCTCAAAAAAAAACACAACAACAGGTAAAAGATGTTTCAAAGATAACATGTTTCAAATGTGATCAAACTAGACATCTTGCTCGCAAGTGTCCAAATCTGAAACCTGTTGATGTTGAGAAGAAAAAGAAGTCTGATGTTGTGAATCAGAAGTCAACCAAGTTTGATTCAAAGCAAACTTGGAAGTCAAAAATGTCAAAGGCTCACTCACAACAAACATGGAAATCAGAGACACCCAGACTTAGAACAACACAAAGTTGGAAAACAACTGTTGATGCAACAAAACCAAACCAGTTTTGGAAACCAAAAGTAGTTGTTCAAAATGAAAATGTTCAAAATGGATCACGTTTTTAAAAGAGAAGTACTTCAAAAGGACAAGGTTGGGTGGTTAAGACACAACCTGTTTCTGAACAGAAAACTGATGAAGTAAAAGATGAAAAGTTATTTGTTCAAAACGATGATAACTTTCCGAAGTTGAATGAATCATATTGTGTCGAAATGCCTAAGTTCAAACAGACCTGGGTTAACTTATTCCAGTAATTGAGTAATTTGAATGTGAAGGTGCTCAAGAATTCTGAATGTCAACAAAAAGAGTGTCGGAGCAGCCTGGCATGAGAGGAAGAGGCTGCTGGCCCCTGCGACTGTTAAACAGGGAGTTTGTTTGTTTTTGTACATAAATAAACAATATTTCAAAAACCCTAAAAATCGAAAAATTTAAAATCCAAAAATATGTTTCTATTTTGTCAAAAATTGAAAAATCCAAAAATTTGTTTGTTTTTTATATTTTGTCAAAAATCAAAATTTTCAAAAATATGTTAAGTGAATATGCCGAAACCCTCATGGCGGAACAAACATGATTAATTTCACAAGATTAAAAAACGGTTTTCAAACTGTAAAATATCAATGTGTTGTAAATCATGGGGGTATATTTTCTGCAAAATAGAGCATGTGAAGCAGAAAATGGATGGCGAGACAAAGCTATCAGTATCAGGTTGTCAAATTTTATTTAAATGGTTTTGAATTTTAGGGGGAGTAAGAATTGTTATTAAAAAATCCAAAAACATTAGAAAATTTGAAAAATCCAAAAACATGATAAAATTCAAAAATGAGTTTTTGTGTAAAAATAGGAAATGATAGTACATCAGTAGACAGTCACAGTACGCTAAAGAATTGGAAAGTGAAGGGGTAAGGTCACAAAAACCTCATAATAAGTACTTGGGACCATACCATAACCTCGTCTTTCAGCCTCTTTTGACCTTGCGCGGCCGCGCTCTGGTCCTACAAAGGAGGCTTAAGAAATAGATAGCAGACAACACTTGCGCGCCAAAAGGAAATCATAAATCCTTGCGCTTTCCTCCATAAACAAAGGATGAAAATCCTAAGTTAAACTCTTTCGCCTAATAACATCCAGACTTGGATATTATTTACCCAACTGGTGCCACAAAATAAAGAGTCACACAGGATTATGGCAATAACTTCCTAGAAGGACCCAATCGTGCACCACTAAACGGTTACAACCGTCTGGACACGTGTCATCACCTCAGGCATCCCTGATATCACGATGATGGCATGAAATTGGATAGAAACCTCCACTTGATCACTTTCCACGTGGCAAACCCCCAGCCATAGATCTAAATAGCGATCCGTGTGCACTCACGTCGGATCAAGAAGCTTAACGGAAGGAAATGTAACCGCTTACGGGGTTAGCATCTTCCGTCAACATTTCACCAACAAGTTTTCCCGCCCAGAACTCTCGGCTATAAATATGAGAACAATTCAGGTATGAAATTCAAGTTACACACACTTCGTCAATACTTCTTCTTCTTCATAAACACATACTTATTCTCACGCCGGAGTCGGGTCAAGGAGAGAACCCCTCTTCTCCCCTTGACGAGGCTAACGGTGCTTTGTTTTGCAGAGTTTACCGGAGAAGAAGGTCAGTAGCATCGAATCAAACGAGAGAGAACAACCCCCTTTTATGCAGATCCAAACCCCCTAGATAATTTGATTCCGGTCAATTACCTAGTGTTTCTTCATTGGCGCCCACCGATTTCTCTGTCTCATCCAATTTTCTCTCGTTTTTTGATCTACCCTGTTGATTCCATTTGCATATGGAAGAAACGTCGTCTCATCGGAAAACCGGCCCTCGGTCGAATGTCGGAAACAACTTTCAGGTTGAAGGAATTCCAGAGGATGCCTCGGATGACAACGAGGTGCAATCCAATCGAGTAAATAAACCTATCACTCAGGAGATACAGCCAGAAATCCCTGTTCATTTAATTCTGCCTCCAGGCGAAACTCCAATCTCCTGGTACGTCAGGTCTCAAGGGGCACTAAATACAGTATACACACAGCTGTGTGCACAGACTGCTACCCAAACTCAGTCGCGAAGGCCAGGATCTCGTGCTCATGCTTCTCAACGTGAGGGTCCATCTCACATCGAAGACACAGAGGTATACTCCAGATCTCCGTCGAGATATGAGTATACCCAATCTTGGAGTCGTCGACGAGAGCATCGAGATGAGTCACATTCCCACCGGAGAGCATCAGTTCACACTAGGTTGGGTTCTCAACGAAATACCTACTCCAGTGAAGATGATCCAACCTATCGCATAGGTTACAACGTCAGTGTGTTTAGTCGTTTGAATTATAACAAGTGTAAACCCCGTGCGGTTTACAACCCTGAGGCTGAAAACAACTATGATTTGATTTACCGCCCTGCGGAAGCAGCGGAAAACTCAAAGTTCATCATGGAAATAGCTTTGGCTCCGCTTGAGAAAGCTAAGCTACCGTCCAACGTGGGTAAATTTAATGGGCTGACAGACCTTGATGACCATTTGAGGGTTTTTACAAGCGTAGGGCTAGTAGGTGGCTGGACTCTACCATTATGGTGCCATCTTTTCGTACAGACCCTTACCGGCGCTGCAAGAATTTGGTTTGATAATTTACCCATCGGGAACATCACATCATGGAAAGATCTGCGCAAGAAATTTCTGACTCATTTCAGTCAACAACGACACTCTATCTGAGACACATCAGATGTAATGAACATTTGGCGTCATGATGACGAAAGCTTAGAGGACTTTATCACCCGATATAACAAGGAAGTACTGGAGATCGGGGGAGTCCACGAGCAACTGATTCGCGCACAGTTCAAATATGCGGCCAGATGCGATGATATGATCAAGGTCCTATCTGGGACAGAAGTCCTCCCAAAGAGCTGGGAGAAAGTGATGGCAGGAGCTAAGGTTTACGCACAAACGGAGAAGAACCTTACAACTAATAGGCCGCCACCACCACATAACCTACCCTCCGACTTAGGCTTAAGTGGCGGGAGGAAATTCAAAAAGGGATGGCGCGATTTTGGCTCGGCAAACCATTCATCTGAAGATGCTCGGGCAACGATCAATAAACTTGCCGCGCAGAGGGAAATCAAACAAGAGAACAGGGAGAGGCAATGGACTCCCTTAACTAAAACCCCCGCGGAAGTTTTGAGCACTGAAGATTACCAGTTCAAACCACCAATCCCCATGAAAAACAAGCGTGGACAAGACCCAGCCCAGGATTGCGAATATCACAAGGACAGTGGTCATACCACTAACAATTGCATTTCCTTGCGCACCGAGATTGAGAAAGCCCTTAAAAGCGGCGAGCTCACACATCTTCTACAAAACATGCGCAAGGAAATAAAGCAGATAACTCGAGGCGAGGAAGGCTCGAGCAAAAGGGCGAAAAACTAAGAAGAAACTCTATGGTCTCCGCGCAGAAAGAGACGATTTATTAAGACAAAGTGGGAGAATAGAGTAAGTTAAGTCTCATATATTTATTAGAAAACTTTGTAATGGCCCCTGTGCCCTATCTCGAAATAAACAGCAAAGTTTCTATTATTCTTGTGTTTTTCTTACAAAGTGCATGCAATTTCTTTTAAGTAAGCGCAAAAACATTATGGTAAATATGAAATAAAGCCTCATGAACGGCCAGTGATTACGTCACAAATGACCATACGTTCACACATGAGCTTTATACCAACTTCATTCGCCTTACTCAATCAAAGTAATTATACTCATGCAAAATATTGTAAATTAAAAAACATGATATACTATTCTCGGCGTACAAATACATCTTAATAACTATCAAACACGGCAGTGTTTTAGTTACTTACGCATCAGCACATTCACAAAGGGATACACATCCCGAGCATTACAGAAAAATTGTTCAATACAATTTCACAAAAAACCTAAGCTAAATCTCCACCTTCATCCGGAAAGATTTCCTTTAGCTGTCCTACGTGATCATCAGATTGCAGCGCAACATTTATAAGATCCATAACGGGAAGCTACAAGTTGTTGAATTCTGTCTTCAAAGCTGTAAGCTCAGCACCAGTGTTAACGCCATAAGTCGCGGACTTGCTGATATCCCAATCAACCTTCAAAGCGCTATTCACATGATGAGAACACTCAGCGTATCCCTGGGCATACCCGTCCTTTCGCGCAGCAACAACTAAACGCGCAACGGTTTTATCCAACTCCTCAGAATTCAACACTGATTCAGCAACCTATAAAAAAAGAGGATAAATGACAAGAAGGCACAAAAACATTCCCGCAACAAACAATAGGAAGCAACTTACACAGGAAATTCCATGATCTTTCAGCCACGCCATATCACTCTTTAAAGGTTCAAGCTCGCTTTCCGCGGTGGCCCGCGCCGTTTCTGAATTTTCCAATTTTTCCTCGGTTTCAGTCAAACGGCGAGAGGTTTCAGCCTTTTCGGAACGCGCAAATTCCAGATCCTTTTTAAGTTGTTCCTGGTCAGAAAGCAAAGCAGTAAGTTCCTCTAACTCTCTATCTCAAAGAGCAAGAGTGGCGCAAGCGTGTACCTCTCGTTGCTCACTGCGCTCCCTATGAGAATGCGCTTCTTCTAGCGCAACTTCTGCATCGGCCTTCTCCTTTTTCAACTTTTCTACCTCTGCATCCTGTTTCTTCAGTTTTTCAATCTTAGCCTTGAGATTATTGATGACATTGTGAAGATTTACCTTCTCAGCATTATCTTTTTCGCAAATTCTCTTCCAGTTTTTGCGTTCTTCGGAAAGGATGGCAGCTTCGGCTTCCGTTTTCCTCTTCCAACCTGTAACAGACCACTCCTCAGTTTTACGATCAGCCTCAAACTTGGCTTGATCAGCTTCCAATTTAGTTTTCAACTGGGCAATCCGGTTTTCATCTACAGCAAATTTCTTCTTCGACACCTGAAAAGCATCCCACTCCTTGTGCATGTTGTGCCATTCGCGCACTATACGATGAGTGGTCGATGCATGAGAAGCAGCTTCCTCAAGGTAAGCATGATAAGTTTGCTCGTGAGACCGGCTTTCTTGAAACTTGATCTCCCATGCAACCAATCTCGGCACACGCGCCAATCCGAGAAAGTATCACCTTTCTTCAAATTCCAAACAGGGGCATGAAGCTCGGAAGCATCTTTCTCCAAATAAGTTCTGTAATAGTAATCCCCCAGGGTTTCCTCTGGGCGGATTGGAGAATTTTTGCCTGCATCGGAAAATGAACCCTGATCTTCAGCAGAAACTTTCTCGACATTCTCAGGCATAGAACCGGAAACCTTGGAAGGAGAAGCTATAACAGGAATTTCTTCCGCAATTTTCTCCTTATCACAGGCAGCAGGTTCAGGAGTTGAAGGTTTACCGGCATCATCCATCACCACTGGGCTCACAAGCTTTTCAACTTTCGCAGCAACTTCAACAGGCTTGTCAGCCTCAACAGTCTTCCCCATGCCACCATCAGGAACCTCCGTGGTCTTTAACCGATCAGCAACGGAAGCACGCGGAGGGGAAGGTGGGAGTTCTTCATTAACCACAGGTTGCGGTTCTGTGGGAACAGGAGAAACAGGCACTTCTGAAAAAAAAACAACAAAGTCTGTAAATGTCTAATGCACATGAGGAAAAACAAGCAAAGGTAACACTTACCAGGAACAGACTCAGAAATAAAAGCATCCAGATTGCCTTTCCGGGTAATTTTCTTCCTCTGGATCTTCTTTGAGGGCTGACCCTCAGCCTCAGCATCAGTCTATTTCCTTTTACCCGCCTTCTTGGGCACCAAGTGTTCAGGACTGGACTCCAAGTCAATGGGATCATCTGGGTTGGATGGAGGGATATCGGCAGTATCTCTCAGTTCAGGTTTCGGCCTCCTAACAGTAACTGCAGGCGCAAGACCCTCCAAAGAGTCAGAAACCACCACATAATCACACCAGGAGTTAGAGGAACGGCACATACCTTTCTTCTCTCCACCAACATTTTTGACTTTGGAAGAATGAATGTTCTCCGCATCACTCTTTTTAAGCGCAACATTACCGGTTGTCGCGCGTTTCTTCTTCTCAGGGCCTATGCCCAAATTTGACAATTCACCTATGGAAGCGCAGAATAAAGTTTGTTCAAGCGCATAACAGAAAACAAATAACAAACAAAATGCGCAAACTTACCAACACCAGCAGCAGGTTGGGCAGATAAATCAGCCTCTTGAGGAAGTACAAAATTCCTCACAATTCGATGGTACCAAAGCTCTTCATCAGGCTTCTTCTTAATGGTACCCATTTTTCCACCTTCTCTCTTGTATGCTACAACATACAATGAAACAACTGCAGAAGAAGAAAAGCATGTCAAAAAAAAAAGAAAGTGGGAGAAAGGCAAAAAGGGGAATAACCCAATCTTACCATGACCTTCCTCCGTATACACCGATTTGTCTTCCTGGTCCATTTTCCAATTCAAACTCATACTAGCACCAAGAAGGGCTTTCTCCGGTAAGGCAATATTAGGAACTTCCTTCAGATCTTGATACCAATTCTCGTTAACAGGGGTCCGAATCATTTCAACAGGGACGTCTTCTTTTCCCCTTAGAACCATCCTCATCGGAATTACCCCTGCCTTGATGAAGAAGAATTTGTGTTTCCAGTCATGGAAAGATTTCGGAGGATGCTGCAAAATCTTCTTTGCAGACGATCTTTGGACAAACGAGTAAAACCCTTGGGTACAGTGCATTTGGTGAAAAACCCTAAATCGAAAGACTGTCGGCTCAATATGCATCGTCCGACACACAAACTCAAAATGTCGAACCCTAACCATGCCAATAGGGTGCAGTTGGGAGATATGAAACTTATAATACTCAAGAATCTCAAGGAAAAATTTTGTTACAGGCAAGTGAAAGTTGCCTTCACATAAAAATCCCAAAAAAGAGTGATATACCCAGTCGGAGCATCTGCTGTCGTCTGACCCTCCTCCGGGTACAAGGCACCCCAGTTCTCCGGGAATCTAAGGTTTCGAATCAAACCATCGAAAGTTGCTCTGGGCCACTTTAACGGTGGAAGTTCAGTAGACATTTCTTCGGATAAGTCTTCTTGGTGTTCTCCGGTTGACATAAGAGGAAGAAATGACAAATTTCTCGGGTAATGAAGAAAGGAAGGGGAAAAGTTTCAACAAAGCAATGATTAACAGAAAGGGGCAACTCAAATAAACTTATATACTCACCGCAATAAATAGCATCGGTAACTGCCATAGTACCTTTTCCGGATATCACAGTTACCCAAGCGACAGGAGCAAGTGAGAATCAACACAAACGCGAGTTCACGCGCGCGTGCAAAGCACGGACAATAAGCGACAACTGACAGTGACAGCCTGTCACTCAGTCCTTACTGTACCAGCCCCATTTAAAGTCAAATATTTGCAAAATATTTATAATAAGCAAAGTAAATCTTCTCATAGAAGATTCCCCACTTTCGCGCCAAAAAGCATTTCCCTCTCATAAGTCAAGTGCTCCACTTACTTGCATAAGAGCAACACTAGACTGGGGGGACTTGAAGGGGTAAGGTCCCAAAAACCTCATAATAAGTACTTGGGACCACACCATAACCTCGTCTTTCAGCCTCTTTTTGACCTTGCGCGGCCGTGCACTGGTCCTACAAAGGAGGCTTAAGAAATAGATAGCAGACAACACTTGCGCACAAAAAGGAAATCATAAATCCTTGTGCTTTCCTCCATAAACAAAGGATGAAAATCCTAAGTTAAACTCTTTCGCCTAATAACATCCAGACTTAGATATTATTTACCCAACTGGTGCCACACGATAAAGAGTCACACAGGATTATGCCAATAACTTCCTAGAAGGACCCAATCGTGCACCACTAAACGGTTACAACCGTCTGGACACGTGTCATCACCTCAGGCATCCCTGAGATCACGATGATGGCATGAAATTGGAGAGAAACCTCCACTTGATCATTTTCCACGTGGCAAACCCCCAGCCATAGATCTAAATAGCGATCCGTGTGCACTCACGTCGGATCAAGAAGCTTAACGGAAGGAAATGTAACCGCTTACAGGGTTAGCATCTTCCGTCAACATTTCACCAACAAGTTTTCCCGCCTAGAAATCTCGGCTATAAATATGAGAACAATTCAGGTATGAAATTCAAGTTACACACACTTCGTCAATACTTCTTCTTCTTCATAAACACATACTTATTCTCACGCCGGAGTCGGGTCAAGGAGAGAACCCCTCTTCTCCCCTTGACGAGGCTAACGGTGCTTTGTTTTGTAGAGTTTACCGGAGAAGAAGGTCAGTAGCAACAAATCAAACGAGAGAGAACAACCCCCTTTTATGCAGATCCAAACCCCCTAGATAATTTGATTCCGGTCAATTACCTAGTGTTTCTTCAGAAAGTTAAAATGCGATAAACGGTCTTATTGATGATATGCCAGTAGGTTTTTACACGCTTAGTAGATTGTTTTCGAGATATAAACCTAAATATCAATACTTACTTATCTCGTGGGGAACATCTCTCGGATATATGGGTAACCCCCGAAATCTTGTTTGAGAGATTGCCTGATTCTTAGATACTAGGTCTTTATACTGTTTGATATCTGGGGTATTATACCTGGTCTTCTGATATTGAGGAAGCAATGGCCTAGACCTTGTATAATACTTTACGCGCTTTAAAAGCTTACCCTCTGCATACAAATTGAGTAAATATCGAAAGATATGAATCAATTGCAGTTGAAGAAAAGATTCCCTAAAGGGAACACACCTAAAGTCGAGCCTTCATCTCTTTGACTGAATGGAAGTTCATACCTGAGCTCTCAAGGTCTCTCACTAACCCGGATACAGATATCAGATTGGTATACACACCTGTAAGACTGAATCTAGGGAATCTTGATACGGGAGTATATTCTGAGGTGGGGCACGCGAATAGGTTTAAGTCCTTAAAACACTAATTTCGTATCTCGAATCAGTTGAACTTTGTGTAAAAATTTAAAGTGGATCAGTATACTGACAATCTAAGTGAATCGTTTAGAACTTAAAGTGTTTAAAAGCTCAACGGTGCTAGTGAATTGTTATAAACTGATATGATCCTCTGACGCGAACTCAAACAAAAATATTGTCTGTAAATATGTTTGTAAATATTTCTTTACTGCTTTATGTTTCAGAAAAATACAAAAAGATTTTGATTTCATTTTATTTTCGACAACCGATGTTTGAATGCTGAGTTTCAAAATCTAAGTATGCTGATCGTGTTTCTGAAAATAAAACAAGTTCATTAATTTGAAACTTAAAATTTTTTAAAATCAAAAACAGTTTGTGATATCTCCAAGGTCATTAATTTGGACTTGGATGATTAACTATGAGGGATTTGGATGCCTATATTGTTAAAATTTGTTGTAAAGAGCTAGTTTTCGATTTAAGATACTTAATACTGCCAAATCTATGAGGATTGTTGATAGGGGGAGAATCAAGTAATCATGGATATATTCATATTATTATATTTTAGAGCCAGGATCTTGATTAAAAGTTTTTAAGAGCCAGGTCACGATTCCTGGACAATCGGAAAATGCTTTCACTGTCGAAATATTTTAGCTTATGCTAAGAGAGCCAGGATTTTCAATCCTGGATATTCATAATGTTTTTACTTATAAATGGTTGAGGATTGCAGATGTTGTTCCAGATTACGATCCCGATAGCCGAGTCTAAGGGGGAGTCTGAAGACGAGCTCATCGCAAGGGGGAGCTTGTAACTGGAAAGTCAGGTGTCGATCCCAAAAGCATGGAAGCTTGACGAAAGGGGGAGCCTGAAGAAAGAGTCTACTGAAAGGGGGAGCTGATGCTAAAGACAGATTCACGGGGATTCTGTTCGAGAAAGAGGGAGTCTGTGGTGCTGAAGATGATAAAGCTTCAAGAAGTCTCAGAGAGAAAGAAAGACAAGACGCTACGAGATTGACTGCGGCAATATCCAAGGGGGAGTCTGTTAGTGCATTTATGTCTATCGCCTCCGTCAATTCAGATCGTAGCAGAAACTGAAGAAATCTAGACTTTATATTGTAATAAGTAGGGAAAAGGCAAGGTGACAATATTATAATTAATGAGTTTTCTCATTAAAGCCTTGGCGTATAAATATGAGGCTTATGCCTTAGTTTTAGGACTTTTTCCATTTTGCATCTTGGAGATCTAGAGCTAGAGAGAGAAAGTCTAGAGAGAGAAAGTGACATCGTGATTCAGGTGCTTGTACATTTTCAGATTAATCAATAGAATCACAGATTATATTACGTCGTGTGTATTTGGTCACGTTCGTGTACGGATTCCGCACGTTACACGAGTCAGTTCGCAATCGAAACGTAGTCGAAAACCGATCCTAAAATTTGCTCGGTGACTATCGGCACCGCATCATCATTACCTTTTTTCCGTCATACTTGAAACTGAAATGTTTATACCAATCGTTAAACATTTCATCTATAACATATATTTTATCTACTTCGGTTTTAGCCAAGTTCGTAACTTGCTTTAACCGTTCTTGCTTAGTGCACTTTCCGGGTTTGAGTGTGTTAACACACTCTTCCAGTGCACATTAATTCACATCCCTTTTTCCCACGTATGATTAGATCTACTAAAATAATTAATTTTTACCGGATGATTGATCAAGCTTGAACCGAACACACTTTGTTAACAACCTTGAGCTCTGATTACCAACTTGTAACACTCGTCTTATAATTCTATTACTTTATCATAAAATACGGACTTACGAAAAGGAAAATGCATAATTAACAAAAACTTAGTTAACAACTAAGATGTACTTCGTCAAAACGTTTAAACATAGTCAACTAGTTAGATTAAAAACATCCAACATTTAGTAATGTTTACAAAACAACATTGTTTAAACATAATTAGGTTAGTGTGGAAGCTTCAAAAACTTGTGTTCGGTTCTTGATTTCCTTGCTTGATCAACATCCGCAATGAAACGAGCCTTACCTAAGGTCAAACCACATCAAAGGTTAGTTTTGACAACATATTATCAAGTATATATAAGTTCTATTGTCAAACAACGAAAACAAACAAGAATTTCAGCGAATTGGGTCTGTCGCGCCCCGCGACAGATCGGGTCTCGGCTTTCGCGGCCCGCGACGATCGTCGCATGACACGACGGTGAATGTGGTATGGCGTCGCGTAACGCGAGGGCCTCATTTTGACAGTAGGTTCATTAAATGGAGCTGCATATCTGCCCAGCAATATAAATTTTCAATGTCAAACTTCAAACTACCATAAATTTCGATTTACATGTCCGTTTTAGCCGATTCTTTTTCCTATGTGTCCGTATTAAATTTACGGATTTAACCAAGTAAGTTTCAATTAACGAAACCCGGTTTACGAACATACGGTTCACAAACTCCTTGTTTCGATTATCCGACCCATTAACTATATGTACATATTATTCATCGCTCTATTACTTGGCATTCTAGACTAACTTACCCATTCTCCAGGCTTATAGTTCTTGGCGTAACCGTACCATTACATGGTTTTACGCCCGCGTTAAGATTTCATGCTTGTTTTCTAGGAATTCAAGCATGCCACTTGTGCAATTCTTGCAACTAGTTTCTACCATTTGACCCGATATCACGGATTCATAAACTTAGCTTAGTATAATCATTCATTGGTTTATTGCTATCTAGCAGTAGCACAATATGAGACTTCCGAGTCTCTACACCCAAGATAATTTTAAGGACATAGTTTGACCCGTTTGGTTGTCGAATGAAAATCCTCACTTAATGACAAGACAAACTATTTCTAACCGATATTTTGACCCGTTTGATTGTCGAGTGAGCTTCGCCACTTCTATGACACACCAAACGCGTACACTACACTATGACACCATTAACACACTAATTCCAAACATTTATGCATAATGTAACGGGACTAAAGTCAAGTACTTTCAAAGCACACCCTTCAATCGCGCGTCACCACCGGCTTGTCCACTTGACGCTCCGGTTTCCTTTCCTATAGAGTTCAACCACAACCCGTTTAGAACTCTTTTGCTTAACATATAACGCATAGTTCGCCATGATTCTACAAACATGCGTTTTAGCTCAAATATCTAGTTTTAAGTCTTCTTTTAGGCATTTTCACAAACACCTTAAGGGCATAATTTCTCACAATCTATCATCAAGTTCATAACTTTCTATTTAGCCAAGATTAACATCAATTAGGCTAATTTACATAAATTTTAATATCAACATTTCATAAATTACTTCATAAAACTAAGATTACACTAGAACAAGAATCATAATCCTAGTGTTTATCATGTTTCTACAAAACCCATTAATCACCTATAATGGTGATTATGAATCTCATAAGTATTAAGCAAAATTTTAACAAGAAATCGACTATCCCTAGACATCATATCACTCCAATTTCATCCATACAACACTCATGCAACATCAAATTCGAATTTCCTATGTTCATCCAGAAATTTAAATGGAATTTTTCTACAAAATTTACATACCTTATGATCCCTTCACTGAGGTGATCACTAATCTATGTTCGGATTTTGATTTGGGTCTGAATTTGGTCTTCAATTTTGATCAAATAGCATGAACTAGGGTTTTGGAGAAGTTTTGGTCGCCCCCTCTGTGTTTGATCGAACCCAGCACACACACAAGTGTGTGTTTTGTGTTTAAAATATGTTTTTATTATAATTAGTTTCAATTTAAACACCTTTGGTCCCTCTAATTTCCTTTAGTTCATATTTTAAGTGTTTAACCCACTTATATGTTACAACAAGACTTGTAACTAACTGGGTTATTTAGTCCTAGTTAGTTTGTTCTTGTTTATTTATTACTTTATAATTCTAATATAAAGCTTTATATTTTCGGGGTGTTACAATAACACAAATCAATTTTAATTTATACCAACATGTACATAAAAATAAACACGTGAACCTTGATTACAAATTTTTTATAAATATAAGGGGTATGAGTGTTAACGCTGAAATTAAGAGGTAAAGGAACACAAAACTACAAATAAAAAACAAAAAATATAAAAAAAAACATTCAAAAAACACTCAAAAAGATAACAGAGAAGGCAAATAAAAAAGTTGAAGCAATGTTTGGCACTGTACATCAAACTTCATAAATGTTAGTTATATAAATTAAACTAGGGTTAAGACCCGCCCACGTTGCGGCACGGGTAAATCGTAAATTAACATTGAATTAACGGATTAGTCCAAACGTTATATGATGCATTAACCATATGAAAACACACATTTCGACGTATCCAAATGAACTCAATGTAACCTGTATAGGCAATGTGATTATGATTAAACGTAAAGTAAAGTAAATCAAATTCATATCAAACAATCATAACGTATTATATGTGACCAACTCATACATAAAAAACGTAACGGGTATGAAGGAAAATATGCACATGTAATCGAAACGGATTAATTAGAGCATTCGAAAAAAAGGAGAAAAAAAGAAACCATAATTTGACTTCACTCGGTTCGAAACAAACTTTACGAAACATACATAAAATAAACACGAAAACATATTATATTTGACATGAATCATTTCCCAAAAAAATTTACGTCGAAACATAAAACAACTTGAATTTATATAAAAACGTAGAACAACTTGAATTTATACATAAAAATATGCACATAAAAATGGTTTCTTTAAACGAAAACGTATTTGACTTTACTCGTCTATAAAAAAAACTTTTACGTCGGGATTTAGAACAAATCATATTTATACATACTCGTACATAAAATATGCACGTAAAAAATAGTTTTTAAGTAAATGAAGTATAGGGGTAAAGCGAAACAAAATATTAGTAAAAAATTTAATAGGTTAAAAACGTTCGTAAAACCGTGCCAAGTAGCACCAATGCCACAAACACATCGACTCTCAACATCGTAAAAATAAAATAGATAAAATGCTAAAAATTACACTAAACAAAAGGCAGACTAAAATCGTTGAACCACGCACACTCGTTACATTGTGTTAATGCGAAGAAATTAACCAGAAACGTAAAACGTAGAAAATAATAACTTAAGTTAATTACATAGTTTAGTCCATATGGTTTGCACAAAATAACATATTTAGGTACTAGTAGTTTAAAATCACCTTCTGAGGTATTAACTTTTCATTTTGTAACGTTTGGAGATATTAACTTCTAGGGTATTAACATAGTTAGTCCATGTGGTTTGCACAAAAGAACATACTTAGGTACTAATAGAATGTGATTATAAACCTATAAATAACGTTAATACCTCCAAACGTTAAAAATCTAAAGTTAATACACTAGAATATGATTTTAAACTATTAGTACCTAAGTATGTTACTTTGGGCAAACCATAGGGACTAACTATGTAATTAACTCTAATAACTTAGTCGATCTAGGACCCGCCCGTTACGGCGAACTTTTCAAAAGGGAAAAAATGAACGCGTTGCGACGAGTCTGTCAAATATGAAAAAATAGAGTAAAAAACGTTGAACCTCACATGCACGCTACGACATGTTAACTCGCAAAATTTAGAACGAAATGTAAACGAAAAACTTGCAAAAGATAAAAAGTATTTGGGAACAAAGTTGTAAATAATAAAGTATTGTGTTAAATTACAAAAGATGAAAAACTTTGAGTTAAAAGTAAAAATTTCAAATAGGTTAAAATGTAAAAGATAAAACTTCTAGGTTGAAAGTGAAATATCAAATATATATATATATATATATATATATATATATATATATTGAAAAACTCCTCAAGCTTGGGGTACAATTCCTAATGTACAAAAAAAACTTGCTAATTTATATAATGAATAACAATAATAATAATGAGTGGAGTAATTTATTATTAAGAGCATATTGCATAATTTCGCTTATAATTTTTTTATTACTAAAAGAATAATGTTGTTTGTGTAATGTAATTGCGAGGTTTACTAATGATAATTATAATGATATTGATAACCAATGTTTTAAAAACCGGTTTTTTAAATCACAATGGGCTAGGCTTAGAAATGGTTCAACCGGTTGTACCGGGCAGTTCAACCGGGTTAACTAATTAACTCTATAAATCCATAAAATACAATTTCAACTCAAAAAATAATATAAAACTACATCACTCTATAATATATATATATATATATATATATATATATTCCAAAATTTAATCCATAATAAAAAAAATAACCCAAAGATCGATGTGGACTGTGTATGATATTTGATCGATATTGATTGTGGACGCTAGGTTTTACTAAAAAGATAAATCTCCATCTTTTTGGCCTCATAAAAGATTTCAGGTCCAAATTTTAACCTTGCCGAGTACCGGTATACCGGTTTAAACCGATATAATTCAATTCACCGACGGTACAACTTTGCCTTTTTTCTCAGTTTACCGGTATGATTCATGCCACGAAAGGTTTCGGCATCCATTTTTTAGTTCATATGGAATCGCCAAGGAAAAATAAGTTTAAAAATTTAGTTAGTCATAAAACATTTCATTAGTTGAGACTCTTGCCGACCAATATATCAAAGCTAGGATTATTAAATTTCAATTTTCCTATAAAAAAGTAGTATAACTGAATGAAGAAATAAAATAAAAGAAAGTATAATCATGTTGGTTAAAAAAATGATAGCTGATTGGAAGAAATAAAAGAAGAATAACAAAAAGTAAAATAAGTTGTTGGAAATAACTAATTAGTAAGTTTTCTTTTTAATAATATATCAAGTAAATATCATTTTTAATCACAACTTAAAACTTCTAAAACTTTAGTTTTTTACTTTACCAAGCGCGTAGACTTTGTATTGATTGAAAACTTCAATTCACAAGTACAAACACCATAGTTTTTTGGCAAATTGGATTTAAATAATCTCAACTCACTATTATTGGCCAATAATAATCCCAACTCATTTAATCACCAATAATAATCCGAACTATTCACTTTTGTTTGTAAAATACTCGCAGTTAAAAAAACACTAACTAGGTTAAAAAATTGCTGATGTGGCTTGCCACGTCACCTGCCACATCAGTTGCCACGTAATCGAAAAATGCCACGTCATCAAAAATGCCACGTAGACTGCCACATCAGCTGCCACGTCATCAAAAAATGCCACATCAACTGCCACGTCATATGACACTTCAGCTAAAAGGGCCACATCAGATGCCACATCAGCATTTTTTAACCTAGTTAGTGTTTTTTTAACTGGGAGTATTTTACAAACAAAAGTGAATTGTTCGGATTATTATTGGTGATTAAATGAGTTGGGATTATTATTGGCCAATAACAGTGAATTGGGATTATTTAAATCCAATTTGCCTAGTTTTTTGTACAATCTGATTAGAATTGAGATAGTGAATAGTGAATACGCATGTTCGACGCTCTAGATTGAGTGAAGTTCAGAAATAGACTTTATTAACTTGCTTTTGTTCAAAGAGTTTTCACTTTTCACTTATTTCCCTACAATGACTTCAATGTGGTTCACAGTTCCTATTCATTCCAGTTTTATAATAGTTTCCGGTTATTTCCCTGCAATTCCTATTCATTTCCTGGTTCACGATTCCTATTCATTCCAGAACTAATTGGTTGGTTATGTTTTGTATCATTTCATCTTTTTTTGGTGTAACAGAACTGGATATTTCAAGTTTCGTATTACAATAATGAATTTCTTTTGTGACATGCCGGATGCGTCCATTTAAATTATTTAAAAAAAATAGACTATAAATAAATTGTCAAAAAGAGGGCCACTAGTGTAATATTGAATTTTGTAGAGAAGAGAGAAAGTCAGAAAACGTTACTGTTCATCTGTAAATTTTAGAGTACACTGTTCACTCTTTATAATTTTTTAATATATTTTGAAAGTATATTTTAAAAGTGGTTGTAAGTGAAGGAGAGAGAAAAGATAATAAAAGTACAAAAAAATATTGTTTAATTGAAAGGAAAGAGAAAATTTAGTTGTTTTTAGTGAAATTATAGGGTAAAAAAAGACTGAAGAAACGTGAATACTCTAATAAGTTAGACTTGAGGCAAATGGAATTATGGAAATAGTGGCTCTTTAATGTTGGAACAACAAAGACGGAAGGAATGTGAATGCTCTAAGGCTATGAGGTGTGGATGGAGCCCCTATTAAACAAAATTAAAAAAAAAAATTGATTGGTTTAAAACTAGTGGGCCCCACCGGAATATGTGCATATGGGCGCTACCGGGTGTTACCATGATGGAGTCCCATCAATGGCGCCCCCCTCTTCACTTGGAGGGTGTGGTGATGGATGGTGACGTGGCGGGGATGGAGCTCCATGAAGCCCCCACACCTCATAACCTAATAAGTTAGAGTTAAGGCAAATGGAATTATTGAAATAGTGGCTCTTTAATGTTGGAACAACCAAAGTCAAAGTTGTATGGATGCTTTGTGAGA
This sequence comes from Helianthus tuberosus, assembly GCA_030545235.1. NCBI lineage: Eukaryota > Viridiplantae > Streptophyta > Magnoliopsida > Asterales > Asteraceae > Helianthus > Helianthus tuberosus. Next base: position 154,286,952 of record CM060412.1, read on the forward strand.
AAGATACGTACTAAAAGGAATGACTGATTCTTGATCGAATTTGAAGCTTCAAATCAGCTTCTAAATATCTTTCTAATCTTCTTGAGTGGTTAGAAGTGTAAATGATATAATTTCTATTGATTGTTGATGATCAGATACAACGAATATGACCAATATATACACAAAATAAATTACACTTAAGTACCCTAAAGAATATGATAAAATACAAGAGATTATAATAAATGAGACTTTTCATCTAACATCCCCCCGCAAGCGAGACGGTGGCGGACCAAGGCGAAGCAACTGTCTAAACGTGTTGAATTGCGAAGCCGGAAGACTTTTAGTGAATATGTCCGCCACTTGAAGCTTGGTTGGCACAAATTTAGTGACTAACTTCCCTGAAGAAACGAGTTCGCGTAAGAAGTGATAGTCTAGATCAATGTGTTTAGCACGTTTATGTGAGATTGGATTTTGCGTGAGAAACAAGGCACTTTGATTATCACATAGAATGGTGGGTCTATCTGGGGGTAAGGCATGAAGCTCTTGCAAAAGATGAGTTAACCAAACGATCTCAGCTGCCGTGTTAGCCATCGCTCGATATTCAGATTCACAGCTAGAGCGAGCTACCGTAGGTTGCTTTTTGGCACTCCAAGAGATAAGGTTGCCACCCAAGAATATCGAGTAACCATAGGTGGATCGACGAGTCTCTAAACAACGGGCCCAGTCAGCATCAGAGTATCCAAGGAGAGAAGTGTGCTTCGGTCGATGATAATGAAGACCAAATGCAATCGTTCCCTTTAGGTAGCGAAGAATTCGTTTGACTTCCTGATAATGAGTAGTAGTTGGAGCATGCAGAAACTGACTAACTTGGTTTACCGCATAAGATATGTCAGGCCTCGTGATCGTAAGATACTGGAGAGCACCTACAATTGACCTGTAGTGTGTGGCATCAGAAAACGGATCACCTGCAGAAACAAACGAAACATTTGTACTTAAAGGTGTTGGAGCCGGTTTGGCATCCAACATCTTTGCACGCGTTAGAATGTCCAAAGTATACTTAGATTGATTTAAGAAAAGTCCATCTTGTGTGTAGGTAACCTCCAGTCCAAGGAAATAGTTGAGTTCTCCAAGGTCTTTGATAGCAAATTCATTGTGTAGACGAGAGATAAAGGTCGTTAGGGTAGAAGGATTGTTACCAGTTAGGATAAGGTCATCCACATAGACCAGAAGGTACATGATACAGTGATGGTTTTTAAGAATAAACAAAGAGGGATCGGCACGACTGCATAAGAAGCCATAGTCTGTAAGGAACAAACTAAGACGGTGAAACCATGCCCTGGGAGCCTGTTTTAAGCCATAAAGAGCTTTGTTCAATTTGCACACATGTGTAGGAAATTTAGGATTGATAAAACCGGGAGGTTGTTCCATATAGACACTCTCAGATAGATGTCCATGCAAGAAGGCATTGTTGACATCTAGCTGATGCAAGGACCACTTGTTAATGACGGCTAAAGTGAGAACAGTGCGAACAGTAGCGGCTTTGACAACCGGACTAAAGGTTAACGAAAAGTCCAGACCGGGGACTTGACTAAAACCTTGGGCCACAAGTCTGGCTTTGTGACGTTCAATAGATCCGTCAGAGTGATATTTAGTTCGAAACAACCACTTAGAACCGACAATATTAGTATTCGGTGGGCGTGGTACCAATGTCCAAGTATTATTACGATGAAGAGCATCAAGTTCGGTTTGCATGGCATTTACCCATTTAACGTCCTTGGATGCCATTTTGTAGGATTGAGGATCTGTGGAAGCAAATAAAGCACGATGAAGAGGAATATTTTGAGTATGTGCCAAATCAGCACGATGACGTATTTTAAAAATACCGGACTTAGCACGAGTTGTCATAGGATGAGATGGTTGAGGGGGTGGAGGGGGGGGAGGAGGAGCATGTGTGGGTGAAGTGGGTGGGGTAATGTCTGGAGTGGTGGAAGCGGAGGTGGATGTAGAGTTAGAGGCTGAGGTGGTGGGTGATGTTTGTATTGAAGGTGGTGTAGGTGGCGTGGCAATTGGGTGAACAACAGGAGGATTTGATGATGGAGGAAAAAACACCATGGGATGCATGGGAGTGGTAGTAGTTGTAGATGAGGTAACAGTAGGTTTGCTTTGAATTTGTGGAGTGTTGTTAGGATTTTCCAAGAAGATAGATAGTTCAAGACTATCAATTGGTTTAGCGGATGAGGATAAATCGAGAGGAAAGTGTGTTTCATCAAAACGAGTGTGCCGGGTTATATAAATGCGGGACGTGTTAGGATCTAAGCACTTATAACCTTTGTACTTGAAGCAATACCCAATAAAAATGCAAGGTAGGCTTCGAGGTGCGAGTTTGTTTGGAGCATAATCACGTAGGTAAGGGTACACACGACAACCAAAGGTGCGAAAGGACGAATAATTAGGAGGTTGTTTGTATAAAAGTTCAAATGGGGATTTCTTATTAAGTAAAAGGGTGGGTAGTCAATTGATTATATAGACCGCCGAAGAGAAGGCTTCGACCCAATATGAGGAGGAAATTTTGGCATGGAAGAGCATAGCTAACCCGGTCTCGACAATGTGTCGGTGTTTCCGTTCGACCCGACCATTTTGTTGTGGGGTGTATGGACAAGACATACGATGAAACGTGCCATTAGAAGAAAATATGTCTCGGACTTTATGATTGGTAAATTCAGTTCCTCCGTCACTTTGAAATGTCTTAATTTTTGCTGAGAATTGGGTTTGAACAAATGGTATAAAGATAGATAGAGCATCAACAAATTCAGATTTGGCACGTAAGGGATAAATCCACGTGAACCGGGAGAAGTCATCAATAAACGCAACATAATATGAGAAATTTTCAACCGATTTTACCGGGGATGGTTCCCATAAATCACAATGTATTAACGCAAGAGGAGTATTAGCCCGTTTATTGTTATTAGAAAATGGTAGCCTTTTAGCTTTGGCTAGCTCACACGGGGAGCATAATCCCGGTTTAGGTAAAATAGAAGTAAACGATAAATAACCATTGGTTTTTAACATATTAATAATTTTAAATTTGGCATGTCCAAGACGAGAATGCCATAACTCAAACGAAGCTTTGGGACACGAAGAGGTGCTAATCAAGGCTTCGTGATTATTATGAAGAACATAAAGACCGTTTTCATGGCTCCCTTGGGCTAGGACCTGCTTGGTTTGACGATCCTGAACATAAAAGTGAGGATAGGAGAAAAGGACATCAACATAATTATCCTTGGTTAATTTACTTACAGATAACAAATTTTTGGTAAGGTTAGGCACAACTAAAACATCATTAAGATCAAGTGAACCAAAGAGTTTAGTGTTACCGATGTGGGAAACGGGCAAGGAGTGACCGTTACCAAAAAACACACGTTTTTTACCTTGTGCAGGAGATGAGTTTGGAACATTGTTGTTATTGGCTACCATATGATCCGAAGCACCCGTGTCACAAGTCCAATCGGGTATTGCGGAGTTTAGGCTGCATTGGGCATGGAAAGCTTGAGCGAGTTGCTCATCAGAAGGTGTCACAGATGTGGCAAAAGTAGATAGTTTGGCACATTGGGTAGCATAGTGACCCTGGTTGCGGCAAAGTTGACAGGTTGGAGGTCTACGGGTCCGATTGGCAGAGTGATTGGAGGACTTTTGTTGGCTGCGATGGGTATACTGGTTGTTACGGTTGGGCCTGTTTTGAGCCGCAAAGTTGGACGGGCCACGAGGAGTGGAAGATCGATTGGAACGGGAATTCTGAACTTGGGCAGAAAACGCAACAGTGGGTGAACTAGGGCCATGAAGAGCCTTGACAAATAGCTCATGGCTCTCCGCCCGGGCCAGAAGATCGGCAAAACTGAGGAGAGGACGAACGAATCGGACAGAAGTCGAAAAACTTTCAAAATTTGGTCCAAGACCACACAGGAACCAGTGAATTTGATCCATCGGATCGACAGGGTGCCCGATGGCGTTGAGTTGATCACATAATGTCTTGAAAGCGCGACCAAACTCAGACACGGACTGTTCACCTTTCTGAAGGAGACGTAACTTATCACGAATATTCTGAATTCGCTCAACCGAAGAGTTGCAGAATGCATTCTCTAAGGCGAGCCAGATTTCACGGGCCGTGCGAAGGCCAACAACGACCGAGAGGGCTTCCTCGGTGAGAGAGGCGTTGAGAATAACCATAGTTTTCTGCTCATCACGTAACCAGGAAACATATTCTGGATTGTCAATCGTTTTTTCAGACGCCGTGATGGTTGGAGAAGGAGCAGATACGGTGCCATCGATGTGCGGCACAAGATCCGACAGAGAAAGAACGGGTAGAATTTGTAGTCTCCAATAGAGATAATTTGAGGCTGTAAGTTTCAGGGAAAGGAGAGGGGCAAGGCCGGTCGGAAGGTTATCGGATGATGAGGAGGCCATTGGAAGGCAGCAGAAGATGGAAGGAGCAAAGGGAGAAGAAGAGGTAGGAAGGAGAACTCAACCAATCGATGGATTGGCTGATACCATGTAAATGATATAATTTCTATTGATTGTTGATGATCAGATACAACGAATATGACCAATATATACACAAAATAAATTACACTTAAGTACCCTAAAGAATATGATAAAATACAAGAGATTATAATAAATGAGACTTTTCATCTAACAAGAAGTATTCGAACACTTTTGGTAAACCCCTTAAATCTAATTCCTTGCTTTTGGGGTTTGTAAGCATATATTAGTGCTTCCTATTATGTTTAATAGCTTCGAATCATCATTAAAGATGAGGAGAAATTACATGTTTTGTCCTTTATCTGTTGATCAGTTCTGTTTAAACTTAATGGAAAACATGAATAACATACCTGTTATAGCATTCAAAGCAGTAGAGAATCCAGTCAGAGATCCAGCCATTGAGTTCGACATACTTGTCAAGATGATCCGGTTCCTCCTTAGGGTGTAAAGTGATGATGGTGATGAAACCGAAAGTAGGGTTGATTTCGGTTATAGAGACAGAGACGAAAATTGATGTTATGAGGGTTTGTGATTGTGTAATTTGTCTAACCCTTTAACTCTCTAATAAGCCCCTTATTTATACACCCAAGAGGAAACCTAATTAGTTAATAAGGGTAATATGGTCCATCAACAATTACCTACTAATTATTAATAGGTTATTAATATATTTTGATCTAATATAATATAAATGATTATAAAGGCTACAAGATTAAATATTACATAAATAATATATTTAATCTCACATTCTCCCACTTAGCCGAGTAATCATTTATCATGAGTATTAGGTAAGCCTGGCCAGGTGTTAACACTCATTTTAGCCTTAAACCAAGAACTATAGCAGAGAAATACAGCCGTTGAATCATTATACGACTCAGGACCCCCATTAGTCATACTATAGCCTCAATTTAAAACCTAACAGTTACGATCAAAATATGTATAAACCCTTTAGCGTCTGATTTGTATTTATATTTGTCTATATGTCATTACACCGGCATAACATATGTTAGAGACATACAAAATCAAACTGAGGAAATTTTATTAAATAAAACATAAGCTAGTACAATATGCCATTAAACAAGGTCTTTAATAAGTCCCATATTCGATACATGTTCTTCGAAAACTTTAGGTGGGAGACCTTTAGTCATCGGATCCGCAAGCATATCTTTAGTACTAATATACTCAATACAAAGATTATTTTCCTCAACTCGTTCACGTATGAACAAATATTTTGTATCGAGATATAAACCAGCTCCAGTCGAACTGTTACTGTTCGAGAAACTAACGGCAGCTGAATTATCACAGTAAAGCTTCAATGGTCTAGAAATGGAATTAACGATTTTGAGTCCAGTGATCAGATTTCTAAGCAAAATTCCATGATAGGTTGCGTTGTAAACAGCAATGTACTCTGCCATCATTGTGGAAGTTGTAGTTAACTGTTGTTTATGACTCTTCCATGAGATAGGTCCGCCTGCTAACATAAAGATGTCGCCCGAAGTGGATTTCTTGTCATCTTTGCATTTGGCAAAGTCAGAATCAGAATAACCTACCACTTCTAAATGATCACTTCTTCTATAAGTCAGTTTATAGTCTTTCGTCCCTTGCAGATATCTAAGGACCTTCTTAGCTGCTTTCCAGTGATCTAGGCCAGGATTAGTCTGATAACGACCTAGCATTCCAGCAATGTAAGTGATATCTGGGCGAGTACAGACTTGAGCATACATCAGGCTCCCGACTACTGACGCGTAAGGTATCTGGCTCATTTGCTCCTTCTCAACCTCTGTTGTCGGACACTGGAATGAACCGAAAACATCTCCCTTAACTACTGAAGCGACGGAGGGTTTGCACTGTTGCATGTTGTAATGTGTAAGGACACGATCTATGTAAGTCTTTTGAGACAATCCTAAGATCCCTTTGTGTCTATCTCGGTGAATTTCGATGCCAATGACGTAAGAAGCATCTCCGAGATCCTTCATGTCGAAGTTATGCGAGAGTAACCGCTTTGACTCATGCAACATGTCTAAACTATTACTTGCCAATAGACTATCATCTACGTAAAGCACAAGTATAGTAAAGTTACTCCCACTCATCTTGAGGTAGGTGCATTGATCCACTTCATTCTTCATAAAACCTTGTCTCTTCATGACTTCATCAAACTTGAGGTACCATTGACGTGATGCTTGTTTTAACCCATAAATGGATTTCTTCAACTTACAGACTAGATGCTCCTGACCTTCAGGTTTAAAGCCTTCAGGTTGTTTCATGTAAACATCTTCGTCTAAGTCTCCGTTAAGGAAAGCAGTTTTGACGTCCATCTGATGCAGCTCTAAATCAAAATGAGCTACTAGGGCCATAACGATCCTTAATGAATCTTTACGATAGACAGGTGAAAACGTCTCTTGATAATCAATTCCCTCTTTCTGAGTGTAGCCCTTTGCAACCAATCTCGCTTTGTAGCGTTCAACGTTCCCATTCGGATCCAGTTTTGCTTTGAACACCCATTTACAACCTACAGGTTTGGCACCATTGGGTAATTCGACTAAATCCCAAACGTCATTTTTCTTCATGGATTCAAGCTCATCAATCATTGCTTTGTTCCATTCAGAAGACTGATCACTGCTAATGGCTTCATTAAAAGAGATAGGATCATTGAGCTTTCCAGCATCCATTTCAGTCAGGTAGGTAACATAATCATCCCAATTAGTAGGCCTTCTTTGCCTAGATGACCTCCTGAGTTGATTATCGGGTTCAGCGTTGTCTTGGTTTTGAGCGTTTGATGTGCCTTCGTTATGAGGTATAATGGGTTCTGATTGTGGAGGTAGAATTTGTGCAGTGGCTTCAGGTACAGTTGTTGCATGGGGTACAAGAGGAGTAAACGGAGTAATGATAAGCGACGAGTCTCCCCCCCCCCCCCCCCGCGTCTTGTACTTCTTGCAATTCTTCGTAAGGGTTGGTACTGCTCCCACTGACCTTTAAATCCTCCAAGAACGCAGCATGCTTGGTTTCAACAATACGGGTGACATGGGAAGGACAATAGAAACGATAACCCTTCGAATGATCAGGATACCCGATAAAGAAGCAGGTAACTATTTTAGGGTCAAGTTTCCTTAGGAAAGGATTGTAAAGTTTTGCTTCAGCAATGCAGCCCCATACTTTCATATATTTAAGACTCGGTTTCCTTCCTGTCCAAAGTTCATAAGGAGTTTTAGGGACAGACTTAGAAGGAACTCTATTGAGTATATGAACAGCTGCTTTTAACGCTTCAGTCCAGAGGAATAATGGTAAATTAGTGTTGGCTAACATACTGCGCACCATGTTCATAAGGGTACGATTTCTTCGTTCAGGGACACCGTTCTGCTGAGGTGTACCAGGCATGGTGTATTGGTTCACAATCCCCTGGCCCTTACAAAACTCATAAAATGGACCAGGAGCTTGACCCACATCAGTATGTCTTCCATAATATTCACCGCCTCTATCTGATCTCACAACTTTAATCTGACGATCTAATTGCTTTTCAACTTCAGCTTTATAATCTTTAAAAGTTGTTAGAGATTCAGACTTTTCCTTTATAAGATACAAGTACATGTAACGAGAATAATCATCAATGAAAGTGATAAATGAAGTATGTCCTGTTATACCACCAATTTGATAAGGACCACTAATGTCAGTGTGAATGAGTTCTAATAAATTAGAGCTCCTAGTGGCACCTTTCTTATTTGCTAATGTCATTTTGCCTTTGAGACATTTGACACATGTTCCAAAATCAGTAAAATCGAGAGGAGGTAAGACTTCATCCTTTACGAGACGATTTAATCGTTCTCTTGAGATGTGGCCTAAACGTTGATGCCACAACATAGATGAAGTCTCTAAGTCTCGAACCCGTTTCATCTTTGTGAGTGATTCATTAATATTATATGACAACAAAGATTTGGAAAAATTATCATCTAGTTCTAATCTATAGAGACCACCATCCAGAATGCCAGTACCATAAACAATGGAATCATAGAGAATAGAGAGTTTGCGATGACCATGAGAAACGACAAAACCGTCCATGTCTAACTTTGGTCCTGATACAAGGTTCTGAGTTACCTCAGGAACATATAAGGTATCATAAAGTTTAATACATAAACCAGTTTTCAAAAATAATTGTAATGTTCCTATGGCCTTCACTTCTAATTCTCGATCATCTCCAACTTTAAGTGTTCTTTGGTTTCTTCCCAGCTTCCGGATTGTAAGGAATCCCTGAAGTGAATTGGTAACATGAACCATAGAACCAGAATCAAACCACCAAGAATTAGCAGGAACATTTAAATTAAAGGACTCAAGTATCATGAAAAAATCGTTACCTTTCTTAGCCAGCCACTCCTTGAAGTCAGGGCATTCCTTTTGCTTATGTCCTGTTTTCTTATAGAACTTGTAGTAGGGTTTGCCTAAGGAGTTCTTAGAGCTGGAAGGTGCACTTGTATTAGGATTTGGATTTGGCTTTTGAACCTTAGAAGCATCCTTTCTTTGATAATTGTTCTTCCTCTTCTTAGAGCTGGAGGTGGTGAAGTTAGCAACATCAGTATGGCGATCCATCTTCATACGCTCTTCCTCCTGCACGCACATGGCGATCAGCTCACTCATCGTCCATTTGTCCTTCTGAGTGTTGTAATTGATCTTGAATGCTTCATAGGACGAAGGAAGCGAAGTGATGATGAAGTGAACAAGAAAACCATCACTGATCTCCATCTCTAGGCCCTTCAGCTTATTGGCCATGTCATGCATCATCATGATGTGTTCGCGAATGCCGCTCCTCCCATCATACTTAGTCGTCACCAGCTTGAGGATAAGACTGCTAGCGTGTGCTTTTGATGTTCCCTTGAATTGATCCTCCACAGAAGCCAAGTAGGTTTTAGCATCTTCAGAATCAGGAATGGCCCCTCTGATTGAGTTATGAATGGACTGCTTCATGAACATGAGAGACATGCGGTTACACCTAGTCCACTTATCATGAAGTAACTGCTCAGCAGCAGTACTTGTAGCAGTAAGGTCCGCTGGCTTATTCTCTCTTAGAGCATAGTCAAAGTCCAAGAGTCCAAGTGTAAGCATGAGGGCATCCTTCCATGCAGCAAAGTTATCACCAGTCAAAGGTGGAATCCCTTGATTGGGTGCTGATAGTGGAAATAAGATGAGCAAGTTATGATACTAAGAAAGAAGTCTTAATGTGATCTAAGGGCATGTTATACTAAGGCAGGCATAAGTACTGACCATTTTAATTATGAAGCTGTGATAATGTCTATTACTAACATCAAAATAATAGACTTAGTAAAATTCTATTTAAACGATGACAAATCAGCTTTGGCTAGAAGTGTAATCATTTAAATATGTGTGCAAAGTAATTGTGAGAAATCAGCTTTGGCCAGAAATGAGACAATCACTTTAGTTATGCACTTGTTAAGCATGCTAAACATAAATGAATTAAATCAGCTTTGGCCAGAATTAAGACATTTCACGTTTGTAATGCATACTTAACATAGCTTTTATAATACTTGAACAATAAATAGATGTATTAAATCTGCTTTGGCCAGAATTAATACATCAGAAGCTCATTCAAGTTAAGCTATTTTGGTTTTGTAAAAATTATTTGATTCTGATTAATTAATTAAGTATTAACAAAACCAAGTGTTTAATAGCAAACCACCAGTTAGCGCGGATCGAGTCTTGTGCGATCAGTAATGCCTTGTGCGATCGGTAATGCCTTGTGCGATCGATAAGGCCCAAAACTTGTGCGATGTAAATAAAGCCCAAGTCTTGTGCGATCAGTTAGGCCCAAAATTTGTGCGATCAGTGAGGCCCAAAACTTGTGCGATTAGTCAGGCCCAAGTTTTGTGCGATCAGCACTATCTTGTGCGATCCACAGGTCTTGTGCGATCCATAAGTCTTGTGCGATTTCCCTTGTGCGATCAGATCACTTTTTTTTTATGTGTGTTCTGATCTTGTGCGAATGTCTTGTGCGATCAGATCATATCTGATCTGATCTTGTGCGACTGTACAGGGACTTGTGCGATTATGCATTTATGATTTCGAAACCACTTTTAATGCTGTTTATTGTGATAATTAACTGAAAATCGAAATTTGAGGGATTGTGGGATAATGTTTCCTATTTTATTTCTGATCTAATCTTATCATAAGATTTCGAAAATAATAACTGTAAATCCTTTAACAGTTTTCGAAAATTTAATAGATAAAATTAAGATCAAAATCATTAAAACACCCACTAATCCAAATTATATTCCAAAATTTATGGAATTTTTCGAATTTTCTTAGAACATTATGATGAACCCTAAAAAAAAATTAAAACATAATCTGGGATCCGAAACCTTATATTTTAGACTTTAGTTAACAGATTTCGAAAATTAGGTTTGTCCATTATAATTTCGAGTCAATTTTATCAAACATATTTTGCCGAAAACAAGGATTTCGGTACCATTTAGCTCGAAAACAGCCGTGACATTTAAGGCTTTAAAATTTTTGTTTTCCTGATTTTTGATCCCAGAATAATGGATACAAAACCAGAACTGATTTATCAACATATGCTCTGATACCACATGTTGATCAGTTCTGTTTAAACTTAATGGAAAACATGAATAACATACCTGTTATAGCATTCAAAGCAGTAGAGAATCCAGTCAGAGATCCAGCCATTGAGTTCGACATACTTGTCAAGATGATACGGTTCCTCCTTAGGGTGTAAAGTGATGATGGTGATGAAACCGAAAGTAGGGTTAATTTCGGTTATAGAGAGAGAGACGAAAATTGATGTTATGAGGGTTTGTGATTGTGTAATTTGTCTAACCCTTTAACTCTCTGATAAGCCCCTTATTTATACACCCAAGAGGAAACCTAATTAGTTAATAAGGGTAATATGGTCCGTCAACAATTACCAACTAATTATTAATAGGTTATTAATATTTTTTGATCTAATATAATATAAATGATTATAAAGGCTACAAGATTAAATATTACATAAATAATATATTTAATCTCACATTATCTTAATACATTTTTCAGGCACTGTCCTTTTTAAAGAATTTTGACAGGTTTTGCTCTTTATAGAAAAATTTCTTACACGTATTGTCCTTTACACCTAACCTAGTTAATATTACTTGTTAAATCTGGTCAAATATGGGTAGTTTTGTCTTTCTACCCATTTATTTGTGAATCTTTTTAATAAATAAAACAAAATTCCTCACTCTCTAACACACACACATACACAATAATCTCTCTCTAATAAATAAAACAAAATTCCTCACTCTCTAACCACCACCACCACCAGACCACCTCCACCTCCACCTCCACCTCCACCTCCACCGCCACCACAACCAACCCCATCGGACCACCTCCACAACCCTTTCTTCTGTCAACCCCAACCCTAACCTGGCGACCACCACAATCCACACCTCCTACGCCTTCAACGCCGTCACCACCTTATCCCTACTACTAAACTTCTTGAACACCATCACACACTCTGGCTTCGGCCCCTTCATCCCCTTCATCTTCACATCTGTCGGTATAAACACCCCATCCTCCAAAAAATCCTAGATTCTAAATCATCAAAATTAACATCATCAACCGGTGCCAGATTCAAATTGGGGTAAATTGGTAGATTATTAACACGATAATCATGAAATTCAATGGCGTCAGTGTTGGAAATTCGGCCGTGAAGATACTCGATTAAGGGTTTTCGATCGAGAATAGTGACGGCGGGGATCTGGTGTGTGCCGGCGTTTCGTATGTAATCGTGGTGCTTGATGTGGAGGTTTGTGATGAAGTAAACGAGGGTTTCGAGTGTGTAGAGATTAACTTGTTTAGATCTGTATGCTGTTTCGGTTGTGTAGGGGAATGAAAGGGTTGAGTTGAATCGGTACTCGTTGTTGACTCGGATGATTTGGTAGAGCTTGTTTTGGATTGTCATCTCTCAGAGTGCTGTTAGAGGATCCATGGTTGTGTTAAGGTTTGAAGGTCTGGTGTGTGATTTTGAATATTTCGATGATGGTAGTGAAGGAGAGTAGGAGATTGTATACATTTTATGTATTGTATAGTATAGTGTATAGTGTAATTATATTTAAAAATTGTTACTATGTTAAAGATTGTTTTGGATTGTCATCTCTCGGCGGTGGCGGAGGTATGTCGATGAGGAAACACCGAGATGTGGTGGTGGTGGGAGATGGTGGTGATAGTGGTCTAAGTGATTGAGAGATAACATTTTTATTTATTTAAAATGGTTGAGAATTTAAGTTATTTACATATTTAGTCCTTTAAGGTGAAATTACAAGAATGCCCTCATGTGCCTTGCACATGATCAGATTTAACAAAAAAAAAATCTAACCGGGTTAAGGCTAAAGGACAAGACGTGCAACAATATTCTCTATAAAGGGCAAAAAATGTCAAAATCCGTCGAAAAGGACACCGTCTGATAAGTGGTATTAAAATAAATGACAAAACTTGTAATTTTTCTTACAGATAATTAAAAGGTGTTAGAAGAGTATGCACAAATCTTTTTCAGATAATTAAAGATGATTCGTCGAAAATAGTCTGCAGATGACAATGTCTGCACTTGGTCTGTACGACGCAGACAAAAGAGCATGCACAAATCTTTTTTAGAAAAACAAACACCACCTATATTCATCTTTTTTTTTTTCTCTTGTGTTTTATCTTTTCTTAAAGATTGAATGAACAAAAGTGTAATTTTGAAATAGGTTAAATATTGATCATTTTAAGAACGTTTTAGAGCTCGATGTAAATAATTTTATTGAAGGAGAAAGATTTGTAATTAGTTTTGGTGAAAAAAGTATCCGCAATGTGTTATTCAAACATATACTGATAGGTTTACGGAGAAAACCTACAAACTCCCAAGAACATAAGAGAAGAAGAGAGACATAAAACTAAAGTTTCTTTCAATAATTTTCTCCTATCTTTTCATTCATCAAACCATGCTTAAATACAAGAAAACTTAACGAACTAAAATAAGGAACATGCAGAGAACATGGAGTTCATGGGTCTCAAGGAATGAGACTTACATGGCTACGTGGAGGTATTAATGCAAAAGTGCAAACTAAATAATCTAATAAAATGTGCATAAAAATAAATGTGGGTTCTTGACTGGTCTTCATGGGTCATTGAAGCAAGGTCCGTATCAATACTCCCGCCCTAAAAGATGTCCTTGTCCTCAAGGACCGAATGCGCGGTCCAAGGCGGTCGCCACTCGCGTCTTCCGAAAGCGTTTGGTTTAGTCTCAATGGACCGCCACAGCGGCAGTTGCCACGGTGGTCGCCATTCTCGTCTTTGCTCTGGAAATGGATGTCTTGTTGTCCTATGCATAGTTCTTGTACCCATGCCCGTATTGAAACTTTGTGAAATATTATCATTTATATATTGTTTCTTTACTGCATGAGTGAAAGACTTTAGGTCTTCAGCTTTAGAAATTAGTTCATGGGGCCAACAAATAGTTATGAAAGGGACCAGCCATGAACTTCCATTTGCATTGAACGGAGACACGAACCGCAGCGTTGGGCTAGGGAATGAGGACATGGTAATGTCGGTGGAGCCGATGGAAGGCGAAACAAAACAAGGCGATAATGAAGGTGGTGGTAGCAGGGACGCGGTGGATTGTAGAGGGGATAACAGGGGTAGTACGGGGCTTAGCGGTGGTGGTCGAGCGGGACAAGAAGGCGGTGGTGGTTGGAAACAATGGAGCAATGCAGTTGTGAAAGACTTCCATGTAAGGCGTTCGGGTCCTCGATACCATGAATTGAACCATGAAAAAGGTTCATCATCGAACCACTCAACAACATAAGGAAACCGTTCTTCCTCATAAATTGCATAAAAGGAAAAGAACCGTTCAGCATCACAAATCCACCGGGCAGGATTGGAACCGGTGAAGCGAGATAGATACGTGGCGTCCTCGAGTTCTTCCAAAGCCATGGAGGCTAAGGCTCAATGAAAGCACCAATTGATAGGTTTACGGAGAAAACCTACAAACTCCCAAGAACATAAGAGAAGAAGAGAGACATAAAACTAAAGTTTCTTTCAATAATTTTCTCCTATCTTTTCATTCATCAAACCATGCTTAAATACAAGAAAACTTAACGAACTAAAATAAGGAACATGCAGAGAACATGGAGTTCATGGGTCTCAAGGAATGAGACTTACATGGCTACGTGGAGGTATTAATGCAAAAGTGCAAACTAAATAATCTAATAAAATGTGCATAAAAATAAATGTGGGTTCTTGACTGGTCTTCATGGGTCATTGAAGCAAGGTCCGTATCATATACTTAAAAGTATTGAAAGCAGAGTTTTAAAAATAAAATAACAAAAAAACAATCATCTTAAAAATTGGCACGGAAAGATTGAAAGTAAAGAGTATTGATTTTAATTTTTAGTGTAAGTTAGGTTTAGATACAAAGAGTTGTTCGTTACAAAATGTAAAAAAGGATTTTAATAGGGTGCGTGATTATCATCGTATAACATGCATAAATATAATCGTGTGTAATTATAGGTAACATAAACGTGCATAATATAATTAACATAAACGTTCATAATTATGAGACTACTCATGCGTAATTTTGGATTTCTTAATGAGTAACTAGGTTACAACCCCGTGTATTACACGGGTTTAAGTTAATAAAATATAAAATTATATATATATATTAAACCCATTAAGTCTAACAAACTCTCAAATCATTCTTAGCCCTTAGATCTTGCTGAGATGAAATCCTGTCCGTTTAAACTCCCTTTTTTAACCACTATGACGGAAGTTACGAGCGGTTTCTTTGGCTGGGAGTTACCACCGCAATATTCATCCCCATGTTCTCACGTATGGCTCCTAGGGTTGTGGGCAGTTTCTTTCTGTCGGTTCACCCCACTATCCTTTTTCTCCTCCTAAATCCTTGCTACTACAACCGCCCTCCTGTAGGTTATTTATAGATCGTCCCCAAACCTTTCATTCCCATTCTCAGATTTACATTCTTCAACTATTCCCCGCTATTCAAAATACATCCAACTTTACAAGCCAGTGGAGTAGTTCGATTTCATCAACAATCCATTGGAGGAGCCGTTACCAACAACCGATCGGTAAACCCTTACCTATTTTCTCATCTTCTCTGTTCAATCTCTGGTTGGTTCCGTTATAATACAAATCACCAAACAAACAAACAAACCCTTCCTTTCATCTCTCCAGCGACAAATAAACCAACATGGGCACCTCAAAAAAGGAAGATTGATAGACACCTGATAGTTGCACAGTAACAGTCAAACCCTGCAACAATCGAACCACCACTACTTTCGCTTCGAGACTCCTGCAATTTGATATCTTCTGTTTTACAAGACCAGGTAAACAATTGAGTCTTCTTTTCGATTATGTAAGCAATACGAACATCATACATACATCTGCATTATTTTGATTGTCTGATTATGGTTTTCTCAATTTTGATTTGGTTTATCTTCTCGGTTGCTAAAACATTCTTTAACTTGATGGTTTTCAGCTACCCTAACTCCACAAAATCCCCAGGGTGTCCCAAATTGAATCTGCTTCTACCAGATACCATAATGATTAGGGTATTTTTATTTGGGAGTTGTGTTTTTTTACTAATAGATTGATAAAGCTTCAGTTTCGTATGAAGCCGGTAATAATCGCTATTTCACTCCGATCATCAGTTATCATTCGTTTAAAACCCTAACACTGTTAATTTTCAATTTTTATTTGTTTTGTTTGCAGCGTCGAAAGATGAAATTGTATATATATATTGGTTTGCCTACTTACAACACAAATTCCACACTTCGATCTTTCCTTCTGTGCAGTTCGTCGCCATCTTCTCTGCCAGCCATCGTCCGCCTCCTCTTGCCAATTGTTATGCTTCCTCGATCAGCCATGGCTACCCAAAGAAGGGACATCACCTTTAAAGGTACCATTAATATCCCTAATTGTTGTTGGCATTACATATGCAAATGCTCTGATATTATTGTTTTGGTCAAAAATTACCGAAGCAATTAAGTGATCAAATTAGTTAAGTGAGGTAGTGTGCTAAAAAGTGTGTTGAAAATATGCTGGTTATGTTGTTTGGAAAAACAGTGTTCAGGATACGGCTCAGGATATTGAGCTGTATCTACGATCAAACTATGAGCAAAAAGTAAAGTAAATGACACGAGATATACGAGGAAAGCCCTTGATCAATCTAGATCGCCGGCATAAAACCTCGGGAGCTGACAATCGCAGCTGCCTTGTTCTTCTTATTGCTTTAAACTTCAGGATACAGTGCAGGATATGATGCGGATCAACTAGGTGATACAATGTGATTGAAGTATAAGTGTTGGTGTGTAGTGATTGCTAGTAGCTAGAGAGCAAAGTGTGCGAAAGAAAGTGTGTGACTTAGCCTGATCCGATCATTCTATTTATAGTTACAAATAACAAACTAACTCTCCTATTATTCCGAGATGCTGGGAATATTCTATTCTGAACGTTGGGAGACTCTTTTAACTTGTTTTCCACATGTCAATTAACCATAAAACCGGGTCTTCAGCTCATATAACCGTTACAAAGTCAATAGCATTGACCAGCATCCGATATTCTCACGGAATATGCCTTTCTTCTATTCTGACCGTTACAAGACCCATTCTTCCACCATCAACGTCCATTTTCCAACCACCTTGAGCGAATCTTCAGGTAGATCAAGTCCTTTAACGTTGGTGCCTTGCAACCAAAGAAAATCGTTAGTAGCAAGCAGGATACCCCCGAGGATGTTACCAATATCCTGGTCCAGTATCCTGGCCGCAGCATCAAGCATATAATATCAGGATATGCTTCAGGATATAAGCTCGAAATTTCACCCATAACAATTGTCCCCAAAAATATATCTGTTAGGATTCTGAAATCCAAACGGGTATATTTTTCGTTGCGTTATTCGATACACTTAATGGGATGTAGATGTTGATGTGACTTCGTGCAACTTCCAAAGTTATACTTTATTATAACTAGACAGTCTTCTGGCACGTCTGGTAAGGATATCTATTTTAAATTTCCCTTGGTGAAAAAGGAGCCCTCCGCTGCCACCAGGTTTAAACCTTTTTCTGCTGCTCCCAAGCTTTCCCTTCTGACTAGGTCCCGGGCATCAGGATCTAAGGAGAGGAAGGGTACTGATTTCCCTGCTACTGCTGTCACAACCTTCTTCTACGAGAATCCTGGCTTCATCGAGTCCACTTTGTTAAATTTGATGGTTGATGTTTGTCGAACAATTTACTTTCCTGCACTTAGATACTGTTAGGGGTCATTTTCTTTGCATACATATCCTGACCAATATCCTACCTTTGTTTGTTTATTTGTGACCAGGATGCTGGAAGAGGATATTGCTAACATCTTGGGCGATATCCTGAGGTTTATTGAATTAACCATGTGCAGGTTAACGGCTGATACTTGCTAACGGTCAAGTGGACTTCTTCTCCTCAAGACTCGGACGAGTTTGTTGAAGGAGAGACGTTGAGCCCGAAAGACCAGGTCTACAACGTTCGATGAAGGAATATTCGGTGGATCCCGGAAGTTTAGGATAGTTTGTTATTTTATCTTTACTATAAATAGATGGGGGCGGATCAGTTTAAGGCACACAATTTTCACTAACACTCTCGAACACTTTCACTCTCTAGCTCATTGCAAACACCACACTTGTATTCAAATTTCATTGTAACACATAGTCGATCCGCACCACATCCTGCACTGTATCCTGACGTTTAAAGTAATAAGAAGAACAAGGCAGCTGCGATTGTCAGCTCCCGAGGTTTTATGCCGGCGATCTAGATTGATCAAGGGCTTTCCTCGTACATCTCGTGTCACCCTTTACATTTTTGCTCATTGTTTGATCACAGATACAGCTCTATATCTCGGGCTGTATCCTGAAACTGTTTTCATATCTAATTTTGTTAACACATTTTTCACACATATTTCTAGCACACTACCTCACTTAACTAATTTGATCACTTAATTGCTTAGGTAATTTTTGACCAAAACAATTTGGCGCCCACCGTGGGGCAAGTGGTGCTCTCTTTACTAAATTTTTTGTCAAATCGCTAATCGGTTTTCTATTTTCAAAACTTTTTGCCACATTGTCCGTAATGGCCTCAAGATCAAACGTGAGTTCCTCTACTGTGTCTGCTATGACTTCTGCTACTACTGGTTCGGTGCTTCCACCACCTCCTCCAAGGATGCCAGCCTCTTCACGACCTCAGGATATTATCCCTACTCGCAGTGTTCAGGAATCTGCTCCTGTTCTAGCTTCTAATGATGAAATTCTCACTTTATTTGGAAGTGTGCAGGAACAAATGAGGCAGCAACAGGAAACAAACCAAATGCTTTTAAGGGAAATACAACTCCTGAAGTCTAGCTCGAGCAGATCTGCTGAAGATAATGTCACTCCATTACATCCCAGAATGTTGAACTTTAGTTCAGCTGTGTATACTGAGGATAACAGGGGGAATATTGTGCCCAGCCTTCCTCAGAATCATACTCCTGAAATACCCTCCTCGGTCAGGATGTCAACCATGAGGAGCTCAGGATATGCTTCAGGATATGGGCAAAATCCTCCAATGGGTAACGTGTCAAATAATAATAATACTCATGCTACTAACAATAGTGGATCTTTGCAGGATACAGGTGTAACATCAGCACTTACTAGGGAACTTCAGAAGTTGAAGGACATGATATCTAGTGTACCTGGGGTGGTCCAGCCGATCCCGGAAGTGTCCCAAGACAGCCACAAGATATCTCGTTTTGCATATCCTATCTGTGATGCTGAGATCCCAAAGAGATTCCAAACCCCCAACATGAAGCTTTATGATGGGACTACGGATCCTGAAGAGCATATTGCTCAGTATAGGGAAAGAATGGAGATTAACCCTATCCCTCCGGAGCTCAAGGAAGCATGTTTGTGCAAGGGATTTGGTTCTACTCTAACAGGATCAGCCTTAAAATGGCTGTTAAACGTTCCTCCTCACTCAATTACTTCGTTTGCTCATTTGGTTAATTTATTTAACAGTCAATTTTCTTGTAGTCGGAGTTTTGAGAAACTAACCAGTGATCTTTACAGGATAACTCAAGGGCCTCAGGAATCCTTGAGGGATTATGTGAACAAATTCAGTCGAGAATCCTTGGACATCCCACATCTTGATGTTGCAACAGCTGTGCAAGCTTTTAAGATGGGATTACAAAAGGATTCTCAGTTTTATCAGGATCTTGTAATGAATCCCTGCAGGAATCTAGACGAAGCTCGTAACAGGGCTTTGAGATATATCCGTCTGGAAGATGACAAGAAGATGCAAGAAAGGATGAACTCATCTAACACTTATGAGTCAACTAACAGGAAGTCAGAATCCTCATTCAAGTCATATCGGCCTAAGCCATATGGTAGAAATGAAAACAAGAGAGTGAATGCTGTCGAAGATGAGGATCCTGAAGAGTATCCTGAGTTGTCTGAATATTGCTTTTCTGTTAACATTCCTGAATTAATGTATGCTATGCAGGGTCTAGGAGACAAGGCTAGGTGGCCTCGAAAGAATCAACAAAAGGCTGACTGGAAAGATAAGTCAAAATGGTGTGCTTTCCACGAAGATTTCGGACATGTAACTGAGGATTGCATTGCTCTAAGGAAAGAAATAAGCTATCTTCTAAGCAAGGGATATCTGAAAGATCTCTTAGGAAAAAAGAAGAATAAGGGTCAGGATACTAAGAAGGATCCTGAACGAGCAGCATCACCTCCTGCGGATGCCAAGATAATCAACTTCATTTCGGGAGGATCCGACATTTGTGGAACTTCGTATTCGGCAGCAAAGAGACATGCAAAAGAAGCTAAGGCCGAAAGGGGAGACAAACCTGTCAGGATGACTACCCTCACAACTGACAAAGTGATCACTTTTGATGCTGATGATAGGGATACTGTCCAGGATCCTCACCATGATGCTCTGGTAATAACGTTATATGTGGCTAACCATTTTGTACGTAGGATATTAGTTGATAATGGCAGCTCCGTCAACATAATCCAACTAGAAACTCTGAAGAGAATGAATGTATCTCCAATGGATATCACTTCAAAGTCTACTGTGCTTGTTGGGTTCAGTGGAGAGGCTAGAAACACAGTGGGAGAGATAAAGTTACCAGTATACGTTGAAGGAGTCAACTCGATACAACGTTTCTGTGTGATGGATTCTCTCTCCTGCTACAACATCATACTGGGAAGACCATGGATTCACGATATGAAGGCTGTGCCATCAACATATCACCAATGCATCAAGATACCTACACCTTGGGGAGTTGTCAAAGTCGATAGTGATCAGCAGGAGGCGAAAGAATGCTACTCATCATCGATGAAATCCTCAACCAAACCTAGTGCAGCATAGCAATTAAAGACGCGGGCCCAGGATATCGTAGAGGATCCGGAGCAGGATTTGAAGAAAATTATCCTGGACCAGGATAATCCTGATATTTCCGTGCTCGTAGGGACCAATATCCCTCAGGATATTGAAGAACAATTAATTAAATTTTTGAAATGCAGGATGTCAACGTTTGCATGGAAGCATGAGGATATGACAGGCATATCCAAAGATATTATCACTCACAAGCTTGGAATTGATAAATCATTCAAGCCTGTGTAGCAAAAAAGAAGGAAGTTTGCTCCTGAGCGGAACACAATTATCCAGGAGGAAGTTGAGAGATTATTGAAGTCCAGGATGATCAGAGAGGTTAAGTTCCCAAGGTGGCTAGCAAACGTGGTTGTAGTACAGAAGAAAAATGGGAAATGGAGAGTTTGTGTGGACTACACAGACTTAAACAAAGCTTGTCCTAAAGACCCATTTCCTCTTCCCCACATTGATGCAATGGTAGATGCCACTGCCGGGCATGAAATGCTGACCTTCATGGACGCATCTTCAGGATTTCAACAGATCCAAATGGAGCCTTCTGACCAGGAGGATACTGCCTTCATGACACCAACAGGTATTTATTGTTATACAGCTATGCCTTTTGGTTTGAAAAATGCAGGTGCAACATACCAAAGATTGGTAAACATGATGTTCAAAGACAAACTGGGGGACACCATGGAGGTATTTATCGATGATATGGTGGTGAAATCTAAAAAGGCTGAGGATCACCTCCAGGATATCAAGGGAGCATTTGATATCCTGGATCGATACAACATGAAGCTGAATCCTGCTAAATGCCATTTCGGAGTGGGGGCAGGAAAGTTTCTTGGATATATGGTGACAAAAAGGGGGATAGAAGCAAGCCCAGAGCAGATCAAAGTTATCCTGGATATAAAATCACCCTCAAATATGAAGGACGTACAAAGATTGACAGGCCGAGTAGCAGCTTTAAACAGGTTTATCTCGAGATCCTCAGAGAACTGCAAAGATTTTTATGATATCCTAAAGAAGAACAAAAGATTTGAATGGGGGAAGAAGCATGAAGCAGCCTTGCAGGATTTGAAACGATATCTCTCAACCGCACCTTTATTAATGAAGCCTGAAAATGGTGAACCACTATCCCTATACCTTGCTGTATCAGGGAATGCTGTAAGTGCCGTTCTTGTAAAAGACCATGAAGGTCAGCAATATCCTGTTTACTATGTTAGTAAAAGTTTGCTAGATGCTGAAACTAGGTATTCTCATTTAGAAAAATTGATATTAGCTCTAGTTATGGCAACGACAAAACTTAGGCATTATTTTGAGACACATAGGATACATGTTAAAACAAATTATCCTGTCAAAAATGTGCTCAGGAAACCAGAGATGTCAGGCAGGATGGCCAAGTGGTCAGTAAAGTTAAGTGCTTATGATTTAGTATATGAACCTAGAAATGCCATAAAGTCTCAAGCTTTAGCTGACTTTGTGGCTGATTTCAGTAGTGATATTCAGGATGAGGTAGACCTAGAAGTTCAACAGTTAGGAGAATCCTCAGGATCCTGGACATTATATACTGATGGAGCATCTAATGTAAGAGGAGTAGGATTAGGAATACTACTAAAATCTCCACAGGGGGACATATTACCCCAGGCTATTAGGTGTGAATTTCCTGCTACTAATAATGAAGCAGAGTATGAGGCTTTAATTGCAGGATTAGAGTTGGCTAAGAGCATGAGTGTCAAAAATTTGCTAGTATATGTTGACTCTTTGTTAATTACTAACCATTTTAATGGATCCTATGCAGTTAAGGGTGAGAAATTAATCGAATATCTCGATATTCTCAAAAAATTAGCAGGATATTTCGATGTTTTTATACTTGAACAGGTACCGAGGGAGGATAATGCTGAAGCGGATGCCTTAGCAAATTTGGGATCATCGATCAGGATACCTGAAGGGACCCAAATTCCAATATTACATGTCTTATATCCTGCAACGAATCCTTAGGATAAAGAAGTAGCGGGTATTCAGGATCCTGGAGCAGAACATCCTGAAAAGGATCCTAAATCCTGGACGGCTCCAATCATGAGATATCTCAAAGAAGGACACATCCCTGGAAATGAGAATCCTAAGGCATTTAGGATGAAGGTATCACGATTCACTATTATAAATAATATTTTATACAAGAAATCTCTTGCAGGACCGTATTTGAGGTGCTTGGAGGATCCTGAAGCCAAAGAAGTACTTCAGGATATACATGAAGGGGATTGTGGTAACCATGCTGGGGGCAGGTCGTTATTCTCAAAAGTGTTAAGGACAGGATATTATTGGCCAACAATGAGAAAGGATGCAGCAGGATATGCTCGAAGATGTGACGCATGTCAAAGACATAGTAACATACTGCATCAACCTGCTGAACCATTATATCCTATTGTTTCCCCTTGGCCGTTTATGAAGTGGGGTATGGATATAGTGGGAAAGCTACCAAAAGCCCCGGGAGGAAAAGTCTTTATGCTAGCAATGACGGATTATTGCTCTAAGTGGGTTGAAGCAGATGCATTTGTTCAAGTGAGAGATCAAGAAGTAGTATCCTTCATAAAGAGGAATATCCTAACCAGATTCGGAGTACCAGCCGAGATAATCTGTGACAATGGTTCTCAATTTATAAGCAAGAGAACTACTGACTTTTGCAAAAGTTGGGGAATCAAAATGATTACATCTACTCCGGTACATCCTCAAGCAAATGGACAAGCAGAATCCTCAAACAAGATAATTGTCAATAACTTAAAGAAGAGACTTGGAGCCAAAAAAGGAAGATGGGCAGAAGAATTACCCTTTGTTTTATGGGCTGATAGGACAACGGTAAAGAGTGCAACAGGCCAAACTCCATTTTCCTTGGTATTTGGAGCAGAAGCAATGATTCCAACAGAAATGACAATACCTACTGCAAGATCTACCCTAAGTGATCCTGAACAGAATCCTGAAGCCTTGAGTCAAGATTTAGACACTATAGATGAGAAGAGAGATGCGGCAAGGCTAAGGATAGCAGCATACCAACAGAGAATATCCAGGGCATATAACAAAAACATTAGGACCAGAAGATTTAAGGTTGGAGATTGGGTGTTAAGAAAGGCTTTTCAGAATACTACTAATCCTGCCGATGGCAAGTTAGCTCCAAAATGGGAAGGACCATATGAAGTTGAATCAGAAGCAGGGAAAGGAGCATACATACTCAAGAATATGGAGGGGGATATGCTACCGAGATCTTGGAATGCTATACACCTTAAGCTCTATTTCAAGTGAGTTTAGAATTCAATTTCTAACTCAGAATGGTATGAATTCTATCTTTTTTAAATATGTTTTTGTTTAATTTATTCTTTGAAACTCAATACTAACTTAAGCATCGGAGGGGTGTTAGCCAAGCTAACACCCACCTTAGTTTACAATTGTTTTGCAGAATATGCTTCGGGATATAGCTCCAGGATACATACTCAGGATATTTCGGAAGATTAGAGGATTGGCCCCCTCTCTCACGTACAAGGGATCCTGATCCCTTCACAGGTTTAAAGGTATTCACCTTTCTTCCGAATTGGGTTTAAACACCCCGCCTGGAGCGCAAGTTATTCAGGGATAGTTCAAGGTGGCGGGACCAGTCCATGTAAAAGTGGCTGACAATTTCGTTACTATTGGCTATATCCTGAATCCTAAAGGTATATGAGGATTGATCACCCTCTCTCACGAAAGGGTATTTTCATACTCTCTAAGGTTTAAAGGTTTTCACCTTTGTAAGTTTTGGAGTTTATACACTCCCGCCTGTAGCGCATGAAAATGTGGGATTTTCCCCAGGATACAAGGGATTTATCTCCAGTACATCCTTGGGTTTTACCCTTGGGACCTAAAAAATTGACTATACAATGGAAACTGACATTCAGAAGGTTTCTAAGTATTTGAAGACATTGTACAAAAGGGACATTCCTACCAAAGCAGTGATGTAAAGCTCAAAGGCTAAAGTTCGGAACTAGTATGCTAAATATCTCACACCGGGGACATCTTCATTGGAAAAGTTGCAAGGAGATTGAGGTTTGATAAAAGGGTTATATACTACTCCGGGTATGATCTTTCCTTTGTAAGCATCGTCTAAGTTTTTAGTAACACTATGTTTTATAAAAGGTTAAGTATCCTGATATATTCTCAAAGTCCTTTTCAGGATATTTGATTAAGGTGTTTGAAACTCGTAATAGTTTGGAACTTTGATCGTTTAAGTATTATCAAAAACTGGTTTTGGAAAAATAGATTGTTTTTCAAAAACTATCTACAAAGTTAAAGGAATGTTTGGAAGTTCTATCTAATAAAAAAGTTTTTGTAACATATTGTTGAGCATATTGATCAGGATATTTTCATAAGATGACAATACAAAATTTTTACAAAGTTAAGAGTTACACTAAGTAATGCAAGACAACAGCAAATAAGTCAAAAGATGGTTATATTATTAACAAGTCAAAAGTTGTGCTTTTGGTTTCACCTCAAACCGAGGCCCATCCGACAAAAGCACAATTAGTTTTTACCATACTTGTGTAACGGTTGCAGGATATATCTCAAAACAGGACCTGTCCACCTACAACCGTTATCACATTCAAAACGAGTTATACTAATTGATGACCAAGGGCTTCATCCTAAAACCTAGGACCCATCCACCTTTGGTCATCACATTGTTCTAGTGCAGGAAATGTAAATTGTTCGAAGACAAGAAAAGTAAATTGTTTATGCAACCACAACCATGAAATTTAAAAATGGGCTCCGGCCTTGGCACGTATATCCATCATCGCCCATTTCGCCGCCTAAGAAGCGGCACCTTTTTTATCAGCAACCTCCTTGCCAGCATTCGCCCCAGCATCAGCCTCAGGATTCTTCTCGGCATCATCATCAGCATTGGCCACTTCCTCTGCCACCTTCGAAGGCTCTTCACCAGCATGCTTTGCAGGATGAGCAACGGGATGACCTCCAAGATCCTTTAGTTTCGCCTCCCAAGTCTTTACATTCCAGGAGGGGCATTCAAAACCCAAATCCATGGCCTCATAAGCCATCCTTATCCTGGCTTGGAGAAGAGAGACGACCACGGATGCTTTGAGGCTATCCCGGTATGAACTCATATTATGCTGATATTGAAGAAGGGCGGCATCTAGCTTGGCTTGAGCATCCTCATTAGCTTTGTGGAGGGCAGCTTGATGTTCCTGAGTCATTGCCTTGTATTTGTCTTCATAATGCTGGGATTTGGCAGCCGCAATGGTTCCTTGGTCAGCTATGGTGGCTTGAGCTTTCTCCAGCTGGATCTTCAATATCTTGTTAAGCCCGCAAGCGTCTTCATACAAGTGCATAAGACGATCCAGACCCTATCGATAAAGACACAGGTATTAATGTGAAAAATAAGCAGGATAAGGACTAACATACTTGTGCAGGATATCGAAAAGAAAATTCTACCTGTTTGAGGAATGAGGTGGCTTCGTTGAACCCATGATTCTCAAGAGAGAATGTTTCAGAAATAGCTGGGGAGTCCGTCTCCTTTCTCTTCCGAGAGCTGGATGCTCGGGTCCTGGATGCCGGAGGGCCTTTGGGAGCAGAAACAGTCTTCGAGGAGGTAGGCTTTGGTGTAGCAGACGGGTTTGGCTTGGATTCTTGTTTGGTGGGTTCGAGGCTGGAGTAGCAATCCAACTCGTCAAGTTCGAAACCTTCAAGGTTGACGACTGGTACTACACAAGGGAAGATATTCTTAAACTCATCATACTTTTGAAACGTAATTAATATATGAGAATGTGCTTACCAGACATTTCTGAGCTTGATTTTTGGCTTGAATCTGTAAGAGACAGGGAAAAAGTTCTTTCACTGGCAGGAAGACGGTAGATTTCCTTGATCTTGGATTCGGATTCTGCACTGGGAGGCACTAAATCTCTGAAATTCGCTGCATAAAAACATTAGGATATAAGTCCGGGATACAGTTTGAAGATATAATTGGGGATATTCCTAAAACCCTAAATCCTACCCTTGGTTAACCATTTAACCGGTAGATCGAAACCCTTATCAATAGAGTCTCTTTTTACGAAAAAGAATTTTCATCGCCATCGATCCTCGTTCTTGGTGGCTTTAAGAACCAGAGGGTTCTTGGTGGTAGAAAACAGAAGAAAACGGTGATTGCCGTGGGATCTCAACCGGAATGCTATAGGGAGGTCCTCAACAAGTAGGTTAGGAAAATGACGAGATTTGATTTGATCCAGCACTATCAAGACTCGCCAGACCATTGGCATAACTTGGGCATAGCTAAGGCCGGTGAGGTCGAAAAAGCTAGAGATAAAGGGTGGAAATGGGTACCGGAGTCCAAGAGAGAAAGGATAAGCGAAAAAACAAACCCACTCGTCGGATGACGCGTCCGATCGGGCTTCCTGGTCGAAGGGGCGAAAGACCGTTCCGGTGGGAAAGGCACCGGAATCTTTAAGAGCAGCGATGTCGGCATTGTTGAAGCAGCAGATCTCCTTTGCTGGATCGGCAATGAAATTTTGACTTACGAGGGTTGAGGCCGGTCGGTCTGATCGGGATTTCGTTCGTGGTGCCATGAAGAGTATTGAGCAAATTAAGAGAGATTCAAGAAAGAAGGATAGAAAGGAAAATACCTGATGTTCGCTTGCAGATAAGGATAACCGTGATAAGGAGCCCCTCGGTTAATATAGGATGAATATAGGGGGGTAAAGAGTAAATAATACTTTGGAAGTTGCACCGCTGTCATTTCAAGGGTCTAGTCGTATTAATTACCTTAAGTTATGAGGTGAAACTTTTGAAATATATCCGTTGGATTGGTATCCCAACCGATATATTTGGGGACAATTGTTAGGGGTCATTTTCTTTGCATACATATCCTGACCAATATCCTGCCTTTGTTTGTTTATTTGTGACCAGGATGCTGGAAGAGGATATTGCTAACATCTTGGGCGATATCCTGAGGTTTATTGAATTAACCACGTGCAGGTTAACGGCTGAGACTTGCTAACGGTCAAGTGGACTTCTTCTCCTCAAGACTCGGACGAGTTTGTTGAAGGAGAGACGTTGAGCCCGAAAGAACAGGTCTACAACGTTCGATGAAGGAATATTCGGTGGATCCCGGAAGTTTAGGATAGTTTGTTATTTTATCTTTACTATAAATAGATGGGGGCGGATCAGTTTAAGGCACACAATTTTCACTAACACTCTCGAACACTTTCACTCTCTAGCTCATTGCAAACACCACACTTGTATTCAAATTTCATTGTAACACATAGTCGATCCGCACCACATCCTGCACTGTATCCTGACGTTTGAAGTAATAAGAAGAACAAGGCAGCTGCGATTGTCAGCTCCCGAGGTTTTATGCCGGCGATCTAGATTGATCAAGGGCTTTCCTCGTACATCTCGTGTCACCCTTTACATTTTTGCTCATTGTTTGATCACAGATACAGCTCTATATCTGGGGCTGTATCCTGAAACTGTTTTCATATCTAATTTTGTTAACACATTTTTCACACATATTTCTAGCACACTACCTGACTTAACTAATTTGATCACTTAATTGCTTAGGTAATTTTTGACCAAAACAGATACTAGTACAATATGATAGCCGGAGGTGAAGGGATCCTGAGTTTCTGGACGAAGCCTTCGGTCATCAGTGTTAATATGCTTTTGAATCTATCACACTCTGGGCGGATGGGTCTTGATTTAAGACGAAGCCAAGAGTGTGACATTTTGGTTTGTTAATAATAGACTAATCTTTTGACCTTATCTGTTGTTGTTATGTTTTCGTTTTGAAAGATATGTTCTAAATATTCTGATCAAATATCCTGGTCAGGATACTGTTCAATACTTTTGTCATCAAAATGTTAAACAAAAACTTGGTTGAATATAATTTTATAGAAAACTTAGATTATTTAGATAAGGTTTTCAAAACTTGAAAAATAATAAATCATACCAGAAACACCTAGGCAATAATTTCCAACCTCAACCTTTGAATTCTTTACAATGTCCCCAGCATGGATGTCCCCTGTCTGTGTAGGATATTGCATCAGCGCATGACTTGAGTATTTCTTCACTTAGTGATTGAACTTCGTAGCTTTTTATCCACAAAAGAATGTGCGTAATCTGCAATCTTGTCAAAACTTTAGTTTTACTGGGGATAAACCCACAGTGTACTAGGGATAAACCCTTAACATCCTGGGAATAAACCCTTAGCATCCTGGGGATAAACCCTTGTTTCCATGCGCTACAGGCGAGGATGTGGAAACCCCAAAACTTAGAAAGGTGAAAAACTTTAAACCTTAGAAGAGTGTGAAAACACTCTTGTTTTCGCGCGCTACAGGCGGGAGTGTATAAACTCCAAGACTTAGAAAGGTGAAAACCTTTAAACCTTAGAGAGTATGAAAATACCCTTTTGCGAGAGAGGGTGATCAATCCTCATATACCTTCAGGATCCAGGATATAGCCAACAGTAACGAAATTGTCAGCCACTTTTACATGAACTGGTCCCGCCACCTTGAACTATCCCTGGATAACTTGCGCTCCAGGCGGGGTGTTTAAACCCAATTCGTGAGAAAGGTGAATACCTTTAAACCTGTGAAGGGATCAGGATCCCTTAAACTTGAGAGAGGGGGCCAATCCTCTAATCTTTCGAAGTATCCTGAGTGTGTATCCTGGAGCGATATCCCGAAGCATATTCTGCAAAATATCTTTAAACTAAGGTGGGTGTTAACTTGGCTAACACCCCTCCGATGCTTAAGTTAGTATTGGGTTCAAATAAAATAAATTATATTTAAAAGAGATAGAATTCATACCATCTTGAGTTAGAAATTAAATTCTAAACTCACTTGAAATAGGCTTTGAGATGTATAGCATTCCAGGATCTTGGTAGTATACCCCCCTTCCATATTCTTGAGTCTATATGCTCATTTCCCTACTTCTAACTCAACTTCATATGGTCCTTCCCATTTCGGAGCTAGCTTGCCATCGGCAGGATTAGTAGTATTTTGAAAAGCCTTTCTTAACACCCAATCACCAACTCGAAATCTTCTAGTCCTTATGTTCTTATTATATACTCTGGATATTCTTTGTTGATATGCTGCTATCCTTAGTCTTGCTGCGTCTCTTTTTTCATCTATAGTATCCAAATCTTGAAATAAGGCTTCAGGATTTTGTTCAGGATCCTATAGGATAGATCTTGCAGTAGGTATCTTCATTTCTGTTGGAATCACTGCTTCTGCTCCAAATACCAAGGAAAACGGGGTTTGACCGGTTGCATTCTTTACCGTTGTCCTATCAGCCCACAAAACAAAGGGTAACTCTTCTGCCCATCTTCCTTTTTTGGCTCTAAGCCTCTTCTTTAAGTTACTGACTATTATCTTGTTTGAGGATTCAGCTTGCCCATTCGCTTGAGGATGTACCGGAGTAGATGTGATCATTTTGATTCCCCAACTCTTGCAAAAGTCAGTAGTCCTTTTGCTTATAAACTGGGACCCATTATCACAAATGATCTCAGCTGGTACCCCAAACCTAGTCAGGATATTCCTCTTTATGAAGGATACTACTTCTTGGTCTCTAACTTGAACAAATGCTTCAGCCTCAACCCACTTAGAGAAATAATCCGTCATTGCTAACATAAAGAATTTTCCTCCCGGAGCTTTTGGTAACTTCCCTACTATATCCATCCCCCATTTCATGAATGGCCAAGGGGAAACTACAGGATATAGTGGTTCAGCTGGTTGATGTAGTATGTTACTATGCCTTTGACATGCATCACATCTTCGAGCATATTCTGCAGCATCCTTCCTCATCGTTGGCCAATAATATCATGTCCTTAATATTTTCGAGAACAATGATCTGCCCCCAGTGTGGTTACCACAATCCCCTTCATGTATATCCTGAAGTACCTCTTTGGCTTCAGGATCCTCCAAGCACCTCAAATAGGGCCCTGCAAGAGATTTCTTGTATAAAACATTATTTATAATAGTGAATCGTGATACCTTCATCCAAAATGCCTTAGGATTTTCATCTCCGGGGATGTGTCCTTCGTTGAGATATCTCACAATTGGAGCCGTCCAGGATTTAGGATCCTGTTCAGGATATTCTGCTCCAGGATCCCGAATACCCGCTACTTCTTTATCCTGAGGATTCGTTACAGGATATAAGTCATGTAATATTAGTATTTGGGTCCCTTCAGGTATCTTGATCGATGATCCCAAATTTGCTAAGGCATCTGCTTCAGCATTATCCTCCCTTGGTACCTGTTCAAGTGTAAAAACATCGAAATATCCTGCTAATTTTTTGAGAATATCGAGATATTCGATTAATTTCTCGCCCTTAACTGCATAGGATCCATTAAAATGGTTAGTAATTAACAAAGAGTCAACATATACTTGCAAATTCTTGATACTCATGTTCTTAGCCAATTCTAATCCTGCAATCAAAGCCTCATATTCCGCTTTGTTATTAGTAGCAGGAAATTCACATCTAATAGCCTGGGGTAACATGTCCCCCTGTGGCGATTTTAGTAGTATTCCCAATCCTACTCCTCTTACATTAGATGCACCATCTGTATATAATGTCCAGGATCCTGAGGATTCTCCTAACTGTTGAACTTCTAGGTCTACCTCATCCTGAATGTCACTACTAAAATCAGCCACAAATTTAGCTAAAGCCTGAGACTTTATGGCATTTCTAGGTTCATATACTAAATCATAAGCACTCAACTTTACTGACCATTTGGCCATCCTGCCTGACATTTCTGGTTTCCTAAGTACATTTTTAACAGGATAATTTGTTTTAACATGGATCCTATGTGTCTCAAAATAATGTCTAAGCTTTGTCGATGCCATGACTAGAGCTAATATCAGTTTTTCTAAATGAGAGTACCTAGTTTCAGCATCTAACAAACTTTTACTAACATAATAAACAGGATATTGCTGACCTTCATGGTCCTTTACAAGGACGGCACTTACAGCATTCCCTGATACTGCGAGATATAGGGACAATGGTTCACCATTCTCAGGCTTCATCAGTAGAGGTGTGGTTGAAAGATATTGCTTTAAATCCTGTAGGGCCGCTTCATGCTTCTCACCCCATTCGAATTTCTTGTTCTTCTTCAGGATATCATAAAAATCTTTGCATTTTTCTGAGGATCTTGAGATAAATCTGTTTAATGCTGCCACTCGCCCTGTTAATCGTTGAACATCTTTCATATTTGAGGGTGATTTAATATCCAAGATGGCTTTAATCTGCTCCGGGCTCGCCTCTATTCCTCTTTTGGTCTCCATATATCCTAGAAATTTTCCTGCCCCCACTCCTAAATGGCACTTAGCAGGATTTAGGTTCATGTTATACTGATCCAGGATATCAAATGCTCCTTTAATATCCTGGAGGTGATCCTGAGCTTTCTTTGATTTTACCACCATATCGTCAATGTACACCTCCATGGTGTCCCCCAGTTTGTCTTTGAACATCATGTTTACCAATCTTTGGTATGTTGCACCTGCATTTTTCAAACCAAAAGGCATAGCTGTATAACAATAAATACCTGTTGGTGTCATGAAGGCAGTATCTTCCTGGTCAGAAGGCTCCATTTGGATCTGTTGAAATCCTGAGGATGCATCCATGAAGGTCAGCATTTCATGCCCGGCAGTGGCATCTACCATTGCATCAATTTGGGGAAGAGGAAATGGGTCTTTAGGACTGTTAGGGGAGGATTTTTTTAACAATTAGTGATCCTTATTCGTTATCCTAATTAATGATCCTTACTTCTGTAACAAATAGTGATCCTCAGGAGAGCTTCAGGATCAGGATCATGGATCACTTTAAGGATCCTCATACTGACGATTGTTTGTTTGCATCTCGTATCATTTTGCAGGAATAATAAGCTTGACTTGGTCTTGGCAACGTTACCATAGAATATTCCACGGGTATTTCGCATACGTTTGAATGGAAATGGACGTTGTGGAGAACGTGGGAGCATGGCACAAAAGTCGGACAGTTTGTTAGCTAGTTATTTTCTCATTTTAAAGGGGTAACGAGCTAGTTAGAGAACACTTAGTCATTTTCTCAGTTACACACACACTCGTACAAACGCTCATACCAGCTCTCGTTCAAACACTTAGCAATTTCATACACCTTTTACACGTTACATTCTAGTGATCCTTGTACCTAGCTCGTTACTATCCGAAGTTGTAAACATTTATTGATTTATTTGAGCTTGGTGATCGGTAGTTTCCATCACCCGGGGTTTTTTGTGCCGGAGATCAATTCTTGATCAAGGGCTTTTTCCCCGTATAAATCCTTGTGTTATTTGTGCAGTTTACATTGAAGTGATCCTCATCACTGTTACACATATAAAGCATCATTCCCCGTGACAATGAGTTTGGTTGTATTATTCTCATCAGATTTTTTGACCAAAACAGTTTGGCGCCCACCGTGGGGCAATTGGTGCTTCATCCTTAGAAAAATTCGCATTTCTGTGCTCATTTCAGTTCAATAAAACCGAGCAAATGGCTTCCTCAGTGAAGAATGCTTCAAACTTGATGCCCTCATTCACTTCTTCACAAGGCGTTCCTCCTTTGCCTCCACCACCTTCTGGATCCCAGAAGAATACTGAGAATGCTGCGAAGAAACCAACTCCCATTTTCTCAAAACCACCTACTTCTTCTGTTTCAACTAATCCTACTACTAATGATCTCTATGCCTTGATTTTGCAGATGAGGAATCATGCACAAGAGCAGGATAAAACCAACGAAAGGATCCTCCGAGAGATTGACGAAATTAAGAAACAGAAGAAAACGGCAGAAGATCGTTCCCCACTGATACCCAGATCTTTGAATTTTGATACTCCGGTGATTACTTCTCAGTCATCAGTGGTTCCAGACGTTCAATATGTGGGTGGACCAAAAGGAGTGCACTACGGAACAACAACAGTGACCCAGGCATTAGGTCCATACTTCCAGCCAGCAGGATCCTATCCTCAGCATATGGGATCCTTCATGACGTCAGGAGGATATTCAGGATCATCCCAGATTCAAGGATCCTCCTTTGTTCCAGGATCATCCCAGGTTCAAGGATCCTCCTTTGTTCCAGGATCATCCCAGGTTCAAGGATCCTCCTTTGTTCCAGGATCATCCCAGGTTCAAGGATCCTCCTTTGTTCCAGCATCATCCCAGGTTCAAGGATCCTCCTTTGTCCCAGGATCGTCCCAGTTTCAGGGATCCTTCCAGATGCCAGGATCCTTGAGAAGTTTGTGATCGGAGTGTCGCGCTCCGGTCAAAGATAATATTTATAAGCCCAAATTACCCTTAACAATGTGTTAGTGGTAGTAAGGGGTCGAACCACGAAGAGTATGTGGTTTGTGTATGGATTCGAATGAATTAAACAATTGTGTCACGATTATGAAGCTTACTAGAATAATTTTGTGTTTTTGTTTATTTGGAAGATATGATTTTAAACTAGATGATGTGATGAAAATGAATAACAACTACTAATTAACGATTGCAAGAATTTTGGATACTAGAACAATTATAATAAAAAGGAATCACACCCGGTTTCGGTAATTGTTAACCTAGGATTTCTACAAGTTTTAGTTTCAACTCAAATGCATTCGATTAACGAATTTAGTGTACCGTGACTTAGGTGCTACTAACTATCAACGCCCCGAAGAACGGACAAAAAGACACTTTGTAATCAACACAAGTAAATCCTAACAACGACAACGTACAATTACATATCACCGTTTCGCAAAGTCATAACTTTTAACATCGTTCGACAATTCATGAATTCGTAACAAATGTAATACTATTGTCAAAAGTTTCAAAAACCAAATACAAATTGTCACTAAGATGAAACAAGAACAAATTGAAACCCTAAAAGTAACAACTACCTACACCGGGGTGAAACCGAGATGATTAGCCGCTCATGGTTGATGCAACTTGATCACCGGATGCTTGGAATGCGGATGGAGTCATCTTGAAGCCTTGAGAATGGTGAATGATGAGGTTTGATGAAAGATGATGATGGTGGAAGAATTAGGGTTTGTGGATGATGGATTGATTGAGATGATGGTGATGATTCTTGATGATGATTTCGGGTTGTAGAGATGAAGATAGGTGGATGGTAGGTGAATAATGGATGGTAAATGGCTCCAAGAACAAGTTCCAACTTCAAAACAATGTGTAACTCCCGAAATTGATGACCAACAACCCTCAAGATTCGTTCCCGGACCAATGGAGACCAAGTTACGCGACAGCAACATTGAGAGACCGTCGCCGACGGTGGATGTGTCCGTCGGCGACGGTGTGTGGATTTCCAAATGAAGCCGACGTGTTATTTTGCTGTCTACGGTCAATTCTGGCGACGGAAAATTGTGTCAACCGTCGGCGACGGCCCATATGGGCGTCGGCGACGGTTCCCAGATGTCTGATTTTCTGTTTCGTCCGTTTCTTGAGTCCGGTTGACCCGTTTCGCATCCCGGTGGTTCCGTTTTCGCTCCGGTGACCCGTTTAGCTCCCAATTAGCTCCTTAAACTTCACAAGACCTGCAAAACACAAATCCTTTTACAAGTAGGATATTCGGGATTAAAAGTTAAGTAAAAACATGAACTTAGACATAAACGAACACCAGTTTTCGACCACGTATCACATCCCCACACTTGTCTTTTGCTTGCCCTCAAGCAAATCTGTTTTTCACTTTCACGTGGGTCGAACAACGGATACACTTCCCATTCCCGAGACAAAGGTTAAGGTCTATTGTCATGCGAAAGTTCAAATCTTTTACAATTTTCACATATTTACCGGTTAAGTGAATAATCACATATAATAATGGTTATCCAAGATTAACCCGCCCGTAAAACTAACAATTTATGCACATCCCTCACAATGTTCTCTCCACTCGGCTTATACTTTGGCTAATATTTATAATGTACTAGCACTTCAAAGACTATTCACTCAAAACCGATTAGAACACATACCCGCATAAGCTTGCAACTCAATCATTCTCCACTATTGATCACGAATACTAAGCACAAGTCAAAAGGTCTTTGAAGGGTTGTAATGGGACTAGGCGAGGGGTAGGAATTAGGATATTTTAAAGTGGCTAGGGTGATGAAAATTCGATTTTTTATTACAAATGACTATT
This sequence comes from Helianthus tuberosus, assembly GCA_030545235.1. Classification (NCBI taxonomy): domain Eukaryota; kingdom Viridiplantae; phylum Streptophyta; class Magnoliopsida; order Asterales; family Asteraceae; genus Helianthus; species Helianthus tuberosus. The sequence continues at coordinate 154,323,059 of CM060412.1, forward strand.
CTAACAAAACTAACTATAAACACCAAAATTAAGGCGACAATATTCGCCTTTTATTCAACAACTATCAACACTTCTTTTTATGTTTTTCTTCAACGATTTTCAATTCTTTTTCATGACATTTTCTGAATTTTTTTTTTTTAACATATATGCAAACAAACAAGAACAACTATACAAAAATGACTCCTATAATCGAATTTCCATCACACGGGTTTAAAAGAAAAGGTTTAATGGTTATGGGCTATAGGGTGGTCAAACGAAAGGTTTAGGCTCAAAATGGGCGACTAGGGGATTTGTTTGGGTAAGGATAGATAAATGGTTTTAAGAGAAAAGGTTTACCTAATGCCTTAATCATTCTTGTGCTTGTATTCGGTCTATAGTCTCAAACGTATCAAAAGTTGCAAGTTCTACAATATATGACTAATGGTCCACTCAAACAAAGAAACATAGGTATGTAATCTATGATATAAAAGTAGCTCAAAACCTCACATATCTAAAAGGGTATGGTATGTGACATGCATAAAAGACTAGTTTCTTAGGCGAATTATTCCCAAATAATCACCCGTTAAATACCCGTCATGTTATTAATTCGAACTTGACCATGACAATAGACCAGATGGGTTGTGACATCCCTCGTTGACTTAGTTACTTGTGCTTTTAAGATTGCTTTTGAAACAAGAAATTTTTGAAAAAATTTTTGAAATTTCCCCCCATCCCCACACTTGAGGTGAACATTGTCCTCAATGTGTAGTATTTAAATGAACGGGTCAAAATCTAAAATTTTTACTACTCCCCCATCCTGAAACTTGAGATACATATTGTCCTCAATGTGTAAGAACTAGAGTTTTAAAACGCACAAGGGATGTGACACGACTAACCCCCCAAAATTTCACCCCGGAAAAATAATATACAAAATACACTCCACTTATTTGCTAATCTAAAGATCAAAAGTAAAAAGAGATGTATGCACCTGGTTTGTGAGCTCATTCCTCGTATGCTCCTCTCCTCTTCATGAAAGCGGTTGTCCCACGAACCGAATGTACCTACAAATCTTAACCCTTGTGTAGAAGCATGCTTCTCACAACCACTAAAATTTGTTAGTTACCTAGTTCTACCACTTTTATGAAAATATTACCAAGCTATACGTTATTTCACTTTGATTTATGTGGAAAATGAATTACAACAACAAACCTAACTCACTTTCGTAGGAATCACGGTTGCATTTAGCTTATGCAACAAGCCCTTTTAAACCCCCCAATAGCTTGGGAGGACGAGAGGTCTCGTGAGGGTTATATAGGGAACACACCCACAAAGTTCATTTAACTAGGCGAGAATTTAAATAACAAAATGAAAATAACACAAAAGAAAATAAAATAATATACAACAACAACAAAAGACATACCATACCTCTACCGCTGATATCGCTCGTTTGGATCCACTGGCGGGTTGGGCTGGTATTGATAACTAGTGAGGGACTCGAACATCTCCCTATAGTTATCTAGCGGGCTTGACTCTTGTTGAGGTGGCGGTTGGTATGGCATCGGAACAAAACTCGAGCCGACTGCCTCGGGCCAATGAGGGGTTGGATCGGATGGCCCTTGTGGATGAGGAAGGTTGGGGTAATCGGTCCAACCCGAATGTTCAACATATGGGAGACCGGCTTGATAATCTCTTTGATGGCGTTCTTGATCATGGAGCACCTTGAAGTTATTAATCGCCATTTGGTTAGAGAAAGCCAACGCTCCCCATCGGCGTTGGTCCAACTCTCTTTGTGCAGTTTGGTTCCTAGCCGCCTCTTCTTCCCATGCCTGTCTATGGGCCCTTTCTTCCTCTTGCAACTGTATCATGCGTTCCATTTGTGATTGTTGTAACGCATGTTGCAGCTGTTGTTCCTCCAACTGCTTTTCCACCCTCTCGCGGAAAGATGCTTGAAAACCCCATTGTTGCTGCGAGTACGCCCCTTGCGCCTCTTCCCATTCGTTCCTACTAGCATGGTACTCTCTTGCTTCACCAATACCCGCCGACACATTGTTGTAGATCGCTTGATCTCCACGGTTCCACAACCGATACGACGGTATTTGCCTTTGATTCACAAAATCTGCCACATTGGCAGAGATTTCCCGATGCTTCCTCCTATACCTTTGCCTCGGTCCCCGCGGACCGAAAGGATCAATTTCCTCCTCAACATCGGGCATCTCCTCATCGCCCTCTTCTTCATCACCCTCTTTGTCATTAACCCGATAACTATCCCCTTGCTCATCTTCGACCGTATGCAAATGCCCAAAAGCTTTCACAGTTATTTTCCAATGTCGCCTTATGGAGGCGAAATTGAATTGATCAATGGGCTTAGACACCCACAGTGAGTCTTGAGGTAATGCATTCTGTTGGAGAATCATAGCGCTAATCAACCTTGCATAAGGAATCATCTTTCGTTTAAATGATTCTCGTGTATCCCGTGTGTTGATCATAACAATTTGACGCCACGAGAGCTTGGGCGTCCCATATAACAATGCATGCAAAACCCGACAGTCGGGTGCCTTCACCTTTCCACGGTCTCTGAACCGTACTATAATGTTCTCTAACGAGATACCTTGAAGTATCTTTCCCATCAAAGACAAATCACTTCTCGACTCTCCCGCACCCCCAGAACCTAGTAGGGTGTCCTCTAAAAGCCTCACTGGGTCCGCATCGTTTTTCTTGTTGTCCAAAAACTGATCATACCCATAATATTCATACGCGTCGACCCCAAGCGAGTCAAACCTCGCTATAGCATTCATATGTTCGAAAGACATGACCATTTGATTTTTTCCAATGTTACCAATCAACTTCCACCTATGAGCCGGTCTATCAGAGTGTTCAAAACGAAGGGTGGATAACCACTCACAAACTGCCCCCAAGTATACCCGAGTAGTGATATCCTCACACCAGTCAATCACCCGTTCCCAGCCAAGTTTCTCAAACCTTTTCACTATACCAATCTTCCTAAACTCTTAAACATCTACCGTACGTTCACAATCTGTCCTTTCGGGTACGGATTTTGAGACACCCGTAACCATTTTCATCTTCCACATTTTGGCTTCTAACCTCTTATTGTTGTAACGAGAAAGAGCCTTTGTTTTCTCGTCCTTCCATGCCAAAGCCGATCTACTATTTTTTTCTTCTTCCCAATCCCAATCTTGCCTAATAAGTTGCCCATCACCCTCTACTACATTACTTAGTTGTTCAAAACGTCTTTGATATACCCCGGAGCCCGAACCGGCTCCCGAAGATGAACCTTGACCGGAGGTCTTTGCTTTCTTACTTCCTCGGAGCATGGCTACAATCACAAGACAAAGACAACAACAATTAGTACACTCCAAACCTTCAACAATCTCAAACTTTGAACATAGTATGCAATGTTGAACTTCAATCAAATTTTAGATGTAAAATCGCCTTTTTAAACTTCCAAAGTTGCACATCTTATCATCTATATCGATTAAACATGTTTATTCCAAAAATTTCGCAAAATTTCATGTTTTCAACAATATTCAACATCACCACTATGTTCAATCATGCACAAATCTAGTGTAATCACATCACCAAGACTAAAGCATGCTCAAATCCCACCCAAATCAAGCAAACATTCTTAAGTTTATGCTAAAACATCCTACATTATGATAAACAACCTACTCTTAAACAATATGCTTAAAATTTCGGAAGAAATCAACAATGTATATAATAATCATGCATAAATTTTACTGAAATTTCATACCTTTGATGTTTAGATGACAAGAAGAACTAAGAACAAGTGCAAAACAAGAAACTTGTATGAACACTCTTCAAACCCTAAAACTCACGTCCAGAAATCGTGCAAACGAACAAGATTTGATGGAAACCGTTATGGGGGGTTTTGTTCCTCTTGAAAAACTACACAAGTTAGGCTCAAGAATCGACTGATTTGGTGTAGAATTGAAGGAGTTATGAGAAGAGAAGATCTAGGGTTCTTGGTGACTTAGTGAAGAAGATGGGTTGCAAGAGAGGAAGTTAGAACATATGGATCTGCTAAATGAAGTTATGTGGGCATGTGATAGGGTTTTCAAGACTTTTGTATGGTTAAAACCATGTTTGGAACGAGTTTTACAAGGGTCAAAGGGGTTTGGGTTCGAATCTTGGCTTAAACAAAGATCAGCGTCGGCTGATGATGCAGGCACCGTCGGCGACGGGCACACATGCCGTCGGCGACGGACTCCGGAAATAGTCAAAGTGGGCGACGGCTTATGTTGCTGTCTACGGAAAAAATTGGGCGACGGAGCATTTCTGAGGGCCGTAGGCGACGCCGGGGGTCACCGTCGGCGACGGTGCTCCTAAAATCAGTTTTCATTTTAATTTTTTTTTTTTTTTTTTTTTTTGAAAAATATGAGAAAAATTATGGACTTTTAATAAAAGAGCTATGTACATACAAAAATCCTAAAAATTATTAAAAATCTTTTTGTGATTTTTTATAAGTTAAATTTTGAAAACGCAATAACCGTCAACGGCCCTACCATCCCCCAAAAAGTCGTGTATTGTCCTCAATGCACATAACAAAGCCTAAAAACATACCTTGTGTCTTCATGACCCGTTCGGAATGTCCGGACTTCACACAATCAAGAGAGATTAGTATGGAACGAAAACGATTAACATAAACACACACAAACAAATAAATAATTGTACATAACTTTACACAAAATGTTACCGGTCCTTGTTAGTCGACCTCGTAAATCGGTGTGCTTACCACAAAGCTCACCAATTCCTTGTTTTCGTCTACCTTCTCGTTACCATCAAGAAACGGTTTTAGCCGATGACCATTTACCGTTTGTCGTATCCCATCCTTCGGGTCCTCGATGGTAACATCACCCAATTGTCCAACCCGGGTGATCACATAAGGTCCCATCCATTTGCTTCGGAGCTTTCCGGGAAAGAATTTGAGTTTCGAGTTGTAAAGCCACACCTTTTGCCCAACCTCGAACTCTTTCTTCCTTAACTTAGCATCATGCGCCTTCTTCATCCCATCCTTGTAATTGGATGCGCATTCATATGCCATTTCCCGTAGCTCCTCCAACTCGCATAGCTTGAGTTTCCTTTCCTTTCCTGCATCATCATATTGAACATTAACTTCCTTAATAGCCCATAATGATTTATGCACAAGTTCAACCGGTAAATGACAATTTTTACCATAAACCAACCGGTAAGGTGTAGTGCCAATAGGTGTCTTATGTGCCGTACGGTAGGCCCATAAGGCATCGTTTAATTTAATTGACCAATCCTTACGGTCCGCCCGCACGGTCTTTTGCAAAATCTCTTTGATTTGCCTATTTGACACCTCAACTTGCCCGCTTGTTTGCGGGTGATAGGGGGTAGCAATTCTATGGTCAACACCAAACCGTTTAAGAAGTTTCCCAAACCGAAAATTTTTAAAATGAGATCCTCCATCACTTATGATGACCCGAGGAATCCCAAACCTTGAGAAAATATTGGTTTGAACAAAATTACACACTACGGAGTGGTCGTTCGTCTTGGTAGCTATTGCTTCGACCCACTTTGACACATAGTCAACGGCCACCAAGATATACAAATTGCCATAGGAATTGGGGAATGGGCCCATGAAATCAATTCCCCACACGTCAAAGATGTCGACTACAAGGATTGGTTGCATGGGCATCTCATCCCTTTTTGAAATACCCCCTAGTTTTTGACACTCTATGCAATTTTTGGCAAACTCATTTGCATCTTTGAAAATAGTAGGCCAAAAAAGACCACTATTTAACACTTTATGACCCGTTTTGTGACCACTAAAGTGACCACCACATGCAAACGAGTGTAGATGCTGTAACACGCTTGGAATCTCTTCGTCATCAATGCATCTTCTTATAACTTGATCCGCGCACTCCTTCCACAAATGCGGTTCTTCCAACCGATAGTACTTGATTTGGGACATGAAGTGTTGCCTTTTCCGTCTATCCCAATGTGCCGGTAAGTCACCTGTAACAAGATAATTCACAATGTTAGCATACCACGGCAACTTATCCAATTTCATAATATACTCATCGGGAAACGACTCATTGATCTCTAATGATTTAGGATCCTCATCAACCATCAACCGGGACAAATGGTCCGCTACCACATTCTCGGTACCCTTCTTGTCCCGTATCTCCAGATCGAACTCTTGGAGCAACAACACCCATCAGATTAACCTCGGTTTTGCATCTTTCTTCTCCATGAGGTACCTAACTGCAGTGTGATCAGAATAAATAATCACTTTACTACCCCATATATATGCCCGAAATTTATCCAAAGCATATACCACCGCGAGTAGCTCTTTTTCGGTAGTGGTGTAATTTAATTGTGCATCCGAAAGAGTCTTACTCGCGTAGTATATGGCAACGGGTTTCTTATCGACCCGTTGTCCCAACACGGCCCCCACCGCATAATCACTTGCATCGCACATAATTTCAAAAGGAAAAGACCAATTTGGCGATTGCAAGATTGGAGCCTCAACCAACTTCTCTTTCAAATTGTTAAAAGCATTTTGGCAATTTTCATTAAATTCAAACGGTTGATCTTTTAACAACAAGTTACATAAAGGCTTGGTTATGTCACTAAAACCCTTAATAAACCGCCGGTAAAAACCCGCATGACCTAGAAATGACCTAACACCTTTAACGGTCGTGGGATACGGTAAAGTAGATATGACTTGTACCTTTGCACGATCAACCTCTATCCCACGACTTGACACCACGTGTCCCAACACTATTCCCTCTTGAACCATAAAATGGCTCTTTTCCCAACTTAAGACCAAACTAGTTTCGACACACCTTCTTAACACTTTATCTAGTTGATCCAAACAAGCCTCAAAAGATGACCCAAAAATTGAGAAATCATCCATGAAGATTTCCAAAGACTTCCCCACCATATCTGAAAAGATACTCATCATACACCTTTGGAAGGTGGCGGGGGCGTTACATAATCCAAACGCCATTCGCCTAAATGCGAAAGTGCCATAGGGACAAGTAAACGTGGTCTTTGCTTGGTCTTCCGGATGGATGGCGATTTGGTTATAACCAGAATAGCCATCTAAGAAACAATAAAATTTTTGCCCCGATAATTTCTCAACTATTTGATCAATGAACGGTAAAGGGAAATGATCTTTGGAAGTTGCGGTATTCAACTTCCTATAGTCAATACAAATTCGCCACCCGGTTACCGGCCGAGTGGCTACCTCTTCACCTGCGTCATTTTTGACGACTTGTATGCCCGCTTTCTTGGGAACCGTTTGTGTTGGGCTCACCCATTGGCTATCCGAGATCGGGTAAATGATACCCGCATCTAGCCATTTCAGCACTTCCTTCTTCACTACCTCCCGCATGTTTGGATTTAATCTCCGTTGTGCATCTCGAACGGGAGTCACATTCTCTTCCGTGATGATTTTGTGCATCACCACCGAGGGACTAATACCCTTTAAATCAGCAATGGTCCATCCAATCGCCGCCCGATTAGTGACCAAAACATCCATCAATTTATCCTCTTGCTCCACGGTTAAGCTTGATGCAATGATAACCGGGAGCGTGTTGCCTTCACCAACATAAGCATACTTGAGATGCTTAGGCAACACCTTCAATTCAACCTCCGGAGGCTCTACTAATGACGGCTTCAACTTAGTGTCGATGCTCTCCGGTAAACTCTCAACTTGGTGCGTCCATGTCGGTTTTCCCTCTCTAACCGCAAGCACCTCCAAACTTCTCACTTCCTCGTCTATGCTCTTATCCATCTCCACCTGTGACCTGTCAAACATATAACAATCCTCCATTGTGTTTTCCCCATCTACGACTGTGTCGCAAAGAGGTATACACATGTCAACGACGTCCGCCATATAGCATTCATCATCAACTGGAGGGTTCATAAGTCCGGAAAAAACATGCAACCTCAACCTTCGGTTTCCAAATGTCATGTCAACCGTTCCCGTTTTGCAATCAATTTGAGAATTCGCGGTTGCTAAGAACGGTCGACCCAAAATCACCGTAGGTTGTTTGGTTGGGTCCTTGGCCACATAATCAAGCACTAAAAAGTCCACCGGATAGTAGAAATCCTCGATTTTCACTATCACATCCGAAACAATTCCACGGGGTAGTTTAGGTGTCAAATCGGCTAACACCACGGTGGTGTTAGACGACTGAAGTAGACCAAACTCGTATTGGTCATACAAACTACCCGGTAGAATGCTCACGCTAGCACCAAGATCTAGAAGTGCCCGGTTGATTTTAAAATCGCCTACTTGAATTGAAATGATAGGCGCACCCGGATCTTGGAGCTTAGGTGGAAGTGCACGCGAAAGAATCGAACTCACATTTTCGGTTAAGTCTAATTTTTTTGGAAATTTGTGAGTGCGTTTTTGGGTACACAAATCTTTCAAGTACTTAGCATACGACGGTACTTGTTTGATTGCATCCAAAAGAGGTAAATTTATCTTTACTTGTTTAAAAATTTCCAACAACTCTTCTTGTTGTGGACCTCTTTTGTTTACAACTTTTTTCACGGGTCCCTTCAATGCTTCGGGATAAGGGGCGGTATTAGCCTCCACACCCTTTTCCTTAGCCTTGGGGACGGGGATGGTCACAACGGGGGTATCATTGTTCTTTTTCAAGTCATTTTTATTTTTATTTTGACCCGTTTGACTATTCTCATTCTCATCTTCACTAGCATCCTCCACCACCCCTTCAACAAACTGGGGTGATGGTGTTTTGACACCATCATCAACGACTCGACCACTACGTAAAGTAATTTTATTAATTGGTACCTCACGTGTGTTCCTTGAGTTTGACCCTTGATGCTTAGGGTTCACCGCGGTGTCACTTGGGAGTCTTCCCGTGCTTCCCCTCATTTGAGCCATTTCTTCCGCGAGTTGGCCCACTTGCTTCGCCAATGCCTCATGTGCTTTATCCCGAATCTCATTTGTCTTCTTTATATCCTTGATATCATGGTGAGATTCCTTTTGCATATTCAACAAAGCATCCATTTTGGCACCCAAATCATCGCCACTGGTTTGATTGTTCGACCCGCTTCCATTACCGCCTTGGTTATTATAATTCCTTTGGTACCCACCTTGGTAATTATTGTCCCTACCTTGGTACCCTTGGTTGTAATTTCGTTGATAACCTCCTTGGTTACCACCTTGACGGTTTTGATATGATACCCCGCTTTGACCTCCTTGGTTACCCGATTGAAAATTTGGGTTCATTTGATTTGAAGCATTACCATATCGGAAGTTGGGGTGATTCCTCAAACCCGGATGATAAGTGTTGGAGTTCATGTCATATTGCTTCCTATCTCCATACACTTGATTGACTTCCTCCGTATAGTCAACTGACCCCGTTGGACATTGTTCCGCTCTATGTCCAATATCACCGCAACCTTCACATACCTCAAATTGAACCGCATTTACCTCTTTCTTCTTCATAGGAGCCATTTCCCGCTCTAGAGTGGAAATCCGATCTTTAGAATCAAGATCGGGAAGTGATCGGGAAACGGGGTGTTTTTTAGCTCTATCGGCCGATTCTTTCTCTTTTGACCGCTTACTCATCCGCTCTAAAAACTCCCAATCATCATCTTCGTGATTGCTCAAAAGAGTCCCGTTACTTGTCGACTCGAGACGATTCCATGTTGTGTCATCTAAACCCCGTACAAAACACTTAACTAACTCCCACTTCTCAATTTGATGATGAGGGCATCTTCGCATCATTTCTCTAAACCTTGTAAAGGCCTCATGTAACGGTTCGCCCGATAATTGGCGAAAAGACCTAATTTCATCACGAGCGTCATCGGTCTTCGCCATTGAGTAGTATTCATCAAGGAACGCTTGTTGCATTTCTCCCCAAGTGCGAATACTATTTGCGGGAAGTGTGAGGAACCATTGCTTTGCCTTATCCTTCAGTGAAAATTGGAATAGTCGAAGTTTGACCTCATCTAAAGCAAAGTTGTGACCCCCGATAGTGCTGCAAACCGAAGAAAATTCCGTCAAATGTGTATACGGTTCGTCGTTAGATCTTCCATTAAAATGAGGAAGTATGTTGATGTAATGTGGTTTACAATCAAACATCCTCCTCTCACAAACGATTGGTGAGTCGTTCTCGGTGACAACCGGCCTAAAACGATCATTCACTCCCCGTGGAGGTCGTTGACGACGATGTGGAACATTAACTTCTTGATCACCCGGTCTTCTATTATCCCGTCTTTCACCTCTTCGATCATCCCTTCGATCATCTCTTCGATCATCTCTTCGATTATCCCTTGGGTTACCACCTCCCACGAAACGAGGAATCCGGTTAGGGTTTGCATTGTTGTTGTTGTTGTTATAAAACCCATCATTCCGATTCCGTTGGTCATTGTTTCGTGGTTGACGGTTGTTCCCATAACCATCATTTCTTCCACCTCCGTAACCGTATTCGTCGTCCCCAACGTAATTGGCATATTGGTAGCCAACTTCCTCATCATCATATCTTCTTGCGTTGTAGACGTTTCCCCTATTCACGTAGCCCCAATCTTCGTCATCGTTAGCCCTATCATCATAATATCCCCCATCATCCGAATTTTCCGTATGAACACTCACATGTTTCGGCGATTGATAACCGGGAACACTATAAGGTTCATCATCGGGGATTGCATTCCTCAAGTCGTCGATGTTGAAGAATGGGTCTTCATTTGCGGGATTGCCGCGATCACGATTTCCCCGATGCTCGGAATTGACATTCCGGTCATCTAGGTTAATGGGTAGGGAGTTGTGTCTATGAAGATTTTGTTGTTGAGGTGTTCTTTGATTGTTGTTGGGATTTTGGTTTTGGAAAGGTGGTGTAGGTGGTCCATTGTTGTTGTTACCACCCGGTTGCTCTTGAGGCATGGGTTGAACATTTTGAGCGGGATAAAAGGTTCCTCGGGATTGGAATTGGTTTTGGTTGAGGTTTGGGTGATTGGAGTTTTGGTTTGCCATTGAACTAGTTTCAATGGATGGTGTATGTTGTGGTGTTTGGTTGGCTTGATTAGAAGCAAGTGTTGCTTCTAACCGGCTTGCTAGGTTTCTTCTTGCAACTCGTTCGATTTCCGGTTCGTAGACTAAAGGTGAAGTCCTCCCGGAGTTCCGCGTATGCATGCACTACCTGTAACCTGCACAAGTAACACACCTCGCGTAACAAAGAAAAAGACAAAGTGCAAAAAGAAACTAAACAATTTAAACAGATCATCACGAAATTCAAACAATAATCCAAACACAAAGCGCACGCACTCCCCGGCAACGGCGCCAAAATTTGATCAGATTGTCGCGCTCCGGTCAAAGATAATATTTATAAGCCCAAATTACCCTTAACAATGTGTTAGTGGTAGTAAGGGGTCGAACCACGAAGAGTATGTGGTTTGTGTATGGATTCGAATGAATTAAACAATTGTGTCACGATTATGAAGCTTACTAGAATAATTTTGTGTTTTTGTTTATTTGGAAGATATGATTTTAAACTAGATGATGTGATGAAAATGAATAACAACTACTAATTAACGATTGCAAGAATTTTGGATACTAGAACAATTATAATAAAAAGGAATCACACCCGGTTTCGGTAATTGTTAACCTAGGATTTCTACAAGTTTTAGTTTCAACTCAAATGCATTCGATTAACGGATTTAGTGTACCGTGACTTAGGTGCTACTAACTATCAACGCCCCGAAGAAGGGACAAAAAGACACTTTGTAATCAACACAAGTAAATCCTAACAACGACAACGTACAATTACATATCACCGTTTCGCAAAGTCATAACTTTTAACATCGTTCGACAATTCACGAATTCGTAACAAATGTAATACTATTGTCAAAAGTTTCAAAAACCAAATACAAATTGTCACTAAGATGAAACAAGAACAAATTGAAACCCTAAAAGTAACAACTACCTACACCGGGGTGAAACCAAGATGATTAGCCGCTCATGGTTGATGCAACTTGATCACCGGATGCTTGGAATGCGGATGGAGTCATCTTGAAGCCTTGAGAATGGTGAATGATGAGGTTTGATGAAAGATGATGATGGTGGAAGGATTAGGGTTTGTGGATGATGGATTGATTGAGATGATGGTGATGATTCTTGATGATGATTTCGGGTTGTAGAGATGAAGATAGGTGGATGGTAGGTGAATGATGGATGGTAAATGGCTCCAAGAACAAGTTCCAACTTCAAAACAATGTGTAACTCCCGAAATTGATGACCAACAACCCTCAAGATTCGTTCCCGGACCAATGGAGACCAAGTTACGCGACAGCAACATTGAGAGACCGTCGCCGACGGTGGATGTGTCCGTCGGCGACGGTGTGTGGATTTCCAAATGAAGCCGACGTGTTATTTTGCTGTCTACGGTCAATTCTGGCGACGGAAAATTGTGTCAACCGTCGGCGACGGCCCATATGGGCGTCGGTGACGGTTCCCAGATGTCTGATTTTCTGTTTCGTCCGTTTCTTGAGTCCAGTTGACCCGTTTCGCATCCCGGTGGTTCCGTTTTCGCTCCGGTGACCCGTTTAGCTCCCAATTAGCTCCTTAAACTTCACAAGACCTGCAAAACACAAATCCTTTTACAAGTAGGCTATTCGGGATTAAAAGTTAAGTAAAAACATGAACTTAGACATAAACGAACACCAGTTTTCGACCACGTATCAGTTTGCAAACAGGAAGTTCAGATGTCCATCAGGGAGATTTTATTCCAATGCAGACCAATGCTTCTACTGTCCCTCTATCTTTCCAGAGCCCCAACAATATGGATTAACATCCATTCTGCCTAACTTGAATCCAATGGGAGGTAACACTTTTAATAGTTCTTATACTACTAACCACGGTCTTATGCAGGATCCAGGTATCAATCATGCCATGGCCAGAGAATTGCAAAAGCTAAAGGATATGATATCAAGTGTTCCGGGAGTGGTCAAACCTATCCCAGAGATTGCAGATGGGAGCCACAAGATATCTCGTTTCGCACCACCAATCTGTGATGCTGAGATACCCAAGAGGTTCCATGTGCCAACAATGAAGCTGTATGATGGTTCGACGGATCCTGAGGAGCATATAGCACAATACAGGGAGAGAATGGAAATCAACCCAATCCCAGAAAGGTTAAAGGAAGCATGCTTGTGCAAAGGATTCAGATCCACCCTTACTGGATCAGCTCTCAAGTGGCTGCTAAGTCTTCCTCCTTACTCTATTACCTCGTTTGCTAATCTAGTTAATTTGTTTAATAATCAATTCTCATGCAGTAGGAAATTTGAACGGTTAACTAGTGATCTGTATAGGATAACTCAGGGTCATAATGAATCATTAAGGGATTACATTACCAAATTTGGTAAAGAATCCTTAGACATTCCCAACTTGGATATAGCCACGGCTGTTGAGGCCTTTAAAATGGGATTGCTTAGGGATTCGTTATTTTATGATGATCTTGTTATGACACCATGCAGGAATCTAGATGAGGTGAGAACTCGGGCCCTTAGGTTCATCCGGTTAGAGGATGACAAAAGGATCCAGGAGAGGTTAACAGGATCCTCAAAGCAAGACAAGCAAGGATCCTCATTCAAGAACAAGTTCAGATCCTATAATAAATCTGATAACCAGAATGTGCATGCTGTTGAACAAGAGGAGGATGATGAGGATTACCCTCCAATCTCTGAATATTGTTTTTCAGTTGATAACAATGAACTAATCTTAGCAATGCAGGATCTAGGCGATAAAGCTAGATGGCCCCGGAAAAATGACAGACCAGCTGTAGCCAAAGATAAATCAAAGTGGTGTGCATATCACGAAGATTTTGGGCATCTCACAGAAGAATGCATTGCATTAAGAAAAGAAATTGGATACTTGTTAAGCAAGGGGCATCTAAAAGAATTATTGGGTAGAAAAAAGTCAAGGACTCAGGATCCTGAAAGGATCCCTGAGAAAGCTCCGGCCCCTCCAGCAAATGCACAAGTGATCAACTTTATTTCTGGAGGATCAGACATTTGCGGCACATCCTTCTCAGCAGCTAAAAGGCGTGCAAAGGAAACTAAAATGGACAATGGAGAAAGACCTGTTCGAACATCAAGTGTCTCCGAAGGAAAAGTCATAACTTTTGATGAGGATGATCGTGTTGATATCCAGGATCCTCATCACGATGGTTTAGTTATTACTCTTTTCATTTCTAACCATTTTGTCCGCAGGATCCTTATAGACGGAGGAAGCTCAGTGAACATTATCCAGCTTGATGTTCTAAAGAAGATGGGTATTCCTGAATCGGACATCATACCAAGATCCTCCGTGCTCGTGGGATTTAGTGGCGAAACTAAGAATACCCTGGGGGACATTAAACTCCCAATATACATTAAAGGCCTACACTCTTATCAAAAATTTTGTGTTATTGACTGTTTATCTTGTTGTAATGTTATCCTTGGCAGGCCTTGGATACACGATATGAAAGCAGTCCCATCTACCTACCATCAATGTGTGAAGCTCCCTAGTCCTTGGGGGATAGTCAAGATTGATAGTGATCAACAGGAGGCTAAGAACTGCTACACTTCATCAATGAAACCAGCATCAAAGTCTAGGGAACAATAGCAATCAAAGTATCCTCCGAGGGACGTCTTGGAGGCAACAGAACAGGATATAGTGGAAATCCTTATGGATCCTAGTGATCCTGAATCTATAGTCTATATTGGATCAGGGATCCTTGGCGAAATGAAAGAAGACCTCGTATCCTTCCTCAAAAGGAGAAAGACTACCTTTGCATGGAAACACGAAGACATGACAAGCATATCTAAAGATGTGATCACTCACAAACTTGGCATCGATAGGTCCTTCAAACCAAGTCATCAAAGGAGAAGGAAATTTGCACCAAAAAGAAACGCCATTATCCAGGAGGAGGTACAAAAATTACTCCGAGCAGGTATGATTAGAGAGGTCAAATATCCAAGATGGTTGGCCAATGTGGTTGTTGTTCAAAAGAAAAACGGAAAGTGGAGGGTATGTGTCGATTTTACCGATTTAAATAAGGCATGTCCCAAGGATCCTTTCCCTTTACCCCACATTGACTCCATGGTGGATGCAACTGCGGGTCATGAACTGTTAACTTTTATGGATGCTTCATCTGGATTTCAACAAATCCAAATGGAACCATCCGATCAAGAGGATACAGCCTTCATGACTCCAACTGGTATATATTGCTATATTGCTATGTCGTTTGGACTAAGAAATGCAGGTGCAACGTATCAAAGGCTGGTGAATATGATGTTCAAGGATCAAATCGGACAAACTATGGAAGTTTACATAGATGATATGGTGGTAAAATCCATAAAAGCTGAGGATCACCTAAAGGACTTGGAGGAAGCATTTGATATCCTTGACAAATATAATATGAAGCTTAATCCTTTAAAATGTCACTTTGGTGTTAAAGCAGGTAAATTCTTAGGATACATGGTGACCAAGAGAGGCATTGAAGCTAGCCCGGAACAAATCAAAGCCTTAGTGAATATCAAATCCCCGGCCAATGCTAAGGATGTCCAAAGGCTAACAGGCAGGATTGCAGCTTTGAACAGATTCATATCCAAATCCTCAGAGAAGTGCAAAGAATTCTATGATATCCTAAGGAAGAACAAGAAATTCGAGTGGACTGAGAGGCATGAAAATGCTTTAAAATCTCTCAAAGATTACCTATCCTCAGCCCCGTCCTTGATGAAACCGGAAAAAGGCGATGTGCTATCCTTATATCTTGCAGTATCCTCAAAAGCAGTAAGTGCGGTCCTTGTTAAGGATCATGAAGGTACACAACATCCTGTTTATTATGTAAGTAAAAGTTTACTTGATTCCGAATCCAGGTATTCACACCTTGAAAAGCTTATCCTTGCATTAATTATGGCATCTACTAAATTGAGACATTATTTTGAAACTCATGTTATTGTTGTTAAAACTAATTTCCCAATTAAGAATGTCCTCAGGAAACCAGAGATGTCAGGAAGGATGGCTAAGTGGGCAGTGAAGCTAAGTGCATATGATATAAGATATGAGCCTAGGACAGCCATCAAATCCCAAGCATTAGCTGACTTTGTGGCTGATTTCAGTAGTGATTTACAAAAAGAAGCTGAGTTAGAAGTCCAGCAGCTAGAGGAAACCAAGGATCCTTGGATACTCCACACTGATGGATCCTCAAATGTCAAAGGCACAGGGCTTGGAATACTACTAAAATCGCCACAGGGGGACATAATACCCCACTCTATAGCTTGTGATTTCCAAACCACTAACAATGAGGCTGAATATGAAGCCTTAATTGCTGGTTTGCAAATTGCTAAGCATATGGGAATCAGGTATCTTGAGGTACATGTAGATTCTTTGTTAATTACAAACCACTTTAATGGATCCTACGCTGTTAAAGGTGAAAAGCTAACCAAATATTTAGAGATAGTCAAAAATTTGGCACTCTCTTTTGTTTCCTTTAGTTTGACACAGGTACCAAGGGAAGAAAATACAGAAGCTGATGCATTGGCTAACTTAGGATCATCTTTGAAGATTCCTGAGGATATCAAGATCCCTATTATCCATATCCTGACCCCGGCTATCGAGGATCATGTGGCCATGGAGATAGGAAATGATTCTGCAATTATCCCTAGTGAGGATACTCAATCCCATTCAGGATCAGGATCATGGATCTCACCAATCATGAGATACTTACAACATGGAGAGATTCCTACAGGAGAAAACCCTAGGGCTTTCAAAATTAAGGTATCTCAATTCACAATTTTAAATAATATGTTGTATAGACGATCTCTTGCAGGACCATACTTGAGATGCATTGAGGATCCTGAAATCCAAGAAGTTTTAAAAGACTTCCATGAAGGAGATTGTGGAAACCACACTGGGGGCAGGGCATTATTCTCAAGAATCCTGAGGACAGGATACTACTGGCCAACCATGAAAAGAGATGCTGTGGAATATGCTAAGAGATGTGATCCTTGTCAGAGACACAGCAATATCCTTCATCAACCAGCTGAATTATTGCATCCTATATCCCCCTCTTGGCCATTTATGAGATGGGGTATGGATATAGTTGGGAAGCTCCCTAGGGCACCTGGTGGAAAAGTATTCATGCTTGCTATGACTGATTACTTCTCCAAGTGGATAGAGGCTGAAGCTTTTGCCCAAGTCAGAGAAAAGGAAGTTATATCCTTTATTAAAAGAAATATTATAACTAGATTTGGAATTCCTTCTGAAATTATATGTGATAATGGTTCCCAATTCATTGGGGGCAGAACCACTAACTTTTGTGACAGTTGGGGGATTAAGATGATAACATCAACACCAGTCCACCCACAAGCTAATGGTCAAGCAGAATCATCCAACAAGATCATCATCAACAATTTGAAGAAGAAGTTTGGATCTAAGAAAGGGAAATGGGCAGAAGAACTACCTTATGTGCTTTGGGCTGATAGGACAACCCCTAAGAATGCAACTGGTCAAACACCATTCTCTTTGGTGTTTGGGGCAGAATCATTGATCCCAACAGAAATGGTGGTTCCAACTGCTAGAACAAGTACCCGTGATCCTGAGGAAAATAATGAAAACTTGGCTCAAGACCTGGATACTATTGAAGAAATCAGGGATCTGGCTAGGATAAGGATGGCCAGTTATCAACAAAGAATGGCTGATGCCTACAATAAAAATGTCAGGATCAGGAAGTTTCAAGTTGGAGATATGGTATTGAGGAAAGCATTTCAGAATACCACGAATCCTGCTGATGGAAAATTGGCTCCAAAATGGGAAGGCCCTTATTTGATTGAAGCTGAAGCAGGAAAGGGGGCATATAGATTGCTAACCATGGAAGGTGATTTGCTACCAAGAGCTTGGAATGCTGTCCACTTGAAGAAATATTTCATGTGAGTAGGATCCTCATGGCACAGATGATCCTTACCTCAGGAGTATCCTTGAATGATCCTCAAAGTATCGATGATCCTTACTTTGGTAATATCCTAATCCTAAACTATTTCATTTCTTTATTTTCTCATATAAGGATAAGGGTCATGTATCCTTCATCCATCTCTCATATGATTTTAAGTTTTGAAAGTTCAGGTATCTTTAGCAAAGTATTGGTTATCTACAGAAGCAATCCGTTCCTTGGGTTTAACCCCAGTTATTTGGGCTTGACCCCAGTTCCGCCTGTAGCGCATGATGATCCTGGTATAGTTCAAGGCAGTGGGACCAGTACTCGCTTTAGGGGCTGATAATTCCATTGTACTGGCTATACCTAGGATCCTACGTATAATGGTAGACGTACCATACATCCGTTCCTAAGGTTTCTAGCGTTTTCACGTTAGCTAAGGTTTTGGCATTTTCATGTCACTAAGTTTGGATAGTCGCCAGTTAGGGCCATACTCCAGTTTACATACGATCCTTGGGCTTGTCCCCAGTTATCCTTGGGCTTGTCCCCAGTTATCCTTGGGCTTGTCCCCAGTTGCTAACTCTTTTTTCATATTGGCTTAGTCCCAAGTTATGCTCTATTTCAGGTCCTTGAAAATAAACAACTAAGGATCCTTGATCCTTACTTCTCTCTAAAGTTTATCTTATAGTTATCCTTATTATGGTCAGGATCCTAACTTGGATCCGCAGGTATGATCCTTCACTATTTTTAATTCTATTCATTATTTATTTGAATAACCTTAAAATTTGACAACTAGACTTATGATCCTTAAAACATATTGCTTTTCGGGATTCTTTAACTATAGGATATTCGATCACGGATCGTATCCTGAAGTATTTTCAATCTGACTTATTCAAAATTGATTATTCGATAAATATGCATCAAAACAAAGGAGAATTAAAGAAACAACAGGATAACAACACGAGATAAGCGACAAAAGGTTAAGATTTTATTAATAAAAGACTAACCCTTAAAAGGTTGTCAAAATTACCTACCCCGAGCATCTACCAGCAAAACGTGGCCCGTCCGCTGGGGTAGGTAAAGGGTGTCCATGATAATAAGTTCAAAAGTAGTGCAGGAATATAAAGGCGGCAGGATCACAATGGCTTCATCCCCCAAACAGAGGATCCCTCCACCAATTGCAATCCTGCCTATTGTCCAAAGGATCATACATGATCCTTAATCCTAAAAACTATTGTTCAGTACAGACCATCATTGTTTAAAACATCACAACCACAAAAAACTACCACCAGATTTAAAAAATTGGGCTCCGGCTACGTCTAGAAATGTCCATAATTGCCCAATCAAGCAGCCTAAACCTTTGCTGCATCACCACCTCTGGCTCCACTTGCTTCACCAGCTTCACCCTTGCTTCCAGCCTCAATTGTCAGGATCTCTTCAGCCTCCTCTTCATCACCCAATTCAGCCAGCCTTGCCTTCCATTCTTCAATATCCCAGCTGCTTTTGTCGAAGGCAGGATCCTGAGCTTCCAAGGCCATTTGCAGCTTGGTTTTGTACATTGCTATGGCGGCAGAGACTTTGGCATCATCTGTGATCTCCTGCTTTTCATAATCAAAATTAACCAGCACCTTGGCCATCTCCTGTTTGGTATCCTGGAGTTCCTTCCGAAGATCAGCAATGTTGAGGTCCTTAAGCATTGCAACCTGTTGAAGGTCGGCAATCTTCCTATCCTGATCCTCGACATTTCCCACATAATCCTCAATCTCAGCAAATTTCTGCAAAAGTAAAGGATTTACGAGTAGGATACCAAGGCAGAGTTGGTGATCCTTACATCATTGAAGTACTCGAGGAATTGGTGGCGGATTAGAGGCAGACCCTGCAAATCCTCAGCCTCGGAGGCCTTTCTCTTCTTGATTCCCTTTCCTTTGAGGGGTGCCTTGGGGATTGAGGCTGTCGGGCTGGCAGGAACCTTTCTTTTGGAGGATTTGACAGTGGTGAGATCGGTGACACTGAACCTTGAAGCAGCTTTGGCAGATTTTCCAGCACCTACATAACCAAAACAAGATAAGTATCTTCACTTAACTTATATTTCACTATTTATATAAATTTTTAAACAAAGATACTTACTTGACATCGTGACAGAGCCTGAGGATACCTCCTGAGAGTCTTGGGTTGTTGTCTTGAAAGTTCTAGTTTTAGGATCGAGTTTCTAGAAAGCAGCAAGCCTTTCCCTGGTTGCGGATGTTGTGATGAGATGCGAAACAGAGATAGCTGCATGACACAAGACAAAAGGGGTTAGTGATCCTATCACATAAACAAGACTACCTGGTGATCCTTCTCATGATCCTCCGGCCTACCATGGGTGGACCATGTCCTTGGTAGATCCTTTCCGTTTAGAATGGAATCCCTCCTGACAAAGAAGAAGCGACGTTTCCAATCTTTGTCGTTCTTGGTGACTTTAAGAAGGGGATGTTCTGCACCGGGTTTTCGCTTGAACAAATAACGATGGGAACCAAAGGTAGTAAGATCATACAGTTCCGCCAATTCCGACATTCCTAAATCAACGCCTTCCTGCTCGATGATCCTCTCTAGGGTATATAAAACCCTCCAAATCATCGGCATGGCTTGGATGTAAGATATGCCGGTAAGGGAAAAGAAGGATTGTGTGAATTCTGGGAAAGGATAGGTGTACCCTATAGCGAATGGAGTAGCTGGAAAGGCAACCCATGTTTCAGAAACATAGTCGCTAAGAACAGTGGGATCAAAGGGTTTGAAAAAGGCACTCGCTGGAAAACAGTGACGGATTTTATCTACTTGTGCATTGTTAAAACAACACCTCTCATTCGCTGAGTCTTTGATGATCTTTTGACTCTTCAAAGGGCTATCCTTCTTGTGATCCTTGCCCGGTGAGCTTCGGAGCATCATTCTTAGAGCGATGGTGGTAAAGAAAGAAAAACAGAGTAAGAAAGGGAAACAGAGAAGAAAGAGATACCTGATTGATCTTCGACTGAGAATATAAAGGGAGTTTCTTTCGAATTTGAATGCATATTGATCCTATCTATATCTCTATTTATAATTATGATTCTGCAGGGTTGTCACTTCCGTGACGTCATGATCGCAACGGCTAGTTCTATTTTAACGGCTATATATCCGTTAGTTAGTTGCGGATAAGATCAAGAAAATATAACTCGCTTATTTTACAAATTACTCCTTATATTTTGGGGGCAATTATTAGGGGAGGATTTTTTAACAATTAGTGATCCTTATTCGTTATCCTAATTAATGATCCTTACTTCTGTAACAAATAGTGTTCCTCAGGAGAGCTTCAGGATCAGGATCATGGATCACTTTAAGGATCCTCATACTGACGATTGTTTGTTTGCATCTCGTATCATTTTGCAGGAATAATAAGCTTGACTTGGTCTTCGCAACGTTACCATAGAATATTCCACGGGTATTTCGCATACGTTTGAATGGAAATGAACGTTGTGGAGAACGTGGGAGCATGGCACAAAAGTCGGACAGTTTGTTAGCTAGTTATTTTCTCATTTTAAAGGGGTAACGAGCTAGTTAGAGAACCCTTAGTCATTTTCTCAGTTACACACACACTCGTACAAACGCTCATACCAGCTCTCGTTCAAACACTTAGCAATTTCATACACCTTTTACACGTTACATTCTAGTGATCCTTGTACCTAGCTCGTTACTATCCGAAGTTGTAAACATTTATTGATTTATTTGAGCTTGGTGATCGGTAGTTTCCATCACCTGGGGTTTTTTGTGCCGGAGATCAACTCTTGATCAAGGGCTTTTTCCCCGTATAAATCCTTGTGTTATTTGTGCAATTTACATTGAAGTGATCCTCATCACTGTTACACATATAAAGCATCATTCCCCGTGACAAAGAGTTTGGTTGTATTATTCTCATCAGATTTTTTGACCAAAACAAGGACAAGCTTTGTTCAAGTCTGTGTAGTCTACACAAACTCTCCATTTCCCATTTTTCTTTTGTACCACAACCACGTTTGCTAGCCACCTTGGGAACTTAACCTCTCTGATCATCCTGGACTTCAATAATCTCTCAACTTCCTCTTGGATAATCGTATTCCGCTCAGGAGCAAACTTCCTTCTTTTTTGCTGAACAGGCTTGAATGATTTATCAATTCCAAGCTTGTGAGTGATAATGTCTTTGGATATGCCTGTCATATCCTCATGCTTCCATGCAAACGTTGACATCCTGCATTTCAAAAAGTTAATTAACTGTTCTTCAATATCCTGGGGGATATTGGTTCCTACGAGCACCGAAATATCGGGATTATCCTGGTGCAGGATAATTTTCTTCACATCCTGCTCCGGATCCTCCACGATATCCTGGGCCCGCGGCTTTAATTGCTATGCTGCACTAGGCTTGGTTGAGGATTTCATCGAGGATGAGTAGCATTCTTTCGCCTCCTGCTGATCACTATCAACTTTGACAACTCCCCAAGGGGTAGGGATCTTGATGCATTGGTGATACGTTGATGGCACAGCCTTCATATCGTGAATCCATGGTCTTCCTAGTATGATATTATAGCAGGATAGAGAATCCATCACACAAAAACGTTGTATTGAGTTGACTCCTTCAACATATACTGGTAACTTTATCTCTCCCACTGTGTTTCTAGCCTCTCCACTGAACCCAACAAGCACGGTAGACTTTGAAGTGATATCCATTGGAGATACATTCATTCTCTTCAGAGTCTCTAGTTGGATTATGTTAACGGAGCTGCCATTATCAACCAATATCCTGTGTACAAAATGGTTAGCCACATATAATGTTATTACCAGAGCATCATGGTGAGGATCCTGGACAGTATCCCTATCATCAGCATCAAATGTGATCACTTTGTCAGTTGTGAGGGTAGTCATCCTGACAGGTTTGTCTCCCCTTTCGGTCTTAGCTTCTTTTGCATGTC
This sequence comes from Helianthus tuberosus, assembly GCA_030545235.1. Lineage (NCBI taxonomy): Eukaryota > Viridiplantae > Streptophyta > Magnoliopsida > Asterales > Asteraceae > Helianthus > Helianthus tuberosus. Next base: position 154,345,947 of record CM060412.1, read on the forward strand.
TCTTTGCCGCCGAATACGAAGTCCCACAAATGTCGGATCCTCCCGAAATGAAGTTGATTATCTTGGCATCCGCGGGAGGTGATGCTGCTCGCTCAGGATCCTTCTCAGTATCCTGACCCTTATTCTTCTTTCTTCCTAAGAGATCTTTCAAATATCCCTTGCTTAGAAGATAGCTTATTTCTTTCCTTAGAGCAATGCAATCCTCAGTTACATGTCCGAAATCTTCGTGGAAAGCACACCATTTCGACTTATCTTTCCAATCAGCCTTTTGTTGATTCTTTCGAGGCCACCTAGCCTTGTCTCCTAAACCCTGCATGGCATACATTAATTTAGGAATGTTAACAGAAAAGCAATATTCAGATAGTTCAGGATATTCTTCAGGATCCTCGTCTTCAATAGCATTCACTTTCTTGTTTTCATTTCTACCATATGGCTTAGAGCGATATGGCTTAAAAGAGGATTCTGATTTCCTGTTAGTTGACTCATAAGTATTAGATGAGTTCATCCTCTCTTGCATCTTTCTGTCATCCTCCAATCGAATATATCTCAGGGCCCTGTTCCGAGCTTCATCCAAGTTCCTGCACGGGTTCATTACAAGGTCTTGGTAAAATTGAGAATCCTTTTGCAGCCCCATCTTGAAAGCTTGCACAGCTGTTGCAACGTCAAGATGCGGAATGTCTAAGGATTCCCGGCTAAACTTGTTCACATAATCCCTTAGGGATTCTTGATGCCCTTGTGTTATCCTGTAAAGGTCACTTGTTAGTTTCTCAAAGCTCCTACTACAAGAAAACTGACTATTAAATAAATTTACTAAGTGAGCAAAAGATGTAATCGAATGCGGAGGAACATTCAAGAGCCATTTCAAGGCTGATCCTGTTAAGGTAGAACCAAAACCCTTGCACAAGCATGCCTCCTTGAGATCCGGAGGGATAGGGTTAATCTCCATTCTTTCCCTATACTGGGCAATATGCTCCTCAGGATCCGTAGTTCCGTCGTAAAGCTTCATGTTGGGGGTTTGAAATCTCTTTGGGATCTCAGCATCACAGATAGGATATGCAAAACGAGATATCTTGTGGCTGTCTTGGGACACTTCCGGGATCGGCTGGACCACTCCAGGTACACTAGATATCATGTCCTTTAACTTCTGAAGTTCCCTAGTGAGTGCTGATGTTACACCTGTATCCTGCAAAGATCCACTATTGTTAGTAGCATGAATATTATTATTATTTGACACATTACCCGTCGGAGGATTTTGCCCAAATCCTGAAGCATATCCTGAGCTCCTCATGGTTGACATCCTGACCGAGGAGGGTATTTCAGGAGTGTGATTCTGAGGAAGGCTGGGGACAATATTCCCCCTGTTATCCTCAGTATACACAGCTGAACTGAAATTCAAAGTTCTGGGTTGTAATGGAGTGACAATATCCTCAGCAGATCTGCTTGAGCCAGACTTCAGGAGTTGTATTTCCCTTAACAGCATTTGGTTTGTTTCCTGTTGCTGCCTCATTTGTTCCTGCACACTTCCAAATAAGGTTAGAATTTCATCATTAGAAGCTAAAACGGGAGCAGATTCCGGAACACTGCGTGTAGGGATAATATCCTGAGGTCGTGAAGAGGCTGGCATCCTTGGAGGAGGTGGTGGAAGCACCGAACCGGTAGTAGCAGAGGTCATAGCAGACACAGTGGAGGAACTCATGCTTGATCTTGAGGCCATTGTAAATAATGTGGCAAAAAGTTTTGAAAATAGAAAACCGATTAACGATTTCACAAAAAATTTTAGTAAAGAGAGCACCACTGGCCCCACGGTGGGCGCCAAATTGTTTTGGTCAAAAATTACCGAAGCAATTAAGTGATCAAATTAGTTAAGTGAGGTAGTGTGCTAAAAAGTGTGTTGAAAATATGCTGGTTATGTTGTTTGGAAAAACAGTGTTCAGGATACGGCTCAGGATATTGAGTTGTATCTACGATCAAACTATGAGCAAAAAGTAAAGTAAATGACACGAGATATACGAGGAAAGCCCTTGATCAATCTAGATCGCCGGCATAAAACCTCGGGAGCTGACAATCGCAGCTGCCTTGTTCTTCTTATTGCTTTAAACTTCAGGATACAGTGCAGGATATGATGCGGATCAACTAGGTGATACAATGTGATTGAAGTACAAGTGTTGGTGTGTAGTGATTGCTAGTAGCTAGAGAGCAAAGTGTGCGAAAGAAAGTGTGTGACTTAGCCTGATCCGATCATTCTATTTATAGTTACAAATAACAAACTAACTCTCCTATTATTCCGAGATGCTGGGAATATTCTATTCTGAACGTTGGGAGACTCTTTTAACTTGTTTTCCACGTGCCAATTAACCATAAAACCGGGTCTTCAGCTCATATAACCGTTACAAAGTCAATAGCATTGACCAGCATCCGATATTCTCGCGGAATATGCCTTTCTTCTATTCTGACCGTTACAAGACCCATTCTTCCACCATCAACGTCCATTTTTCAACCACCTTGAGCGAATCTTCAGGTAGATCAAGTCCTTTAACGTTGGTGCCTTGCAACCAAATAAAATCGTTAGTAGCAAGCAGGATACCCCCGAGGATGTTACCAATATCCTGGTCCAGTATCCTGGCCGCTGCATCAAGCATATAATATCAGGATATGCTTCAGGATATAAGCTCGAAATTTCACCCATAACAATTATATTGTATTGTTTGATCTCAATCTCTGTATTCTTTATTTCTTTTATATATCCTTTGCTATTGTTTATGATGCATTTTGTAAATAAATAAAATTTTACCATTTTGTAAATAAATAAAATTTTAGAATCCTACTGGTATTTTTACCACATATATTACTTTTTTATACTTGGGATGGGGCTTAAGGCGCAAAAGTATAATATTGTGGCTGAAAATTTAAATCAAAGTTAGCCAACCATGGTATTTTCTGTATCACAATTTATTTATTGTTCGTTTTATTGAAAATGTGGATATGACCCATGCTTTTTTTTATATATACAGTCATTTCAAATCCCTCCGCTGTTATATTTAAAAAGGAAAATTGTTTTTCACTTTTTATAAACAATTTCAAGTACTGTCTCAATTCTGGTCTTGATTAATTAGATTATAAAACCAATTCTTCATTTTTCAGGCTACAAATCAAAAAACTTGACATAACTCATTTCTTTCTATCTTCAATTTTGTGTAGGTAACGTTAACAACTTTCAGTTTGGGGTCAACTTATTACATTTTAATATAGTTTTGATCATAAAGGTACTTGTAAAACTAATCAGAACCAGTTATATGTCTACATTTCTTTACCCTTATTGTAGTCATTCTCGGATTTGACCTATTTGACTAACGAGTTGATAGGTTGATTAATTATAAGTGTTAGACGAGTCGGCCTCAAAGGATTTACCTGGTTGGACCTATATTCAAGATTACCCATTTTGACCCGTTACTTGCTCGACATGCTTTGCCTTTTATTTATTGAAAATGTGGACATGCCTCATTACTTTTTTGTAGGTGGTCAATTATGGGATTAGACTTAAAAAAAAAAAAAAGATGTATTTAGCACACTTTCTTTTATCCCGTTCCAAATATGAGTGCAAATTATTGGTTCCGTTAGTTATGTATGGCAGCTCTAACAATGAGCTACAAATGGAATAGTCGACAACATATGACAAAGAATCTGGTGATTGTGCTTATTTTTCATTTAATTTAATAGTTGAATCTTAAGTACATACTCATATATCTTATTTTTCTTTAAAATTTTGCACTCTAACAATGAGCTACAAATGGAACGGTCGACACCATATGACAGATTTTGGTGATTCAGCTCTTTTTTCATTTAATTCAATAGTTGACTCTCAAGTACATACCCAGTGTTGCAGAAATCGGCCTAGGCGGCTGATTAATCGGCGCCTAGGCGCTAGGCGGCCACTTACTGCCTAATTTTGAGCTAGTCGGTCAATTAATCGGCCATGGTTAAAGTCGGTCAAAGGCGGTACCTAGGCGGTCCTAGGCGGTCAAAAATCGGATTAATCAGACTATATTAATCGGTCAAAATCGGTCCTAGGCGGTCCTAGGCGGTCAAAATTGGTCAAAATCGGTCAAAATTGAACCATACTATCTGAAACTTGAAGTATTTATGTGAATTTTGAAGTATTATTTTTATATTATTGGGTATATATATATAATTTTGAAAAAAATACATATAAAAATCCCATTCCGATTAATCCCTAGGCGGTACCTCACCGCCTGACTAGCGCCTTCTACAACATTGTACATACCCCAACTCAAATATCTTATTTTTGTTTAAAGTTTTGCATGTTCACTATTTGCAGCAGCCAATCATGGCAGATCAAAGAGACTAAAATGACAGACAATAAAGCTAATATAGAGAAAATGACATGAAAGAAGAAACCCAACAAAAGAGGTGACATTACAAGTAACCAGATTGTTATGTTGTTTATTGCATGCATATGTTACTTTCCCATCCACATGAAAATTTTATATAACATGTTCCATTATTATTATTTTATATAGGATCAAGGCTTGGATATGAAATCAGAAGGTCTCGATACTTTGAAAAACATGGCACATGATATGAATGAGGTTTTATACCTTCTACTTAAACTACATCTTGTGGTGGTCAGTACGGGTCGGTGTAGGTTGGGTTGATGAGTTGCCAACACTTTAATATTTATTTCTTTTGAGTTAGTATAGATAGCTAATGTTCTACATAAGATTAATAATGTATTAATTTGTTTACATGGTATGAACATATCAGTCTTCTCTATATAAGTTGTCAAAAGGGATGTTTTTTGCTGATTGGAGTCGGCTCAAAGTTTGGTCAAGTGTACATGGCTGGACAAGTGCAGGGGTGACAGTTATCATATAGGAATGGTTTCATTAAATCTGGTACAATGGAATGGTTTCGGGTTTCATTTGTTAGGTGGTCTATTTGAGTATGCCAAAAGGTAAAAGGCTTCATCAAGGTTGGGTGTTGTCCTCTCACAATTACTACATATATGAAAGTTAGCAATGGATAGGTTCTGAATTCTGATCATAAATGTCTAAGGGCAGGATTCTAATAATGTTCAGTTTTGGTTGCAATATGCATTTTTGATGCAGGTTACAATGGTGTTAGAGTTGGGAGTGGTTGGCTTTGCTTTCCTTGGTTGTTTCATCATACAAGAGGATCCAAGTCTATTTTAACTATATTTTTGTTTGTTTGGTGATTTGTATTACAATAGAGATATAGCATTATTGGTAGGTGATGTATTCTTGCTGCTCATAATTGTTGTCCGTATTACTTTTTTAGTATGTAACAAAACAATTTTCTACTATACCAAGTGGATGTGATTACTTTTTCAGCTCTCTTTTTATTTCTTCAAACATATGATTATCGTATTTTGTACTTTGAATATCGCATTAACCATCACATAAATTCAAGTATTTAAAGAAAAAAAATCACTCTTGTGAAGAAAACCAGTCCATGAGGAAGCTTCTTCTCCTATTTTCCGTGTAACTTGTAAGATATATATAGTTGATTCTTGAAAATTTTTGGGTTTGAGTTTTATATTTTTAAAAAGTATAATATATATTCAGTTTTGGCTTTTTTTAGTTTGATCAGGAAGAGTACAAGAATGGGGATAAGATTGAAAGGATGGGGAAATGTGGAGATGATAATCATGTAGATTGCATCAATAACTAGCTGTTGATGAAGGCATTGTGACCAGTATGCAAAATCGTGCGATATTAGTAATTAAATCTTCTCATATTACTCTTGCAATAATGAAAAGTTAATTGAACTTCAAAAGTCAAAGGTCAACTACTAATTGACATAGTTAATTGTAAGTTATACCATAAAAATAAGTTTTAACCAGTGTTGGAAATATTTAAATGTTTCATCATTGGGTATAAAATTCCGTTGTGTTTTTATTCTTTTATATTTAAATAAAGATAGTTATGAAATTAAACTCCCCAACTAGCGGACGTGTATAAAACTAAAAAGTTATATGAAAAGGGTTAGTCAGTTTTACTCATAAGTTAAATGAGTTGTGCTTTTATCTTAAACATAAACTATTTTGGTTTAGAATGCAAAGAAAGATAATTTTGCCATTAATACACCAAGTTTGACAAATGGGCACCATGTATCAACTCATCAAGTCGAAAAGAGGCTATCTTTGAGGTTAAAGAGAACGATCCAAAAGCCGAAAAAATTGAGGCAGTAAACCACGTTTGATTGTTATAACACTTCCCCCAGTGCTGCCTACCATTTACTTTTGCATTAAAATGACAGTATTTCATGTTTTATCTCTCTATCAGTTTTATTTATTTTATACTGTTTGTGGTTGTACACCGTTTACGTAGGTTTTCCTTTTATAAATTAAAAATGGTGCTTTTGTTTATAATGTTGTTTAGACTTGTGTTCACCTAACGTGGATGTTTGGGATTGTTTATTTTGAGCTGCTTTTAAGTTTTTGACTTCTTAAAAGTTAATATGTCATTTTTGTAGTGTTTGGATAATGTGTTTTGAGAATGAGTTTCAGTGATTTGAAAAGAAGAAAAAGAAAAATTAGATGGTTGTATTTTTTTCAAATAGGAGATGGAAAAGAGGAAAAGAAGAAGCAAACCGAAACACCATCAATATACATTATCTTTGTTTGTTATCTTAGCGTAACCCGTCCAACGGACGGGTATTAAACTAGTTATTAAATAAGGAAAAAAAGTAGAAACGCTTGAAAAAGAAATAGTAAATAAATGAAATATTCCTAAAGTAAATATTAATAAAGAATAATAAATAGCTAAGAAACAATAAGCGGAAATAATTTCATTTAGTTACTATCAATATTTCTTATTTTAAAATCTTTACCTTAATATTCGACCCTTAAATATATATGTTAAACTAATCAATATTTTTTGTTAGATTAGGTCTCTTAAACCTTCTCACAAAATCAACCCTTACCTCAAACATATTTTAATTTATAACTTATAATGATATTTATTGTTTAAACCTTACCAAAAATAGATTTTACGAAAGCATTTTTATATTAGATTTGTAATGATGACCATTATTTCATATATAAACTAATTTTAAGCCTTTTTAACGATGGAAATTTATTTAAATTCAGTCCAGGACTATATAAACATGATTATCTGTTGTTATTTAAAAAAATGTAAATAAACAGTTTTCATTATTGAATCCATATAATACACAAGACTATAACATAATATTTAACAAAATGACAAAAAAAAAATTAAAAACCTAACTATATATACAATTTCTTAAAATAAACTAACAAACTATAAGTAAAAAACCTTAATTTAATTAATTACTTAATGATTTTTCTACTTCAATTTTTATCGATAGACAAAATATAATTTATGTTATTTAAATATCTAGGAATATGGCTTATTTTTAGGAATAGAATAACAATAAGATGATTATGATTATTTTATTTTTTATTTATTTATATTTTTAGGTGAGAAACATAAATTAAGAGTGATTGAGATATTGACATGTGTCCTCAATCAAGTTTCTTTTATTATATGTATTAGCGGTAAGACCCGTGGTAAACATGGGTCGTTTCTTAGAAAACCATGCGTAGCTCATATTGACAGAGAGTAAAAAAATAATTAGTGCAGACTTATAAAATTGATATACACTAATGGTCAATAGGTTTATTCAACAGCAATTCCATTATGTTGATAGCAAACTACTGTTGTCTATTAACTGTTAAAAACTTTTGTTGCTTTCCAACAGACTTTTCTAAAAAATGTTATCCATTATCTCCAACAGACCTTGCCAGATAGATAGATAGTAAACATATATGCATGTTAGTCAACCTATGTTAAAAAGGCCAGTCAACATAAATTACAAAGGTTAGTAAACAGATGTTAAGAGAATAATGTTATTAACAAAGAATTTAGTACTCTCATTAAAAATGAGAGCTGCAAACACGAGTCGTTTCTTAGATAAGCATGCATAACACATATTAATAGAACATATAGATACGTGCATAGATATTGTACCAAAACGTGTTATCTATTATAGCTAAAAGACAACTATAAACATAGATTATCGGTTAATATATCAATCACATACAATTTAACTGTTTACCCAAAAAGACAATATAAACTGTTTATAGACATACCTACTTCATAGAATTTGAATACAACTTAAAGTTCAACAAACGTTAACTACAAAAACACAATCACCTGCCTCAACAACTTTCAGCAAAACTAAATCAAGGAATCAGCAGATTTTAGAAATCAACAGATCTTTATTCTCTCATCAACATTTCCCAGATTTTCCCTTTGAATTGGAGCTCAAAATCCAAGGAATCAGTATCATCTTCATCCCTATCAAGCTGAAGGTTAAAAAGATCTTGCAGGTCAACTGGATTCAGACCAAGTGCATTCTCCCTTGATATCTTTTCAACACTACCATCAGACTTGATCAAAGTCAATTCATGGGTCTGTTTATCAGACTTCCACTTTAGTATTTTTGGGTCTGATGGGTTTCTTGGGAGAAGTTTTATTTGAGAGGAGTTTGGCGATTGAGGCCTGCTTACCAACTTCTGAAGTGTTTGAGCAACTTGAGCTTGTAATTGCAACGAAGCATCATCCAATCCATATCGTAACTGATTTCTGATAGACTTTTTTCTGTGCTCAGCATACCTATTTTCATCTTCCTCATCCATCAATTGTTGTCTTTTTCTTTGGTTCAAGGCAGCGATGGATACATCTGCTGATGAGAACAGCTTTTTAGAGGTAACGGTCTGCCGGCGTATAATAGTCCTTTCATATTTGTATACTGGTTTTTTAGGAAGGGATGGACCTGTCTTTCTTCGCTTTTCTAACCTACTGTAAGCTCGATCAATAGACTGCTTAGTCCATTTTCCAATTTGTCTAGCAGTCCCAACCTTAGCTGCTACAAGTTCTGCCTTCAATCTCTTATACTTCAACACTTTATCCACTTCAACCTTTTTGTATTGTTTCCAGTTGGGAGCAGATTTTGGCATTTGAGGATCTTTATTCATCTTTTCAATTCTATTAACTTCCTCATTAAGAGCCTCAAGGGGCCAGTCTTTGAAATCAGATCTGTAGGCTTCGTAGGGCTTGGTTTCCATGATAGTGTTTAAGAAATCATTTCTTAATGTCTTTTCTAGCTCAACATTTGGTGACAAATTTGACATATTCTTACTCAGGTCTCTAGCAAAATCTTCCAACTTCTTGACTTCACCAAGCCAATGTTGCATGCGAGCTGATAAATTAATGTCTCCTAGCCCTTTACACTCTTCATTTGCCTTATCTTCTGCTTGCTTGCCCTTTAGCTTCAGATATTCATAAATATTCTTTGGAGTTTCAAATCCCTAAAGAGATGGGAAGGTTCTTTTAGATGGATCATCCTCTGTGTAAAATTGAGTCATTTCATCTTGAACTGCAAGCAGTTCCAGAGGGAAAGTTACTGCCAATGGGTTGATCTTTGTTGATGGAGGTGTGACGAATGGTTTGGGTGAAGTTTGAATGAACGGAGTAGCTGATAACGGAATTGGTGCGGGTATATCTTTTTCTTCCTTCTCTTCTTCATGCACCATGAATTTTCTCTTTCTTGTGTAAACAGATTTTGGAGAAGGAGGAGTTAGGGAAGAAAAAGGTGCCATGACTGTAACGGTTGATTGTGATGGAAATTGAAATTGGGTAGAATCAGTGGATTGACTAACAACTGTTGAAACAACTGGTGTCTCAACCGCTGTTGTCTTAACATATGGTGAAACATTTGTTGCATCAACAATTGTTTCAGTCGAGGTTGGCAGTGGTGATGAGGATTTTGTATTCTGCTTTTTGACAGGTGGTTTTTCTGGTGAGAGTTTTGTTTTAGGTGTATCAGAATCTGACTTGTTAGATTCAGCAGTGGTTTTTAGTTTCGCAGCAGTGGTTGGTTTTTCTGGTGGTGATATTGGTTTAGGAAATATGACAATAGGAGATTCGTTATCTTTCTGTGATTTTCTACTATTTGAAGTTCCAATGTTGAGCACTTCATCTTCCTCTTTTGTATGCTTCCTCTTCTGTTTTCGTTCAATCTACTTATCTGTCTGTTTGTTAACGGAATCATCAATTCCCTTTTCTTACCAGTATCAGATTTTCCAGAAGTTTGTTTGGCAGGCTTTGGATTTTGTTTTGGCTGATTCCTTGGTGTTGGTTTGCCAAAGTTTTTCATGGAATCCTTTTCCCTCTTTTCAGCATCATCTTCATCGTCTTTTTCAAACACAGGTGCAGGGGTAGTACCAGTTAACTTTGCAATGCATTCTTTTATGCCCTTGATGTCAGCCTGTGTGTCTTTGTATCTTGCTTCAACAATAACTCTAATTAGCTTCATGTGGGAATTAAGTTGAATCTCAGCCAGTTCCCTTTGAGCTGCAAGAATGGGTTGTACCGAATTCCAAAGCTCTTGGCATAACTGCTGATGAGAAGGTCGACTTTTGAAAGCATCCACCAACTGCTTCAATTGATCTTTCATATCAGCAACAGTTGTTTCCAAGTTAGATATCCTGTCCGTCAAATCCTGGTATTTTAATCCATCACCTAACTTAATAGGATCATCTGAATTCCCACCAGAGGTGGTTGTATCTTCTTTTGAAAGAGGAGGTATCTCCAAATTTTCATTAGCAGATGCCCCTTATTCTTGGTTTTGGGGACTTCCCTCTGCATCAGTGGTTACCTTAGTGATCTCACCCGTGGTTAACTTGAACTCACCAGTGGATACCTTGATAGACACAGCAGTGGTTGCCTTCAAGGGAGTCTGACTGATGAAACTACTGTCCGAATGTAAATCAGTGGATTTGACATTTGTAGTATCTTGCTTCAACCATAACTCTAATTAGCTTCATGTGGGAATTAAGTTGAATCTCAGCCAGTTCCCTTTGAGCTGCAAGAATGGGTTGTACCGAATTCCAAAGCTCTTGGCATAACTGCTGATGAGAAGGTCGACTTTTGAAAGCATCCACCAACTGCTTCAATTGATCTTTCATATCAGCAACAGTTGTTTCCAAGTTAGATATCCTGTCCGTCAAATCCTGGTATTTTAATCCATCACCTAACTTAATAGGATCATCTGAATTCCCACCAGAGGTGGTTGTATCTTCTTTTGAAAGAGGAGGTATCTCCAAATTTTCATTAGCAGATGCCCCTTGTTCTTGGTTCTGGGGACTTCCCTCTGCATCAGTGGTTACCTTAGTGATCTCACCCGTGGTTAACTTGAACTCACCAGTGGATACCTTGATAGACACAGCAGTGGTTGCCTTCAAGGGAGTCTGACTGATGAAACTACTGTCCGAATGTAAATCAGTGGATTTGACATTTGTAGTAGCTGCTCCACTTGAAATACCATCAAGAATTTGCGGAAATTCAAGAGGTGTAGCCTTCTCAACTATTTCTGGGTTAGGTAATTGAAAAAGTTCAGACATAGCTATTGTTGAAGTTAAACTCTCAGTAAAGTATTCGTGAGAGGGATTGCTATCACTCTGAATATCAATAGCTTGAAGCTGTGTTACAAACTTTGGTGGAATGGAAGATGAAGGGATTGTTGTTGAAAGAGACATTCCCGCGGGAGAAGGGCTTTTAAGTATACTCTCATATGTGGGTATAACATCATATTGTGGTGTCCTTGTGAATACAACATGTTCCTTTTGTGAGGAATCATGAGGAGTTTGGTTTATGGGTTGAGATCTTTTCACATGTTGTGAGGAAGTAGCAACAGTGGTTTGTAGTGACATCTGTGTTGTCACGGGGTTAACATCTGGGATCTCATCTTCCAGAGGACCCCTTTTGCTGGTTTTGGTGGGCTTTTTGGATTTTGTTTTGGTCTTTTTGAGTTTTGTTGGTGGGGGTTTCACAGCAGTGGTTGTAGTGCTGTGATCACCAAGAGCAGTGGGCTCAGCAACAGACGTTTGAGGAGCAGTTGTAGACTCATCTAAAATTACCTCATTCCTCTTTGCTTCAGTTTTGAAAACATCTGACTCTTTAGCCATAAGACGACTAAAAGTGAGACTATTCATTTTAATAGCTTCACCTTTTTCAAAAGCTTTTTGAGAAACATGTTTTTGCAGGTAGTAGCTTAACACTACTAGAAAACTAGGCAATTGTCACCAAAAAAAATGATAACAATTTTAGCCACCATTTTTCCACCAAAATACAAATTAAACCCATTCACCATGACACGGTAGCTAAGTGGTGGCAAATTTTGCAACCTTTTATTTTCGGTCACAAATTAGTGAAAAAAGCCACAACTTTTTAAGCGGTGTCCGACTTTCCACCGTAATAGTGGTGGCAACATGTAAAAATTTAGACGGATTAAATCTTTTTTATTAGGCGGGCTGCCGCTAAATTTTAATTTAAATTTCTTATTGTGCGGCGTTAATTTCTAATTAACCGCTCCACATTCTAGGGTTTTATAGAAAAAAATCCCAAATAATAGTGAAGCATCTAGGCGACTCCTCCTCCTCTGAAGAATAGATGCTTTGAGTTCAATCACTACTAGTATACAAGCATCAATCATCAGGTAAATCATCAACTTAACTTTCGACTATGGCTTTGCATTTGTTCTATTGATGTTTTCTATTGAAACATTGTTATATAGCTCCGATCTTCTTTCAGTCAAAACATTATTTAAATACAAATGTGGAAAAGGGCTATTTAATTAGTCCAACCATAAATTCTTGAATTGTTAAGTAGTTCTCATCCTTTTCTATAGCAGCTTTAGGAAAATCATTTAAATGATGGGATTTTTTTTATGATTAGGAAGCTACAATCTCTGTTGGGATATCTCTGTAGAAAATTAATTTATAAATTCATTTTTAATTTATAATAGAATCTATTTGGTTAATATAAAAAATTAAGTCTATTACATTTAAAATTTAATTTAGTGTTTATCGTTGTCCAAAGCATGATGGTTTGAGTTAATTCAAGGTATATGACCTTGTTGTTTTGCCAACAAGAAAATAGAATGATAAAATACATTAACAGAAGTAGGTATACCAACAATTGAACAACATTATTTTTGTTTTTGAATAAGACTACATGTCAAAAGTCTTCCACAAAAAAATAAGCTTGATATAGTTGATTGTTGAAACTGAAACACTTACAATATCCATATATAACTAGTATGGCTAGGTTTTGATGCATATCTTGTTGAGTTATCTAATAATCATTCTAATACGAAGTACGTTGTTCACGCGTTGACCCGAACCAAACACAGCAATGCTCAAACTCGGTTTAGTTTAAAACCGTGCGGCTTGGTTTGGTCCGGATTTTTAGAATCAAGTGACTTTTTAATGCTCGAACTCGGTTCATTTTGAAACCAAGCAGCTCGGTTTTGTTCAAATTTGACCCGTTTAAGATAAAACATAGCCTAGTTTAACCCATGCGAATGTCAACTAGTTTGAAATTTTCACCCAAATTTGAACACTTTAGTCATTATTTTGCAAGCTTGTTTGATATATTAACTAATTATAAAGTTATAAATAAAGGTGAACATGTCAAACTAATCGAACCCAATAAGTCTTGACTCTTGATCAACCCTAAAATTACACCTATTAATTTGTTTTGACTCTAAACAACAAAATTTAAAAAAGTTACATTTTCTGGTATTGTATAGGAATTGTAAATGAAGAATGTAATTGTTTGTATCTATTATTTTGTTCATTGTTGTTTATAAGTTTCTGATTTCTGATTTCAGTACTTAGATTTTGGAGCAATACACTGGTCAATCCCTTGTCTTCTCCAAGGGTCAGTTTCGTTTTTTAGTTGCATTCATTTTGTTTGAGATTATATATTAAGTTGAAGTATTCTTTTCTTGGTTTATTGGCGGATTTCTATGCTTGTTCTTCTTGGTTTTGAGCTTAAATATTGCATTTTAAATTAGTAAATTAAATACAACATTATTACTGCTAAATGATAGTTGTATACGAATAAATTAATTCAAAAACAATATAGTGTACGAGTTAGGCAATGTCATATAACACCCTGGGGTATGTTTATTCCTTTTTAGACTTATAAAATTTTCAACTATATAAATATTTTTGTTTACTATTTAACATAAGTGGAATCACATAAACAGTAGTTCATAGTGAGATTTTAAAGCTTTCTCACCATTTGTGTTCGTTATGATTCTTGTAAACAAGAGGCAGATGGAGATATTATGGTTTCTTCCAACTCAAGCTTTGAGTAGATTATAAGTCAACAAAGGTCATAGGCACCCTAATTTCTCACCAATACTTGATTGCTTGTCTGCTTGTGTGCACTTCTATTGTTTTCCAATGTTATTGTGTTTGGTTTATGATATTTGTTTCAAAAGTCCAAGTACCCGAACCAATCAACTCACAATTGGATTTTGTTACTCTGCAACCAACTTCACCCGTTATCAGTTTTTTTTTTTTTTAATTCTGATTTCTTGATTCTATTCATTGGTTGTTTTGTAGATTGAAAGTTGAACTTGGTTATCAAGGAGCTTGTTAAGGAAAAAGATGAAGAAAAAGAAACCTTAAATGGAATTATTCTGGGGTTGTTGGCTAAAACGAAAAGGATAAGGTGGATAAAGATGTTATGCTCAATAGTCAATAGGATGTCACAAATTGAAGCTATGATAACAGCTATGCTTCGAAGATAGGCTGTAAACTAAGTTTTGAATGTTTCAATATTAGGATAATTTTGGTATATAATGATTTAATTTGTATTTTTATTAGAATGTTTATATTTTGAAACTGGAAAAACTGAAATACATATGTTTTATATAATATTGGGATTTTGTAATTTTATTGGATTGTTTTATATAGTTTTGTAATTTTATTGAAATGTAATTTTGACAAAAAAAAACAGTATGGAGACAAATTCAATGAAAATCGGTAGCTAAATGGTACCAAAATGGTAACAAAAGAAATAGTCACAAATGAAATTGGTGGCTAAATGGTGGCAATATTGATGGCTAAATGGTACCAAAATGGTGGCAAAAAATCATCACAACTCGGATGCAAACAGGACCGTGGCAACCTCGTAGCAAACAATGAGCGGTCACAAATAATTTTGACCGTCTTTTTGGTGGCAAAAATGTGGTAGCAAAATACAAAAGTGGTCACTATTTGGTGACAATTGGGCAATTGACACGGGTGTTTTTGTCACCACAATTTCGGTTGCAAAATGGTGGCAATAGAGCAATTGCTACCGTTTTGCGACCGAAAATGCGGGGGCAAAAACTCAATTTTCTAGTAGTGTAATAGTCTAGGAAACATAAGAAAACCAGCAGTTTTCCCCTTTTTAATAGCAGCAGCTTTACCCTTTTTAATAGCAGCAGTTTTGCCCTTTTTAATAGTAGCAATTTTGCCCTTTTTAATGTTATTTAAATTTGCAACCAAATCAGCAAACAGTGCTTGAGAGTAGTTAAAATCAGTATTTGTCAAAATTGCATACCCCAATGACTGAATTTTCAAAGTTATTTCATTAAAAGAAGTAGTTTTATTTGAGAGAATTTTCAAAGTTATTTCATTAAAAGAAGTAGTTTTATTTGAGAGACAGATTAAGAGAGTATGGAATAGAATTTTCATTGGCGGTGGAAAATTACCTTTAAAATAGTTGCCTGATTCAACTCTCCATCATATCCTCTCCCCATCAAGTATGTTCGAATCTCATTTTTCGGCAAAGAGGTCTTACCTGCCAAGTCGTTTACCTCAAATGTTGTTGATATGGTACTGGGGGTAATAGCAACCGATTCACCTCCGACTTTTGAAGTTATACTTACGGCCACATTGTTTTGTTCTTCAATATTCGCATTAGCCCAAAAATCGCGAAGTGTCTCTTGGAAAATGGGTGCGTCGGCGGTAAGAATGACCTTATATTTTGATGATGTAAGAACATCAATCATCGAATGATAGAGAGTATTGTTCTCGGTTTTCTCAAAAATAGCAGGGTAGTTATGCGATTTTTTCATCACCAAAGTCATGATCAGAATTGAAAGTTGCGAGAGGTTGACGAAGAAGTGTTGAAGAAGGTGGAAACCGCTCTGCTGAATTTTAAACTCCAGACGAAAGTAAAACCTCTGATTGGGGATGAAACAGCGGTTTATAAAGTGAAAAGGTGAATGCTGACGTGTCAGAAGTTAGAAAGATCTGATGGCTAACATATGTCCACGTCACAACCTCTGCTCTGATAATGGATGACAGTTGTTGCGAAAACCACTGTTCGCCAACAACAGATGTTAGGCAACATTAGTAACTCGGTAGTC
The DNA here is from genome assembly GCA_030545235.1 of Helianthus tuberosus. Classification (NCBI taxonomy): domain Eukaryota; kingdom Viridiplantae; phylum Streptophyta; class Magnoliopsida; order Asterales; family Asteraceae; genus Helianthus; species Helianthus tuberosus. The sequence continues at coordinate 154,362,222 of CM060412.1, forward strand.
CTCAGATTAAACAGAACTTATGAGAACAGACAATACCCTTCAGCAATATTTGGAAACCACTGTTGGGCAACAACAGATCTTATACAACAATAGTAAGTTAGCAGTCCTTTCAGCAGACTTTTAATATAAACGAATAAATTGATATTAAATATCAGCAGCCATTTAATGCAAAACATTTAAAAAATAAATTTTCATAGGAAAACTATAAAATTAAATATCAAGAAACTGAAAGGACAAATTTTAAACCTCTGCCATAAAAAATAAAAATAAAAACCTCTTCATTTAAAGACCAACAATAATCTACATGACAAAAAAGGCTACTACCACTTCATCGGACACAAATGTTGTAAACAGTGGTAAATCAACTGTTGAGCAATAACAGATGTTCAGAACTGTTGAGCAATGGTAAATCAACAGCGGTAAAAAAAACTCTTCATTTAAAGACGTTGAGCAATAATAGATGTTCAGAACTTCTATTGTGTTAATCATTGACAATTCTTCAGAAACTGCTGTTGGGAATAACAGATGTTCGCACTAGTAGCAACTCAACAGTCGTTACAAAAAACAGGAATTGTTGAGCAATAACAGTTGAGCAATAACAGATGTTCAGAACTGTTGAGCAGTGGTAAATCAACAGCGGTAAATCAACAGTGGTAAAAAACCTCTTCATTTAAAGACGTTGAGCAATAACAGATGTTCAGAACTTCTATTGTGTTAATCATTGACAATTCTTTGGAAACTGCTGTTGGGAATAATAGATGTTCGCACCAGTAGCAACTCAACAGTCGTTACAAAAAACAGGAATTGTTGAGCAATAACAGTTGAGCAATAACAGATGTTCAGAACTGTTGAGCAGTGGTAAATCAACAGCGGTAAAAAACCTCTTCATTTAAAGACGTTGAGCAATAACAGATGTTCAGAACTTCTATTGTGTTAATCATTGAAAATTCTTTGAAAACTGCAGTTGGGAATAACAGATGTTCGCACCAGTAGCAACTCAATAGTCGTTACAAAAAACAGGAATTGTTGAGCAATAACAGTTGAGCAATAACAGATGTTCAGAACTGTTGAGCAGTGGTAAATCAACAGCGGAAAAAAACCTCTTCATTTAAAGACGTTGAGCAATAACAGATGTTCAGAACTTCTATTGTGTTAATCATTGACAATTCTTTGGAAACTGCTGTTAAGAATAACAGATGTTCGCACCAGTAGCAACTCAACAGTCGTTACAAAAAACAGGAATTATGAGAACAGACAATACCTTTAAACAGTGGATGAATCTTTTGCCAAATAGATGTTTTAAAAACAGCTGTTTTCAACAGACTTTTAAAGATTTTTTGTCAATTTTTTTCAAAATACCTATTTTTTTAAGAATGTTCAGAACTTCTATTGGGTTAACGGTTGACAATCCTTTGTAAACCGCTATTGGGAATAACAGATGTTGGCAACAGTAGCAACTCAACAGTCGTTACAAAAAACAGGAATTATGAGAACAGACAATACCTTTAAACAGTGGATAAATCTTTTGCCAAACATCTGTTATAAAAATAGATGTTTTCAACAGACTTTTATCGATTTTTGTCTATTTTTTAAGAATGTTCAGAACCTCTATTGTCTTTTGAAACTGCTGTTGGGAATAACAGATTCTGGCAACAATAGCAACTCAACATTTACAATAGCAGGTATCAACACTAACAACTGTTGATGCTCAAATCAGTAAAAATAAAATGCTATACAAAAATTAATAGAATTAAAATTTACATATCACATATGACGATAGATCAACAATTACATTAAGAACTGAACAATGAAATTTAATAATCTTCAGCTCTTGAACAGTAGCCCTATCCTCATATACTTGATCCTCGGCTTCCTTGATAAAGCGATACTTTAAATCATAAGAACCTACAGAAGGATTTGATGACATTTTTAACTTTTATATTTCTTCAACTCTGATGTAAAAGAAGGATATAATGATAGTAAAACGTGATGAAAAGCTTCTGTACTGTTTTTGAATTCCGAAGTGCAGAAAGACATCACCAAAACACCTCTTCAGATCTTCAGCTCTTGAACAGTAGCCCTATCATCATATACTTGATCCTCAACTTGCTTGATAAACCGATACTTTAAATCATAAGAACCTACAGAAGGGTATGTCACATTTTTAACTCTTGAATGTGGAGCAAAATTCATATATGTTATTTAACTTGTATATTTCTTCAAGTCTCATGTAAAAGAAGGATATAATAATCGTAGTAAAAAAGTTAAATATCAATAAACCGAAAGAACAAAAAAAAAACGATGTTCTCATAATTACCATTAACTTTTTCATTTATCATAAAGAAGTACTCCACTTTATGCACTTCAGACTTCAAAAACAGTGCAGAAGAACTCCCCACTGCTCGCTCGGGAAAAAAAAGCTGAAATATATCAACACCTTAAAATAAATATTATCAACATACATCAACAGTTTAAAAGAATCCACAAACCTAAAATAACCCGCAACTGATTGTTTGAATTTTAAACAACTCTGATTAGGCTGAAATATAAACAGAGAATTAGAACAGATCAGTTCAAATTTTAAGATTCAAAATCAGAGAAAAAAACATACCCTCAACGATGTTGCAACAATGATGTTGGAAAAATTTCGTGAAGTTCAAAAAGCTGTAATCGCAGATGAACAGACTGAATATGCAAAGCCGAGGTCAAAGGTAAGTGTGTGAAACAGAGGTTCCATGAAATAACGATGTTGGAACAATGATATTGGAACAAAGAACTGTATATGAAGATTAACCGGCTCAATCATGAGAGCTATGCATTTGAGTAAGAGATATATGATCGCAAATATAAAGGAGGGAGATAAATTGAAATTTGAATGTGGAGCCAAATTCATATGTAGATATGAGCGAAAGAAATTTAAATGTGGAGCCAGATAATTATATCTTATTTATAGGATTAGAATTAGAATACAGATGGTTTGAATTTTGAATGTGGAGCAAGAATTTTGAATTTTGAATTTTATAGGATTAGAATTAGAATAAACATCAGTACTTTGAATAAGGGCAGACCTTTAAGTATAAGGCATTATACAAATGGGCAGACCCTTGAAAATGTGGATGTGGGCCAACTTTGAATTTTAAAGTGTTTTAATATTAGGCATTATGATGTAATAATGACATAAGAAAAGCCTTGTTGGACATGCTCTCTAGCTGACACATCACATTTTCTTATGTCACTTGGATTTCTCCTTTTATAGAAAGTATAGATATATTTTGAATAGTTAATTATTTCTTTCATGAGTAATTTTGGACACTTCATACGTAATTTTGGACACTTCATGTCTAACTTCTTACACTTTGTATGTTAATTACACTTTGTATGCAGGGCCAGTCCAAGCCCAAGTCAAATTAGGCTTGGCCTTGGGCCACTAAAACTAAAGAGCCTCCACAATGTGATGAAACCACAGTTCATTTATAAAAGTTTTAGGGTGTGGGTTATCAAAAAATTGATTGTTGGTAGTGTAGTGGTTTTGTGTATGTATGGATGTTGGTGAGGCCCAGGTTCGTGTCCCTGGTTCACCATTTTTTTTTTCTTGTATTTAAATTTTAACACAATCTTTCAAATAATTACACTTGGGCCCTTCAAGTTTAACTTTCAATTACATGCGTTCTTTTTGGAAAAAAGACCACAAGCTTTTACTTCGCCTTAGGCCACCAAAATGGTTAAGCCTGTCCTGTTTGTATGTTAAGTGTACTTTGTACATTTACAAAGACCTTAACTTTTAAACAATAAATCTAAATTTATTTTGTAGGAACATATAATAGAATCATGGTAGGACACTAGCAAACGTTTGTTTTGTACAAATATATGGTACAATCGAGCTTTAAATATGGAAGGTGGAAGGATAATGCTTAGATTAAATATGGAAGGTGGAAGGATAATGCTTAGATTTATTACTCAAGTTACGTGTTTGGTTTTATTCATGCCAAATCAATCAATAATGATTGTACCATATAACAGTAACACACAAATCTACTCAAAAATATACACTCCCACACCTACATACATACACACATACTATGTATATATGTACATTGATGACACGTAGACATTGATAACACGTAGACTTGGTAGAAGGGGCTCTAAAGTGGCTTTATGTATAAAGTGGTATTAGGTTGAGGTGAGTATATATGATTAGTTATATATTAAGAAAATTGTGCCCTTCACATCTTCAACTCGCCCCTGATCCCATGCCCCCTCCATGCCGATCTGTTGTGGTGTTCGCAGCACATGGTCTAACGTTAGAATGATAATGATCGAGATGGATGCATACAAGAATAACTTTCAACATTAATATTAAATAGCATGATAATGAGTTGAACCAACCATACCCTCATCAATCTAAACCTACCTCTAAGACCACAACAATGACCAACAAAGTTGGGAAGAGCGTTTTAACTTCAACCAAATTTGTGTTAACTAGGATTGAGACCCGCCGCAATGCGGCGGGGATTCTTTAGTTATAACTAAGTTGATCTACGACCCGCACGTTATGTTAAACCTGTCAAACGGGGAAGAAATAGACGATGTAAAAACGTTCACCCACAGACGCACGTTGCGTCGTGTTAACTCGCAAAATTTAGAACGAAACGTAAAAAAGGTTAAACCAAAGACACAGTCGATCTAGGACCCGCCACGTTATGTTAAACCTGTCAAACGGGGAAAAATAGACGATGTAAAAAGGTTCACCCACACACGCACGTTGCGTCGTGTTAAGTCGCAAAATTTAGAACGAAACGTAAAAACGTTAAATCAAAGACGCACGTTGTGATGTGTTAAGTCACAAAATTTAGAACCAAGCATAAAGCGAAAAATTTGCGGAAAATGAAAACTATAAAGGACCAAAGTTGAAAGTAAAAAAAATTGTGAGAATAGATTGCAAAAGATAAAAAGTTTTGGGTTAAAAGTAAAAAAACAAATAGTTTTGGGTTAAAAGTAATTTATGAAATACTTTAGGGTGAAAAGTAAAAGAAAATCATTTTTTTTTTTGGAAAACCCGCAAAGCCTAGGTTACGACAACTATATGCATAACCATTTTTTCTTTGGAAAACCCTCAAAGCACACCCCGTGTTGCGGCGGGACGTAAAAAAGTGTTAAATAGTACTAATGTCACACAACCGTTATCGACCACCAACACTGACTCGACCTAGGATCTGCGTGTTGCAACGAACCTGTCAAACATGAAAAAATATAGGTAAAAAAGTTGAACCACAGATGCACGTTGCGCCGTGTTACTTGCAAAATTTGAAACAAAACATAAAAAAGTTGAACCACATTCGTACGTTGCGTCGTATTAACTCGAAAAATTTAGAACTATACATAAACCGAAAATTTGCCAAAGATGAAAAGTGTAAGTGACAAAAGTTGTGGAGTTAAATTGCAAATAATGAAGAGTTTTGGGTTAAAGTTAAAAAAACAAATTATGTAAGGTTAAAATTGCAAAAGGTAAAAAGCTTTGGGTTAAAAGTAAAAAATAAAGTTTTTTTTTTAAAAACTCTCAAAGCATAAGTTACAAGTTGTTATGCACAAAAAGTTTGCTTATTTATAATTTGGTAATATTTAAGGAATCAGATAATGCCAATGTGAGGCTGCCCATTTGGTAGAGGTATTTGCTTCTTAGAGGAGATGTCACATTTAAGGAATCAGATAATGCCAATGTGAGGCTGCCCATTTGGTAGAGGTATTTGCTTCTTAGAGGAGATGTCACAAGTTCAAACCTAGTTACGGGAGGTTATTTAAGGATTATTGGTGTAAAGTAGAGTAACATTTGCCGTTAAAAAAAGATAATGAAATATCTTCTAACGAACAAGACAACGATGAGGCCTTATATTGCTCGGATATGATGCACAAAAACACCCAAGAAACCACTCGAAATGCACCACAAGACAGAAAGCAAAGGACATTAATGTGGGAAAATAGATCGAAACACATTATACATAATATGTTACATTCGTTCAAAAAGTGCTTAATTAGAATACAAAAAAGTGGTCATATTATTATTAGGAGTTACCACACCACGAGTTACATGAAAAATGATTGTGGAGAATGCTTTGATCCACCAATAAGAGGAGCGTTTGGTCAGACAGAAATTTACCCTAGTGTAAATATTTTCAAAAAGATTTGAAATATGTTAGAACTTCAATGTAGTAACTGAGATCAGGAGCAACTTGGTGGGATAAGCAGCAACACTCAACTGGAAGCAGTAGACAGTTCCTAATCATCAACAACTTGTTCATCAATAGTAATTGGCCATAAATGGTAATCACTACCAATAGCAACTTGGGCGATCAATAATAATTAAAATGTTCTGAACGAGTTCTTGCTGGTGGTTTTCCTACCTACAGAAGTTACCACTGATCTAACCGAATAAATGCCAACCGTATTTACCACCCACTACATGCTTTTCGCGAAGAGTTATGACATATCAACAAAGCGTCGTGATACCTGCATAAGGGAGGCCTGTTACGATTTGCATAACAGAAAACATACTCATTCTTAATTTCTCTTTATACTATCCGATAAAGAGTTTAGATTACCACCTAAATACATTAATATGAAAGTAATTGGTAGTGGTACTCATTGTCTAGCCATTTACAAACTAAAAACCTACACTCATTAGTTTGCAATAAAATGCTTCTAAATTGTTATTAAACTGTTTCTTTATCAAACATTTCTGCCGATGAACACATACGAACTAGAAGTTTCTAGGCTTTTTAAACCCATAGTTTTTATTAATTTCTTACATGTTACAATAATAGCATATTTTTTTCTTTATAAATAGCAAGTTCTAACACTAGTAGGACCTAGCACTGTGTAGTGCACTAGTGCCTTAAAGAGTTAGGTCGTATACTAGTACTTGCTATTGTTGGCCATCTTCCTCATTTAATTCGAAGCTTAACTTGAGTGCCTTTTAATATATTATATGGAGATGAAAGTTACTTGACAATCCATTGACACCTATTATTAGTAAAGTCATAAATCGGTTAAAACATTATGGTTAGGTTGTGTGATTCCCAACTAAAAGTTTAGAAATTCAAATACTAAAGCTTGTAGGTATTGGTGTATTTAACCAAGAAAATCTAGAAACTATTATTAAATAAAAGTTAGATAACGTTTAATGTTACACCCCCATTCCTAGTTGGCCTAGATGGGTTGTGACGATTGGATAACAGTATCACAATATAATAATATGCAGTGGAAGTATTAGAGTAAAAATATTCATTTAATAAAAGTCTGAATATATAATAAAAGTTGTACAATGGTTTCAGTATAAGCCCACAGGTGGGATCTAATAAACAGAGCAATAGACATCATAGATCTTAAGGTTGTGGAGTTGCAAATTCCTTAGCTTTCATTCTAGCCGACCCGGATTCCCAGCCTAATAGTAAGGTTCGGTACATGCGGTTCAATATTTGAAAATACGTCAGCTTTCGCTGGTAAATACAATTAACTTACTCATTTTGAAAACAGTTTTTCAAAAAGAGTTTTATATATAGAGAAAACCCGTAGGTAATCATCTAATATTTCTTGGGATTTTATCTTGTCACCAGATTTACATACTTGTCATACAATGGGAACCAGAGATCAGATTCGGTCATTTATAGTGCTATAATGATTAAGGTATACACCAAAGTTGAATAAAACGTGTCTTCTAGTTGATATGCCTACCCCTGCACGTTATTCCGTATGTATGGCCATAATAGTTAATGAGTCATGACGCCCGGACACGTTACCAACAACCCCCAATTGTTTCAGTTATCAAGTAAAACGGATTAAACCGAGTTCTTATATTTAAGAGCAATCATAGGCGGCTCATTTATATAATACCCGCTCCAAGTGGCGTATTCGCCATACCCCAAGTTTAAAAACAAAATAAGTTAAGAGTATTTACCTTTTGCTAGCTTCCAATTAATATGATTATAATTTAGCAAAAGCGGCAAGTAAAAGTATTACTGACCGAAGTCCGATTATCTGTGGGGTTCTATAGTCTGGAATGAACAGAATTATTATTTGTTAGAATGTATACGGGTCAAAGGTTAGCCCCTTTTGATATGACTCGTTACTTAAGAATAGGCTCGCTAGATTAAGCGTAGATCATATAAAATGTGGTTTATACCTATCCGAGTGCAATGACTCATTGGATAAAGGTTATATTAACCAAACACTGTGATTTGGAGTGGTTTTGAAATATCTAGACCCGTTACGCCTAAATTATACGAACTAGGTTCATATAACTAGTTATGCGCGTAAAAGCGGGTTCGGAAGGTTAAATGGGCTTATGACAAGTCCGAGGTGTCAAAACACATTTTATAATATTACACATTATGTTTGAAAGTCAGAATGTTTACTACATTGGTTTAAAAACCGTTCCTTTAGTTTTTAAGACAAGAAGGACATAATTGTCCTTTTTAAGATATAAGTTCTAGACTTGTCATATAATCTATCAAACAACGTGACCAAGAGGTATAACTTCTAAGGGTTATACCTTATACTAATATGGTCAAAATATCAGTTCTAAACAAGTCCTAACGTTGACCAAACGGGTCAGAATCGAAAGTCAAAGCAAAAGTCAAACTACTTGACTTTCAATATATAATTGAAATCTAAACAAGAAATGACGAGTTAGACATGTTTAGACATGTCCTAAAATGTTTTATAAACTGATATGATGTCAAAACTTCAAGTTTTAATAGTTAGAAACTTGATTAGCATAATTTGCAAAGTTTACATTTTTGACCTTTTATTTAATTATAAAGTCGACTCGTCATTTCGCCTACTTAACGTGATCTTTAAAATGTATGATCCCAGGGGATTATAACCTTCATTATTATGATCACGTAGCCATGTTCAAATCGAACTTTGGCTTGACCATAATGGTCATAACCGAAAGTCAAACAGAAAGTCAAACTGTTTGACTTTTGGCTAATAACTAGCCTATAAAATGAAATAGACTATGAAAGAACACTTACAAGTGTTCTAAGAGAAGCTTGAACTCAGTAGGAGGCCTCCATAAAGAAGCAAACTCTAGAAATGAGTGTATAGAGAGAAAGAAGTGAAATAAGCAAAGAAAAAGGTTGAATGTGATTGCTATTTATACTTGAACAAGATCATCTAGATCATGCCAAGTGTTAGCTAGCTTCTCCTTATGTTAACAAGTGTCTAGTGGTGTGTTAAGACCAGGAAGAAAGTGGAAAAATCGAGCTAGGTATCACACAATGCAGAAAGCCTTGGAGAGCAAGCATAACCTGCTAGCATGAACATGGTCCCTTACGGGCCGTAAGGGTTGACCTCTTACAGTCCTTAAGGACCTCATCGCACCAGTTTCTTAAACAGCTTACGGTTTGTAAGCTTAGATAGCTTACGGTCCATATGAGTTGCTAGAAAATGGTATTTTGTGATTTTACATCTCTAGTCCTTGGATTTTAATTCTTTTTGCCATTAGCAATTATAGTCCCTCTTGTTCCCAAAGTCGGGATTAGTTGGAGATCCTGGACGCATTTCAATGAACGTAGAATGTAGGTCATTCCTCCTTCCACATAGTCGGGATTAATCGGAGGTTCCTCCTTCCACATAGTCGGGATTAATTGGAGGATTGGACAAGTTTCGTTAGATAGTTGAACGAAAATTCCCTCTCTTTTGTTGGAGATTCGGGACATGTGTCGTCTCATAGTTGGACGAAAATTTTATGGTTGTTACATCCTCACCCCCTTAAAGGAAATCTCATCCATGAGATTTGTTCAAAGTAATACGGTTAGTCCCGTTTCATTTCAGATTTTAACCTCTCAAGTTTATTCTGGGCCACAATGGGAATCCCATTTCACTTTGTCGAGGGAAACTTATTTCTTATAGAGCCTTTAAATTTCATGGTCCTTAATGGACAAGGTTTCTAAATAAACCTTAAGCTCTCGTTAATTGAAATGTCATGATGAGACTTGACAAGTGCTTTATCAGCTAAGAACTTTTCAGATTAGAGATATGGAATACATCAAGGATTCCACTTTTTAGAATGCTATTGAACTAACACATTATGTTATCTCGAATGGTCTAATATTCCTAGGGCTCAACTTGCCCTTAATACATATTTCCAAAGCAAGACTTTTAGTAATATATTATTCTCCAATTTGGAATTTGAGAGGCTTCCGCCTTTTTTTATCAATATAACTCTTCTGCCTATCATGGGCAGCCTTGAGTCTATCTCAAGTTTGTAAGATTCTTTTAGTTGTTTCAAGGATAATCTTAGGTCCAGAGACTTGGTTTCTACCAACTTTAGCCCAACAGACGGGTGTTCTAAACTTTCTTGTGTATTATGCATGCACGTAGCATATTTTCCAGAGTTTGGATGGTACGCTCACTCTACCCATTAGTCTGGGCAGTAAGTCGTCCTAAAATTTAAGAGCGTACTAAGCGCTTAGGTGCAAATTTTCCAGAAATAAGAGTATATTTTAGGGGTGTTCAAAATCATCCTAATCCGGATCCGAATTATCCGAATCCGAATTATCCAAAAATTCAGATATCCGAAATCGGATAATCCAAATTTTCGGATTCGGATTCAGATAGTGATTTCAGAAAATTTCGGATATTTCGGATATCTGATATCCAAAACTTTTTTTTAATATATTTTTATAATATATATAAATACCATTTAAAAGTTAAAACCTAACCCTAATCCATTCTCCACTCTAGCCGCTCTCACACCCCACGCCCCCATCCGAATCGAACTGAGCATCGAAGATAGAGATCTGAAGAATCAAGATACGAATATTAAAGATCGAGATCTGAAAGTCGAAGATTCAAGGTTTGTTTCCATATATTGATTATCAAATCTGATTTGTTCATCAGTTTATAATATACGAACATCAAAAGGTTTCTTCAGCTTATACTTATATACGAACATCAAAGGTTAACCAGTTTATGTACGATTCACGGTTCAGTTTTAAGTTTATGTAGAATCCTTCAATAGTTTATAATCTGATTTGTTCATCAGTTTATAATATACGATCATCGAAGCTGTTTATATATGATTTGTTTGTATAATAAACATCGAACTTCTACTTTGTTTCTTATGGTTTTGTTACAGATTTGTTAACAGTAGATTTGTTACATTAGTTTAATACTTTTATTAGTTTATTTTGATTTGTTCCAACAATGAATTTGCTCCATAGATCTATTCACAGATTCGTTGTATTTTAATTTTTGGACATAAACATATTTGTCTCAGTTGAACTTTGAACAGATTTGTTGCTTATGGTTTTGTTTTGTATTTGTTACAGGTTGTTACAGATTTGTTACAGGTTGTTTTAAATTGCTTAAGGTATCTTTATATGCAAGTTCATTGTTGATTCTATATATTTTTTAAGCTATACCATTGATGTGCTTTGGAAAGTTAATTGTTGGTTTTAGACCACATAAAAACCTCACTGTTGGTTCCATAATTGCATTGGCAATTAATATAATTATTCCATCATCTTTTATTGATTTCTATTTTATATTACTTTAATACATATGAAGCAAAAAACATTTGTTGACTCGTTTCGCATTGTATTCTTGCGCAGGTTTCATATGATGCCTTGGAAGTTCGAAGGATGGATTGGAATCGGATGATTGGATTTGGAAGATTATGTGTTTATTTCGACTTTGAAAACTTTGAATTGTGTTGGTTTGAATTGTGTTATGTGTTATTTTGGACATGTTATGCGTTATTTTAGAACTTTTTATTGTGTTGGTTTGTTTCTTTTGAACATCAGATCTTTTTATTATGTTGGAAAAGAGAAAGTTGGTATTTTTATTTGAATTTTTTTTTTGGTTTTAGAATTCGGATATCCGTTTCATTGTCCGTATCCGTATCCAAAATTTCGGATATCCGAAAGTCGGATATCCGAAATTTTGGATACGGATTCGGATAGTGAAATCTACTATCCGAAATGTTCGGATATCCAACTTTCGGATATCTGAAACTTCGGATATCCGGTTTTGAACACCCCTAGTATATTTAGTATCTCAATCCGATATTATAGACAACGGTACTCCATAAGGAGACTCAATGTTGTCATTATTGTCATTATATAGTTTAACTTGTCGGAATTATAAGTTTTCCTTAATTGACAAGAAGCTCCGATTTAGTCAGTCTGTCTACTATAATCCACATCGGGTCATTGCCACAATTGGTTTTAGGTAACTTGATAATCAGTCCCATTGTTACCATTTCCCATATCTATGTGGGAATTTCTAGTTTATTGATGTAGACCAGACGGTTTATGATGTTCAACTTACTTGCGAACATGTTAAGCATTTTGCTTCATAGGTGGCTATGGACCTTCATGTCCATCCACAAAAAGGTCTTCCACCTTCGGCTCTAGTTCATCAATAGTTACTTGTGTCATGTAGATGACACATTCTCCTTTCAAGCACTTAGATGCCTTAAGCATAAAAGCTTTCTCGGGCAATCCATAGTGTCGATCTTCCACGAATAATGAGTATATCGCTAGATGGGGATTTAATTTCAATAAGTTTCTTATTGCAGGCAATGAGGATTTGGTTTTTGAACAGACCAATCCATGCCTAAAACTATATTGAATCCCACAAGATTTATAGATAAAAGATTAACAAAGATAAATTAGTTCTTGATGGATATAGTATATTTATCAAAAATTGTGGAAGCTATTTCCATTGGTCATTTTAACCTTATAATTAATATTAAAGATTCTTAAGGGTAGGTTTAGAAATTTATTAAATATAGAGTTGACGAAGCTTTTACCAGCTCTAGAAAAAACAAGATTCTAACAAATAAATCATTTACGGGAAACATATCTGCCGTGATAATTGTGTCTTTAACTGCTTCTCTCGCAGTCAATTGAAAGGCTCACGCATTGCCTTTCTTGCCATCAGTGGTCTTGTTCTTCCCATCAGTCGCCCACTTCGGGCAGTGGGTCTTTATATGCCCTTTCTTGCCACATCTATAGCAGGTGGTGTTCTTTAGATCCTTGCATTCATGGGATTTGTGGTCCATCTGCTTACAGATGTCACAACCTTTGGGTTGCTCATGGAAACATCTTCCAAAATGTCGCTTCCCGCAGGTTTTACACTCGGGTTTTGCCTCATTCGGCTTGGACTAGTGATAACTCAAACCAGTCTTACTCTTTTTAAAATCCCTACTAGGGGTGTCATAACGCTTCTGCTTGTGATCACTCTCGGCCTTGGCCGCTTTTACTCTTATTTCATCTTCAGTGAGAGATAAAACTAGATCCACAGCGGATCTAAAAGTTGTAGGTTTGGAGGATTTAACCATCCCCTTGATTTCTGGAGCAAGTCCTCCCATAAATCGCGTAATGCGCTTGTACTCGGGAGTAATTAAACAAGGGACGAGTCTTAATAAAGAGTTGTATTCAGATACATAGGCTCTACAATTGAGGCCTTTCATAGTCAGCTTCAGAAAGTCAGATTCAACTTTCTCCACCTCGTGAGGTGGACAGTAAGTCTCGCGGATCAGTTCCACGAATTTTGACCAACATAGGTTATACAGTGCAACATTACCAGTGGATTGGATCAGTGCCTTCCACCAAGTTAGAGAATCCTTATTGAAGGATTGGGACACATATTTAGTGGTGTCCTTAGTGGCACAACCGCTTACATCAATAACGATTTCCATTTCATCAAGCCACTTTAGAGCATCAATGGCTCCTTTCTCACCCGTAAAGGCACGGGGTTTACAAGAAACAAAGTACTTATAGGTGCACCCCTTCTTAGAGTCATGGGGCTCAGTTCTAGAAGTATTCTTGATATTTCACTCACTCTTAGTTGAGGAGCAGTGAGACTTCTTAGTCTTATGAGTAGTAGAGTGAGATTTAGAAACAGATTTTTGTTTTTGTACTGATGGCTCTGGCCCTTTAAGTGTAGCTATAAACCCAGCCAGGGCTTTACCGACTTCATCGGCAATCAAGGATCGAAGATTATTTTCTTCGTCCAAATGGTTTTGGTGTCGTCACCGCCATTTTTTTTAGCCATATCACCAATATTCAAACTTGCCATTAGTTTAGCTTAAAACTATATAGCCATCAGTAAGATTTTGAGAATTTAATAGCAAATCAATTTATTTGCGTTAGATCTTACAGATCTATACATATTAGATTTACAAGCCTCACTTACCGCAGCTGGTAATGGGCTTTCATTTATAATTAGCTATATAGCTCTCAAGATTTTTTAGTCCCTCCCCTTCCGCACAGTTAGGATTATTTAGAGATTTGGAACAAGTATCGTCACATAGTTGGACGGAATTTTCTCCTTTCCACATAGTCGGGAATTAGTTAGAGATGTGTTTTAGTCAACGTATTTAATATACGTTCCTCTCCTTCCAAATAGTTGGGATTTATTTGGAGATTTAGAACAAGTATCGCCGCGTAGTTGGACGAAAATTTTATCCTTTCCACATAGTTGGGAATTAGTTGGAGATACGTTTCAGTCAACGTATTTAATATAGATTCCACTCCTTTCGCATAGTTGGGATTATTTGGAGATTTGGAACAAGTATCGTCACATAGTTAGACGAAAATTTTCTCCTTTCCACATAGTCCGGAATTAGTTGGAAATACATTTCAGTCAACATATTTAATATAGGTTCCTCTCCTTCCACATACTTGGGATATATTTGGAGATTTGGAACAAGTATCGCCGTGTAGTTGGACGAAAATTTTCTCCTTTCCACATAGTCGGGAATTAATTGGAGATTTGAGATATATTTCAGTTAACGTATTTAATGTGGATCCCTTTCCTTCCACATATTCGGGATTAGTTAGAGAATTGGGATAAATACCATCGCATAGTTGGACGAAAATCACTTATAGGTCATTAAGACTATATCGGTGTGAGGGAAATAGTTTTTCACATATTATTGTTGAATAAACAATTGTTTTTCACTTCTGTTTTTATACTTACCAAATTTGTGTTTTTAAGTGTTTAGTTAAGCATTCAGAAAGAAGAAGCTAAGAAAAAAGAAATTCATGTTGAAGAAAACACGCCTCGACCATCTCCGCGGTCCAACTGCTTGGTATATTACTCAATTTTGTATTTGAATTAGACAATTAGTAAGGATGTGCTGTGAATGTAGGATTGACTATGGGTGTTATGTTTCTCACAAATTTTGAGCACCCATTTATATAAAAATAGGAGGTGCGGCAACCAGAAAATCAGTGGGGAAGATAGTGTTCTTAGAGGCGGTGGGTAGATGGTGGTGGTGGTGGTGGTGAAAGGTAGAGTTGGTGGTGGGTGGTTTAGGATGGGGAAGATGAAATGGGTAGGGTGGGTGGTGGGTCCCACATAAAATTTAAATATCAATTAGGTTTTTTTATTTATATCTTATTCTTTAATCTTTTTACACATTTAGTCCCTTGATTTAAGTTATTTACTCAATAGTCCCTAGAGAGGTAAAATGACAAGAATACCCTCATGTGCAAGGCACATGGCCATATTTAACAAAAAATCTGACAGAGTTAGGGCTAAAGGACATGACGTGAAGGATTTTGAAACGTTAAGGACATAACTCGTCAAATTTAAAGGTAAAGGACACCGCCTGCAATTTGGTACAAACATAAAGGAGAAACTTGTAATTTACTCTATAATAAATGTTAATAATAAAGTTTCCGTCGTTTCAGTTACTATTTGTAGTTACTGTTTGTTCAACTTTATCTTTTAAGGCTGTAACGTGTCCCATTATTAAGTTTGGCATTTTATATTAATGGCGTTTTAGATAAAGATAGAAAAATACAACTTTTGTAAGACTCCTTTTTGTTATATTCTCTTGCACCTTGTTTTATACATTTCAGTAATATTTTAGAGTTTTTTTTATTATAGTTTTGGTGTTTGGCGTTTTATATGTAATTAGAGAAATAATTTATTTTATTAGCGGAAAATTAGATAACAAACCACAAAAAATGACATCAAAAAGATATAAAAGAAAAAAAATAAAAATCCTAATCCAATTTCTCATCCAAATCTTCTCTATCATCAGTCTCTTCTTCTTGAAGTTTTTGTCCCCTGAACCTTTGAATTCCTTAGATAGATGCTGATTTCCTACACAGCTGAAACGCCCGGCTCTAGATGAAGCTGATCATTCAGTAAAATATGGTGTTTTAGTTTTTGGTGTGATCTATTGTTGTTGATTGTTGAATTGGTTTTGTGGATGGTTGGAGACATAGATTAATGTCGTATGTGTGGATTCTATTTTTAGGTGTGATTGTGAGTGGGTTTTCGCTTGGTTGATCTTTAGTCTTCATCTTTATCTTCATCCCATTCTTTATGATTAATAATGGAGTCCAAAATTGCATTTACACTGTCATTGGTTTCTTCTTCTAATCCAAACCTTCTTCAAGAACAAAGCACACAAAATGACATATCATTGTCAGCAGTCTCTTTTTCTTGAAGATTTGTCTATCTCATTCAGCAAAATCTTATTGAGTTACCCCCCTCACCTAAGAATTCATTCAGTGAAACTTCATGGAGAATAATATCGAATCTCCAAGAAACGACATTTGCCATCTGTGTTTCTTTTTTTATTTTTTGGCATTTTAAAGTGAATGGTATTTAGGAAAACATGGCGTTTGTTCTTGGGTGTGATCAATGGAAGATCCTGAGACATTTGTTTATATAAGATGTTTTAGGCGCGTAGTTTAGGCGGGATTTTATTATAATGAATGTTAGTAATAAAATATATGTCGTTTTAGTTACTGTTTTTTCAGCTTTATCTGTTAAGGTTGTAACACGTCTCATCTTTAAGTTCGGCGTTTTGTAGATAAAGATGATAAAATACAACTAATTAACTTTTGGTGTCTGGCGTTTGTGATATTTGGCGTTTTATAACTAATTAGAGAAATATAGTATTTTATTATTCGAAAAGTACATAACAAACACAGAAAAAATTACACAAAATAAAAAAGATTAAAACTCCTCGTCAGAAGGGATTTTGTCTGAGAAGTATCCATCACCCCCCTCATCTTCTTCTTCGGATTCTTCTTCCAGTTTCTCATCCAAGTCATTACTTTCACTTTCATTGGCCTCTTGTTCTTGAAGATTTTGAAGCCTCCATTTGAACATGTCCTTCAACAATGCCCATTTTTCGTTCATGTCTGTGTTCAAACATGTTGCGTTGTGTAACTCCTCTAGGAACCCAAGAACCTGCTTGGTCATGATGTTTTCAAGCATGTAGTCTTCCTTCTGCTCGTGGTCACATATAACGGTGACCGTGTCAGTGTCTTCATCAAAATGGCATGATGTGATGACTGGATCCATTTTTGCATTTGCCTTGTTCGGTCCAAATTTTCTGGTTAATCTTCTTATAACCGTATGTGTTTTATCATAGTTGTTATCAAGAGGGACGCCAAGTGCTAGGATCCCCTATGTACTTCTTCTTCCAAGTTCAATATGGCTTTGATTGTTTTAACAAACACTCTTCTTCTGTCGTCAAAACGAATTACGAATCTTCTGATTCTGAGGGTGTATCTCCATGAAACGATGGTTGCCATTTTTCTTCCTTTCAGAGTTTTTTTTTATTTGGCGTTTTGTTAAAGATGACATTTTTAATGATCAATGGAAGTGATGGTAACGTCGTTTATATAATGATGTTTTTGGAGGGAATTTTTATAATAAATGTTAATAATTAACTTTCAGTTACTGTTTGTTCAGATCTATCTGTTAAATCTGCAACGCGTTTTATCATTAAGTTTTGGCTTTTGTATTAATGGCGTTTTAGATAAATATGTCGTTTCATCTGGAAGTGACTGATGTGTATGGAATGTAGGTTAAGGCGGGAATTTTGAATGACATTTTGCTTATTAGTTTGGAGTTTTGTATTAGAGCAGTAAAAAGACCATTTACCCTTAATGAAGCACGTCCAAGTAATAAAGTTGATGTTGTTTACGAAAACGCCACCGCGCCATTCTAATCCATAGATTGTTTTGATCCAATGGATGAAGGGCGTTCTCACCGTTTTCACACTCTTAGGCGTTTTCCCTAAATTCTGCCCCTATATATATTATATATAGAAATATATATAAAGTGTATCGTACAAAATACCTTAACGTACAAACTGTACGCAATATCAATTTCGCGTGTTATGTTAAAAAATAGAATTTGCATGTTCCAAGAAATTGTAAATCACATGTTACAAATTAAAATGGGGAAATCACATGTGTGTACAAAAACCAATTTTCGCATGTTATTTAAAAAACAAAAATCGCATGGTGTAAAAATTACCAAAATCGCATGTTTATAAACCATTTTCGCATGTTGATTCTGAATCGCGAATGTAATGTACGTTAATGGATCTTATAAGCTAACCTGCCTCTCTCTCTCTCTCTCTCTATATATATATATATATATATATAGGGTGGGGTTATTGTAAAAAAAAGTGTGTTTTGTGAGAAGGGTAAGAAAGAATCTAAACCATTAGATCTTTAATCTAATGATTGATATCTTAATGGTAATCTTGTAAATAATGTTCTGATATTTTATGACTGATTTGACTATTTAGGGGTATTATAGGGCTTTCACCAATATTCAAAATCAATAACTGCATCTAATAAGCTCCAAACCCTCCACAATTGCGAACATTTCACTCGAAAAATCAGGGGTTATATGTTGTTATAAATGGGTTTGTGATAGGATGTATTGTGGTTAAGGTCTTATATGGTATTGTTAGTGTTGAAAACATAGGGTTTTGTAAAAGGGTTGAAAATGGTTTTGAATATTTGTACTTGGTATTAAAATAGGATATAGTATGTAAAATGGTTTAAATATAGTGTTTGAATGTTTTCTATAGTCAGGACAAGCCAGTGTCTAAAAGGAAAAATGTACAAATCGAAGTTCAAAAACACCAATGAAACACTACTCGTATGTAGCGATTCGGATACAGCAAATAGTGAGGACGATTGTAATTGCAATGTAGTAAAAAGTAGGCTTCTACGTAAATAGATTGATCATTACACCATGATTGTTTGTATAAGTTTTTTAGTTGGTTTTTATCACGAATATGTCAGGTGTTGTATGTAATATGTTTTTTGTTAAATGGTTACTTTGTCAGGTGCAACCAATCTTGTGATATCTACGGATACTGTACGGGGGTCTACTAACATCAATGGTAAACAAACAAAAAGCACTACATTATGCTAATTTACCCAGATGTGCAACTATATTTTTGTTTTGAAGTTTTAAATCATAAACCTTGCTTTGAATTCAACAGATCTTTATACCCGGAAAAATAAGGGCGATGGTGCAAGTACAGACATGGATGGTAATT
This sequence comes from Helianthus tuberosus, assembly GCA_030545235.1. Classification (NCBI taxonomy): domain Eukaryota; kingdom Viridiplantae; phylum Streptophyta; class Magnoliopsida; order Asterales; family Asteraceae; genus Helianthus; species Helianthus tuberosus. The sequence continues at coordinate 154,381,564 of CM060412.1, forward strand.
GTTTGTGTTTTTGTTATGGTCGGATACTCAAAATTATGTTGTACTAATATAATTACTTATCGTATAATCAACAGACGTTGTAAGTAATACCAAAAGATCATGTGGAAGTTAAATGTTGAAGATATAGAAAAACGACATTGCGACAATATCGCAAAGGTGTGAACCTTTAATAGTGTATTTTATGCATTGATGATTAGGCTATATGGTATAGAACTTGTAAGGCGGTGTCATTTTCATAAATAAGTAGAATATTAATAGTTAGTGTATGCATTTGGTGATTACGCTACATATGTTACTAATTATACTTTAGTGTAACCATTGTATCCTACGTTGCATGTGTTATTTGATCATTGTTTTATACGTTGCAAGTGTTACCATTATTGCATACACTGCATGTATATTGTTGAATATAGTGTATGCATTTTAATATAGTGATTACATTACATGTGTTTCAAATTATATTTTTGTGTAGACATTGTTGCATACACTCCATATGCATTCTTAATATAGTTTATACATTGTTGCATACACCAAATGTGTCCAAAATGGTACTGATAATATACTGATGTATGCATTGGTGACTACACTACGCTCTTATTATGTTGATGATGAAACGTGTTACTTTAACGTAGGGGTGTTCAGAATTCGATTCGGATTTGGAAAATTCAAAATTCGACTTAATTCGATTTGATAATCAAGAAATTGTTTTGATTATCAAGAATTCGGATTCGATTCAATTTGAGTCCAATAAATCGAATACCAATCAAATATGAATTTTTAAATTTAAATTCGATTCAATTTGAAATTCGACTTCAAATTATACATATTTATTTATTATAATTATATATAATACACACATATAACTTAACCTTCTGGGTAGCCCAGTTGGCCAGCCTCACCCACCCTCTCCCTAGAGGTCTCGGGTTCGAATCTTGGTGTCCGCATCCCACGGCCAAGTTCTTCGCTCTCGGTTGGGTATTCACCCCCAAGCAGCTATGGGGCTAAGCTAGCTTGTGGAGTGTGATCACTCCAGCGGTTGGGTATTCACCCCCCAGACACCATCCCCCATCCGCATCCCCATCGCCACACCAGTTTTGAACTTTTTAATGTGATATTGTGATTTGTGACTACTTTAAAATCTATATTTGGTGTTAAAGTTATGATTTTGGTACATTTTTTTTACATATTTTTAATGAATTTGAATCAAAACGAATTTATTTGTGTTTATCCAAATTTGATTCGAATTCAAATTTTTAATAATTTACTTCGGAGTTTTTATTGGAATACAAATTCGAATCGAATTGGCCAGTTTTTAATCGAATCGAATACGAATTCAAGCAAAAATAAAAAAAAATATTAAAAAAATCGGTTAGAATAATTCAAAAATTTGTTACTCAATTCCTACTTCAACGTTAAGTTACATATTCAATGTTTGGCATTTGTTTGTGATATAATCCTGTTAAGACTGATTTGTATGTTGTTTCAATTATTCTCGTTCAATTCATTATCACTCAACTATTTGCCATTTCAATACGGTCTCTTACAAATTATTAATCTTATTCTTATGTGGTTAGTCTAACCTTCTTCTTCAGTGATTCCAACCTCTTTTAATTTGTAACATGGTGTAAGTTTTATCTATTTTGATTTCGTTCTTGTTTTATTGTCAGTTAGTTAAGTTATTGTTATTGTTATTTATGTTGTTCTTGTTTGTTTCCAGTTTTCTTCATTTATTCTAATTGAATCCAGTTACTCCATGTCCCTTGGACCCTACTCACAGGGGCGCTACCCCTAGGATCCATGCCCCCTTGAAACCCCCCTTGCTTACCCGATTTTTTTTTCTCTACACTCGATACATATTTGGTTTCATTATATGAATTCCTTACCAAAAAGAAACTGTTATAAATAAATCGTTCGCCCCTAAGGACCAATAAGATTCCTAAATACTAAAATTATAATAAAGTCAAACAAACATTCACTCCGTACTCTCCTAACTTGTTTGATGTATATTAAGATATGCTTTGATCAACAAGCTAATACATTTAGATTAGAATAATCATGGTAATATGTTAGAGAGAGAGAAAATTGCTCGAATTCAAATTTACTCTTACAATGTTAATAAAATCTTGTTACCATTGAGGCTTTGGCCTAGTGGTGTTTAGATAAGATGGGATTATGGGTTTAATACGCGGAGAGTGTAACATTTAGCCGTTCAAAAGAAATTGAAAAATATAATAAAATCTTGCTAAAATCTTATTTCCTAGCTATATGTGAAAAATTGGAATAAGCAAATTACATCTCTCACATGGCACATGCACACTATTTATGGAATTTAAGTTTTAGTCATGTCGTCCAACGTACATCATTAATCGTTTACTTACTACAATAGTACAATATGGAATACACTTAATGATAGAACTGAATGATAAAAACTTAGACCCCTATTATAAAAACACTCCATGTCTCCCTAACAAGTCACCCAAAGTTCATTTTCAAGAAAAAAAAAACAAAGATGGTGTCATCCGAAGAGCAAAACTCTATTTACGACATCAAAATCTCCACGGTCTCAGCCGGATTTGTATCCGGTCACAACGCAATTCAGGAGCTAACTGCAATGGACCTAGCCATGAAGCTTCACTATCTCCGGTTTGTCTACTACTTCAAGGCACCAACATTTGATGGTTTTACCACCTTGAAGATTAAAGAAACTATGTTCAATTGGCTAAACCATGCATACATCCCTTGTGGTCGGCTTAGGAGGGCGGATTCAGGTCGGTCATGTATCAAATGCAATGATGGTGGGGTGCGCATCATCGAGGCTAAGTGTCGTCTGAGCCTCGATGAATGGCTTGAATCTGGAAATGATTCAAGGCACAAGCTTCTTGTTCCTAACCAAGTTCTTGGCCCTGATTTGGCCTTCTCACCTTTGGTTTTGATACAGGTTTGCTTGCTAATCTTATTTTTTTTAACATTGTTTGTGTACTTTTCTTAGTACTAGCTTATACGTAATCAACATTGAAAGCATCATATAGCTAGTATTAGACATTTCTTGAGTACTACTAGTAGCCTCATCAATGTTATTGTAGTCACAAAAAGAAAAAGGGTTGTACTTCTTTGAATAGAATAGATCTTTTTGTAATTTGATCATTACTCATAGATTCGAGTTGTCGGTCTGACTGGAAGCAGCGTCTCTACTCCTACAGGGTAGAGGTAAGGTTGTCTACATCTTATCCTACTCAGACCCTATCTTAGTTTTGCTATTGGTGGGATTTACTGAGTATGATGATGATGATCATTACTAATAGATCTTTTTAAAATTTGTTTTTTTTCTTATAATTTTGTATTTTTTTATAATTTGATCTTTTTTATTTCTTTGGAAACTAGATACTTCTTTGTATTATTATGCCACATAAACTACTTTATTTGACCATTCAATTAGAGATGCACAAGTCGGGTATTGGGGCATTGGGCCATACCCGGTTTTGTGTCGAAACAGGCTACAGGTGTGGTTAACAAGGTCAAAAACCAGCTATGAAATTAGGTTTTGGTTCCAGTTCCGGGTTTTGACAGGTTCTTAACCGGGTTGGAACCGGTTTCAAACCATATGGCATGGAACCAATATATACTCGGCAGGTAGGGTCGGGTATGGGACCAGGCACGCTATACGCTTTAAAAATAAAAATAAAAAACCCGGTTTCAAGTTTTTTGTCGTATCAAGTTCCGTACCGGTTTTTTTTTCTCTACACTCAATACATATTTGGTTTCATTATATTAATTCCTTGCCAAAAACATGTCTGACTGTTATAAATAAAATCAGGTACATACTTGAAGTTGTTCTTTTGGTTTATAACATGTTGACAGTTGGTTTATAACATGTTGACATCACTAAATAACATTTTTTTTTCGCTTTTTAAATTTCGAAGGGTGTTTTGTGCAGTTAACAGATTTTAAATGTGGTGGCAAATCGGTTGGTATGAGTTGGGCCCATGTGCTTGGAGACGCTTTTTCGGCTGTGGGCTTCATCAACTTATGGGCCCAAGTTATTGCAGGCCATTACCCGGCACAACCACTCACTAAACCCCAACAACAAAACCACACCTTTGATTTCCAAAACCCAAACCCAAGCCCAGATCCACTCTCCACAAAACGGGTTGGGCCGGTTGGAGACCTCTGGTCTACTTCAAATAAATCCAAGATGGAACCATTTTCATTTTATATCTCACCATCCGAGTTGACTCGGTTACAAGCACAAATCAGTGGAGAGAAAGCTGATGAACAAATTCCGGTGTTTGAATGTATTTGTGTTGTAATTTGGCAATGTTTGGCGAAAGTTAAAGATGGATCGGTACCAAAAGCCGTTACCATATGTCGAAATGACTTGAAAAACCAAGATAATGGAATCATCACGAATGAAACACAAACCATCGGTTTGGTCAAAACAGACATATCTGTTGGTAAACATACACCAACGGAACTCGGGTCCCTACTTATGAACAAAGTAGACAATGAACGACTGAAGATTGAAGAATCGATGGGGAGAGATGAAGCGCTTCCAGATTTTCTCATTTACGGAGCGAATTTGACTTTTGTTGATTTGAGTGACGCCCCATTTTATGATATGGAGGTGAGGGGACAAAAGCCCGTTTATGTCAACTGTTTTATCGATAACATTGCGGATGAAGGAGTCGTTTTGGTTCTTCCAACACCAAATGGCTGTTCCGATGGACGGATAGTAAGCGTGACGTTGCCGGAGAATCAAGTGGTTAAGCTTAAATCGGTGCTTAAAAAAGACTGGTGTATCGCATAGGCACGGTTATGATTGGATGCATTTGCTTTAATTGTCTTGTTTTGTGATAATAAATCTTGCTTAGGATAACGTATTTTGGTTGCTTGTTTACTACACTATTGATTTATGTTATTGGTTTGTATGTTTTTTTAACGAAAATGGTTGTTATCGCGTCCCAAAATCACAAGTTATTTGCTCACAAATGAACCCAGATGTAGCTTGTAATCAATTCCTTCATAACTAACCATTGACGGCGACTTCAATGAAGATTTTCCAGCCAAACAACTTTTGCATACCACTTACATACCGACCAGATATCATAAAGTAACAAGTATTACATAAATAATATACAAATTGTTACGAGTATTACCTTTGTGACTCGACCTGAGCTGACCGTTTGTTTCATCACCTATACATGAAACACAGAACATGTGTCGGCTGAAAAGCAGCCCAATAAGACTCATATATGCAAGCAAACACTTTGAAAATGGATTTCACCCCTAACCCCCCCTTCCCTTTTGCATTTCATGTAAACAGTTTGTATATCACAAATCAAAAATGGTGGTGAAGTTATAACACCTCAAACCAAGTTTCTTTTACACTCTCAAGTTAGAAAACTGCATCTCAGCATTCACCTAAACATTGCAGCATCTTCTTCAACCCGTTTTAACTCAAACCCTTCATGGATATATTCCATTTTCGAACATTTAGTTTCCATATTCGACTCGGGTCCGCATAATTTCTCCAAATCTGATCAACCCCGGTTCACAATAGCATCAAGTGTCTCATTAAAAGGGTCACATCTCAGGAGCTCGACAGTCAACCCCGCATTATCATTGTGTTTTTGCTCAATAAAACCAATTAGTAGGGAATAACATACGGTAAAGCACAAATATCAACCGATTCTATGTGCTTAGCTTCAGACCATACCTGGACCTTGAGGTCGTCGAGTGATAGTTTCTTAGATGTGGGCCCGGCTTTGCTGCTAAATAACCATTCTTGGTCATCAAGACCGCACCACTGGTCTGGTTTTGGCACCGAGAGTATTTGGTTCAAGTATCTGGTATCCGGGTGCGGCGGTTTCGGTTTCTTTTTGGGGGTAGGCAACGGTGGCGGTGTCACCTTGTTAACAACCGCAGGCGGCGGTTTAGGTTGGGGTGTAATAGGATTTGGGATTGAAGGTGGCTGTTTGGTTGTGGTGACAAGCGGCGATTGGGCGGGAACATGGTTTGTAATTACAGGTGGCAATTTTATCGGGGAGGGCTTGGACGGAACGTTATGAGCAACGGGGTTTGGTGGCTTTTTAGCAGGAAGTGAAACCGGTTGAGAAGTTATCATGCCGTTGACTCTTTGACCACCGTTACTACCAATCTTCGAACTACTCTGTGGACCCGGGCTTTGGGAAAAGTATTTCCTTCTGTTTTCTGGGGAGATATTAGAGGCGGGCCAGGCCATCTTGTTGGGCCTGAGTTCGTTGTTCTCTGTAACGTAATTCAATAATCAAGTCCAGACTACCAGAATATGAAGATTTGAATAGCATAAAACTATATAGATTTATATTACTTAGCTTTGCATAATAGGGAAATAAAATGAAATCCCAGTGTGCACAAAGGGGCTCATCAGAAAAAATAAATAATAATAATAATAATATTTTTTTATGAATTAGTGGTAATGTTACATCACACAAGGTTAAAAGGTATAGAGCACCGTCGTATATATCCGCTACTCGAATAAAATAATAGATATTCACACAAAAAAGAGGGGACAATTTCAAACTCGGGTTATCTTTAATTTCAAGCGGGTCAAATCGGTGAAACAAAAAAAAATCATTAGCAAGAAATGAAACGGGTCAAACGGGTCAGAAGTTGCTCGACGTGCATCTATAATGCATACAGCCTCCAACGACGCTATATTCAATATTTATAGTATTATTGTAAGAAAATTTTTATGTAAAAATATTGAAACATAAATTATTTACAAAAAAATAATAATAATAAATAAAATGAGGCCGGTTAACGTACAAGACCACCTTATCGTGCGATGCGTACGTGAGCATCTCAACCGCACATCTGATCTAATCTAGGCCTTCAATTGAACGCAGTGGTACAATAGGAATTAACTTTGCATAATTACGCATGCGTTGGGTCAAACCCTAATTACGCACGTTATTTGCATATTTTCGCATGGGTTGGGTTAGCCCTAGTTACGCACGTTATTTGCATAATTGCGCACGTTATATTGGTGGTCGCGTACCGTCGCATGAAACCTTTCACATAAAAAAATCTAAAAAAAAACAAAAAATAAAGTGTTTGTGGGTTGACTCAACCAGTTAACGCAATGAAGTGTCAACAAGGGCCCATTTTGAGTTTTTACCCGACCCGTCCATTTTTTTCAAAAAACCGTAAGTTAAGAAAGCAAGAAAACTAACCATGAGAAGCACCATTTGTCTCTATATCTTTCCTTTTCTTTAAACTTCCTTCACTACCAACACTTGAAAAACCGTTATCCAACGAATATGTTGACAAGTTATTAGCAACAGCAACCAAATCACTGTTCATAATATGTTTGTTCTTAGACCTCTCCGCTTTCTTCTGCTCACTATTTTCCTTTAATTTCTCCAACTTTTTCTCTTGTTTTTGTTTATCCCGATCTTCAATTTTCCGTTTATCTACCCGCTTATCATTGCTTCCTTTCTCTTGCATTTTCTCGATCCGTCTATAATCCAAAGGCGGTGGTGTTGAACCGTTAATCCTATTCGGAACCGCCACATTGCCGCTAAAGCCCACCACATCCATCGCCACTTGCCGCCCATCCGTCTTTTGCGTTTCAAATTTATTAACATTATAATTTTTGGTATCCCCGACCTTAATCTTGTTTTTAGACGATTCTCCGTTTTGGAGGGGAAACGGTGTTGACGGTTTCTTGTCATTTGCGGAATTGTTCGGATGAAGTATTTGACCGTTATACCCCTTGGATTGCGCGTATGTATTTGTGTTGTCAGGGGTACTGGTTTCGCTCTTTTCCTTGTCTTTCTTCTTGTCACGGTGTTTATCTTTTTTCTCTTTGTGTTTCCCGTCGCTTATGTTTTTTTCCTTTTTTTCTTTACCGTCTTTTTTCTCTTTATCTTTTTTATCCTTCTTGTGTTTCTTCTCTCTTCGCTTTTCCTGAAATGAATGAAGTAACAAAATTATTTAAAGAAAGATGGAATATAAGTAAGAAAATCACAAAAGGGATACATGCAATAAACACATACAATGTTCAATTAAGAAGTTAATTTGTAAAATTCAATCTCAAGTTTAAGTCAATGATTCAAACTGTTCGGATCAATTGTCATCTACGACCCCACTAAACCAGACAGAAGATCGTATCGTGAACACCAAAGGTCAACTTGCATTACTAAATCCATCATTAATAATCTAACCACATAAGGTTTCATTCATTAATATCCTACTATAATATGTAAGGGCATTTCGGGAATTAACTAGTAGTTGAAATTTTTGTGACAGTATGAACAAGTCCAAGTGCGAGACACTATACATATGAATATGCACCGATCTTTTCTTCATTTATGTGTGTTTGATAGGAGAGACATGAAGAGAAACTTTGTTGTCACGTTGAACGAAAACGGTGAAGTCAACATTTCCATTTTTAAAGAGGTTTCATCATTATTTCAAGCGAATCTACCGTCATTAAAAAGTCAAACTTCACATTCCAATGAGGATGATAATAGGATATCATCAAGAATCATATAGTGCTATATAATGACATCATTATCAATAACTACAAAGTGGTGACAACCAAAAATTTTTTTCATTCACACTTACAACACAAGTCAATATCCATCTTAACATCAACCATGATTTTAAAGTGTCGCATAGACAAGTAATAAAGCAATACAAGGCTCCGGTTTAGCCATTAGCTAGTAAAGTAAACTCACACTTTCCATATGGGAACATCATAATAACATGATGAAACCTTATATTCACCGTTATAGTTTCTATACGTGCAAATTGTGTAACTGCAGATATATATATTAACTCGTTTAATTGCATAAAAACAACATTCGCAAAAGGCTAAAGCCAATTCACATAACGATTATTTCCTATTGTCTACAATCACCACTAACCAAATTACCAACGACAAAAGGGCATTACGAACACAATCACATAACGTAACTTAAACTCTAGCAACTTTCATGGATGATAATTTGACATATCCAACATTTCGGTCGATATATCATTATATATTAAATTGGCAAGAACAGTCAAAAAGGTACCAAATTCCTCAACCATAGGCAGTCTAAATCTATGCAGTTAATATCGGTGGGATATCGGTTATCAGCCCTCTACAAAATATATGTGTCAAATATCAATTCCGATATTATCGACAATATTGACCGACATGTGGACTCAGAGGAAGATTTCATGGCTTACGATTAGATCATGTTTCAAATACCGGCACTTTTGAATTTTGAGTTTTGATATCATTATTAATATTATATATGTTTTACATTTTATATATGTATATATATAAATTCTGCATGATATTAAAATTACGGATATCCCACTGCGACAACCTATATCTCAAATATCGGCCCTTGACTGGTATTTGTTTTGGACCGCTATAACTGCATAGGTCTAAATAACAAACAAATGACCATTTTCAAAAAGATTCACAACTATCTACTAGCAAAGTTACCTTCTTTAACAAGTCGGGATCATCCGTTATGAGCTTCTTTTCATATCCCGGTGGAGGAAACGGAAAGCACCGAGACATCACTCCAACTGAACAAACAATAACTACCAGAGCTATCACTAAACAAAATCTTTATAACCCCTTTAAAAATTAGTTGTCCCAACATAAAAGTGAACCATGAACTATTCTCATCTCCATTAACCATGTCCTTTCACTCATTTCAACACTCAATATTCTTCTTCCATACGATTATTAACCGTACGACTAACACTAACACGCGGAATTCGCTCAATCTAAGCTACTCAAAAGATGCTCTTGCAACCTCTGCATATGATCAACCATCAATCTGCTAATAATATCTCCATAAAGCAATAAAATTTAAGCTCTGAAAGCTCTAATTCTGCCAAAACAAGATCAATAACTTCTTACAATCATTGTTTACAGCAGCAATCACAAATCTTGATCCAAACCCTAATTCTCAAAACCCTCAAATGCAATCTCTTGAGTAACCGATCCGACCGAAAACCCGAAGAAAAAAAACCCTCAAAAGGACACAATAATATCCTAAATATCAATCCACTAAGAATCCAAATAAAGCCCAGATAGCAAAGTTTCAAATTTCCAATCGAATAAAGTTTAAAATCCTCCACAACTATCTATCCCTTTCGAAAGGGAATCAAACAACAAATGAATTGTGAGTTTTGAGGGATAGATGAAGTTGCTAAATACAAAACCAACAAAATGATATTCCGATTGGTTTTACAAATTATTACCAATTACCGATTTACCTCGGTGGGTATGAACTGGACATTGTGTTGGGTATTGAAAGAAGATTCTGTGTCTAGAATATTAATCTGTTTTGTGGGCGAGATTAAGTTCTGTGAGTAGCATTCTTGATGGGGGTGAAGATGAGGGCCGAAACCCACATGGGTTTTTGAGAGAGAATTGGAAAGGGGTGAAGGTGAAGGTGAAGGTTGTGAATTTGTTCTCTCAGGCTCACAAACAGCCGTTTATACCCAACAAGTAGACTATAAAATGGGTCTACGGGCATGTTTGGCTAAGCTTATTAGAGTTAAAAATGACTTTTGGGAAAAGGACTTTTTGAAAAGGAGTTTTTAAAAAAAGTGTTTGGATTAGCTTATTGATGTAAAATGATTAAAATGGGTATTCTTTTAGATATAAAGGGGTAAAAAAGGGGTAATTTAGTAATTTCATTTTTGAAAAGTCACTTCTGGATCCAAAAGTCAAGAATTGTTGGCTTTTCAAAACCTCCAATTTCCTTCTTTGCTTTAAGCTATTTCAAAAAGGACTTATCCATTATCCAAACATAAAAATAGCTTATTGACTTATCCATAAGCTAATAAGCTAATAAGTCTGTTTGAGAAGCCCATCCAAACATTATTATGTAAACCCTAAATGTAACATGTTATTATGTAAACCCTAAATGTGTAAATTGAATTTATTGTTGCATTCACATCTCTTTTTCTTCCTATTATTATGTTAAAAATCATTAAATTCTTTTATTTTTCTCCTTTATAATTAAATAATATTTTTATACATTTATCAATACATTTTTATTTTTCTCCGACCACAACCATTTTTAAAAACACATAAAAATTTAATATGGGTAAACAGTATCTACCAGAAATACAGATGAACTATGCATTTTCACTACCTTCCACTCACAACATTTTTCTTAAAATATGCAGAATTCACTCACATAAAAATATAGAATGGGATTAAGTGCTCTTATGAGAGATTCTCCATCTCTATAATTACAGTAAAAATCATTACCTTTTTCTTCTTTTCAATTGAATAATAAGTTTTTATACTTTTATCATTATTATTTTTCTCTTCACCATTAACAACAACTTTCAAAAAAATTTAAAAATTTATAGAGGATGAACACTGTCTTACAAAATTTGTAACAGTTTGTCTCTCATCCCCTCACAATCATTCCATACAATATAGAGAACCTACTCACATAAATATGGAGGATCGAATGTGAATACTCATATATTATTGTTATTGTTATTGTTATTGTTATTGTTAGCGCGTTGCGACGGAACTGTTAAAACTGAACAGAAAGTAAACGTAAGAACGTTGAACCATACGCACGGGTTATGGCGTGTTATTTCGCAAAAAAAAAATAGATTGAAATGTAAACCATTGAAAAGAATAACTAACTCGACTTAGAACCCATCCTCACGAGTTGCGACGGGCCGGTTAAATTGGAAAAAAAATCCAATTTATGTAACACTATTATGGTGATATTTCAATGTTCTTGTCATTATTATACCATTATTAGGACGATGTTTCAAAAACCGTATAATATCATATTTATGTAACATGATACTTGTAAGGACTTGCAAAAATGTCCCAAAACGACCCGTAAGTGAAAACCCGGACCCCTGAAACCTTGACGTGCGAAAACAAGATTTTTAGGCTTCACGCGGGCCGCGTAAGAGTAAGCCTAGGCTTACGCGGGCCGCGTCAACTTCACTTTGACCGGATAAGCGTTCCAGGCCACGTGTTGCACACGTGGCAGGCCTACAGATGACACGCTAGCCCTAGTCTACGATTAGCTGGCCCTCGTGGGCCGCGTAAGATTAAGAGGGAGCTTACGCGGGCCGCGTAAGACTCAAATTTTTGCTATAAATTGATCCGATCATGAGCAGTTCAGCTGTGTCGAAAGTTTTATCAAAAACGAATTCTACTGCTCGAAATCTCAATTTTTCATAGAGAAACGCTGCTACGATACAGGGTATTAACTCGATCGCTGCTACGATTTAATGTCCGATCGATTGAAACTATCCGGTGGATGTTTAAGTGTTGCTCAAACTTGGGTTATACTTTGTCATTCGTCATGAATTCGATGGATGTTTAAGTATCGCACTTTGTCATTCGTCGTGAGGGTTTTGATCTCGTGAGTTATCGTAAATGCTGTATTAAGTTACTGATCTAGTTCGTATGCATTGTCATTTAATTTAGGTTACAAGGCTTATCAGTAGGCTAAACTCTGCCCGTTTAAACTTGCAATGTGAGTCATTCTTCTTTTTACCAAATGGTTTCCAAAACCCTATTTATTTTCAAAATTATAATTACAGGGATTAAGTCTTTGTAGTCTTCAATTACTGCCGGTATGTGGGGTTTTGTATACATTACTTGATACCCGTCACCATTGGACAACGAGTTAGCCAATGGGTGATCTGACCATAGTCACAGATACAGTCGAGTGACAAATACCGATTTGGGGTAATTGGTTGATATAAACAATGTAATCACCCTTAATACTGTATATTATAACAATGTGTCGTTTTGTGCAACTTGAGTGACTCGCAAGTATTTCCCTGCTGATAAAACCTTTTTAAAACATGTTTCAGGTGATCTGTTGTGATCCAGGAAAAATGCCATGTAGCACATCAAGCTTGAGGAAGTGGCTTAATAAAAATAAAGAAACATGTTTTTTTGTAAAATAGGGGTTTCCCAGTGAAATTCCCTTATTGTAAATTACGGGGTTCATCCCTAATTATGAAATAAAATAATCGGGCATTTTCAAGTCTTAAAAGATCCTGTAAATCTTCCGCTGTCAACTCAAATAATAAAATACCACGGGTTTCTGTCCCGCGGCTCCTGGACCGGGTAAAACCAGGACGGGGGCCGTGACAGAAAAAGGTGGTATCAGAGCCACTGATTTAAGCCAATTAAGTATTTAGAAATACTTAATTTTTCTGATTGCCATTCTGTGATTATGTGAAAATTTATTCACCACATTTTAACTTAAAATTTTGTGTGTTTCTTCATATCTGTTTGTCACACCCCAACCGATGGCGAAAACATCGGGGTGCGAGCACTAAGCGTTCAGATTGCTCATGAGATTTCCATAACACTAAATGTTGTGATAATCATTAAATAGATTTCATACTAATTGTCTAACAACAAAATCAAGCATCATCAAGATTACATCACCAAATGAAATTGTTCAAAAGTCTAAATTATTAAGGCGACGTTTCTAGGCATCCCCTATCTTGATTTCCAAAGTTCCATAGCGTCCTATCAGCCTGCAACATGTATTAAAATATCAATACAAAAGTATTGGCGAGTATACAAGTTTGATAATAGAATAATAGCTTAAAACAACTCATATCCACAGTGTAAGTAATAAAAGAAATAGTTTTCAGTCGTGCTAGTGTTGAAGTCCACGCGGTGATAGCCCAAGTATCCCGATGCTTTGTTGTTTACCCAAGACTCAACGTAAACTAGAATCCTCTTAACAATACCCCCCGAGAATAATAGGGGAGGTGCATCTCCTATAGCGTTACTATTGTTAAGGCGGAACTACACACTCTGGATTAAACATCACATAGCACAAAGAATCAAGAATCAAGAATCACAAGTTTCACATAGGATAGAGTATAAGTTTCCAAAGATTCAAGTTTAAGTTTCATAGAAGACATGTTACACCCCAAAAGTTTAAAGTAAAAGGGGAACGAGTATACTCACAGTGATTGCTTAACAGTCGCAACTGTTATTGGATCAAAGGGATCTATTTTGAGATTAGCCTGATTAGATTACCATAGGATAAGCGTTGGGCAGAGTAACAGGGCTAAATAAAGTGTTAAAACAGTCACCAGGTCGAAGGGCTGTCCGATCGGACGGCTGTCCCATCGGCCGGCCGGCTGGTTGGCTGACATGTGATGTAAGGAGGCAACGGCTTGCCTGATCGGACGGTTGTCCGATCAGATTACCACTTGGTGCAAGAGTAGTGGGGCTGTCCGATCGGCTTGTCGTCCGTTTGGCTGGCCTAAGGTGGATAATGGCCGCCCGATCGGACTGCTGTCCGATCGGCTGGCTTTGTGTGTAGGATGGCTGACCGATCGGACGTCTGTCCGAACGGCTGGCCTAATGTGAAGGGTGGCTGACCGATCGGTCGGTGGTCCGATCGGCTGGCCTAGTGTTGAGTAGGGTTGTCCGATCGGATGGCAACCCGATCGGCTGGCCTGTTGTTTCTTGTTTACTAACTTTCGTTAAAACTTCTAAGTTTGAAAAGTATTGGTGACGTCACGGCATGCACTGAGGCAATAGTAACTTATCGTTTAACAGCCGTTCTGATCGGTCGGGAACCACCCTAAATCAAACAGTTGCTTGTTAGCGACGGGTTTATGCCAGAATCCATTCCGTGATCGTCTTAATCAGTGAACAACCCGTTTCCTAAACTAACTCTAGACCACCGATCAAGTCTACAGTCCGTTCAGTCACGTTTATCACCGAAGTAAGTCAGAAATTGAAGAAAAGGCGAAGAACCTAAGTTTTTTATTATGAAAATACTTAGATTTAGCTTAGATTAGGTGATAATTACATGGAATCCCTTGGATCTCAGCTAGAACTTTCCAAGAATGACCTCATATAGCAGTTTCTACAAACCATAGTGCTGATGCCATCCTTAAGATCTCAGATCTAAGAGATTTCACGGTGAAAAGTGTGATTTCAAGTGAGAATCCCGTAGAGAATGGTGTGTAGATCAAGAAAGTACAAAGATTTAGCTTGAAACGTACCGAATTTAGCAAGAAAGTGAGAGATTTATGAGCGTGTGCGTCTGGTTCGGTCAGAGCTGTCACATTACTTGGAATGGTGATGTGACAGCCTATTTATAGGTGAAGGAGAGAAGGAAGGAAGGTGGTTCGGCTGGGGTGCCGTCCGATCGGCTGGCCATCCGATCGGCTGGTCATCCGATCGGTCGGCCACTCTGGCCAACCCATCCTTTCGCGTTCCGTTTCTGATTCGTTTTTCGCGTAATGATAGGCGTTGCATTGCGTATAGATTATGTAAAGTATTTTATTAATTAGATTACATCATAAGCACCGAAGTCTCACGGTTTCATAGATTCCGCCAGTGCCAAGGCTCCAGTCTCTCGTTTAACCAAGAATCAAGCTTCACGAGTCTAAGGAGTCAAGCACCGGTTTAAGTTTCAAGGGTCAAGAGTCAGCGTTGCTCAAGAATCAAGTGTCCAAGTATCAAGTATCAAGTATTAACAATAAGAATCTAGCTTCCATAGTATAAAGAATCAAGTATCTAGTTTAATCATAGAGACTCAAGTGTCTAGATTAAGCATCAAGGGTCTAGTATTTGTATCAAGTCTCATAGTTTAAGTTTCAAGAATCAAGCATCTAGAGTAAAGAATCAAGTATCATAGGGTTCAGCATCAATTATCAATAGGTTTCACACCAAAACTTTCAAAGTATCAACATTACATAACCACAAGGACTAAGATCAACAATTTATAGGAGTTCAAGGACTGATCCTGCCAAGTGACTAAGGTTTAGGGACGCTGGGCGTTACAGTCTCCCCTCCTTTAGGAGATTTCGTCCTCGAAATCTTAGAAGAAGACTGTTCAAAGAGATGCGGGTACTTGGCCTTCATATCACTTTTCAACTCCCAAGTAAATTCAGCGCCACGCTTTCCTTCCCATCGAACCTTAACAATGGGGATTTTGCTGCGCCTCAAAAGCTTGCAGTCTGATCCATGATTTTGACCGGTTTCTCCACAAACTGAACAGCTTCGTTTATTTGCAACTCTTCCAGAGGAACTTGCAGTCCCTCATCGGCTAGACATTTTCGCAGATTGGACACGTGGAACACTGGATGCACGTTGTTTAGCTCTTCTGGCAAGTCGAGTCGGTATGCTACCTTGCCGATCCTTTCAAGTATTACGAAAGGACCCACATAGCGAGGCACAAGCTTTCCCTTCTTCCCAAAACGAACCACTCCCTTCCAGCGAGATACCTTGAGTAGAACTCGGTCACCAACAGCAAACTCCAGAGGCTTCCGCCTGTTATCAGCATAGCTCTTTTGTCTGCTCCTAGCCTTGATCAAGTTATCATGGGCCTGAAGAATCTTATATGTTGTCTCTTGAACAATCTCAGGGCCAGTGAACTGCTTTTCCCCAACCTCGTGCCAGCTGAGAGGAGATCGGCATTTTCGCCCATATAAAGCTTCGAAAGGAGCCATCTGAATACTGGAATGGTAGCTATTGTTGTAAGAGAATTCTATCAATGGTAAATGTACATCCCAGTTACCACCAAAGTCGATGACACAAGAACGAAGCATATCCTCGAGGGTCTGAATAGTACGCTCGGTCTGACCATCCGTCTGAGGATGAAAGGCCATGCTAAGATTCAAGTGCGGCCCCATAGCGGACTGAAATGTTTGCCAAAGACGAGAAGTAAAGCGACCATCGCGGTCAGAGATTATGTCTAAAGGTACACCATGACGGCTTATAATCTCATCGGTATAGATTCGAGCAAGTCTCCTTACTTTGTAATCCTCACGGATAGGAAGGAAATGAGCGGATTTGGTCAAACGATCAATAATCACCTAGATACTATCGTGACCTTTAGCAGTACGGGGTAGTTTGGTAATAAAGTCCATAGCAATGCTATCCCATTTCCAAACAGGGATTTTTGGTTGCTCTAACAGTCCGGAAGGACGCTGGTGCTCAGCCTTTACCTTCGAGCAGGTAAGACATTTAGAAACATATATAACAATGTCCCTCTTCATACCGAACCACCAATAAGTTGTACGCAGATCCAAGTACATCTTATCGGCACCTGGATGGATAGAGTAACGAGATTTGTGAGCCTCAATCATAATGAGCTCACGAAGATTATCGCGATCTGGCACCCAGATACGATTTAGATAATACTGCAGGCCATCATATTTTGTTTCGAGCTGGTCCATTCTAGCGCCGTGAACTTCTTCTTCTAGGCTTCCTTCATTTGCTGCTGAATACTGAGCTTCACGAATACAAACATGCAAATCGCTAGAGATACGAATAACCTTGACATGAGTTTTACGACTAAGCGCGTCGGCCACTACATTCGCCTTACCAGGGTGGGAGCGAATTTCACAGTCGTAGTCGTTAAGCAATTCCACCCATCGCCTCTGTCGCATGTTTAGTTCTTTCTGGTCAAAGATATGTTGAAGGCTCCTATGGTCGGTGAAAACCACACACTTAGTACCATAAAGGTAGTGTCGCCAGATCTTTAACGCAAAAACAACTGCACCAAGCTCCAGATTGTGAGTAGTATAGTTTTTCTCATGCACCTTGAGCTGTCGAGAAGCGTAAGCAATGACCTTGTCCCGTTGCATGAGCACGCAGCCCAATCCACGGTTCGAGGCATCGCAATACACCACGAAATCGTCGTTGCCATCAGGTAGAGTTAACACAGGGGCATTACACAAAAGATTCTTAAGGGTTTGAAAGGAGTTCTCTTGCTCGGGACCCCAAACAAAAGGTTTCTCCTTCTGAGTTAGCGTAGTAAGAGGAACAGCGATTTTAGAGAAATCCGCGATGAACCGGCGGTAATAACCTGCCAATCCTAGAAAAGAACGAATCTCAGACACGGATTTGGGCGTACACCAATTTTTCACGGCCTCAATTTTCGAAGGGTCAGCATGAATACCCTGACTACTAACAATATGACCAAGAAATTGCACTTCGTCAGTCCAAAACTCACATTTAGAAAACTTAGCATACAAACGTTCACCCCGCAGAAGTTCCAGCATAAGACGAAGATGGCGAGCATGATCAGCTTTAGACTTAGAGTAAATAAGAATATCATCGATAAAGACTATCACAAAACGATCCAAATAGGGTTTACACACACGGTTCATTAGGTCCATGAATACTGCAGGTGCGTTGGTCAAGCCAAAAGGCATGACTACAAACTCGTAGTGCCCATATCGAGTACGGAATGCCGTTTTAGGAATATCATCTTCGAGGACACGTAGTTGATGATATCCAGAACGTAGGTCAATCTTCGAGAAGCAGGAAGCGCCTTGTAGTTGATCAAATAGGTTGTCAATGCGTGGAAGCGGATATCAATTCTTCACGGTAAGCTTATTCAATTCACGATAATCAATACACATACGGAAGGAACCATCCTTCTTTTTGACAAATAAAACGGGAGCACCCCACGGGGAAGTACTGGGACGAATGAAACCCTTATCGAGTAATTCCTGAAGTTGACAAGATAACTCCTGCATCTCAAAAGGTGCAAGACGGTAAGGAGCCCTAGCGACAGGAGTCACACCAGGTACGAGATCAATACGAAAATCAACAGATCTGGGAGGGGGAAGACCAGGAAGATCTTCAGGAAAGACATCGGTGAAGTCACACACCACCGGAACGTCGCTTACGTTCTTCCCCTTGCCTTTTTGTTCCACCACATGGGCCAAGAAGGCAGGGTTCTGTTTACGTAAGCTTCTGCTCGCTTGTGTGCATGACATTAACCTTAGTCCTTTTGAAGGTCGGTCTCCAAAGACGATCAAGGTATCACCTGAGGGAAGGGGAAGACGAACTAGTTTCTCATGACAAACAATCTCGGCATAGTTTTTACGCAACCAATCCATGCCAATAATGACATCAAAACTACCCAACCTCATGGGTATAAGATCAATAGAGAAGACGTGATCGTTAAGAATTAAGGAACAATCACGCAAGATAGATTTTACAAGAATCGACTTACCATTGGCGACCTCAACAGAGAATGACTCAGGTAACTTGGAGCGTGTACAGTTCATCAAAGACTCAAATTCCATGGACACAAAGCTTTTATCGGCACCGGTATCAAATAGAATCGAAGCATAAAGGTTATTAATAAGGAACATACCATTGACAACATTATTGTCATTACGAGCCTGATTTGCATTTAGATTGAACGCTCATCCACGAGCGGCTGGTTGCTGATCCTGGTTCAGCTGAGGAAACTGATTACGGAGGTGGGTAGTATCTCCACACTTGTAGCATGCACGAACAGTGTTGACTGGCCTTGGGTTCTGCGGAGGTGCTGGGAGAGCTGCTTGAGCTGGGGCTTGCTGAGCTTGTGGGGCCGGGTTAGTTTAACGACAGTAGGGAGTCGTGTGACCATAACGATTACAGTTGGTGCACAGACGACATGCAGAAGCAGCAAGATGATAGTTGTTGCAAGTTGCACACTTGGGATGAGGCCCAGTGTATTGCTTCTTAGCTTCGGGAGCAGCAGGGTTAGCAGCAGGGTTGGTAGCAGGGTTAGCAGCAGGGGTAATAGCATTACATCCCGAACCCTAGGTTTTCCGTTTCTTGTTCCTGCCGCCACTTGGCTGCTGAGTGACTTGATTTGCAGACTTCGAAGGAGCAGAGGTACCAAATTGCTTATCACGCACACGATTGTTGTTGAGACTAGCTGCGAGACGGTAGACTTCCTCAATAGTTTCTAGCTGAGCTGCTTCGATGGAATCACGCATAGCGGGATGTAGGCCATTGATGTACTTGGTTATCATCCGCTTAAGAGTCGAAACCAAGTGAGGGACGATAAGACTCAGCTATTTAAAACGAGTAGTATATGCCAGGTTGTCATACCAACTTGTTTCAGATGCCAAAATTCTTCTTCAAGCTTCAACTGCTCATGGGGAGGGCAGAACTCAAGCATCATTAGTTCTCGCACCTCAGCCCATGGGAGAGCATAGGCTTCTTCATTTGAACGGATGTTTCTCTCATTCGACCACCACTCCAAGGCTCTGCCCTGAAACATTCCAATCGCACTCCTAGTTTTCAGATGATCTGGGCACTCGCTGTTAATGAAGGTAACTTCGATGCTGTCGAACCACTCGAGCATGGCAGTCACCCCATCACTACCCGTGAAAGACTTAGGGCTGCAAGAGATGAAATGTTTGTAGTTGAACTTTGTAGGCTTCTGTTTCTCAGCCTTGGAGTCCGCAGAGGATGGCGGAGTGTTTGATCCTTGAAGCTCAGTGAAGATTCTTGGCATGACTCGAGCGATCTGATCGGCCATGAAAGACATCATCTTCTTTTGAGACTTCTCTCTGGATCTTTTGAGAGCGTCAGATGTTCTACGAGTAGACATCTACAGATCCGACAAACGGGATTGTATAAGTCTAAATTACGAATTCCTCACAACATAGATTACTCGCATGATAGACTTAAGAATCTAGATTGAACCATCCCAAAATTCACGACCTTCACATGGCACGTTTGTACGAAGTTTGGTCAACATGCCAAAAACGCTTATATATAGGAAGTACCGGCGGCGTATTCACCACGCTTCGGACACGTCGCCTGGCCTCGTACTTGGTGTCATGCTACGTGTCGCAATCACCACACATAACCATTTATCCATCAACATCATCATCATCATCATATATTGCCAAATAGTTTCACATAGATTAATAGATTATCGTAGAATACTCAGGGGTTACTCAATATGTTTTGCACAGAATTCTTAAAATAGATCCGCGTAGAATACTCAAGTAGATTAACATAGATCATGTCGTGGATTGGCATAGATTATATCGTTAGATTGTCATAGCTTGCTCAAGTAGGTAGTTTAGCATAGACTAACCAAGTAGAAGACCATAGATTAAACCAACAGACCAATGCAGTTTCACATGGATTAGCTCAAAATAGTTTAACGTGCTAGATTACCATAGACTAACACAATAGATTAACCATGGATCATGCTAGAATTCTCTTAGACTGCATAGACTTTCTATAGATTACATAGGCGTTCCAGAGATTACATAGACGTTCCACAACGGTCTGCAAACACTAAATCTCGCATGGCACTTGGTACGGAAGTAGGTAATATGCCGGAAGCACTTATATATAGGAAGTACCGGCGGTGTATCCACCATGCTTCAGACACACCACTTATGTCCCGTACTTCCATGTCATCTTAGTGTTTCACACCACCACAACACACCATACCATAGACGATCAAAGTTTACCACATAGATTACACATAGAATAAAGCTTCGTAAATTTAGTTTGATCTGAGATTAGAATTAACGTTTTAGGTTGCGAATAACGTTTTTCAAATAAACGAAGAATTAAGTTCAAAACCTTGTAATCAGAACCATCTTCATAAAATCAAGTGAACATAAAAACGAGATAGGCTTTTAAAACACAGGATTGTTCCGGGTAGAGGAACGACAACTAACCAGAGTGATTCGAACTCCTATCGAATTGAGGTAACGCGTCTTGACTTACTTAGACAAATATGTCATCGATGTTAGGCCTACGATATTCGTCCTTTTACTCATTTCACGCACCCAATTGATTGGCAGTTATGAGACTTTGGCGAGACATAAAATCATCGAGGAGTGGGACTAGTTATCAAGGTCTGAGTTTCACCTCTATCTTGACAACATCGTACCCTAAGCGTTGTCGGCTTCCATCTGCAAACAAAATCGACCAAGAATAATATGGAGATTTCCCTCAAGGTTCGGATGTCACTCCTATCCTGTGGGCAAATCTCGTGCTAAAATAAACACTGTGTTACAGTGTTCTCATAGTATAAAGTGTATATTATATCAGCCTTAGGAAAGGCATGTAAGTTTAATAGGAACATGTGCTGCTAGGAAGCAGATACGGTAGAATGCATAGTCTTAAACAACAAATAAGAATCAAGTCCCTAGAACTATAGACTAGGGCAAGTATTCCTACTCATCCTAATTCCCTATAGTTATGGCTCTGATACCAATCTGTCACACCCCAACCGATGGCGGAAACATCGGGGTGCGAGCACTAAGCATTCAGATTGCTCATGA
This sequence comes from Helianthus tuberosus, assembly GCA_030545235.1. Taxonomy (NCBI): domain Eukaryota; kingdom Viridiplantae; phylum Streptophyta; class Magnoliopsida; order Asterales; family Asteraceae; genus Helianthus; species Helianthus tuberosus. The sequence continues at coordinate 154,403,647 of CM060412.1, forward strand.
GATTTCCATAACACTAAATGTTATGATAATCATTAAATAGATTTCATACTAATTGTCTAACAACAAAATCAAGCATCATCAAGATTACATCACCAAATGAAATTGTTCAAAAGTCTAAATTATTAAGGCGACGTTTCTAGGCATCCCCTATCTTGATTTCCAAAGTTCCATAGCGTCCTATCAGCCTGCAACATGTATTAAAATATCAATACAAAAGTATTGGCGAGTATACAAGTTTGATAATAGAATAATAGCTTAAAACAACTCATATCCACAGTGTAAGTAATAAAAGAAATAGTTTTCAGCCGTGCTAGTGTTGAAGTCCACGCAGTGATAGCCCAAGTATCCCGATGCTTTGTTGTTTACCCAAGACTCAAGGTAAACTAGAATCCTCTTAACAATACCCCCCGAGAATAATGGGAGAGGTGCATCTCCTATAGCGCTACTATTGTTAAGGCGGAACTACACACTCTGGATTAAACGTCACATAGCACAAAGAATCAAGAATCAAGAATCACAAGTTTCACATATGATAGAGTATAAGTTTCCAAAGATTTAAGTTTAAGTTTCATAGAATACATGTTACACCCCAAAAGTTTAAAGTAAAAGGGGATTGAGTATACTCACAGTGATTGCTTAACAGTCACAACTGTTATTGGATCAAAGGGAGCTCTTTTGAGATTAGCCTGATTAGATTACCATAGGATAAGCGTTGGGCAGAGTAATAGGGCTAAATAAAGTGTCAAAACAGTCACCAGGTCGAAGGGCTGTCCGATCGGACGGCCGGCTGGTTGGCTGACATGGGATGTAAGGAGGCAACGGCTTGCCTGATCGGACGGCTGTCCGATCGGATTGCCACTTGGTGCCAGAGTAGTGGGGCTGTCCGATCAGCTTGTCGTCCGTTTGGTTGGCCTAAGGTGGATAATGGCCGCCCGATCGGACTGCTGTCCGATCGGCTGGCTTTGTGTGTAGGATGGCTGACCGATCGGACGTCTGTCCGAACGGCTGGCCTAATGTGAAGGGTGGCTGACCGATCGGTCGGTGGTCCGATCGGCTGGCCTAGTGTTGAGTAGGGCTGTCCGATCGGATGGCAACCCGATCGGCTGGCCTGTTGTTTCTTGTTTACTAACTTTCGTTAAAACTTCTAAGTTTGAAAAGTATTGGTGACGTCACGGCATGCACTGAGGCAATAGTAACTTATCGTTTAACAGCCGTTCTGATCGGTCGGGAACCACCCCAAATCAAACAGTTGCTTGTTAGCGACGGGTTTATGCCAGAATAGATTCCGTGATCGCCTTAATTAGTGAACAACCCGTTTCCTAAACTAACTCTAGACCACCGATCAAGTCTACAGTCCGTTCAGTCACGTTTATCACCGAAGTAAGTCAGAAATTGAAGAAAAGGCGAAGAACCTAAGTTTTTATTATGAAAATACTTAGATTTAGCTTAGATTAGGTGATAGTTAGATGGAATCCCTTGGATCTCAGCTAGATCTTACCAAGAATGACCTCATATAGCAGTTTGTACAAACCATAGTGCTGATGTCATCCTTAAGATCTCAGATCTAAGAGATTCCACGGTGAAAGGTGTGATTTCAAGTGAGAATCCCGTGGAGAATGGTGTGTAGATCAAGAAAGTACAAAGATTTAGCTTGAAACGTACCGAATTTAGCAAGAAAGTGAGAGATTTGTGAGCGTGTGCGTCTGGTTCGGTCAGAGCTGTCACATTACTTGGAATGGTGATGTGACAGCCTATTTATAGGTGAAGGAGAGAAGGAAGGGAGGTGGTTCGGCTGGGGTGCCGTCCGATCGGCTGGCCATCCGATCGGCTGGTCATCCGATCGGTCGGCCACTCTGGCCAACCCATCCTTTCACGTTCCGTTTCTGATTCGTATTTCGCGTAATGATAGGCATTGCGTTGCGTATAGATTATGTAAAGTAATTTATTAATTAGATTACATCATAAGCACCGAAGTCTCACGGTTTCATAGATTCCGCCAGTGCTAAGGCTCCAGTCTCTCGTTTAACCAAGAATCAAGCTTCACGAGTCTAAGGAGTCAAGCACCAGTTTAAGTTTCAAGGGTCAAGAGTCAGCGTTGCTCAAGAATCAAGTGTCTAAGTATCAAGAGTCCAAGTATCAAGTGTTAACAATAAGAATCTAGCTTCCATAGTATAAAGAATCAAGTATCTAGTTTAATCATAGAGACTCAAGTGTCTAGATTAAGCATCAAGGGTCTAGTATCTGTATCAAGTCTCATAGTTTAAGTTTCAAGAATCAAGCATCTAGAGTAAAGAATCAAGTATCATAGGGTTCAGCATCAATTATCAATAGGTTTCACACCAAAACTTTCAAAGTATCAACATTACATAACCACAAGGACTAAGATCAACAATTTATAGGAGTTCAGGGACTGATCCTGCCAAGTGTCTAAGGTTTAGGGACGCTGGGCGTTACACTGCTAAACAACATGAATGAGTTGTCTGAAGCTCTTCGGAATCTCAATCTCCATTATGTTAATATGGAAGTTTCCAGAGACTTTTCCGGTTATTTGACCGATGTTGATGAACCCATGGAATTTCAAGCTCAACCTCCGGAGAAACCCAAACCGAAAAAGAAAAGAAGATTCGTGGGCTGGAGGCATGTGCGTAGGAAGAAACCAGCAACACAGAAAGTTATAAAGACTGAGGATCCCAAAGATAAAGGCAAAGGAATAGAGATTGGGGAAAGTTCCAGGCAAGACCAGGAAATGTCATCCTGGGAAGAGATGGATCATAAACTGGCACTTAGTGACCTCATCGGACCTGCCGATGAGACTCTCTTTAATTACCTAGCGGAAGCACAACTTCCAGTTGATCTAGAGCCTGATATCCCAGATCCTATTATCCACTCCCAACCTCTACCAGCAGAACTAGAAGAGTGGTGGACCACCGACTGGCAATTTCAGAATCTCCTAAATAACCCTAACACCTTTTTCCCCCAGTTTGACCCGGAGCCTCCACTACACCCACCTATGAGCAATGAGAACTTGGCTGAACTCCGCCACTACGGCGAGGAGTTGGTGGACGTAGGAAACAGAATCCGGGAAGTAGGGGAAAGGATATCCTGGAAGTACGACGAGAGAGAACGTCGTTTCTGAAGTGCCAGCTGATGGGATCGTATGTGGTTGTGGGAATGCGTTGGTTAGTAATAATAATAACATAATAATATAACCATGTAAAATAACTAAAAATAAAACTTGTGTAACATAACTGGTGTGTACGGACGCATATTAAAATATATAAAAATGGAAGTCGAAAAATCGACAATTTTGGCTATACGTGTTAACTTGATTATGTGTGGTTGTTTTATTATGTTGGTTGTTATTCATTTTATGCTAATAACTTATATATATTAATTACCAGATGGAACACGCTGGTAATGAACAAGTTAACGAGGGTAACCAATCCGCGCAAAACCATGAAGATCAATTTTTGAATAGACAAGATATAGAAAACATCGTTGCTCAAGGAATAGCCAATGCTATTCCAGCAATTCTTGCTGCTGCACGAAATCTAGTTGAGCCTCAACAAATTATTTCTAGCAAACGTACTCATGAGGACAACTTCAGTAATAGCGTAAATGGAGGCTGCAACGTTAACAATAACGATGATGTGATGCAGGCCCCAATTCTTAAAAGAATGAAAGCTGCAACACCTGGTTGCACTTACAAGGAATTTCTTGCCTGTAAACCTGTTAAATTTGCAGGCAATGAAGGGGTGACTGCTGCACTGCGTTGGTTAGAAAAAATCGAAGCAGTGATTAAAATAAGTAAATGTGCCGAGGAAGACAAGGTCATGTATGCGTCGAATCTTTTCAAAGAAGGGGAACTAGAATGGTGGAATACGGTACTAAAAGCCAAGGGAAGCGATGTGGCTTATGCTATGAATTGGGAAGGATTTAAAAGTCTGGTGGAAAGAAAATTATGTCCCGAATATGAAAAGGAATAAATGGCAAATAAGTTCCTAAACCACCGGATGGTGGATGTTGATTGTCGAGGGTATACTTTGACATTTTTCGAGTATGCTAGAATTGTACCAACCCTGGCTTCGCCAGAACCAGTACTTATTTCTCGCTACATCTGGGGTTTGATTAGCGAAATCCGTGATATTTTCAAAGTTGCGAGACTCCGCACAATCGATGATGCTGTGGAATTAGCCAACACCTTGACTGACGGACTGGTGCGTACGCGAGAAGAAAATAGGAAGAAGGAATTGGCTCAAAAGATTACCCAAGGATTTCGTGTGGGTAATAATAGCAATTTCAAGAAAAGAGGAACTGGGCAATCTTCCACTCCGCCGTTCTGCAGGAACTGTAGAAGGAAACATTTTGGAAAATGTAATGAAACCTACAACTTCTGCAAAACGATAGGACATCGTGAAGAAGACTGCAGAAGGAAAACAAAGATCTGCTTCAACTGTGGAGAAGCTGGGCATTTTAGACCAGAATGCACTAAATTAGTCAAACCAGCAGATAACAAGGCCAAACCTGCTGAAGGAACTAACAAAAAGAACGTAAGAGCCTTCCAACTGACCACGCAGGAAGCGGAACTGATTCCTGACGTAATAGCTGGTACGTTCTTAGTTCATAACGTTTATGCGAAAGTATTATTTGACTCTGGTGCAAACCAAAGTTTTATAAATACTTCATTCAGCCAAGCTCTTAATCTACCCTTAACCAACCTTAGACAAATTTTTACGGTAGAAACGGCAGACGGGAACTCTGTTAACATAGATACGGTTTTGCAAAAAGAAACTATAGAACTTTCAGGTCATAAATTTTCTGCAAACCTGTTACCCATGAATTTAGCTGGATTCGATGTCGTGTTAGGAATGGATTGGTTGGTAGCCAATCATGCTCGAATCCTTTGTGATAAGAATTCCATAGAAATTCATACACCCACAGGGGAAGTTGTAGTGATTACAGGAGATAAGCCACGTAAGCCAATGAAATTCATTTCAGTAATGAAGGTGGTTAGTTATTTAAGAAAACAAGGAATAGTGTATATGATTTCGGTAATCATTAACACTAAAGGAAAGGAACTTAAGGAAATTCCAGTAGTATCAGAATACCCGGATGTATTCCCAGAAGAACTACCTGGATTACCACCCGATAGGGAAGTGGAATTTAGAATTCATCTAATTCCTGGAACTACATCGATAGCTAAGGCACTATATCGGTTGGCACCTACTGAAATGTTAGAATTGAAAAAGCAATTAGATGAATTGCTCAGTAAAGGATTCATACAACCTAGTTCATCCCCTTGGGGAGCACCTGTGTTGTTTATGAAAAAGAAGGATGGGTCAATGCGGATGTGTATCGATTATAGGGAATTGAATAAGGTTACAATTAAGAATCGATACTCATTACCTAGGATTGATGATCTTTTTTATCAACTTCAGGGAGCTAGATATTTTTCTAAGATAGACTTACGCTACGGATACCATCAGTTGAAAGTACAAGAAGAAGACATACCTAAAACTGCTTTCAGAACTAGGTATGGTCATTATGAGTTTACAGTCATGCCCTTTGGACTAACAAATGCTCCTGCAGTTTTCATGGACATGATGAATAGAATCTGTAAATCGTATTTGGATAAATTTGTAATTGTCTTCATCGACGATATACTTATTTATTCCAAAAGTCAGGACGAGCATTGTTAGCACCTACATGCACTCTTAACTTTGTTAAGAAAGGAGAAGCTTTACGCCAAATTCTCAAAGTGTGAATTTTGGTTACAAGAGGTACAATTTTTAGGACACGTGGTGAATCAAGAAGGTATTCACGTAGATCTATCCAAAATAGAAGCGATCACCAAATGGAAAGTCCCGCAGTCAGGTATGGAAATTAGAAGTTTTCTAGGATTAGTTGGGTACTATAGACGGTTTATTAAGGATTTTTTCAAAATAGTTGTACCATTAACTAAGCTAACTTGCAAAGCAGTAAAGTTTGAATGGGGACCTAGGCAAGAGGAAGCTTTTAAGATTTTAAAGAAAAGGTTAACAAACACCCCAATTCTTGCGTTACCAGAAGGGACGGAAGATTTTGAAGTTTATTATGATGCTTCTAAACTAGGATTAGGATGTGTGTTAATGCAACGCAAGAAGGTAATTGCATATGGATCAAGGCAATTGAAAAAGCACGAAGAAAACTATACGACGCATGACTTAGAATTAGGAGCCATAATTTTTGCCCTTAAGATTTGGAGACACTATTTGTATGGAAGTAAGTTTACTGTCTATACAGATCATAAGAGCTTAAGATACATATTTGGGCAAAAAGAATTAAACATGAGGCAAAGAAGATGGATGGAAATTTTAAGTGACTACGACTGTGATATTCAATATCACGAAGGGAAAGCAAACGTAGTTGCTGACGCCTTAAGTCATAAGTATCATGAGAAACAATGACGAGTTCGTGCTCTTAGATTAAATCTTCAAATAGATTTAATGGAACAATTGAAACATGTTCAAGAAACAGCACTCAAGGATGATGCTGAAGGAATGAAGGGTCGAATAAAGGAACTAGAGCAAGGGGTTGATGGAATTTGGAGATTCCACAAGAAAAGGATTTGGGTACCTAAACAGGGAGAATTAAGAAATAAGATTTTAGAGGAAGCCCATAAATCTAGGTATACCATGCATCCTGGTAATAATAAGATGTACCAAGATTTAAGAAATAATTTCTGGTGGATAGGAATGAAAAAGGACATAGCTAGATATGTATCTAAGTGTCTTACTTGTTCACAAGTTAAGGCAGAACACCAGAAACCTTCAGGACTACTACAACAATTAGAAATGCCGGTATGGAAATGGGAACTCATAACCATGGATTTCATTACTAAGTTGCCCAAAACCAGAAAAGGTAATGATGCGATTTGGGTAATTGTGGATCGATTAACCAAATCAGCTCACTTTCTACCCATGAAGGAAACCTTTAGCATGGAAAGGTTAGCCAAGTTATACGTAGACGAGGTAGTATCCTTACATGGAGTCCTACTCTCCATTGTATCGGATAGAGATAGTCATTTCACTTCACATTTTTGGACAAGTTTCCAAGAAGCCATGGGGACGCGATTAAATTTAAGTATAAATTATCACCCCCAAACAGACGGACAAACTGAAAGGACGATTCAAACCCTAGAAGACATGCTTAGGGCATGTGTAATAGATTTTGGTGGAAACTGGGATGACCACCTACCCTTAATTGAATTCTCCTATAACAATAGTTATCATTCAAGCATCGAAGCTGCCCCATTTGAAGCACTATATGGACGAAAGTGCAGAACTCCAGTTTCCTGGGCAGAAATAGGAGAAAGCCAATTATCAGGTCCTGAAATCGTGCAAGAAACTACCGACAAGATCACTCAAATCAAGGAAAGACTGAAGACAACTCGAGATCGCCAGAAAAGTTATGCAGACAATCGACGCAAGCCTTTAGAATTCCAGGTTGGAGATAAAGTACTACTGAAAGTTTCTCATTGGAAAGGAGTAGTTCGATTCGGTAAGAAAGGAAAGCTAAGTCCAAGATACATAGGACCATTCCCAGTAATCAAGCGAATAGGACCGGTCGCCTATCACTTACAACTACCAGAGGAGTTAGCCGGAGTACATGATGTATTTCATGTATCTAACCTCAAGAAATGTCTATCCGACGAATCGCTAGTAGTCCTTCTTCAAGACATACAGGTGAATGAAAAGTTGAAGTTCGTAGAGAAACCACTTCAAATAGAAGACAGAAAAATCAAGTTTCTCAAACACAAAAGATTGGTACTTGTCAAAGTCAAGTGGGATTCGAAAAGAGGACCCGAATACACCTGGGAGCTGGAATCGGAAATGAAGCAAAAGTATCCTCACTTATTTCAGTAAATCTTGAGGACGAGATTTTAAATAAGGTGGGGAGGATGTAAGGACTTATAAAAATGTCCCAAAACGACCCGTAAGTGAAAACCCGGACCCCTGAAACCTTAACGTGCATGAAAAACTAAGAAAACAAGATTTTTAGGCTTCACACGGGCCGTGTAAGAGTAAGCCTAGGCTTACGCGGGCCGCATCAACTTCACTTTGACCGGATAAGCATTCCAGGCCACGTGTCACACACGTGGCAGGCCTACCGATGACACGCTAGCCCTAGTCTACGATTAGCTGGTCCTCGCGGGCCGTGTAAGATTAAGAGGGAGCTTACGCAGGCCGTGTAAGACTCAAATTTTTGCTATAAACTGATCCGATCATGAGCAGTTCAGCTGTTTCGAAAGTTTTATCAAAAACGAATTCTACTGCTCGAAATCTCAATTTTTCATAGAGAAACGCTGCTACGATACAGGGTATTAACTCGATCGCTGCTACGATTTAATGTCCGATCGATTGAAACTATCCGATGGATGTTTAAGTGATGCTCAAACTTGGGTTATACTTTGTCATTCGTCGTGAATTCGATGGATGTTTAAGTATCGCACTTTGTCATTCGTCGTGAGGGTTTTGATCTCGTGAGTTATCGTAAATGCTGTATTAAGTTACTGATCTAGTTCGTATGCATTGTCATTTAATTTAGGTTACAAGGCTTATCAGTAGGCTAAACTCTGCCCGTTTAAACTTGCAATGTGAGTCATTCTTCTTTTTACCAAATGGTTTCCAAAACCCTATTTATTTTCAAAATTATAATTACAGGGATTAAGTCTTTGTAGTCTTCAAATACTGTCGGTATGTGGGGTTTTGTATACATTACTTGATACCCGTCACCATTGGACAACGAGTTAGCCAATGGGTGATCTGACCATAGTCACAGATACAGTCGAGTGACAAATACCGATTTGGGGTAATTGGTTGATATAAACAATGTAATCACCCTTAATACTATATATTATAACAATGTGTCGTTTTGTGCAACTTGAGTGACTCGCCAGTATTTCCCTGCTGATAAAACCTTTTTAAAACATGTTTCAGGTGATCTGTTGTGATCCAGGAAAAGTGCGATGTAGCACATCAAGCTTGAGGAAGTGGCTTAATAAAAATAAAGAAACATGTTTTTGTAAAATAGGGGTTTCCCAGTGAAATTCCCTTATTGTAAATTACGGGGTTCATCCCTAATTATGAAATAAAATAATCGGGCATTTTCAAGTCTTAAAAGATCCTGTAAATCTTCCGCTGTCAACTCAAATAATAAAATACCACGGGTTTCTATCCCGCGGCTCCTGGACAGGGTAAAACCAGGACGGGGGCCGTGACAATACTATACTATTAGAGTAAGGAATATGGTTATAAAAAAATTAATCAAAGTGTAATTTGTGTCCATGTGGTTTAGGAATTAACAGAAACGACAAATCTCTTATGATACACCCGGTTATTGATAGAGTGAATAAATCTGTCATTTCTTGAAATCTATCTTCTAATTCAAAATCATGGTGTAACGTGTATTCTCCCATGTTCCGGTCATAAAATAGATGAAATAAATCAAATATGGATTTTTTTATGAATGAAATCTTGTTGGGATTGTCCATATCTGGTTCATCCTTTGGAACCATATCACATCCCGAATCTAATGAAATAAGGGTGGAGTTAAGTTGAGGGCCTCGATGAAATTTTTTGAAAGTTGTGTCATTGTGGTTTGAAAATCCCTGACTGATGGACTCAAAGTATAGGGATTTTCAAACCACATGGACGCAAGTTCCAAAAATTTTATCGAGGGACTTAAGTTAACTCCGTCCCTAAAGATGAACTTTTATCTGAGCTAGATTGTTTCTACCCACGCGTTGCGACGAGAAACCAATATGTTTTGGAAAGCAAAAAATAACTAAAGTAAATTAAGAACCTTGTTATTATTGGTAACAAGGTTGTTTCAGTTAGATATTCCCAGTACAATAACATAAACTATTTATACAACCCATAACTAAATACATACATATATATGTTTCAGTTAGATATTCCCAGTACAATAACATAAACTATTTATAAAACCCAAAACTAAATACATACCTATCCAAGTGATGCCATTGATAATCCCACATTATAAATTGATGATGATTCACATGGTCGAAAAAATATGATTATAAGGCATATAATATTTTGCTTATTTAGTTGAAATAACATTAATATGTAAACATATAGTTATATGTAGTTGTCAATTTATGCTGAAGAATATAAATCTCATGATCTCTCACTTTTACTTTAAAAACTAAACATTGATTGAAATACGAAACAAAACCATGTTACAATTTAACCCGGATTCGAATATGTGGATGTATTAGTTCTTCTAGTTAAGAGTTAAACCGGATTCTTTTCGGTCTTTTAGAGTTTTAACTCAATAGCAGCATCTTAAATCTTGCAAACTCTGTCACGACCTCCCACCATTAACTGTCCTCCCACCACACATCCCCTGGGAATTCTAATTTCAAGCTTCTCCAGTGTTAGGACCACTTCCTTCGAACAAACAACCACCCAAACATTTAAAAACAGTCATTATAAAAGTAATGTTACAAAAATTAATGTGGAAACGTAAATAAAAATAACTAACGTGCACTGTTAATAGTATTTGAAACTATACATAAAAAGATAAAACATGTAAAAAAATCATGACATCATAATGGAAAATTCGTTTAAAACTTAAATAGGTAACTTTATTAGAGCTCGGGGGTTGTAGTGTAAAGCGGTTTAAAAAGGGTAAAAATAACTTTATTAGAGTTGCGGGACGCTCGATAAACTTGTTAGAATTCAAGGGGTAATAATTAAAATTGGTTAAGAAAACTAACAAGATTTGAGGGGGGCAAAGTCTAAGAACCAAAACTTTTGTGGTGAAAACATAAAACAAAAAAAGAATATTTTGACTTAATACTTACACTTGCCACTCAAAAATGAATAAATTACCTAAATGCCATTAAAACAAATGTCAATCATATGAGTGTGAATGGCATTTTTGTAATTGAAAACAAAATGAAGGTTATTATGTGTACCGTAGCACCATAATATGTTATTTTATAAAGAGTGGGAGTTGGTTACAAAGTCCATTTTCCTACAAAGTGTAAAAAGTCATAAAACACCATAATGTCAACCATAAAACGCACTCAAAACTCACAAATAACATAGTGAAGATTACTAAAACACCATATTTGTGGGTTTGGTGTTGTGTTTTGGATGATAAGGCTTTGTTTATCGAATGACTAACATTAGTGTGTTTTATGTTGATTATCATGTTGTGTTTTATATTCATAGTTGTACGATGGTGTGTTTGACGTTTTTAAGCACTGTTAGGGTTTAGATATTGTGTTTTAGTGAGCTTCACTATGTTATTTGCAGGTTTTGAGTGTATTTTATGACTAAAATTGTGATGTTTTATGAATTTATATACTTTGTAGGAAAATGGACTTTGTACCTGGACCTTTTGATATCTAATTTTGGTTCAATAAAAGTAATTGTACAAAATTGTCTCTATGAAAATGTCTATAAGATAAAGTTAGTAAAAATAGATTAATTTGTGTGTCTGAATTTTTATATGTTATTCTTATTGTAACGATTAGTAAATTTCAAGAGAATGGATAAAAAAATTGAACTTTACTAGAGTTGTAGGGTGTTGAACCCAAGTGGATTGGAGATATGAAATTTTGGTAACATGATTACTTTGAATGTCCGGTCCCTTGGTAAGGTTCCTAGTATTTTTTTTCTTTGATTTTAGGCATCTAAGGCTATCGGGTGTGGGGCTCGTTCCCGGGACAGCGAGCCGCATCGAGGGCCGGCTACACCGCCCCTTCTTGTTGCGTCGCGTCATTATCATCCTCTCCTAGCTGCCTGTGACGGGGCTCTTTCTTTTTATAATACACACACATATATACATACATATGTATATATAAAGGGGCTCATCTCCACACCCTAGGCCTATCCCTTTGGGCTCATCCCCACACCCGCTGACGTGGACGCCTACATGGCGAATCATCCTCAAGGGACAACCCTTGTAACGCTACACATTTTTGTACTTTCCTTAATCAGAAAGGTGTAATCGTACTTCTATTTTTGGAAACTTGTAATCATCTTATTTTCGTATTTTGTTTCCAACTTTGTAATTCGAGGCTTTGATCATAATGAAATTCATACTTTATACATACCTGTTATACTTACAATCAACCATAAAATACGTGTTTACTTGCAAACCGACACTTGTTATACGTGACATTCACGATACTCAAATTATACTTACATACACACTCCATGCTTGAAAGCATGTAAAATACTAAGTTCTGGCATAAAATGACAACAAAATGGAAGTTCATGGGCCAAAATGTAAATAAAACAAAGTTGTTGGACCAGGGAGGTGCCGCGTCACGCGCCCCCTAGATTGGCATGACGCCGCGGGGTACAATCCGTAACGAGTTGTTTTCAGCTCCAAGATTAGTCACATTTCTCCTTCCCCAATCATCTTCAAACCTTCTCTAACACAAAACCCTACCTCACCATTATACAACCAAGCCTCCATCACCCCATTTTCACTTTCCCAACTCCTTTGCACTCTCAAAACACTCCCAAATCAGTTGCAAACACAAGAAAAGGACAGAAAACTCTAAGTCCTAAAGTGAGTTCAAACTCACCTTTCTTCATCTTTTCTCCATATTTTCTTCTACTTCAAAGCTTGGAACACCTCTAGGAGTGTTTCCACAAGTTTACCAAGGTAAACTAAGGTGGGACCTCACCATTTGAGGTCTAAACTTTCTGGTTTGGAAGTTACATGTTGTAAACTTTTTATAAACTTAACTTTCTTGCATGAATCTTATACCTAACATGTTCCTAAACTCATCTATGGTTATGGGACTTGTTTAAGGTTGATTCTTATGAATTTAGAGGTGCAAACACCCTCTAAACTTTCTTTTTTGACAAGGTTTAGACGACCTACAAGTGTTGAGACTAGGGATGAGCAAATCTTGATCCCGTTCCGATACCGTCCCGATCCCGAAAATCCTGATCCCGAATTTCGCCAAAACTGGGTACCGATACCGAAATATGTCGGTACGATACGGTATCCGTACGGTAGCGGTATATTAAGGTAAAATTCGGTATTTTACTGGTACCGTCCCGATCCCGAAAATGCCAAAAAGTGGATACCGTTTCAGTACCAAAAAAATTCGGTATTTTCGGGATCAGGATCGGTATTTGATACCAAATGCTCGTCTCTAGTTGAGACCATCCAAGTCTACCATAGTTCTTATGGCAAGACTTATGTTTTGGTAAAGGTGTGAACCACTGAAGCCTTGGCTTTCCAAACTTGTTCCACCACCTCACTTGATGTTTTTGTTCATGTTCAACAAAGTAGTTTCCTAGACCCAAAGTAAGTTAACCCTGCCTCGCCTCCAACATTTGTCATGTTGGGTATGACACGCTCGGGTTGTTCTTATTTGTCTACTTAGTATATTAGTAGATTAGTTGTAATTTTGCTTTCATTCATGACCAACCGGGTTATCAACTATGTTGATAACTTTGTGCTTTGGTGAATCATACAATGAGGTATACATACATCCATGCTTCACTTCTATGATACTCATGATGGACTTATTACATATATATATATATATAGCCAAAATTATAATACTAACCGGATTATGGTTAGATGTTACGAATGTAGGTTACTTTATCTTAGTACTCAGTTCCTCATTTATGATTCTAATGGGCAAGTTAGGACCCATGAAATCATAAAAATAGTGTCAAAACGAGTGTTTAAGACAAGATATATGTTTGCACACATATACTTTATTATACTTAAATTCCAAATGCGAATCCTTCACCAAATCCAAATTCTCACACACCTCCGTTACCCCCAATGTAGGGTAACTTCAGTTTTCCACTCTCAACGCTCGTCAAACTCACGATTACTAGGAAAGCTTTGCAAAACCATGAGTGTGCATGACCCTTTTTCTTTTCGTCACTTTGGGTGCAATACGTGTATATGTTATCAAACTCACACAATCACATACTTTATGCTTAAACACAAAACAAACAATCCATTATACATGCTTTATACGTATGCTAATACTTCATACATGCTAGAAACTTATTTGCAATAAACTTTGTCATTAACTTCGATCAAGCCTCCCTTAACATATATAGCGTTATAGGATTAACGCACCGCTCGTATTCTTGAGGTCATGTTAAGTTAAACAAAACGGTCTTGTCGTTGCTATGACAAGATTACGCTAGCGGAAAACTTTGGGTTGACAAGTAGGAGTTGCATGCTAGTGTTGCTATGATATGTTCTAGATTACGTTTATGTCATGTGGATTCGTTTTTACCGATTTTATACTTATGTTGAAATTAAACTTGTATGCTCGCCAATATTTTATGTGTTGACATGTACTTTAATACGTATTGAAGGATATTGATGATGAGGAGGAGGAACGGAATCTAGTAGGATGAACTAGAAACCCATTGAAATTTTAGTACTTTGTTGTATATTTTGCTTCTTTGTTTAAGTTGTTGTAATTTGCTTCAAACGATGTACTTGATCTTAGAAATGAAATGAAATATCGTTTATTAAATATTGTCACAAGTAGTGTTATGAAGTCTGCAATCTCGTTTTCGTCTCACTTCGATATTTCCGCCATCGGTTGGGGTGTGGCAACCCTGCCCCACACCCAATAACCTAATGGTTGGTTTCTTGGTATTGTTAATATTCTTTGTGTAACATTCTAATATTCTAATTTTTAATTCTATATTATGATGGTAAATTTCCGTTGGTGGTGTGTTGACGTGCGTCCATTTTATTTTGTTGAAAATCAAAGCAGAATATTGTAAATTTGTTAAAACCAGTGGGTTACATCCGCACTTCGTAGAGTGGCGGCCCAATTTAAAATAAGAAAAAGTAGAAATGTAGACGCAATGGTAAAAATTTAAATGTCTGAACCCGTAAGTATTCACGGGTGATAACCTAGTAATGTTAATAGCAGAAATCCGTTTGAAATTGGTTCGGTTCATTACGTTATCATCATGATACGAGCACTCTATGTAGGATGTCGACACGTGTTTTAAAAAAAGGTAAAACTTTAAATATATGTAAATCTACGCAGCGGGAATTCAATTGGGATCAGTTCAGTTCATTACGATACCAGCACTCGGCATAATAACCAAAAGAGGGGAAAAAGTTGTGATACGGCTAAAAGGATATCGATACGTGTTTTACATCGATTGAAATCAATAAAATAAATACCGATACTGGTACCGATATTGTTCAGTCGGTATTAGCCTTGTTCGTATCATTGGTACCTGTATAATACCAAGTGCGATTGAAACTTAGAAAAGAAAAACAGAAACCTAAAAAAGGTAAAGAAAGAAAAGAAAAAACAAAAAACATTGTAGCTTTTGATGACTAAAGTGTAAATTAAAATCCTCAATCAAAACTCTTAGAATATTTTGATGAAGCCACGGTCTATTTGAAAGGGACAGTCACGTTCCAAAAGTGTAAATATCATTAAGTTATTTTGTAATTCATTTGAAAGTTCAAGTTTGTATCTATACAAGATATATGTCCATATGTATTCAAGTTGCATATTTCTATTAGTCTCTTTATCCACTCCTTGTGCATTGAGTTTAGACATACTTTTGTGTTTCCTGCATATTATATTATTAAAGCTATCTGAAAAGTTGTGAAAAGTGTTAAAGAACATTATATGACTTCACATGATCATATAGGGTGGAGCGAGACTCCGTTCATATACCCTAGACTCTTTCAATTCTATACTATCACGTCATTTTTACTCTAAATTACCCTAAAATCACAAAACACTGACCATAACTCCTTTCAACTACCCTAGAACCTCTTATTTTTTTAAATTAATAATAAATTCAACAAATTTAAAGTAACTAAAACTTAATAATACATAATTCAAACTAACAAACAAACAATTAAACACAAATAAAATAAAACAAAACTATTCCTCATCCTACTCAAGGAGGTAGGGGTAGATCTTGAGTTGCAAGATGTGCAAAAAGATCAAATCAAAGTCGAAAATGTGTATCTACATACATCAACTCACCAATGGCATCGTCGTCTAAAATAGCCTGCATCGGAGATTCCTGTATATGAATCGGTGAGAAAACTTTTATGTCGTCCTTTAGGATGTTGTGAAATATCATGTTGAGAAATTAGTCATGCTATTAGGTAATTGATAAAATTGAAAGGATGAGAGGTGTGTGAATGATAGATATTGTAATTGGTGAATTATTATGGTGAAATGGTTGGATATTTATATTGCTTTTAAATTATTAGTATTTTTTTTGTTTTCAATGCCAAACGCTCATGTTGACCATTCCAAACCGTCACAAAGAACATTGAACATGTGGCTTCCTCTACCCTTAAAACCAACCAGCCAGCCTAACCAAGGGGAAGGCGGCGGTAAACCCGTTTAGGGTATCAACCCCCCTCCCAACCCCATGCGACCCGCTTGGTGCCCCCTCCACCCATATAATACTAAGTCATCAAGATTATGGACTACAATTTATGGATTACAATGAAACGGTGGCGTTTTTGTAAATATCAATGACTTTGGTAATGACGCAGGGTTCATTAATGGTAAAATAGTATTTTTACTGAATAAAGAGGAATCGCCAAAAAACGCCAACTCGCTAACAAATTAATGATAAAACCTCTAAAACGCCAATGACTTTATTGTTTTCCATTCATTGTGGAAAACTCCCACCCAAAAACATGTGCCTAAAACATCATTATACAAAATTATATAAATGAACAAATCATCTCTTTCATTGATCATACTCGAAAACAAACGATATTCTCTACAAAACGCCAAACATCATAAACTTCAAAGAAAACACATACAGGAAAAATGGAAACATTCGTCTCTTGGAGGATCAACGCTTCAATCAACAGGTTCGTTATCAAATTCGACTCCAGAAGAAGGGTGATGGTGAAAACGGTAAACGCCATAATGAACATGGAAGAAGAAGTTCAGAAAAAACGCAACATGTTTTCAAATGCCCGAACATTCAATTATACACGCCATGAATAAATTCAAAGTTTCATATGTATAAAACACAGAGTGAAATAATGTTCAAATTATATTAGTTGAAACGCCATTAAACATGTTAATGGATAATTTAAAAGACAAACACCAAAACTAACATCGATAACAAATAACAAACCTAAATGCCATTGTAACAATAGATAATTAAAAAACACCAGATCATTACATATGAATTGCTTGAACGAAAAATCTAACAGAATTCAGTGTTAGATATATATATATATATATATATATATATATATATATAAACGGGTTCAGGAGAAAACGCTCAAAAGTGTGAGAACGGTGATAACGCTTCTTGGCCTAACACGTGTCCCGCGTCATAGAGAAGGGCGGAGGGGCTTTTTTGTCTTTTCATTCTTCTTTTATTTCCCAACGCGGTATAATATTTTATGGCGTCTAGGTTTTTTTTGGCGTTAATCGTATTTTTTAAACTTTTTGGCGTTGAATTAATTGTTTTTGTGTCACATATATAATTTTTTGGTGTTATAGAGTTTTCTGGTTAATTTTTTTAGCGTTATGGCGTTTTGTATAATAATTCACTACGAGTCTCTAATATTTACATAAAATTACAATAAGACCAATTTTTTTTGGCGTTTAGTGAATTTTTTGGCGTTTAATACCCCTTACAAGGTGTTTTGCCAGCAGATGTTCTCCCAGTTTCCATATTTCTAGCTTTTTGGTGTTTGTAGTTTTTGGCGTTTTATATAATAATGTTATTTTTTTTATAGAGAACTAGTTAACAAATCAACATATAACTTGATATCAAAACAATATAAAATGAAAACTAAAATAATAAAAAATTGTAATCTAATTTCTCTTCCGAATTTTCACTGTCATCAGTCTCTATCTTTTTGAATTTGTTTTGGCGTTTTGAACCTTTTTTGAATAGTTTTGCTAGTTGCCAACTTTCCTACATAAACCCCGTCTTTTTCAGAAGAAGCTGCTTAGTGGCATCCTGTTTTTTGGCGTGATATTCTTGTTTGGCGGCAAGTCATTGAAGATCAACTCTTGCTTGATGCTATTTGTAATAATGGAGTCCAAAATAACATTTTACACTTTAGTTGAACCCTTTATTCCATGCCTATAATCATCAAGAAGAAAGCTCACATGATGTCATTAGTCTTTTTTCTTGAATATTTGTCCATCTCATCCAGCAAAATATTATTGAGTTAACCCTCTTAGAAAAAAAGATCCATTTCAGTGAAAGCTTTGACATCTGTGGCGTTTTAAAGGGAGTGGTTTCTAGAGGATGTGGCGTTTTTGTGTTTTCCTGGGTGTGATTAATTTCATTGTGTATAGACCCCTCTCTTATAGGAGTTTTTGGCGCGTAGCTTAGGCGGGACCTTTTATTGTAATAAATGATAGTTATAAAGTAACTGTCTTTTCAGTTACTGTATTTTGTATTTACTGTGTTGACCAGCTTTTATCAGTTTTATAGGTTATAGACGTCCCATTTTCTAAGTTTGGCGTTTTTCTTAAATGGCCTTATGCAGACCATCATGACAAAATACAATAACGGAGTAAATAAAATAGTAAGGAGGAAAATATTTTTTGTTATTTATGGCGTTTTGTTAGGGTAAATCATTTTTAGTATTATTTTGGCGTTTTGCTAATAAAGATAGTAATATATCATTTAATTATCTTAAAAAAAAAGAAGATTACATAGAAGAAAAAAAAAGAGGAAAAAAAAATTAAAATCCTTCGTCAGAAGGTACTTTATCTGAATAGTAACCATCACTTGTGTCATCTTCTTCCTCCTTGGAGTCTTCATCTTGGTCTTCATCCATGTCATCACATTCACCTTCATCAGCTTCTTGTTCCTGAAGATTTTGAAGCCTCCACCTGAACATGTCTTGCATTAACTCTAATTTTGAGTCTATTTCTGGGTTGGTACAGGTGACGTTATGCAATTCTTCCATGAAACTCAGTCGCTGCTTTGTCATGATGTTCTCTAGCCAGTAGATTTGCTGCTCTCCGCTGTCGTATGTAATCATCACCATGTCTGTTTCATCATCAAAACGCCATGATGTCATGACAGGGTCTGGCTTCACATCTCCTTTGATTGGTCCAAATTTTCTGGTTAATGCTTTCATAAGCATATGCGTTTCATGGCATTCGTTGTCTAGAGCGATGCCAATGGATAAGATTTGCCTCTGTATCTGTTCTTCCATCTTTAGAATTGCCCTGACCGTCTTAACATACACCCTCCTTCTGTTGTCAAAATGGATGACGTATCGCCTGATCCCCAGAGTGTATCTCCACGAAACGATTGTTGCCATTTTTGGCGTTTTGCTTAAGTTGGCGTTTTTGGTTAACGATTTTTTTTTGCAGAAAATGGATAGATTGAAGTGATTATGGAAGCTATGGTTTACATTTGTTTATATAATGATGTTTTGGCACGTAATTTAGGAGGGAATTTCTTCTAATAAATGTTAATAACTGAAATTCAGTTATTTGTGTTGTTTCATCTTCCTGTAATATTCAACGCGTTTTATTTTTAATTTGTGGCGTTTTGTTTTTAATGACGTTTTATTTTTTGTATGGCGTTTTATCATATGATGGCGTTTTGAATATGAGGGGTAAAAAGACCCTTTTACCCTTAATGAAGCGCGTCCCACCTAATAATATTGATGTTATTTACGAAAACGCCACCGCACAATCTAGTCCATGGATTGTTTTGATCGGACGATCCATAATCGTTCTCACCGTTCTCACACTTTTCACCATTTTCTCCAAATCCCGACCATATATATATATATATATATATATATATATATATATATATATTATATTTATATATATATTTAAAACACAAAAAATTAAAACAAAAACAAATGCAAATATGAAAAACGACAAAATTATATTAATTAAAAGGCCATGAAACATATCAAAGAAATGAGTAAATAACAAACTCCAAAACTAATATTTATATTGATATTATTGATGAAATAACAAAAAAACATCATTATAAGTCGGGTAAATAAAAAACGCCAGCTCTTTAACACGAATTGTCCGAACAAATATCTAATAGAGAAAAAATAATTTAAAATATGGACATAATTACTTTGTAACTCGCAATCCATATCAAACGCTATAAATCTCGCAAAACTTGGAGGGAAGGTGACAACTAATAACAAAAATTTTGGAGTTTGTTTCAAATGAAATAAATGCCCTGACAAAAAAAAGAATGTTTCAAAATATAACGTGGAAATGACGATTATACCCCTACATGTTATTTTAGCGCCTACGCCACGTGTCGCTCCAGGAATCGTTCTCACCATTTTCATACTTTAGGGCATTTTCTCCGGATCCCGTTTCTCTCTCTCTCTCTATATATATATATGAAGCATTGTAACGATTTAATCTTCAGTGGAATTATGTTTGTGATCAGACTTTTGTAATATAATGGCACTTCAACTGTAACTCGGGCGATTGTGTTACAATTTATAAGCTACAACCTTTCGGATTATTGTGTTACAATTTAGAATAAATTACTTTTCGAGTCCTTATGTTTTAGTGATTTTAATTACTTGAATCCAAAATAAAAAAGTTTAACGTCCTGAGTCCCTAACCGCTTATTTTATACCATTTTGAGTCCATTTTTCAACACTTGTACTTTTGATTTTGAACTCAAATGGTTAAAACCATCCATAAATTTTAGAGCATCTTCAATAAGAAAATAAAAACGTTTATAGTCAACTGGCACATCATAAGAAAACTCATAAACATTGACACATTATCACCAATTTTTTTAGCCTGTGTCTTATCCATAATTAAAAAGGGTCCCATCACCATTTGGTTTTGGGAGTATATATGTGTGTTATCCATAATTAAAAAAATAAGGGGTCCCGTCACCATTTGATTTTGGGCATATCTTGTGGAAAACCGGATGTCATAAAACCGACTAAAAACATTACTCCACTTAGGCTGTGGGTGTGGTTTAAAGACATCAGAGACTTTATAGGGCCATGTCAGATTCACATCAGCGCCATGTTACATAGAGGATTTTAAAGTCATCCATTTAAATTATATGCAATGCTTTAAAGCTCACATCACCATTACATAATTATTAATTTTTATTAGATTATGCATTTTTTTAATTTATATGCCAATTTATTGAAAACAAAATAAAAAAAAGCATAATTTCAATAAAATAAATAAAACATTACAAACTACTTAAAAAATAAAAAAAACTACAAAGTTACTTAAAAAATAACCTACTTGAAAATAAAAAAACAACTATATATTTGGCTCGGATTTTGAGTAAAGTAGGTATTTATATTGTTAAATTTATATATTAAAACTTAAATTTTTTTTTTTATAAAATCGACCGTTGCCAAAGGTCACATTTGACCAAAACCTCGAACAAAGCGCTAAAAAGCTCGTTACTGGGCTAACGAGAGATCAATGGCGCCCCTCCTTTGGCGAGTAAAGGATGAGGTGGGGGCGCCATAGGGCGTTAACGATGATAATGTGGCCAGGGACGGTTACCACACCCCCTGGACTTTACAGGTAAAAACAACTAACAACGATGAGTAAGCAAAACCATCCCCAAAATAGATTTATTGGGGATGGTGTTAGAGACTTTGCTAGATCTTCAAGTGAGGTTTTCCTTTCCTCTTTTTACCACATAACAGAAACCAACACGTAAAATTTTTATGTCTTACACGCCATCACCTTTGTACAAGGAAGTATGGGAACTTTCAAACAAATAGACTTACCTTTTGCTTTCTTGTCGTTTGGGAAACCATCAAAAAAACGTGAACTAGCACCAAGATAGAGGTTTTCACTATAAAGAGATACAACAAAAGAAGATCCAAAGGAAGTCAAAGAAGGTCATATTACTTTATCAAATTCCAATCTAATCCATTTCATGGTGACAAAAAAGAACAAAACAACTTCATAAGAATGAGAGAGGGGATGAAACATCATATATAAATTATAATGCTTTTGTATTTATAAAAACTATTGGAACAATTTATAAACACATTTTATATAGTGGACCAGATTGATTAGATCAACAATACATATTTCGTTGTAAAGAAAATACTAAGGTGGTGTTTGTTTTTTGGCCAGAAGCACTTCTGGCCACTTATGTCTGCGTCGCGCAGACGCGCGCAGACGTTTGAGGTCTGCAGCTCGTTTGTTTTCCGGAAGAGCTTCTCACCAAAAACGTCTGCCTCACCTCTTCCCCACGCAGACTTGGGTTCATGTCTGCACACCTCTGCATACCTCTTCTCCCTCCAGCCGACACCACCTCCTCTGCCACCACCTCCACCTCCGACACCACCTCCACCTCCGACACCACCTCTTCTGCCACCACCTCCACCTCCGACACCCATCTCCTCCGACACACCACCTTCTCCAACACCCATCGACCTCCACCTCCACCGCAATCATCATCGTCATCATCTGTTATCATCATCATCATCATCATCGATCGCAAACAAAACCCCCACCAAAAAACACACAGACCTGAGCAAATCGAAACCCTAAATCGAAACCCAAATCGAAACCCTAAATCGCGACGGCGGCGGTGAACGTGGTGGTCGTCTCGTTTCAGTTCAGGGTTGGGTTCGGGACGGTTTGGTTCGGTGATGATGATTGATGACAGTGGTGGCAGTAGGCTCAGGCGAAATCGACGGTGAAGGAGGTGGAAGTGAGATGGTGGTGGTGAGTGTTAGGTGGTGGTAGTGGAGGTTGCGACGGGGGTGGTGTTGCGACGGTGGACGGTGGATGGTGGTCGTCTGAGGTGGTGGTGGATGGTTGTGGTGGTGGTGGTAAATCAGCAGAGAGAGAGAGAGAGAGACAGAAGTGTGGTGTGTGTTGTGTGTGTGTTTAGAAGAGGTTTTGTAGAAGTAAAAAAAACAAACCCGTTTCTCCTTGCAGACTGTAGACCTTTGGTCCACCTCTTCTCCTGCAGATGTCTGCAGATGTGGTCCGCAGACTGCAGACCTTTTCCTGCAGAAAAAACAAACACCACCTAAGATTACACCAACTCTTTTATATAGATATACATTTATAGATTAGATCTTGTATATATATAACCTATCTCTCTGTATAAAACACATATATAGGTATATAGGGATTCTATTCCAGATATGTAAGTGTATACGTATATGTAAGACGTCATTAACTCTAAATAACATTTATTTACATTTGATATATGTTATATCAAATATTATTATCTCCAAATAATAATTGTCATTATTTGGGATTTTATTGCCCTTATATATGTTTCCCACTATATAATAATGTGTATGTATCGACTTTACGTTCAAATCATATATTTTTTTTTATTATTATTTTTTTCTCAGATCAAAATAATATTATTCCAAATTAGCAAATTACAAACAAGTGGCAGGTAAACAGGCAACAAGCTGCGCCGCAACCCCCTTTTGAATTGCAAAACCAATCCTACTAAAGACGAAACGACCCTTAAAGGTTGAGAGATTACTATTCACAACCTATTGGACCCTGTTTAGAAATTCCACAGCCTCTGGGGCTAGGGAACCAAATGTATCAAAAGCGATTCAAGCGTGATCTTGATAATTTGCTCAATGTCACATTGATGACTTTATGAGTTATGCCTTTCCTTTTTTACTTATTTCCACAATTTTGTTTCAAAATTATTTCTTGAATTATTATTGTTATTAACGTAATATCGTTATAGTGGCCGTTACAACCATTTTAAAAGACCCAAAATTTAAAAGGTCGAATATGTTTTAATACTTAGAGTTACAACCATTTTAAAAGGCCCAAAATTTGACCTAAACTAAATACCTAATGGTAAAATAATCCACTTAGTTTTAATTGACGTAAATTTTGATAATTTTCCTACACTACTTTTGTTATATTTATTTTATAACAATTATCGTTGTTTT
Source organism: Helianthus tuberosus (assembly GCA_030545235.1). Lineage (NCBI taxonomy): Eukaryota > Viridiplantae > Streptophyta > Magnoliopsida > Asterales > Asteraceae > Helianthus > Helianthus tuberosus. Next base: position 154,427,578 of record CM060412.1, read on the forward strand.
ATGGGGTTTTACTTTTTATATATGTGACTGACAAGTTTATATTACAGGACGGGTAGGGCCCGGTTTTTTTTATCTTGTACAGGGCCCAAATTTTTTTTTTATCATTTCGGAGACGGCCCTGTCAATGTGTGACCTAATTGTATGACTATGTGTCACTCACAATGTTGTTATAAGCTACGATGTAAACACATAGATCCAACACTTTTTAACGACAAATTTGAGCCTTAGCCATTCCTTTACCGATCTTCATATTATGAAACATTAGTGTACATTTTAAGAATTTCTAAAAAAGTGTTTCACCAATTACACCAATAAATTTTCAACTAAGTCAAATTATCACCACTTATCATAAATAGTACTAGTGGGAAGGCCCGCGCGTTGCCGCGGGCACTTATGATTTTTTGACGCACGTTGTGTGACGGATTTCACGTAATCTATTATTTATACTAATTTGCTGTGCATTAAACAATGTCTATTTTCTAGGTCAAACGGGTAAGGTTCAGGTTGTGCGTAGATGATATTGATTATAACTCGATAACTCATTTGAGAAGCCAACATAAGAACAAAAGATGCCTTGATTATTTCTCCTCATTTCTCCATGAGTAGTATTGATGGGGAGGTTTTTCATTAGGAGTTGTACCCGAAAAATAATAGCAGAGCAAAAAAAGGCCAAATTAATGATTGCGCATAAAAGAGAACAGATAATTATATAATAAGAGAAAATAATAATACTAATACAAGGAATCCTAATTCCATTATTTGAATGATAAAATAGGAATATAGCGAAAAATGTAAATGAAAGATGTAAGCTCCTTAGTTACAACAAGGAAGAAAAGCTCTCGACTGTAATCGTCTTTGGAAAAGATGACGCATGAAACCCTAAGACAGTATTAAGTAAAAAAACATTCGGTTTTCTAACATGAATGGAGAAGCCTTTATCATCATAAATCACTTAGATTAATCAAAGCGATAAGGGTGTAGCATGGCATACTGTTTCAACATCAATGGGTGGTCCATCTTCTTAAGTTCCTGCAGGTGGCCCCTGGTATTGGGATTGAAGACGCTGCCAATGGAGCCATAAACCTGAGCGAAGTCTGGTAGAATTGCAACATGAGGAAAATAGCATAAATTTTTGGATGCACAGAAGGAAATCCACTTTAAAAATATGTTGCAGACCCAATCCATACCAGTTAACATGACCACTATTATAATTACATATAAGTTGAAGCTCATGTGTCCTTTGCTCATGTATTTCGTTTGCGGGTTTTGTGCTGCAACAATTATTATCTGTTGGTTGGCTTGTGGATACTCTATCCTCTGTAATGTAAAAATGACAAGAAAGTAAACAGCAAGATATAAATATAAGCAAATAATAATAAAATAAAAAAAGATAGTATATTAGGATAATCACACCATCACATATGGATTCCTTACCTTTGACCATCTAGTATAAACTACTTAAACCAGAACAAATGACTGCATTTGTTACATATTGTTTCACCAGTGTGGGGGGATTTGTCCCTTGTACAAATCCAGGTTCACTAAGAGCAGTTGTTTGAAAAATGTTGTAAGTTGAAAAACTGTTGGAACTGTCAAATATTACACCTCGAGTCAGTATAAGTAGGGGTGCAAATGAGCCAAGCGGCTTGCAAGCTACTCAAGATCAGCTCGAGAAAAAACTCGAAGCGAGCCTAGCCTTATCGTGCTCGAGCCGAGCTTGAGCCTAAAATAAAGCTCGTATAGTTATCGAGCCCAAGCTCGAGCCTAAGCTCGAGCCTAAGCTCGAGCCTAAGCTCGAGCCTGGCATGTGAAGCTCTTCAGGTTCGTCGAGCCTTAGTGTAATATTAGTTTTTATTAATACTTAATAACATTATACCCCTTATTTTAAGTTGTCTAATAAATGAGCCGAACTTATATGAACTTGTTTATGAGCCGAACCCGAACCTAAAAATAAACCTGTTTAGAAAACGAGCCCGAGCTTAACTTATCGAGCTCGCGAACCTAAACGAGTCTATTATTTTTATTTAATATATTAATTATTATTAATTAGTAGATAATAAACAATCCGAGACCACGCTTGAGAAACTACCAACGAGCCAAGCTCTCAAGCTCAAGCCTGGCTCGTTTGAACCCCTATTTCATATAAGTATCTTTGGGGTGTTTGGTTTGAGGGCATGGCTTAGATAGTGTTCTGGGTAAGTTTAGTACAAGGGTATTAATTTGAGGTGCAAACTATATCGATAATGACCCCCAACCAAACGCAACCCATAATGATTAACAAGTGCAAACCAAATGCCTCCTAGATGCTAAGACTACAACTGGTGGTAAAAAATTTGTATCAAACTGACCATTTTTGCAGCCTTTTGTGGATACGGGTGAGCAGCCTTCCTTTTAGGATGATGTTCATTACTACCACTTTTTTAGGTCCTTTACTTCTGCGCATGACTACGAATCTGCAATGGTCGTTTTTCCATTGTCATGCACACTTGTTTATTATTATTAAAAGAGTATACAAGTTAAAAAAAATCCAACCTTGACAGTTGAAAGGTCATGTAGATTTAATTATAGATGATAGAATTTTCTAACAAACAAATCCAAAAGTAACATGCATAATTAAGATAAATGAAGAAACTGCTGAAATCAAGAAATTGCACATAATTTACCCGGATAGCCCCCGGAATTGATGGTGGACTCGGTTTACTCTCGGAGTACTCCGTTTGTTCAGTGGGTGCCTCGAGAGTGCTCGGGATTGAGTTTGTTGGCCGTTCAAAATTTTTTTTTTACCCGGATAGCAGTTTTTTATCCTATAAAAGCTTCAATTTTCTTTTAGTCATGGTCAAATCTGTAGTTTAAAGGGTTGGACAACGATCAGGTAACTCATCACCAGTGAGAATCTATTAAATAGAGTTACTAAACATGGTAGAAATAATATATAATAAATAAAGCAGGTAACTCATCACCTTTGAGAATCTATTAAATAGTGTTGCTAAACATAGTAAAAATATAGTATATAATAAACAAAGGATCTGAAATAGAACTCAATCATTGACATGGTTGGGATAAATTTTATTTTGTTACCCAACCCAACCCGCCTGACCCATCCATCTTGCTACCTCTAATACTTATTTTGATATCTTACCTTTACCCAACTCGCCTGACCCATCCATCGTGCTACCTCTGATTAACGATCATTAGTAAGTACCACAAATAATCAAATAAACTTCAAATTTCTGCTTGTATCTCCTTGCTTAGAAATGATTGAATCCTCATGGAAGTGCAAATGCAAAAGCTTAATCTTTTCAAACAGATATGAGGTGTTCCATGCTAAGTAAATTGAACAGACATGTGGATTTGCCGCAAATAATATGCAAATCCACATCTCGTAGCTTTAAATTCGACAAAATAAATCATATGAAGGTCTTACCTGCAGCCTCTAATTCCTGGTTAGTTAGTAATCTAGAGGTGAGAGTAAATTTCACATTTGCTAGAGGTTTGACCGCTTCAAACTCAGTTGGCTCAACTAAAAATCATCTTCTCAGTGGTTCTAGTTATGAAACCCCACCTTGAAAGTTAATTCTTCATAAGGCAGAAGAAGTCAAGATGATGCCTTGCCTAAACAGAAAGTAACAAATATATGTTAAAAAAGAGAGGATTAACAAGTAATTATACGGTTTAAATTTGGGATATAATAGCTCGTAACAAGAAGATTGCCTATAGATGGATAATACTTCTATTATGTGTTAAATATGTGAAACACCCATATCACGATTTAACCATATAGACACAGCGGAAAGTAGAGACTTAAAATTTCTTTCATAATTACTCATATGACTTACTTGAAGGTTCGTTTAAAAATAACAAACACTTTCTTCAAAAGATTTACAACGTTCATTCTTAATTATCTCATCAAATGTAATATAAAATCACCAGTTATGTGACTACCCTTCCCGTACAATCCTCGCTCTTTGACTCGATCTTCAATCCTCATTTACTTCATAATGATGTTAAGTCTGTGCGACCTGCAATCACCACATACATACGCATCGTTAAAATTTGGTGACGTCGTTCATAAACTAAACATACATAAATAAATAACCACTCCGTATTCCTTCATCTCATGCTAATGTTTTCGAATCCTCATTCCGTGTACGATCTTGCATTCCAATTCCTTAAACCTTCTTAAGGACATTAATAGTATCCCTGCATTCTCATTTCATACTCAAGACATCAGTTTAGAAACTTTACACTCAAAAATATTGAAGCTATGTAAACATATAAAAAAGTTCCATTCATTCGTGTACAATAAATTCTACTTCGTGCACAGGTACATACATACAAATATTCATGGACACATACTTCCACACATGATTACGAACACACATACAAACGTACAAGCTCTTACATACCACTTACATCATTCCAAATGATTTGCTAATGTATCCTAATTACAACTTCCATATAAATAGGTCACGTACATACAAACCTACGTGCATACTGTAACACCCATCTTTTATTTAATGTAAATATACGATAAATGTAAATTCTACGATCATTTTATATAATAGGATCCAAAAGTAGAGTATTAAAGTATCAACATTAGTTTTTCTACTGACTAATTTAAACATTTCAAAAGTTGTTTAGCAAACAGTTTACATCATAAACATTGTTTAAACCGAGTCAATTTATGCGGAAGCTTCAAAAGTATGTGTTCGGTTCTTCAAAAGTTGCTTGATCGTCATCCGTAAATCTTTGAGTACCTAAAACTGCAATGTTTACATAAACATTTATGTTAGAATGGTTAGAAATAATACTTGATCGAAACTACGATCGAAGTGAATTTGAAATTTTACAATTATACAAGATTTATAAAATTTCAGACCTTACCGTAACTTACGGTTCCACCGTAAGTTACGGTGGTCAATTTGCAATAATGGTCCACCGTAAAGCAGTAGACTCACACCGTAAACTCCTGACCTCTACCGTAAGTTACGGTGACACCGTAACTTACGGTAGTCTCTGTAACATTCTGTTTTGGTTTCTTGTTTGTTTTGCCCAAACCCTTTTCTCAAATTCCTCATTCCAACCAACCAATACACTGATTTTTCATAATCAAATGGGTCTTTTATAATTGTTAACAAAGACCGAATAACCGTGCTACAATACACTCCATGCCTTAATTGGTTATTTGACCCATTTAGCTCATCTAAGGAATCCTCCAATTTTGATGACAACCAATGAGGTCTAACCAATTTCTTGGCCTATTATTCGAACTAGCGAACACCATCGCTTAATTCCAACTCGACTTTTGTTCACCAATCAATTACATATATACTAAACAACAAAAATTTACTCAAATGTAACAAATCAAGTTACATACCTTTAAAGCAAGCCCTTCAAACGTGCGTCCACACCGGTTTGCCCGCTAGATGCCCCGGCTTCCTTTCCTATAGAGTTCAATCATCTTATGTTTAGAACTCTTTGTTTCACATACATAACGCACATTTTGTCATACATCATAATTATGCGTTTTAATTTAACAATTCAGTTTCAAGCCTTCTTTTAGGCATTTCTACAAACACTATAAGGGCATAATTTTTATATCTTTCATATTCAAGTTCATAGCTTGCTAATTAGCTAACTTAACATCAATAAAGCCTTCATATAGCATTTAAACATCTTACTTTTCTGAAATCACTTTCTATCATCAAATTACACTAGAATAATCATTCTAAACCCTAGTGTTCATCATCATATTGTAAAACCCACAACCCACCTTCAAGGTGTTCATCAAATTTCCTGAATTTGAACATGATTTCACATGTAGTTGTCTAGGTTTCACTTCTAGACACTATATCATCCCTAATCTAACCAAATAACACACATGCAACATCTAATTTCGGATTTTCCAAAATCATGAGAATTTCAAACAGAGAATTTTCATAGAATTTTACATACCTTACAACCCCCTTGTGATGGGGATTACTAATCTTAACTCAAATTTCGATTTAGGAGCCAATTGGATCTTCAATTTGTGGGATTTAACATGAACCAGGGTTTTGAAAGAGTCCAGGTCGCCCCTCTCCTTCTTCTGGTCGATCCCCACTTCCAGATTTTTAGTTTGTGTTTTAATAAAATAGTTTTATTAAAACTATTTTCAATTTTAACACTTTTGGCCCCTCTTGTTTGTTTTATTTTATTTCTATGTCTCAAGCTACTAATAAGTGATAAACTAACTAAGTTAGTGTCTTTACTAACTAGATTATCTCACAATTTATTTGCAACTAAATTACGAATTTAAGAATTTGTATTTTCGGGATGTTACAAGTCCATCCCCCTTAAAAGGGTTTCGTCCCCGAAACCAAGGTACGTACCGAATAGTGTATGGTAGAGACGTCGCATCTCTTCTTCGGGCTCCCATGTAGTGTCCGAACCTTTCCTATGCTCCCATTTGACCTTGACTTGATTAATTACTTTGTTCCTCAAACTCTTCTCTTTACGATCTAAAATCGCAATTGGCTTTACTGCATAGTTGAGACTGTTATCCACCTCGATATCATCGTAGCGGATACGAGCAGTTTCGTCTGCCAAACATTTTCGGAGATGTGACACATGGAATGTACTATGTATCCCACTCAACTCCTCGGGTAATTCGAGACGATAGGCTACTTTACCGACTCGTTCGGTGATTCTGAATGGCCCAATAAATCTTGGGCTTAATTTTCCTCTTTTTCTGAATCGTATTATCTCCTTCCACGGCGATACTTTCATCATAACCTTGTCGCCAACCTGGAATTCGATTGGCCTGTTCCTTTTGTCAGCATAAGCCTTTTGCCTATCTTGGGCCGCTTTCAAGTGTGCCCGAACCACATCAATCTTTTCATTAGTAGCTCGTACTACTTCTTGGTGGGCTAGTTCACATGGGCCCACTTCACCCCAACATACCGGGGTTCGACACTTCCTACCATAGAGCATTTCGTACGGTGCCATCTTAATACTAGATTGGTAGCTATTATTATACGAAAACTCGACTAACGGTAGGTGAACATCCCAACTTCCTCCAAAGTCTATTATACACGCCCGTAGCATGTCCTCCAGTGTTTGTATTGTTCTTTCACTCTGTCCATCTGTTTGAGGATGGTACGCAGTGCTAATGAACAACTTGGTTCCCATTTGCTCTTGGAAATCTCGCCAGAAATTTGAAGTAAACCGGGTATCCCTATCAGACACGATGGATACCGGTACCCCATGACGTGCTATTATTTCATTAGTGTAAACTTCTAACATCTTTTCTGACGTATAAGTCTCACGGATCGGAATGAAGTGAGCACTTTTCGTCAATCTATCCACCACTACCCATATGGCATCGAAACCACGATTTGTCTTAGGCAACTTGGTTAGTAGGTCCATTGTAATATGTTCCCATTTCCAAACCGGAATTTCTAACGGTTGGAGTTTGCCGTATGGTTTCTGGTGCTCCGCCTTGACTTGTAAACATGTCAAGCATTTTTCCACATACTTCGCCACATCCCTCTTTATTCCAGGCTACCAATAATTTTGTTTCAGATCATTGTACATCTTGGTCGCACCCGGATGAATTGAATATCGGGATTTATGAGCTTCATCAAGTAGAAGCGCCTTCACCCCACAAGTATTTGGAACCCATATCCTTCCGGATCGAGTCTTTAACCCGTGATTCCCATCCGACAAATCTTTCAATTGACCGATTATTCTTTCTTTCTTCCAATTCTCTTCTTTTACTGCTTCTAACTGAGCCTCTCGAATACGTTCAAGTATACCCGAGGTCACCACGATTTGCATCGACCTTACTCGTATTGGGACGTAGTCCGCTTTTCTGCTCAGAGCATCCGCTACCACATTTGCCTTTCCGGGGTGGTAATGTATTTCACAGTCGAAATCTTTCACCGTTTCTAGCCATCGCCTTTGTCGCATATTTAACTCCTTCTGATCGAAGAAGTATTTCAAGCTCTTGTGGTCGGTGAATATGAGGCACTTTACCCCATATAAGTAATGCCTCCATATTTTTAACGCAAATACCACCGCAGCCAACTCGAGATCGTGCGTGGGGTATTTCTTCTCGTGTATCTTCAATTGTCTCGAGGCATAAGCTATAACCTTGCCCCGTTGCATCAAAACGCATCCGAGCCCCGATAGTGAAGCATCCGAATAAACCACCATATCTTCGACTCCGTCCGGCAATGTCAATACCGGAGCTTGAGTTAACTTTTCTTTTAGCGTTTGAAACGCTTTTTCTTGATCGACACCCCAAATGAACTTTTCTTTCTTTCGGGTTAGCTTTGTTAGCGGTGACGCAATCTTGGAGAAATCTTGAATGAATCTCCTATAATATCCCGCAAGCCCCAAAAAGCTTCTAATTTCCGAAGGGTTCTTCGGAGGATTCCATTTTGACACAGCCTCGATCTTCGAAGGATCCACCAATACTCCATCGGCACTTATGACGTGGCCAAGAAATTGTACCTCTCGTAACCAAAAGGCACACTTAGAGAATTTCGCATACAGCCTTTCTCGCCTAAGTGTCTCTAACACTTCTTGCAAGTGGTGTGCGTGTTCAGCTTCACTTTTTGAATATACCAAAATATCATCGATAAACACGATGACCGACTTATCCAACATTGGTTTGCAAACCCGATTCATGAGGTCCATGAAAGCCGCGGGTGCATTTGTTAGCCCAAATGACATCACGAGGAATTCGTAATGTCCGTATATCGTGCGGAAAGCCGTCTTAGGCACATCTTCTTCCTTGACCTTTAGTTGGTGATAACCAGATCTAAGGTCAATTTTTGAAAACCAGTTTGCACCTTGTAATTGGTCGAATAAATCATCTATCCTCGGAAGCGGGTATCGGTTCTTTACCGTGAGTTTGTTTAACTCCCGATAATCGATACACATGCGCATGCTCCCGTCTTTCTTTCTCACGAACAATACCGGTGCGCCCCAAGGAGACACACTCGGCCTTATGAATCCCTTGTCAAGCAGGTCGTGAATTTGGGACATCAACTCTTGTAATTCCGACGGTGCGAGTCGGTACGGGGCTTTTGCTACGGGTTTTGCGTCCGGAATCAATTTGATCCCGAACTCTACTTCCCGTTCAGGAGGTATCCCTGGTAAATCCTCCGGAAACACATCTCCATAATCTCGTACTACCGGTACATCTTCAATCTTTCGTGATTCTTTCTCGGGTTCATTTGCGTATATCATGAACGCCTTGCATCCTCGCTTCATAAGCTTGTGAGCTTTCAACATTGAGCACACTATGGGGTTACCTCCTTTTTCGCCATAAATGGTAACGTGTTTCCCGCTCGGAGATGTTAATTTTATCTCTTTACGAAAACACACGACTTTTGCATGGTGCTGGGCTAGCCAATCCATCCCAACAACTACTTGGAATTCCCCCATTAACATCGGGATTAGGTCTATCAAGTATTCCTCATCGTCGATGCTTAATTTGCAGCCTCGACAAATATCACAAACTATAAAACTTTTGTTGTCTCCTATTTCAACTTCTAAGGGCACAGGTAATTTCGTCAATACAAATGAAGGATGTCGAATAAATCCATGCGAAATGAAGGATTTATTCGCACCCGTATCAAACAATACACGTGCTGGAATTGAGTTAATTGTGAATATACCTGAAACCACATCGGGTTCTGTCTTCGCTTCAGCCGCGGTAAGTTGGAAGGACCTAGCCTTCGCTTTGGGAGCTTATGTTGGAGATTCTTTAACATCTCTCTTTCCAACTAAGTCCGGACATTCGACTTTTTGTGGCCGGGTTGATAACAGTTGTAGCAAACAGAGACTTTTCCCGGGCATAGCGAGGCCGTGTGCCCCGTCTTATTACATATGGGGCATGGCTTGTCCTTGAACCGACATTCCCCTTTGTGTCCCTTCCCGCACACTTTACAACTTGGCGACCCACCTTTAGAATCCACCTTCTTTCCCGATTCTCCAGTTCGGGCTTTCTTTGTAGGGCTTGGATTCACATCATGTGCCCTTCGCTCACCTCTTTCGACTTGCTTCCTCAACTCGATTTCCCGTTCCCGAGCAACGTTAATGATTTCGGTAAGGGTCTCGTATTTTGAAGGAGTCATAAACTCCCTATATTTAGCACTCAACATATTGTAGTAGTAGTATATTTTCTGTTCTTTGTTCGTCACCAATTCACTACTAAACTTCATTTTATCCATAAACATCGCCGTGATCTTGTCTATGGTTTCACCCTTGTGCCTAAGTTGCATGAACTCTTCCTTGATTTTGTTAATGACCGCTTTGGGACTATGATGTTTAAGAAATGGTGTCTTAAACTCTTCCCATGTCATGGCCCTTGCCGCTTCGGCCCCTATTTCATTCTTTTTGTTATCCCACCAATCCTTGGCTTGTCCTCTTAACTGACCCGTTCCGTAGGCAACGGAATCGCTTTCGTCGCAATGGGTCCTTTCAAACACCCCTTCAATATCACCCAACCATCTTTGGCAAATTATCGGGTCGACTTCCCCGTTATAGATTGGCGGTTTACACGCCATGAATTCCTTGTACGAACACCCTTTGTGTTCTCCCGTTTTCTCCTTCATAAGGTTGACAATATCCTCCAACCTTTTAACTCGCTCTTCTACAAGCGACAACACCGTGCCTTGAATTTTGTCTATAAACCCAGATAGACTTCCTTCAATTGCCTTCCCTACCTCTTCGGCAATTATCTCTTTCATTTGTTCAGTGCTTGTTTGCACCGAATTATCATCATTCCCATCAGACATCTTGAAACTGAAATGTTTACATTTAAACGTTAAACATTTCATTCATAGCATTGCTTCATTTGTTTTGGTTTAGCCAAGTTCCAACTTGCTTTAACCACTCACATCTAATGCACTTTCCGGGTTTGAGTGTGTTAATACACTCTTCCCATGCATTTCAATTCATTTCTTATTTCTTACGCAAGGTATAATCTATTACCTTAAATAAGTTAATTCTTACCGGACGATCGATCAAGCTTGAACCGAACACTTGTTGACAACCTTAAGCTCTGATTACCAACTTGTAACACCCATCTTTTATTTAATGTAAATATACGATAAATGTAAATTCTACGATCATTTTATATAATAGGATCCAAAAGTAGAGTATTAAAGTATCAACATTAGTTTTTCTACTGACTAATTTAAACATTTCAAAAGTTGTTTAGCAAACAATTTACATCATAAACATTGTTTAAACCGAGTCAATTTATGCGGAAGCTTCAAAAGTATGTGTTCGGTTCTTCAAAAGTTGCTTGATCTTCATCCGTAAATCTTTGAGTACCTAAAACTGCAATGTTTACATAAACATGTATGTTAGAATGGTTAGAAATAATACTTGATCGAAACTACGATCGAAGTGAATTTGAAATTTTACAATTATACAAGATTTATAAAATTTCAGACCTTACCGTAACTTACGGTTCCACCGTAAGTTACGGTGGTCAATTTGCAATAATGGTCCACCGTAAAGCAGTAGACTCACACCGTAAACTCCTGACCTCTACCGTAAGTTACGGTGACACCTTTAACATTCTGTTTTGGTTTCTTATTTGTTTTGCCCAAACCCTTTTCTCAAATTCCTCATTCCAACCAACCAATACACTGATTTTTCATAATCAAATGGGTCTTTTATAATTGTTAACAAAGACCGAATAACCGTGCTACAATACACTCCATGCCTTAATTGGTTATTTGACCCATTTAGCTCATCTAAGGAATCCTCCAATTTTGATGACAACCAATGAGGTCTAACCAATTTCTTGGCCTATTATTCGAACTAGCGAACACCATCGCTTAATTCCAACTCGACTTTTGTTCACCAATCAATTACATATATACTAAACAACAAAAATTTACTCAAATGTAACAAATCAAGTTACATACCTTCAAAGCAAGCCCTTCAAACGTGCGTCCACACCGGTTTGCCCGCTAGATGCCCCGGCTTCCTTTCCTATGGAGTTCAATCATCTTATGTTTAGAACTCTTTGTTTCACATACATAACGCACATTTTGTCATACATCATAATTATGCGTTTTAATTTAACAATTCAGTTTCAAGCCTTCTTTTAGGCATTTCTACAAACACTATAAGGGCAGAATTTTTATATCTTTCATATTCAAGTTTATAGCTTGCTAATTAGCTAACTTAACATCAATAAAGCCTTCATATAGCATTTAAACATCATACTTTTCTGAAATCACTTTCTATCATCAAATTACACTAGAATAATCATTCTAAACCCTAGTGTTCATCATCATATTGTAAAACCCACAACCCACCTTCAAGGTGTTCATCAAATTTCCTGAATTTGAACATGATTTCACATGTAATTGTCTAGGTTTCACTTCTAGACACTATATCATCCCTAATCTAACCAAATAACACACATGCAACATCTAATTTCGGATTTTCCAAAATCATGAGAATTTCAAACAAAGAATTTTCATAGAATTTTACATACCTTACAACCCCCTTGTGATGGGGATTACTAATCTTAACTCAAATTTCGATTTAGGAGCCAATTGGATCTTCAATTTGTGGGATTTAACATGAACCAGGGTTTTGAAAGAGTCCAGGTCGCCCCTCTCCTTCTTCTGGTCGATCCCCACTTCCAGATTTTTAGTTTGTGTTTTAATAAAATAGTTTTATTAAAACTATTTTCAATTTTAACACTTTTGGCCCCTCTTGTTTATTTTATTTTATTTCTATGTCTCAAGCTACTAATAAGTGATAAACTAACTAAGTTAGTGCCTTTACTAACTAGATTATCTCACAATTTATTTGCAACTAAATTACGAATTTAAGAATTTGTATTTTCGGGATGTTACACATACTCACTTCTATTCATGATTATTATAAGTCTCGGCTATTGGTATGAAATTAATTCTATACATATATACCCACATACTTAATTCATTCCTCCACATACTCGCTTACACATTCCATTATTACTCGCACTTCATAAACGCTTTTTAAATGACTTTCGGGTACATTGCGAAAATCTTAAAATGAGTTATATATTCATCCGTAACTCACCAAGCCATTTAATAGGGTTAAGGTATAATATAGAAGTTTAACGAGACTTGAAATGGGTTCTCGGGGTCCAAATTCAAAGAAAACGAATATACACAAACTTTACATCTGAACCTGGCCTCCACCGTAAGCTACCGTGACTACCGTAGCTTACGGTGGCACACAAAAGCCTACGGTGCCTTTATACTGCCTTACGGTGGAGAAATGACCATCAGTACCTACCTTTGCTTACGGTGGCTACCGTAAGCTACGGTAGAGCCTAGTTCAGCCTACCTTTGTTCTCTATTTTTACATTCGTATACAACCGTTAGACACCCGAACTTCTTTCTTCTCCGTTTTTCACGCTTCCAATATGTAAAATAATCATATACAAACTCCTAAATCTTTCTAACGTATAACCACATGATCAAACTAACTACCACATTACGCCATATTTCTTTCTTTATTATTGACCCGTTCACTTCTATCATGTAATTCCAAGCACAAATAACTTCTTACGACTTACCTCATTAATACATACCTTAGTACTTACTCCTTCTCATAATTTCTCACATGATTTCCTACGTTCAACATATCAAAACTTTATTTATAAGATAAGAAGTGATTCCGGAAATCACTAACCTTGAGTACTCCAATAAGTGTATTTGTCACCTTGCCTTATCTTGACCCGTTATCCTCCTATGCTTGAGCTCTCCTTAACACGTTCCTATTATCTCATTCCATTACATCCATTCAATAGTTAGTATACATAATCATACGCATCACTAATCACACTTCTATTCACGTGTTAATCGCTTAGTGAGTTCAACATGTATCATAATACTACAATGCTAATCAATCTAACAATTTATCACTCCATCATCACAAAAGTCATACATGAGCTTCTAGCATGCATAATTATGTATTTACATCATGTTCATTATTCTTTCAAAATTCCATACTTAGAATGACAACATTTTCTAAGTTAGGCAACTTGCTTCATACGTTAAACATTTCATACCATTTCTTAACACCTTGGTTTTTACACATCCATTCTACTATTTTCTATAAACCCGTTTCGACCCGTTGGTGCAATTATATGCATAAACTAGTTGGTAAGTGTTTTAGACACTTAAAACAATCACATAACTTACTAATAATTTATTAAAATCAGTAGTTCATGATTCATACAAGTGTGCATAACAATACAACTATTTTTACTGAATATTTATACTAAAAATGTGCAGCAACTTTCTGCGCAGCAGCTGTTCACGACACATTTTAACCCATTTATCATCCGATTCAGTTCTTCATGTTCAAAAATGAAATGATCTACACTCAGAGACCTTTCTAAGCATATAAAGATCGTAACAATCGGACGTTCCTACGATGTTATATGATTTTTTCAAAATCAGCACAGAAGCTGAAATGCTTCCAAACAGCTTGCTGTCAAAACAGTATTGCCGAATTTGGGCACTGTTTTGGCCTGTTTAACATCTGAATTCAACAAACATGTTCAAACACAAAACGTAGTATGTTTCAATAGCTTTCTGAGCATATAAGGCTCGACCTCACAGGTCCTTCCTATGATTTTATATGATTTTTGCAAAACTGTTGCGCAACAAATTTTAATTCTAATCAGCTTTGTTACTCAATACACGTAGCATGTCATTTTGTACACAACATCATAACTAAGCACTTTTCATATTTATAATACATGATCACCTTCATTACTATTTAATTAACATTCCCTAAAAGTGATAACACATACTAACCTGTCCTAGGCATTTCATCAAACACTTGGTGTGCGAACTACTTTCCAAGCATAGTGTACAAGTAACTTGTGCAGAATCATACCAAATTCTTATCAAGATCATCACACTCATCATTTTCACCTAATCTCCTTTCAAAATTAGATTTATATAACATCAACATTCAACAATTAACTTCACATATCAAACTACAACTAGTATAACACATAATTCATCAACATTTCCATGACATTATTACCTACATGTGGGTTTACATAACAACATCATATTAATCCGAATTTCATGCATATTTCAAGTCTCATATGATGATTATAGCCTCTTACCATCCTAATTTCATACATACACACGGATTAATTAAGACCCACTTCCTTTCTCATCAAAATTTCATGAATCCATGACTTACCTTACCTCAATGACACTTAGACAAGTGTAGATGATGTCTCATGCACTCGATTTCCAGCTCAAATCACCCCAATTTATGCAGAATTCTTGTGTTGATGATGGATTTAGGTGAGAACCCTAAATCCCCTTTCAAACCCACGACACATACATACTTACTTATGAAAATTCTACATTTTTCCTTGTTTAATCAAACTTTCTTTCATTTTTAACATAACTAACCCCTTTATTTCTCATAACATGACTATTTTCATCCATCCTCTAACTTAGTTAACTTGGTTGTTTACAATATCTTACTTACCCACATACACTTAATAGTATCTTATTTACTTTCATATGGTAAAATTATATTTACCATTTTCTTTTCTAATTGCGTCAACATAATATAAAAATTTTATATTATGACTTACAAAATTTTGGGGTGTTACAATGTGATTATTAACAATATCTATAAGAATAAGTGTCTCAAACCTTCTCTATGAACAAAATGATTTCAAAGACACATGGACTCAGCTAGCTCAACCCAACTAACTATTTCCTTTTAGTACTCAAATCATTTCACTTAACCAATTTGACCAATTAAAGTGTGTATAGTGGACTACTAACAGATTGAACCTTTTAACTAACATAAAAAGATGATGTATTCCCAACACAAGCATTTTCACAAACTGTTGGTGAGCACATGACATATATAGGGTGTTCATACAAACCTTTATTTCCTAGTATCCACATATGAGTATTCTGTTCATGAAGAAAGAAACATAAATGAAAGAAAAAGAAATTCATACGATGAAATCACTTAATTGCTCGAAATCAGTATTCAATTTCATAATCAAATTGCAAACGGAGACGAAAAATAAAAGAAGCAAGACCTGTGATGGCTCCCTGCTCTCCATATTCTTCCCTCTCACCCTGTAAAATGCATGTCTTAAATGCAGGCATAGTAAACAAAGAGCCGCCTGTTTAATGTGAACGTGATTATGAACCTGTCCGGTGCTCACTTTCAATTGATTTCATTGAACCCTTTTGTAATTCATAACCCCTGAACAGACATTGATGAGGTTATCTGATCATCATCGACTTATGCTTTAATGGTGGCTTGAAGGCAACAGTTACAAATTGAATGGGAGGGTCAGTGTCGTTGGCCTCCCCTTCTCCATTATCTCCCTCTCTCTTGTCGTTCTCTCTCCCATAGGACATAAATGTAGGGTTTGAATGAAATTCACATGCTACCCTCAAAGCGTCTTAAAAGTTTGAAGAATGTCCCACTTCACCCCCTCTAAAATGGCTTGTTCTCACTTGTACTTGTTGCTTCAAATATTGTACATATGCTTAAATTACCAGAAAGGTAGAAAACCTATGAGATTAAATATATAATTATTACAATATTTAATCTTGTAGCTATTATAATCATTTATATTATATAGATCAAAATATATTAATAACCTATTAATAATTAGTTGGTAATTGTTGATGGACCATATTACCCTTATTGACTAATTAGGTTTCCTCTTGGGTGTATATATAAGGAGATTATTAGAGAGTTTAAGGGTTGGACAGTTAGACAATTACACAACTCACACAACCCTCATAACATCAATTACGGCTCTCTCTCCATAACCGAAACCTTCCCTTGTTTCAGTTCATCGCCATCATAATCTTACACCCTAAGGAGGAACCAGATCATCCTGACAAGTATGTCAAACTCAATGGCTGCATCTCTGATTGGATTCTCTGCTGGCCTGTCTGCTATAACAGGTATGTTATTCTTGTTTTCCATTATGTTTAAACAGAACTGATCAACATGTGGTATCAGAGCATATGTTGATAAATCAGTTCTGTTTTCGTATCCATTATTCTGGGATTAAAATCTGGAAAACAGAAAATTTTTAAAGCCATATAAATCTCGCCTGGTTTCGAGTACCAATGAGCCGAAATCACTGTTTTCGGAAGATGTTGTTTAAAATATTGACTCGAAATCGTAATGGGTAAATTAATGTCCGAAATCTGTTAACAAAAGTCTTAGAATTCAGGTTTTGGATCCCAGAATTATGTTTAATTTTCTAGGGTTCATCACATGTTCTAAGAAAAACTCAAAAATTCCTTAAGTTTTGGAATATAATTTGGATTAGTGGGTGTTTTTTATTGTTTTGATCTGAATTTTATCTTTTAAAACTTCGAAAACTATTAATAGATAATCATTTATAATTTTCGAAATCTTTTGAAAAGTTTAGATGAGCAATAAAATAGGAAACATTATCCCACAATCCCTAAAATTTTGAGTTTTCAGTTATCTTCACAACAACAGCTGTTAACAGTGGACTCGAGACCATTAGATCTCGACTCGAGACCACAAGGTCTCGTCTCGACTCGAAATCATAAGGGTCCTTAAATCCTTACAACTCGAGACAAAGGTCTCGACTCGAGACCATATGGTTTCGACTCGAGACCATATGGTTTCGACTCGAGACCACTGGGGTTTTGACTAAGGGTTTTAAATCTTCACAACTCGAGACCATAAGGTTGCGACTCGAGATCTCATTATGGAGTCGAGATCTCATAAAACACAGTAGTCGAGACCATGATTACGACTCGAGACCAAGGTTGCAACTCGAGACCTCATAACTGACTCGAAATCTCATAACTCAGTCGAGACCTGACTCAAGACCTCACTCGAGACCTCACTCGAAACCTCATTATTTTAGGCTGTTTAATGTGAACTAAATACTTGGTTTTGTAAACACTTAATTACCTAATCAGAATCAGATAACTTTTGACAAAACATAAATAGCTTAACTTGAATGAGCTTCTGATGTATCATTTCTGGCCAAAGCTGATTTAATACATCTATTTATTGTTCAAGTGTTATAAAAGCTATGTTGAGTATGCATTACAAACATGAAATGTCTTAATTTCTGGCCAAAGCTGATTTAATTCATTCATGTCTAGCATACTTGACAAGTGCATAACTAAAGTGATTGTCTCATTTCTGGCCAAAGCTGATTTATCACGATTACTTTGCACACATACTTAAATGATTACACTTCTGGCCAAAGTTGTTTTGTCTTCGTTTAAGTAGAATTTTTAACTAAGTCTATTATTTTGATGTTAGTAATAGACAATATGACAACTTCATAATTAAAGTGGTCATTATTTATGCCTGCCTTAGTATAACATGCCCTTAGATCACATTAAGACTTCTTTCTTAGTATCATAACTTGCTCATCTTATTTCCACTATCAGCACCCAATTGCGAGATTCCACCTTTGACTGGGGATAACTTTGCTGAATGGAAGGATGCCCTCATGCTTACACTTGCATTGCTAGACTTCGATTATGCTCTTAGAGAGAATAAGCCAGCGGACATTACTACTCAAAGTACTGCTGCTGAGCAGATAGTTCATGAAAAATGGACTAGGTGTAACCGCATGTCTCTCATGTTCATGAAGCAGTCCATTCATAATGCAATTAGAGGAGCTATTCCTGATTCTGAGGATGCTAAAACCTACCTGGCTTCTGTGGAGGCTCAATTCAAAGGAACATCAAAAGCACACGCTAGCACTCTTATCCTCAAGCTGGTAACGACTAAGTATGATGGGAGGAGCGGCATTCGCGAGCACATCATGATGATGCATGACATGGCCAATAAGCTGAAAGGGCTAGAGATGGAAATCAGTGATGGTTTCCTTTTTCACTTCATCATCACTTCGCTTCCTTTGTCCTATGAAGCATTCAAGATCAATTACAACACTCAGAAGGACAAATGGACGATGAGTGAGCTGGTCGCTATGTGCGTACAGGAGGAAGAGCGTATGAAGATGGATCGCACTACTGATGTTGCTAACTTCACCACCTCCAGCTCTAAGAAGAGGAAGAACAATTATCAAAGGAATGATGCTTCCAAAGTTCAAAGGCCCAATCCTAATACAAGTGCACCTTCCAGCTCTAAGAACTCCTTAGGCAAACCCTACTGCAAGTTCTATAAGAAAACAGGACATAAGCAAAAGGAATGCCCTGACTTCAAGGAGTGGCTGGCTAAGAAAGGTAACGATTTTTTCATGATACTTGAGTCCTTTAATTTAAATGTTCCTGCTAATTCTTGGTGGTTTGATTGTGGTTCTATGGTTCATGTAACCAACTCTACTAAGGGATTCCTTTCAATCCGGAAGCTGGGAAGAAACCAAAGAACACTTAAAGTTGGGGATGATCAGGAATTAGAAGTGAAGGCCATAGGAACATTACAATTATTTTTGAAAACTGGTTTATGTATTAAACTTTATGATACCTTATATGTTCCTGAGGTAACTCGGAACCTTGTATCAGGACCAAAGTTGGACATAGACGGTTTTGTTGTTTCCCATGGTCATCGCAAACTCTCTATTCTCTATGATTCCGTTGTTTATGGTACTGGCATTCTGGATGGTGGTCTCTATAGATTAGAACTAGATGATAATTTTTCCAAATCTTTGTTGTCATATAATATTAATGAATCACTCACAAAGATGAAACAGATTCGAGACTTAGAGACTTCATCTATGTTGTGGCATCAACGTTTGTCTCAAGAGAACGATTAAATCGTCTCGTAAAGGATGAAGTCTTACCTCCTCTCGATTTCACTGATTTTGGAACATGTGTCAAATGTATTAAAGACAAAATGATATTAGCGAATAAGAAAGGTGCCACTAGGAGCTCTAATTTATTAGAACTCATTCACACTGACATTAGTGGTCCTTACCAAATCGCTGGCATAACATGACATGCTTCTTTTATCACTTTCATTGATGATTATTCTCGTTATAGGTACTTGTATCTTATTAAGGAAAAGTCAGAATCTCTGACAACTTTTAAAGATTCTAAAGCTGAAGTCAAAAAGCAATTAGATCGTCAGACTAAAGTTGTGAGATCAGATAGAGGCGGTGAATATTATGGAAGACATACTGATGTGGGTCAAGCTCCTAGTCTATTTTATGAGTTTTGTAAGGGCCAGGGGATTGTAAACCAATACACCATGCCTGGTACACCTCAGAAGAACGGTGTCCCTGAATGAAGAAATCGCACCCTTATGAACATGGTGCGCAGTATGTTTGCCAACACTAATTTACCATTATTCCTCTGGACTGAAGCGTTAAAAGCAGCTGTTCACATACTCAATAGAGTTCCTTCTAAGTCTGTCCCTAAAACTCCTTATGAACTTTGGACAGGAAGGAAACCGAGCCTTAAATATATGAAAGTATGGGGCTGCATTGCTGAAGCAAAACTCTATAATCCTTTCCTAAGGAAACTTGACCCTAAAACAATTACCTGTTTCTTTATCGGGTATCCTGATCATTCGAAGGGTTATCGTTTCTATTGTCCTTCCCATGTCACCCGTATTGTTGAAACCAAGCGTGCTGCGTTCCTGGAGGATTTCAAGGTCAGTGGGAGCAGTACCAACCCTTACGAAGAATTACAAGAAGTACACGACGCGGGGGGGGGGGGAGACTCGTCGCTTACCATTACTCCGTTTACTCCTCTTGTACCCAATGCAACAACTGCACCTGAAGCTACTGCACAAATTCCATCTCCACAATCAGAACCCATTATACCTCATAATAAAGGCACATCAAACGCTCAAAAACCAAGACAACGCTGAACCCGATAATCAACTCAGGAGGTCATCTAGGCAAAGAAGGCCTACTAATTGGGATGGTTATGTTACCTACCTGACTGAAATGGATGCTGGAAAGCTCAATGATCCTACCTCATATAATGAAGCCATTAGCAGTGATCAATCTTCTAAATGGAACAAAGCAATGATTGATGAGCTTGAATGCATGAAGAAAAATGACGTTTGGGATTTGGTAGAATTACCCAACGGAGTCAAACCCGTAGGATGTAAATGGGTGTTCAAAACAAAACTGGATCCGAATGGGAACGTTGAACGCTATAAAGTGAGATTGGTTGCAAAGGGCTACACTAAAAAGAGGGAATTGATTATCAAGAGACGTTTTCACCTGTCTCTCGTAAAGATTCATTAAGGATCGTTATGGCCCTAGTAGCTCATTTTGATTTAGAGCCGCATCAGATGGACGTCAAAACTACTTTCCTTAACGGAGACTTAGACGAAGATGTTTACATGAAACAACCTGAAGGTTTTAAACCTAAAGGTCAGGAGCATCTAGTCTGCAAGTTGAAGAAATCCATTTATGGGTTATAACAAGCATCACGTCAATGGTACCTCAAGTTTGATGAAGTCATGAAGAGACAAGGTTTCATGAAGAATCAAGTGGATCAATGCACATACCTCAAGATGAGTGGGAGCAACTTTACTATACTTGTCCTTTACGTAGATGATATTCTATTGGCAAGTAATAGTTTAGACATGTTGCATGAGTCGAAGCGGTTACTCTCGCATAACTTCGACATGAAGGATATCGGAGATGCTTCTTACGTCATTGGTATCGAAATTCACCGAGATAGACACAAAGGGATCTTAGGATTATCGCAGAAGACTTACATAGATCGTGTCCTTACACGTTACAACATGTAACAGTGCAAACCCTCAGTTGCTCCAGTAGTTAAGGGAGATGTTTTCGGTTCATTCCAGTGTCCGACAACAGAGGTTGAAAAGGAGCAAATGAGCCAGATACCTTACGCGTCAGTAGTCGGGAGCCTGATGTATGCTCAAGTCTGTACTCGCCCAGATATCGCTTATATTGCTGGAATGCTAGGCCGTTATCAGACTAATCCTGGCCTAGATCACTGGAAAGCAGCTAAGAAGGTCCTTAGATATCTGCAAGGGACGAAAGACTATAAACTGACTTATAGAAGAAGTGATCACTTAGAAGTGGTAGGTTATTCTGATTCTGACTTTGCCAAATGCAAAGATGACAAGAAATCCACTTCGGGCTACATCTTTATGTTAGCAGGCGGACCTATCTCATGGAAGAGTCATAAACAACAGTTAACTACAACTTCCACAATGATGGCAGAATACATTGCTGTTTACAATGCAACCTGTCATGGAATGTTGCTTAGAAATCTGATCACTGGACTTAAATCGTTAATTCCATTTCTAGACCATTGAAGCTTTACTGTGATAAATCAGCTGCCGTTAGTTTCTCGAACAGTAACAGTTCGACTGTAGCTGGTTTATATGTCGATACAAAATATTTGTTCGTACGTGAACGAGTTGAGGAAAATAATCTTTGTATTGAGTATATTAGTACTAAAGATATGCTTGCGGACCCGATGACTAAAGGTCTCCCACCTAAAGTTTTCGAAGAACATGTATCGAATATGGGACTTACTAAAGACCTTATTTAATGACATATTGTACTAGCTTATGTTTTAATTAATAAAATTTCCTCAGTTTGATTTTGTATGTCTCTAACATATGTTCTGCCGGTGTAATGACATATAAACAAATATAAATACAAATCAGACGCTAAAGGGCTTTTGCGTATTTTGATCATAACTGTTAGGTTTTAAATTGAGGCTATAGTATGACTAATGGGGGTCCTGAGTCGAATGATGATTCAACGACTGTATTTCTCTGCTATAGTTCTTGGTTTAAAGCTAAAATGAGTGTTAACTCCTGGCCAGGCTCATCTAATACTCATGATAAATGATTACTTGGCTAAGTGGGAGAATGATAGATTAAATATATAATTATTACAATATTTAATCTTGTAGCCATTATAATCATTTATATTATATAGATCAAAATATATTAATAACCTATTAATAATTAGTTGGTAATTGTTGATGGACCATATTACCCTTATTAACTAATTAGGTTTCCTCTTGGGTGTATATATAAGGAGATTATTAGAGAGTTTAAGGGTTGGACAGTTAGACAATTACACAATTCACACAACCCTCATATCATCAATTACGGCTCTCTCTCCATAACCGAAACCTTCCCTTGTTTCGGTTCATCACCATCATAATCTTACACCCTAAGGAGGAACCAGATCATCCTGACAAGTATGTCAAACTCAATGGCTGCATCACTGACTGGATTCACTGCTGGTCTGTCTGCTGTAACAAGTATGTTATTCCTGTTTTCCATTATGTTTAAACATAACTGATCAACAAAACCTAGTTTCTTTAATAAGGTAGTATAGATAGCTAAGCACGCTTTCAGTGTAATTTGCATCATACACTGTTAAATGATGATTATAGTTATAAAAAAGAGTAAGTTACGTTTTTGGCCCTTGTGGTTATATCACTTTTACTATATTAGCCTAAAATAAGAATTTTTAACATATTTGCCCCCATGGTCTCTATAACTAACCATTTTGACCCCTAAGTCTAACCATTTTGGCCCCCATGGTCTCTATAACTAACCATTTTGGCCCCCATGATCTCTAGACTTAGGGGCTAAAATGGTTAATTATAGAGACCATGGAGACAGATATGTTAAAAATTCTTATTTTGGGTTAATATAGTAAAAGTGATATAACCACATGGGCCAAAAACGTAATTTACTCTATAAAAAAAAGCCTAAACTATAACTTAGGTTTAGATCTTTGTTTTACACTAAAACTATGCATCAACTTATATGAGATATGAAACCAAGAATAAAGACATCTTATAAGCATTAAGAGATATCAACCACCAATATATTGAGATAATAATTTTTAAAGGCTTGAAATCAAACACCAAGAGAGATTAACCACTTATTACACTTTTTAACACTTCTATAGCGAAAATTCCAAGAATCCGTCTCACAAGAAGACTAGTAAGTAATTAAGCCCACTTAAACTGTAGAAGAAATAACTTCGATAAATCGGTAAAAAAAGTCACCAGTTATACACTAAATAATACACCCATTAACTTTTATTTGATTTGATTTAGGGTGGGGTTTTGGAGTAAACACTAGTGTATTTGTGAACTGAGTGAACAAATCCTGACCATTGATTTACATCATCAAATCGTAAATACACTAGTGATGGGGTATGGTATTAGACCTAACCCGAACGACCGGACATATCCGTTACTTATCGCCTTTTATTATAATATTTATTATTATTGCGTACTAACCCGCGAAGCCTAGCGCGTTGTAATTTACACTACACTAGGTTGTGGGCTTGTAAAGATAACCCCTAACTGGGCTTGGCCCATTGAGGTTAGGGGAGGCCCATATCTCCTATATAAAGAGGTGTTCACCTCATTATTAGTGCACAAGATATGGAGCTGTCACACTTTTTGTAGCTGGAATTAGGGGATTCTTCCCCTACCGGCCATCTTTACATCCCCATGTTTCTCTCTTCTCCATTGTAGATCTAGGTTCAAGAGGAAGAACAAGGTGTGATTCTCCATCCTCTCAAAGAAAGCGGTCTAATCATCCCGGCGGTGATTACGTGTTTCAACATTGGCACCCACAGAGTATATGCTATACATTTGTTGATCACATCTCGTTCTATCCTCAGATCTTCAGATCTGTGTTCTTAGAGTCACCCTCTCGATCTTCGAATGGAGAAACCCCACAGATCTGTGTTATTTTTCTCTAGCTAACATTCTAGATCTGTGTTTTTCACTTGATCCACACAAGATTTTAGTGCCTAAACCCTTCAGATCTACATTTGTTTGAAATGGGTACACAATCTCAGCTACGAAGGGGTGCAGATATGTTTTCTTACAAGGCTTTTTCAAGCTATAATGGTAAGATTCATGTTCGTTTCTCAAGCTCTCTAGAACTGTTCGATTGGGGTTCAAAAGAAGATTTATCCATAAATGGATCCATGGTCCCATCAGCTTTAATGCAAATTTTGGGAAAAGGGTCTCCAAACCTGGTACACATTATTTTTATTTTTATGATAATGTTAAAGATGAGGTAACAGTGTTTCACACACTTATGTCCAACAATGGGGTGGGTACAATTTGTGTTACATAAAATACAACTCAAGAATGCACATGTTTAGCCAAATAAATAAGGGAAAATAGCCAAAATAGCCAAGTTATGGTCAACTTTTCCAAAATAGCCAAGTCAAACGTCTCGGGGAGATGCGACAAAAAGGTTATAGCGTCTTGGCGGCTGACCAACCAAACGCTGCCACGTGTCCGACACAGCTCAGACGTCTTAACGTCTTGGATGAGACATTTCAGACGGCGGCTTGAGACGTTTTAAAAGTTGAGCTGATAAGCTGATAGTTTTGCATGGCTTGAGACGTTTGAAGCCGGCTTGAGACGCCTCAACACGGCTTGAGACGTTTGAAAGTATCACGTTTTTTAACAATTTTTTAAGACGTTTCATTAAAACCTTGAGACGTTTGAGAGGTTTCACGGTTTCCAAAGTTCTTTTTATGTCGTTTCATTCAAACCTTAAGACGTTTGAGACGTTTCCCGGTTTCCAAAGTTCTTTTTAAGACGTTTCATTCAAACTTGAGACTTTTGAGACGTTTCCCGGTTTTCAAAGTTATTTTTAAGACGTTTGAAACCTGTTTTTAAGTCGTTCACAATTTTCAACCCTGTTATACATAACCTTTTCTTCTTCACCATATCTTCTACCCCATTGGTGTTCACAGCTTCAAAAAATGGGCAGACTCCCTGATTCAACAAACGGGTCTAAGAAGTCATCTACAATGGGTCTAGGAAGTCATCTACAACAGACACAGATCTTCTCCCATTTAATGGGATGAGATCGGATTTCCCCTTCCACGTGCTCTGCGGGGTCGATCGGGTTCAAGAACTCATCTACAACGGACACGTGAAGGGTCTAACGGGTTGTTCGGCACATGACGGTTCTGCCCGTTTAGGGTGGTTGATGAGACCTTGGCTAACACAATGGGCTCTCACCAATGTGTTAGTCAGGTCCTCTAACATCACCGAAGCCGCAAAACCGTTGAAGAAAATGTGAACAACCCGTTACATATCACCTAGGCCAATATAAACGTGGGTTGATGGAACTTACCAGTTCATGACCCATCTTTATTCTTAGGTGTTTCGATGCAAATTCCGGAATCAGAATCCGGATCTCCTACCCAGCTGGAAGTAGCGGTTTGGTGTATTCTAGTTCAAATGATTATGTTTGTATTTTTTTGTGTTATGTTTTTTATGTACTTTGTATTCAATCATAATAAAGTTATAAATTTTATTAATTTACGTTTGAATTCTAGTTCAATTCAGTATAATTCAATGTTAAAGACGTTTCAACAGCCAATTCAATGTTAAGACGTTTCAACAGCCAATTAATTCGTTCAACAGCCAATTAAGACGTTTGAATTTTAGTTCAAAAAAAATTAAAAATTACATATATTCGAAGTTATGTTAAGACGTTAGAATATTTAAAGTTATATTAAATTAAATATTCATTTAACCAACCCCACTATGTATACCCCTAAACACACACACACACACACGCCGTGCACCGTTCTTCTTCTTCTTCTACTTTCGTTGTTCAACTTTTACAAGCAGACGCGGTTTAGTTTTTACAGACATGGCTACTTCGTCGTGGACCGAAGTTGAGGACAATGCGTTGGTGGAGGCTTGGGAGGAGGGGTATACCAATCCTCCTCGTCTAGGGCAGGGGGGTCTATGGGTCCGTGTGCAAGAATATTTTGCACAACTCCGTGGTCCGGACCACGGCCGCACCATTGACGTCTTATCTTCAAGGTTTCGGGTTATACGCTTGGACTGTAAGAAGTTAGAGGGTTACTAAAAATCTGTTGAGGATTCATCCCAGGGTCTTGGTGAGGAGGACATCAAGGCGGTTGCCCTCATCAACTACCGCCACGAAGAAGGACATGATTTCGAACACATCTTGCAGTGGGAAACGATTAGGGTTTGGCTTTAGATGTTTGTTTTTTTTTTAGTGTAATGTTTTTTTTTCTTTTTATATTTTTTTAATGTAATGTTTAGTATGTATTTTCTTTTTTTAATATAATGTTTTATATTTTCTTTAACTGTTTACTGGGTTGGCCTGTTGACCGTTTCACAGGTTTGGGCTTACGGGGTTTGGGTTTATGGAGATTGGACTGACGGAGTTTGGGCTTACGGGGTGTGGGCTGACGGGGTTTGGGTCTACGGGCTTTGGGCCTAAGGGATTTGGGCTTAAGGGGTTGGGGTTTACGGCGTTTGGGCTTACGAGTATTGGAATAACGGAGTTTTGGCTTACACCCAATAATGTTAATGTCCAACATAACAAGTTTAAGTTATATTATTTAATGTTATAAATATTTATTAAAACTGTATAAATAAACTTAACTATTTAAAACTTGAACCTTAACTACTAAAATTATAAATTATAAATATTTATTTGGTTAAAATAATTAATTAAAATAAATAACCTGTATAAATAAACTTAAAATTGGATGTAACTCGTTCTCAGGGTCACGTTGTAGTGGCTTGTGATATGTTGGTTAATTCGTTGGTGTCTGTGTGAACCGGGTTTGACGCGGGTTTGATACCCGGCTTTCCCATTTTTTTATTTTTCATATTTATAAGTTTTTAAATATTGGCTATTAAACAATAATAACTTTAAATTACCAAAGTTATAACATCCTAAAAAACGATACAAGATAAATTTAAATAACATCCTAAAAACGTTAGCTAAATATAAATTTTCAAAGTTTCAAACACGCAAATGTGTTCAAAGTGCTCGTCATAAACCATTGCGTAGTCTAGCAGGGCTTCTTCAATGACCTCCTCTTCAGTCAGGTTGTTGCTCCGATTTTTTTTAACGTTCTTGTACCTTCCTAAGAAACGCTACATTTGAAGCGTGGGAAAGCACACCGAGTGTTTACGTCATCGGCGCTACGGGTCGTTTGTTGCACGTGAATGCAGAAATAGTTCATAACTTGACCCCAGAACGCGGGATCGGAAATTGAGTAAGTGCCGTCATCACGAGCGGCGGCGTAGGAGACGGTAACAGTAATGTCTTCTTCGTCGGTCCAAGAATCCATGCTTTTTTAGCAAATTTCAAGTTTGAGGTTAAATTATGATTGGATGTGGTTAAATGGCATCAATGCGTATGCCTATTTATAGTGAGTTCATTGATCACTATTTATAAAATTAATAAATTAAAAACAGGTATTTTATTGCATTAACTAGACCGGATTTGTACGGGGTAAACACTGCCAAAAATACAGTTTTTCTGCAATGAATTATCTGTTCGACAAAAAAGTTTTACAAATGTCTCCAGTTATATTTATCGGTTTGTCCGTAACCAGATGCTCCATAAGCATACACAGGTAGACAGCTTCATTCCCTGCGATTGATCTGTTAGATACCACGTAGTTGTCATTGAACTCGGCAGAGATACATTTTTCTGGTTTTCCCGTTTTTTTCCAGTATCTAAAATGCACTAGTAATGCTCCTAAATAAACTTTAACCTTCATCAAAGGTGGGTGAATAACATTTATGTATTTATTGCCGACACAAACATTTTTGCACGGGTAATACACCGACTCTTGTGATGATAACTCTAGTCGAGCTAGGAGCCATTCGTTATTTTCTAACGGTAACGGAAAGAAGACGTAATCCACTTCGAAGAAAGAAGGAAATGGGTGTAATTTTCCATTGGCATATTTAACAACGTTTTTAGGAGTAGAATCTAACAACGTTTCATAAAATTGTGGTGGAAGAATTGTCCACCGCCAGTTTAACAACGGATCCCTTTGAATATTTCTGTTTCTATTCCTCCAAGCCATTAGTCTTCCCACCCATCCTTCAATATGCTGTATAAGTTGTAATTTAAAATTAATTAATAACGACAAAAAAATTCAAGATTTAATAAAAATATTAGGAAGAATAATTAACTGTTGACGTTAGGATGCCGCCACAGCGAAAACCTAATAGAGTCCCCCAAAATTTTTTGTCCAACTCTATTGTTCTTGTGAAAACTGCTGAATAACAGAACGGCGCGTCCCCATTTGTGTAGAATGTTGCCACGTCTTTTGACCAGTTCTGACTTTCGTCGTCTGGAATTGCCCATGTACCAGCCCCACTACAAAAAAAGTGATCATTATTGGTATATTAGTCTCCAATACATAATATTTGGGACTGATTTATCAGTTACAGATAATTTCTAGGACTGATTTTTATGTGACTGATGTTAGTGGCTGATAATCAGTCGCTAATATTTTGGCACCTTATTTGAGACTAACTTTCAGTCACAAATTTGTCCGGGTAATACAAGAGTTTAGAGGGAAACTTGTTAGCAACTGAATTTCAGTCCCAAATACATTTACAATGTAAAAAAATAACACAAATGTGTAAGAGACTAAATCTTCAGTCTCTAATAAACTAGGAAAATATATCAAATTAACACACCCAAAATATGTCAAATTACAGACTAATATTCAGTCTTGAACACATTTTGTATATGAAAGAATTAAGGTCTAATTTTTTAGTCTTTAATTTTTGACACACATGCTACTATTTTAAGAAATGTAAAATAAGTTGAAAATCAGGAGTGTTAATGGTTAATTAATTTTTACTTCCAAACTATTATGAGTATTTTTTTAAGAATTTAAAATATATGCTAATACATAAACTTTTTATGTATCATTAATAATTTAATTTACATATAATACATAAACTTTTTATGTATCATTTATAATTTAATTTACATACATTTATTTATATAACTATGTGTGTATAGATTTTTATACTTAAACACTCATAAATTTTAATATGGGAATTGACCTGTAATAATCTCAACTAGAGGTCATTGGCCAATGACAGTCTCACATTTGAATATTCCCCCCACCAGTCCCACCTTTCACCTATTCTTCCTACACCGGTCCCCCGTTAAAAAAAGCTTAACGGAGTTAAGATTTTTTCCAAATTACAAACAAATTTTTTACGGCTTTTGATCAGAACACCGATACAAGTCCATTGATATAAAAGCTACCTCGAAATGATTTTACATCAATGGACTCGTATCGTCGTTCTGATCAAAAGCCGTAAAAAAAACTGTTTGTAATTTGGAAAAAAAAAAACATAACTCCGTTAATTTTTTTAACGGGTGACCGGTGTAGGAAAAATAGTTGAAAGGTGGGATTTCTGGGGGGAATATTTAAAGGTGACACTGTTAATGACCAGTGACCTCTAATTGCGATTATTACAAGCCAATTCCCCATTTTAATAACGTTTCGTATTTGTACTAAAAAACTTAGTATTACATTATTATTATATAAGTTTTTGTTTTGTATTTTTATTTTGACGTTTGAATATTTGTTATATTTATATTAATATTAATTTATTAAAAGTAAAAAAGATAAAATGTGTTTGATTTTATACCCTACGCTAAGACCACCATATCGACCCCACTCTCAAAAAAGAATTTCAAATCCCCGCCATTTCTTTCAAAATTTTCGTCCTCCCCCTAATTAACTCGTTTTGCATATCTTTTTTCCTCATTTTCCTCTTTTGCACAAGATACAGAACCGTCTAAGAAAACGAGATTGGAGAGTTGTAGAGGAGAATCGTGATGGTGATTTTGAGTTTGCATTTTTATGATTTGGTGTAGAGAAAAATGGGAAGAAAGCATCAGATTCAGTGGGTAAGCTTCTCAGTTTGTGCTTCTTTTCCACCGATTTTCTCGTTAATTTTTTGAGGTGTTTTATTTGTCCAGTATACGCTTTGTTCATTAATCTGTGTATTTGACTTTTTGTAATTATACGATATTGGTTCACATAGTTTGATCCGAAATGAGAAACGATATGAGGACATACTAGGGTTTAAAACTTTGAATTGTTTTCTAATCGATTTCTAGAGTAAATGTAGAGTTGCTAGAAAAAAAAATTTAGTGGTCGGACGCATACTTGAAGGATTATTCCTCTTCTTTTGAGCAGGCATGGTTCATTCTTCTCAATGACAGTGCTATATTTTTTTAGGGTGCAATTGAAGAAAGCGCAATCTTCTTGTAGAAATTTGAGAATCTGTTCGAAGTGTTTGTATAGCCGTACAGGTCCATTTGTTTTTATATAGTATGGCAATTTTTTTTGATGTTATGAATTTGTATAAATTATTGGAATTTGAAAAACAAAGCAACCAATCTTTTATATTCAATTTTATGGTAGTCTTTATCGAATACATTATACAACACACCCACTCTCATATATGTATTCTAAAATAATCGATTATGTTGGAATTAAATGTTAAAGTAATGGAGTTTGTGTTATTTACTAGTGGCTTTGCATTTTTATGAGGAAATTTCAGGCAATCCTACATGTCGTATCTCTAAATTTATTATAGAGGTGACTTTGAAGATATTAGAGCCTGCAGGTGACTTTGAAAGTTAGTAACAGAGGTAATACATTCCTTCCTATAATTTTCTTCATCAAATATATAAGTATTGTATTCTCTTTTGCAAGATTGTTCCAGGTAATAAGGTTCCTTTTAGCATGGAGATGAATATATTTGCCATCCTATGTAAACCGGGTGTCATCTTGCACCATTTCTTATTTAATACATTAATTTTATGAGCTTTAGTATGTTATTCTCATTACCTGCCATCTTACATCATAATGAGATCACTACAACAATTCATGGAAAACTAATTAATTGTTGTAATGGTAATGGCTACTGAAGCTCATTGGTATCACTTATAAACTAATAACAGAATCTTTGATCTTTTAGAAAAGCAGGGGAAAAAGGCTCTTGCTAAGGTAGCTGGCAAAGGTAAGGCAAAAGGTGGAAGAACCGTTGTCTAATATAAATGATCTCTTCAAGACAGTTACTAGTGAAACGCGAATCACCATATTTGCAATTTGGGATATAAAGAAGGCAGAACCCATGACCTATGATTGCTGGTATGTGTTGTACTTATTTGACTCTGTTTTTTTATAAACAGGTTAAATTTTTAGCATAAAGTGATTAAAAGATCCATGCTGCTGTGACTGCTATTTCTTTTAGAAAATTAATCTAGTGAGTGTCTTGCTTAATTTTTAATTTTATTTAGGAGTTAAATGCCATTTTAGTCCCTGTGGTTTGGGCCATTTTGCCAGTTTAGTCCAAAGGTTTCATTTTTAACCTGTGGGTCCAAAAAGGTTTCACAGTTGCCATTTTAGTCCACTGGGTTAACTTCATCCATTTTTTCTGTTAACGAGACGGCCAATTCGGACATTTTATATAGCTGAATTGCCCTTTTAGTTAACAGAACTACATACAAAATGACCAAATTGGCCTTCTCGTTAACAGAAAAAATGGATGAAATTAACCAAGTGGACTAAAATGGCAACTGTGAAACCTTTTTGGACCCACAGGTTAAAAATGAAACCTTTGGACTAAACTGGCAAAATGACCCAAACCACAGGGACTAAAATGACATTTAACTCTTTTATTTAGCTTTCACTGTGTAGGGTTAGTTTGTATTTACAGCCAAAGATGACAACACTAAAGAAGGCGGAAAATGAGAAGAGCATGATGACGACCTACAACAGAAAAACAAAACATGAAGACGATGACTTTGAAGTATTATATTTATCTTGTTTGTTTTTGTACATTTGTGTTCTAGAACCCACAAGTTTTACATCTTTACATATACTGTATCTAGGCACATATATTATTCTAAGAGAGCATTTCTTGCATAGTTTTACGAACTAAAGAAATTTTGTGATTTTTTGGTATGGTTTGCTTACTTTTGGGATAATACATAGTAAAGAGACTATGGAAAAACATGTTTGAGAATAAATTAATGTATTTGATGTTATCTTTGAGTCCCAAAAAGAAATGTATTAAGGCCTAAAGGACATGGTCCAAGGGACTAATTTCCAGTCTTTACAACACTTAATAAGGACTAAATAACATCGAATCGCACACCTAATGTAGTGTTTTAAGGACAAAATAGACATGGTGTATAGTACTGATTTTTAGTCCCTAAACTTATACATTAGGGACTGAAATATCGTGGTATCCAAGATTGATTTGCAGTCCTTGAAAAAATGTATTTGGGACTGAAATGATGT
The DNA here is from genome assembly GCA_030545235.1 of Helianthus tuberosus. Classification (NCBI taxonomy): domain Eukaryota; kingdom Viridiplantae; phylum Streptophyta; class Magnoliopsida; order Asterales; family Asteraceae; genus Helianthus; species Helianthus tuberosus. The sequence goes on from CM060412.1 coordinate 154,460,708, forward strand.
AGAAGGAGTGGATAAATTAAGGAGTGATTTTTTTATCGGAGACTGACCTTTAGTTTTTGCTGATGCCAGAAAATGGGGACTGATTTTCAATTACTAACACCACTATCTAGGACTAGGTATCCGTTACTGACTAGGGACTGGCAAAATCAGTCTCCAATAACCATTAGGTACTGATTAGGGAATATCAGAGACAATTTTTTCAGTCTCAGATAAGCTTTATTTTTGTAGTGCCCGGTGGAGGTGAAAACTTTGTCGATTGTGTACAAAGTGGCTTTGTTCTGAATCATTTCGTTGTGAAACTTCAAAAGAACTTTCACCTTTGGAAGTTCTCCATTTTTTGAGAATCCAAGATGATGATTTGTTTGCTGGTTGCGAGCAGTATACATCATTTTTATTTTTTTCAGACATTTTTGCGAGCTCCAAAAATGTACTCAAATACTATACTTAAAGGGAAGAATTATTATTTTTAAAAAATATCGATAAATTAAATGAGAATTTAGGTCAAGACGTTTCAACCAAGACGTTTGGACACGTGGCATGCATGCACGAGATGTTTCAACCAAGACGTCTTTAAGACGTTTCTGGACATTTATTTAAGACGTTTTAGGGCGTTTCAGTAAATTTGAGGACACGTGGCATCTTTAAGACGTTTTAACTGTAGGACACGTCGCATTTTAAGATGTTTGATTACATTTTGAGACGTTTCATTTATTTTAGACGTCTTAAGACGTTTTCGACTACACGAGACGTCAACGCTGACATTTAAGACGTTTCCAACATATCGAGACGTTTCTGGTACTTGAGATGTTTCACAAGAATCTTGAGACGTCTAAACCAGAACTTGAGACGTTTCCTCATTCCTACCGTTGGATGAACGACACATTTCCAGTTCATTTCCCCGTGTAGCCATCGTGTGACACTTGTGGACGAAGAGGTTTTGACCTTGGGAGTGTGGGTTCATGTGTTTCATTTCTGCCGGCAAACGTCTTCGGGACCACATGCTCCTTGTGGACCACCGTTGAAGATCCGAAGAAAAACCCGATGAAGATCCGACGAAAGACCCGACCCGCGTTGAAGACCTGACCACCATTTCATTTCTGCCGCCGAACTACCACGTTTACTGTTGACTCACAATGGATCCAAATTACCACGGTTACCCACCCATGGGTCGTCCAGAGCACATGCAACCTGATCACGTCATGCAAGACGTTGGAGAAAATCCTGTCCCATGTGTATTGGTGATACTTTATCTCTTCCTTTGTCTCTTTTGTTTCCTTTATTATACTGTTTTAGTATTTTTAGTATATTTACTATTTTTTGTAACGTAAACTTAAGATTCAATTGTTTTTTTGTTTTTTCTTTCACTTGTTACTTTACAAGGCCAAAAAGATCAAATTTCGACAAACGTGGAATATAGTAAAGACTTTGAACAAAAGAATGACGGCACCTATTGAATCCCAGATTAGGCAAACCTGTTTTGGGCCATATTTAGATATCAAGTGTGTTATGTGTGATAGCCTACTTTTACTCGGTGTTGTACAATTACAAGTGCATACACCTACACCCAGATTATGTATTACATATCGCCTAGGCCCAGAAATTTTAATGTTTACCCCGAAACAATTTTGTCTTATAACGGGGTTAAGGTTTGGGCCCACTAACTGGACACCGATTGAGCACCCTGACTCATTTAAAAACCGAATTTTCCCGGGCCGTGAACGTGTTGCTTTCAAAAGAAAAAGAGATATATTTGAAGGTCCGATGCAATATAGCAACGAAGATTGCACAAGGATATGTCTACTTATGCTTTTGGGCCAAGGGTTTTTAGGGTTGCAGGATTCAAATGCAATCGATAATAAACTGTTACACCTGGTGGATAATTTGAATGACTTTAACCAATATCCATGGGGTAACTATTTTTGGGAGAGCACGTATACGAACGTGTATGATATGCACGTTCGTCAAGAGGAAGACGCGAAGGGTTTTTCGTTAGACGGGTTTGTTTGGCCCTTTAAGGTACCTGGGAAATCGTATATATATTTTAAGTGTAATGTTCGTTTTAATTTGTAGACTAATACCTCTTAAATATGTTAATGCATTTACAGATGTGGATTCTAGAGGTATTTTCGAAATTCAAACAAAGGAGGGGGTATTTCACTGGTCAGTCCATTCTGAGATTTTGAGGATGGCAAGAAGGACAAAAGCTGATGAAGGGTAGTGTTGATGGAATCTTAGCGAATGCATTAAAGGTAAATTGCTTATTGTCTCTTAAATTGTTTGACAAATTTTATAAAATTATAAAATTTTATAAAATTAAATTTTTAAAAAATTATAAAAACCGATAAAATTATAAAAACTGTTAAAAGTATAAAATTATAATAACTGTTAAAATTATAAAATTATTAAAAAATATTTTCAACCGTTAATAGTTTTTGAAACATTTTTATATGCCTTTTCAAATTATAATGTTATAACAAAAACTGTTAAACAATTTTATATGCATTTTCAAATTTAATAATTTTATAATTTTATAAATTATAGAATTATAAAAAAAATTCAACGTTTAACAGTCGAGGACACGTGGCATCTAAAATGCAGTTTAATAGCTAATCAAATTATTTTGTGTAACAAATTTTTTAATTGTTTTTTCAACCTTAAATAGTTTATAACATTTTTTTTTGTAAAATGTTTGGTTTCAATCTGATAGAGACGTGAATATAAACCGCTAAGCTTCCTACTACCAACTGAGTTTGAGGCCGAAACACAGTGGTTCATTTCAAGTTCGGATTATTTGGACCTTGAACGTCAATTTTATCAACCTGCTATGCCGACTGAATTACCCCCTCAAATGCAACATCCAATCCAGCCGACTGAAAACTGCGGCCAGCAGAAAATGAAGGACTTGATGGACCACTTGTTCGGCGATAATCAAATGCACGGATCAGCACCTGAAGTACCGGTTCAGATGCATGATATTCCGTTAGAGACGGCTGACTTGCAACAGGATGCTGCTCCCGGTCCGTTTTCGTCAGGATTTTATTCTGAAGAGAAGCTTCTCTCTAAATTTCAGTCACTGATGTTCTCAAACAACCGGGCGTTGACTGACATGATCAAGTCGGAGTTGTTGCAAAGTTTTCGTATGGCTCCGGTTAATACTCCAAGCCACATAAGAACACCGATGGAACAATCGCAAAAACAAGATTATAATGTATTCATCCAAAAATCCCGTTTATTTGGTTATAAAAATCTAAAAAATAAATTTATTTAAAAATGTTTCTAACATTTTTTCAGTGTTGTAAAAGTCGCTAGGCGGTCTCTAGTCGGCCGACTGAGGAGTTGGGAGTAATCGGAGTACTCGGAGAGTACTCGGGGAGTACGCGGACATGGTAACTATAAAGAAAATTAATTGTTATATATTATACATATGTTAAAATAAGCATAATTCATGTCAACTGAGTATAATTTAAAATGAAACATGTTTAAAGTTCAAATATTCTGAATACAAGTTCGAGTAGTCCGAATACAAGGCTGAGTAGTCCGAGTACAAGGCCGAGTAGGCCGATTTTGACCGATTTTGACCGATTTTGACTAATTAAAAGTCAACAAACCACGTTGACCGCCTAGACCGACTAGGCCGACTCTTTTCGACTACGTCCGACTAGGCGCCGAGTTTGACCGAGGCCGACTAATTGAGTCCGCCTAGGAGGAAGTCGCCTCGGAGGGGTTCCGAGGACCGAGTACTCGCCGAGTACTCGGCCTTGGAATCAGACTTTTACAACACTGCATTTTTGAAAAATTTGTAGGCGGCAGCGGATTCCTATTTTAACTTCGATAACGACGTGTATCATGTGTCAGCAAATCCCGAAAATCTTACGGAAGAAGCCGTAAGTTTGGGCTGCGTATATGTTTATTTTAGTTATCCATGTACGTTCTGTTAATTAACCTCTTAAATTAATGTTATTGTAGAATGAGGATCCGGAGATGATCAAACTGAGGCGGTCTGAAAGGCTTGTGAAGCCCGCTTATAGTTTACAGAAACAAGAAGAGGAAGCAAAAAAAGATAGCAAATGATGAAAATACTTTAATCAAAATGATACAAAATTGGGCACCAACTAGCGGCGTTAGACAACTAACCCTCACGGCAGGCAGCTGTGTTGGTCCTGATTTCTGGGCAACATTGCTAGGCACTGACGGTACTGGCTGGTTAAGCGATGATGTAAGCAGTATAAATTATTTTGTTAATACTATATATATTAAATTTTCCTATAAACTTACCCTAAAATTATCCAACCCTATAACAACACCTTTTTGGATGGATGCTACACATGTATCATTCAAGAAATCCATCCGACTGTTGGTCCATTTTACCCCCATATTTCCAGATGCATTGTCAAACTTTGGATCAGACGTTCGAAGGTTACTTCAACGGGGGTGTCGAACCTTTTCCTCCGATATTTAGCGTTGACGAGGTGTACGTGCCGTTATTTATACCGTCAATTCACTGGTTTTTAGGAGTTTTCAACCTGGTTAACCATACCCTCACTATTTACGACAGGTAAAAATTAATAAACGCTCGTTTTTTTTGTAACTGATTATTTAATAGTTTTAGTTAACGGTATCTCAAAAGGTATGACTTTAAAAATTTATAAATGCTCGTTTTTTTTTTGTAGCTTGATGGGCATGCAACAATTGGAAAAAGGAAGAACGGAAGTGGTTTGTTTTATTAATTTTGTTTTTGACCATTGGCTTCGTATGCATGGTTATTATGATGGGTTTGTATATTTCTGGACCGGTTGATTAACAAAAAACCACTAAATGATGGTGAAGACACAAGCATAATGGCTACAAGGATGAAGCGCCATCTTTTGATACTTTTCTACAACTCGCTTATACCTAAACAATCAGTCGACGAGATAGACGAGGACGATATTGAATGTATTCAATGATTTGTATTAAGTTATATTTTATAAAACAAAATTCATTGTATATAGTTATTTCTATATATGTTTCGATGTCATATTAAGTAGGTAAAACTTCATTTATATTAAATATTATATTATATTTCGATAACAAGTGTATATATATGTGCCCTCACTATGTCAATAATGCCACACCGAATGTCTTACTCAAACATTCCTCATTCCGTGCAACGCACCATTTGGATAAACCAAAATGATCGGTTTGAATATTGGTCGCCAAATATTCTTGAGTTTTACTATGACGGCGATACTCCAACTTGCTACTCAACCTACATGGGTAAAACACCTCTCGGAAAAGAATGGTGGGGCGGATTACTTGGATTTTGTGGAAACGGATTTATTCAGGAAACGGTACCTTCGAAATACCTTTCTTGTTAATAATAGTTTTTTTATACTTTTTTAGTCAAATGTTTACCATATTTTTCTCAGCATATCAATGCATGGTGTAACAAACTAATGTATCAACGGGAGCTTCACAGACGGTCAACGGCGATGTCGTCAAACAATTATCGGTGGACAGTAGTCCCGCCTACTTTTTTTAACATGATAATAGAACAAAAAAGAGAGGCCTACGGATATGCAGACGGTTCAAAAGAAAATTTTCCTCCCTTATGGGACGTTGATACGGTACGTTGTTAAATATGCTTATTCGGATTGTACGCTTTTTATAAATTTGCAGACCTTTACTTTTTTACACCAACATCTGACAAGGAAATAATGGAGTTGTACGCTTTTTAATAAATTTAAAAATAAACTTTCTGTTTAAAAAAATTAGCAATTTTTATTTTGTATCTTTTATAAAAAATATTGATTTTTTAAATAATTTATAATTTTATAAAAAAATTCCCTAAACAGAATACCTTTTCAGGGGCTTATTTACGTTTCATTTTTTTTGCCGATTTACATGCCCGTAGCGCACAACGAAAACCACTGGTTACTTCTAAAAATAAATATGCGTTCGCTTAAAATATATGCTTATTTTCCCGATAACTGTAACCTAAGTAATTGCGGTGAAGGATTTTGCATACACAGGAAAATACATCAAATTCTTTTAGAATTTGAATCTCCATTCGTATGGTTTCTGGGCCGTATATCGTACTGGCAGCACTCGGGGATAGATAGTGTAGAAGCCTTAGAGTATTGCGGGGATGTTGTGTGGCCTGACCACGGAGCTCATATTGGGCGAAACTCAGGGGTTATCATATGTATGCTAGTGGAAAATCTAGTTTACAACCGTTCATTGACATGGAACGAAGTAAACATACAGGATGCTTGTGTCAGATATAGACGCTACATGGCTGATGAACTCTACGCCGGGTGCTACACACCAACTAATTTTTAAAGGCTGGACGTACGCATTGTAAAATTTAATTCTTATATAAATTAAAAGTACTAATTACTATTGCGGTTACGAGAATTTGTTACATGATTTTCCTAATTAAAACATAAAAAAACTAAGCTATTATTAAAATTCTGCTAAATTATAAGATGGAAAAATGTCATCCGTTGGACTCTGGGTTTCTATCTCTTTCTCTTTTCCTTTGCCTGATGATTTACGTGAACGAATCTGTGATGGCATTGGATCTAAACAAACGTCACGACCATGGCCGTATGTTCGACACCGCTAACAATATACCTGAACGGGCTCTTCCCCACGAGATAAGATTCAGGTGTTTTCTTTTGGACGGCCAGATTGACGTTTTGTAATATGCGGCGGTAATACACTGCCAAGGCCTTCTGGTATCACCCATTCAGACCTATGAGGCAGAGGATTAATCGATTCTTCATACGTTTTTTGTATACTTCGTTTGAATAACACGAGAATGCATAATGACTGCAGTCAGGTTCACCCAAAAATCTTGAAACAGCAATCACATGCCCACAAGGAAGACCAGAAACTTACCAGACACGGTAGCTGCACGAACGATTCAAAAAATCAACTAAACCCCTTTTCCCACCGTCTTCAACAAGAAAATTGTTTGCCCCGATGCCTGCAACAGTCCAGGTTCTAGACCCTTCAATTTTCTTAAAAATTTTCTTCTGTGCCCACTGAGTCAGTGAGTGGCTCTCCTGCATGCCCTGCAGTCGACGGTCATAAAACCATTTTTGTACGGACTCGCGGAAGAATTCGATAAGTTGCGTTATCGGCATCTTACGCGAGAATATAGACAAAGAGTTAATAGACTCCGCACTATTAGATGTCATATAGTGGTATCGATTGCCGGGACAACGAGCTCTTGCCCATCTACCAAACCCAATATTTGTTAAAACCTGGCGTATTCTAGGAATGGCAAGACACAAAGCATTGAATGACTCGTTAAAGTCAGACATCCGATAAGATTTACATGTCTTCCACCATAGTGCCTCGTATTCTTTTTTTTAGACGACGGCAAACGTAAATTCATCATTAAATGACGACAACACAACCCGTGGTAAACACGTGGAAACACGTTTCTAACACCTACATGTATAGAATTCGCCCTATCCGAAATGATCGCCATATCTGCTATTTCATCAACACACTCTCTAAGCTTTGAGAGAAACCATGTCCAAGATTCACCATCCTCTGATTTTCCTATGCCATAAGCAATTGGTAAAATCTGATTATTTCCATCCATGGCCACTGCTAAAAACAACGTCCCTTTAAATTCACCCTTTAGGTGTGCCGCGTCAATGATAACGACCGGTCTTAGATTAAACATAAAGCTACAAATCTGAAAATTAATGATAACAAAATAAGATCAAACCCATGTTACTCTAAAAAAATAAGAATAAGTACAAACGAAAAGGTGTAAATTACCGCAGCACCTAACGCAACAAAACCCATTTCAAAACGACTCTGCTCATCAACCAAGATGTGAGTAACGCTTCCAGGATTTGCAAGCTTCAAATTGTAACAGTATATTGGTAGTTCGGCAAAAGAGTCTCGGGTTGTTCCTTGTAGAAGTTCAAGTGCATGGCTTTTACCACGCCAAGCTTGAAGGTTTGTTATCTCAACCTCGAACCTTAGTCTAAAATCTTTGACAATCTCTTTCGCTCGATATATCCTACCACTGTCTTTTAGTTGTTCCTTTAAAAAGTGACCCAAAACCTTTGGGTTTGGCTGACGGAAATGTGGGTGTGTTTGCGTCTTCGAACCGGTGTGTCTATCGTTCATATGTATAACAAAAAATAAACTACCACCAGGAATAGCGTATACCTTAAATCGCCATTTACAACCATCACCCATGCATGACACTTCATACCATGTCTTAGATGATCTATCAACTTTAAACTCGAAATGCTCTAACAAACATTTCTTTCCCAACTCAAGCTTCATCTCTACTTTGTTATTAAATATATGACCGGCCTCAAACACTATAGATGAAGAAGCTCATTCGTTGTTAGACGTGGATGATTTTTCAAAATTATTTTCTAAAATAGGACACTCATCGTTTAAAACATCAACACTTTCTTTTACTGAAATATTTAGATCTGGAGTTTTGAAATTGTTTAAAGAAGAAAAACCAGAGGAACCAACACCAGACTCTTGAATAACATATAATTTATATAATTCAAAAGGATTCTGCATCGCCAAATCAAAAAAAAAAAAATCTAACATCTCGATCATTAATTATATCGATCGGATCAGTAAACGTAGACATCCGGTATGACAACCGTGTAATGTTTGGAGTATCACACATCTTAGAAACATAGTTTAAAAAACTATTATATGAATGATCTGTTTCAATTTCTAAACCACGTCTCCTGGAATCGCCATCAGTAACATACTCAATGTTTCCGTTAATGACATCCCACTTCCCCCCAGTATAAACAACAAACTTGACCCTCATGTTGTGAGATAATTACTAAAAAAAACTCTTAGAATCTTAGATTTATACTTCAAATGCGGTTTTTCATAATGTACAGTATTTAAATAAGGGATCCCTTTAAATAATGCAAAACGTCTTAAATTCGTAAAAAAACGTCTTAAACTCGTACAAAAACGTCTTACATTCGTACAAGAAACGTGTTAAAAATAGAAATCCGGCTCGAGCTGATGTAGCCGGCTAAAGAGGGTGAAATGGCTCAAGCCGGCTTGAAACGTCTTAAGCTGTCTGAATAAATGTGCAGCCGTAAGGAAACGTCTCAAGCCGTCTGAAACGTCTCAGCTAACACGTCCAGACGCCTGAGTTTACTGTTGGACACGTGGCAGCGTTTGTTTGGTCAGCCGCAAAGACGCTAGAACGTTTTTGTGGTGTCTCCCCAAGACGTTTGACTGGGCTATTTTGGAAAAGCTGACCATGACTTGGCTATTTTGGTTATTTTCCCAATAAATAAATAAAGGATAGCCCTTATCCAGCTGGCTTTAGAACTGGCAACAGCTATTAAAGCTGCGAACACATGCTCACATATAAAAAAATGTAAAAAATAAAAAAAATATATGAGGGTCATCCTCGTTTTTCTTAATGATGAGAGTTGTCTTTTTACAAAATCTTCAAACCATGTCCATACTTCACCTTAAAAAGAAGGTTTCAGTGAAAAAACCACTGTAGATCTAGGTTCAAGAGGAAGAACAAGGTGTGATTCTCCATCCTCTCAAAGAAAGCGGTCTAATCATCCCGCGCGCATCATCTCCGGAACGCCGCGCGTCCAAGCGGAACTGTCATACAAATCACCGGAGCGCCGCACGCTCTGGCGGAGATCCACGTCTTGCCAGTCCTCGCACACCACTAGTTGCGCCTCCATGCCTTACGCCGTTGTCGTACACTTCGCTTGCACTCGGGTCACTGCTCACGCGCTTGAGCAGGAGTCACTTAGTGAGTTTCTTGCTTACTTTCGTGCATTGATCACCATTTATGTTTACAAAATTAGCTAAAATACAACAGTATATTCAGCCTTTAAATATGAATTTAAAAGCCTTTAAATATGAATTTAAAATTCATGATATAAACCCAAAGATAAAGTGTTCTTTAATATTTGTGGAAAAAGAAGAATGCATGTGTCTCATCTTATATGTTCACATGTGTACATTACAAACTGGCACCACATTTTACAATAAGGACCATTGTACTATCCTAAACTAACACTTTATGGCTTTAAGGCTTTCTAGTGAATTACTTGATTTATGGCTTGTGTGACTGGATTTGTTAATTGAATAAAATATACATTTACTTTTATTAAGTCACATGCTACAAGTGTGTCTTTTAAAATAAATTATTCAATTAACAAAATACCAACACAAAGTGATGTCATGGTTTGCAAAAACAATTTGACAATTATCTCAACTGAGATTGTATTTACAAACGTTGGTTAACCTTTTAAACAAAAAACATGAATATACGATCTCAACACTAACCATACATACATATCTTTATTACGTTTAAGTAATCATGGGATATACGTATGGTATAAGAAATGCTTTATATGGAATCACATTCGTTGCTAAATTGCATATACCTTATGAGCGCGTAAGTCGCCATACGCGCATGCTCCTTTACATATGAGCACGCCAGTCTCCGTGCGAGACTGCTGCTCTACATGTGAGCACGTAAGTCGCCATACGCGCATGCTCCCTTACATACGAGCACGCCAGTCTCCGTGCGAGACTGCTGCTCTACATGTGAGCACGTAAGTTGCCATCCGCGCATGTTCCTTTACATACGAGCATGCTAGTCTCCGTGCGAGACTGCTGCTCTACATGTGAGCACGTAAGTCGCTATACGCGCATGCTCCTTTACTTATGAGCACGTAAGTCGCCATCCGCGCATGTTCCTTTACATAAGAGCACGCTAGTCTCCGTGCGAGACTGCTGCTCTACATGTGAGCACGTAAGTCGCTATACGCGCATGCTCCTTTACTTATGAGCACGTAAGTCGCCATCCGCGCAAGCTCCTCTACATACGAACACGTAAGTCGCCATACGCGCATGCTCCTTTACATACGAGCACGCTAGTCTCCATGCGAGACTGCTGCTTTACATACGAGCACGTAAGTCGCCATCCGCGCATGCTCTGTTACATATGAGCACGTAAGTCGCCACGCACGCATGCTCATTTACTTACGAGAGAGCACACATGCGCTAGCTGTCGCATGCTCCTCTACATACGAGCACGTAAGACGCCATCCGCGCATGCTCCTCTACATACGAGCACGTAAGTCGCCATCCGCGCATGCTCCGTAACATATGAGCACGTATGTGACAACCCAAACTTTCGAGGTTAGTTCCTTTTAGTCACGAGATCCTGTTTTCTAATCGTTTCTCTTTATGCCCTTTTCAATGATAAAAATTGTTAAACGTGTGTGACTGTTATAAGCTTGTTAAAGGAAAGATCGGGTTAAATATGTTTGCGTGTTTAGTGGGTTTGTTGAAGTGTCTAAGAGGTATGTTGGGCCGAAGTCTTTAATGAACTACTTTAACCCGGTTCCAAGTGGTATTGGACCGCAATGTGAACGTGCTGGGTTGATTAAGAAACCCGTTGGCATAAGTGACCGAACTTAGCTCAAACAAGGCGTGTAACATCAATAAATAATCGGCCCAAATCATTAAGGGTTAAGCAAACATAAGCAGCCCAAATAATGTTTGGTCAGCAAGTGTAATCGGCCCAAACTATTAATTGTTTAACAAATGTAAATGGCCCAGTTCCTTACCCATTTAACTACTTGTATACGTGAGTGTATAGACACAAACAATAACAAACCCTATTTTCTCAAATTACGTATGAAAATAGGAGACTTTACCCCCCCCCCCCCCCCCCTTTTCGAGTTAGCAGTCTCTTTCCGGATCAAGATTCGTGGTTAGTAAACCTTTATTTGCTAGTTTCGTTAATACATAATTGTATTTGTGTGTTTGATTAATAGTAGGAATTATGTGTGATTTTGATAACCATGCTACTCGAATAAGGTAGATATTAATCTGATTCAATTCGGCTTATATATGTGGCAACATGTGTAGGCACTGAGTAATGATATTATGTGATCTTGAGTTGATAATGAATTTCTATCATCAACAGAAGTTGTCAAATTAATTGTTTTGGGAAAATTGATTATATGTGTTTAAGTGAGAACCGATAACAAGGTTATGTTTACAAGGTTGTTGCACAATTAATTTGTTCAGACTTTCGTATAGGATGTTAGGGAAATCTGGAACCTTCAAGTTATACATATTAATATTTCATATAAATGAAAGATAGTACTTCATGAGGTGCAAGTAGGATTAGAATAATATTGTGGAGAATCTGTTAACAAAAGTGGGTGTTCTATTGGGCCAGTTACATGGGACAGGTGATCAGATTTGTTAATCCATTGAGTAATTGTTTGGTGGGGTTGCATGATAAATGGTTTACCCAATTAAATGGCTAAGATAAACAGAAGGTAGTGGGCCGGTGGTTTGTGACACTAGTTAAGTGGAGTTGATGTTAAATTAATATATTATATGTTAAAGTTAATAAAGGGCACATCAGTAAATAGAGGTCGCACCTCTCCAGCTTTCCTCCACGTCTGAGAATTGATTCAGGCCACGCGTCTCATGTGAAGGCCCAGTATAAAACCTTCACCCCACACACCGCCGATTTCATGGAGAGAGAACGATGAGAGAGAACGGTGGCCGGCCATGTCCCGTGTGTGTTCCGGAACGGCGCCGTTGCCTATCACTGGTGGTGTGGTGGTTCCGGATTCAGGGTGCGGTTCCGGTTGTGATTAGCGGCGTAGAGAAGATGCTAGGGTTCCGGTGAAGGCCCTGCAAATTTACGGTACCACGGGTGCGGGATCAACATGAACGCCGATGAGAGATCTGAAAGTTTTAGGGTTCCGACGAAGTCAGCTTAGCTCCGGTGAGAACCCGCTTTCCTGAACCAGGTATGCATGTATTCTTTTATAGTCAAAGCGGGTGTTCCATGTATTCATATCTAACAGGTTAGGCTTTTTGGGACTTCAAAGATTGTGTATAGTTTGTTTCAGTTGAGGGATGGTACATGTCTGATTTTGGGGGGTTAGGTTTTCATTATTGTTTGGGTTAACGCGAGTTATTAGGAATGTAAGTTTAATTTAGTTATTTGTTTTGATTCATTGCTATTTGCAGGTTTTGGTTTGTGATGTGCTAGCTTTGGCTGTTGCATTTGGTGTTTTGGATGGTAAACCCTAAAGTCTTTCAACTGATTGATCGGTTTTCGACGTAGAAAGACGACTTCCAGCTAAATTTGATCAGTTCCGACGAGTGGGGTGAGGGTTTTGCTCAGAATCCGGTCACCACAGAACTCAAAACAGGTGAGTAAGGTAAATCTGACCATTTCAAGCTTTGTTCTTTTCAGTTGTATGATTATTATCAACAACTGATGTTCAAATGATGAATATGATCCGTAGGGGTTGTATAGATGAAATCGGACAAGAGGTGGACAATGATTGTTAAGATGGGTTACGTTTGTATAAGAAAAGGGCTGATTGTTCAGTATCAATTTTCATATAGGCCCATCATTCAGTATGCTTTGACAGGCTCATCTTAGAGTAACAGGTAAGAACTTCAATTTTCATGTAGTCTTCGTATGTTTGTAGTTCTACAAAAGTTCGTGTGTGCGCTAATGGTGGAGCTAATCAGTTGTTTCTGGAGCTATGTTGTTGTGAGCAAGATGTGCCTGGTGTTCGTGAAAGGTATTGTTTAAGTTTTTGTTGATGCCTGTACGGTGTTTGATGAAATGCTTTCTAAGAGTGTTGTGTTTAGATTTTTGGTTTTTTTTTTTTTTTTTTTTTTTTTGGGAACGGGATCGGGCTTTGTTTAATGGGTTAGATGTTGGTTACGAGAGTCACTAATTTTTTTCACTTTTTGGAGAAACGGTCATGTTAAATCGAGGAAGATGTAAAGTGTGCAGAATTAGGTAGTTGTAAGAACTAAGTAACATGTGCAAGAAACCAATTTGATTGAGTTCAAATGCCAATATATCCGGTTTTGAAACAAGCCATCTAATCAGAGGGCCGGTAAAATGAGTGATTTTCACTAACTAATCCATTATAAAAACATATCTTCTTCAACTTTGTATCATTACATTTGTTTATCATAACAAGTGAGGTTTAAGAGAGGGGGTTTTGGAATTTAAACCGTATGTGTTGTACGCGTGTGTAGTCAAATTCTTTTGCGGGGGCTGAAAGTGGGTTTTAGAAGACAAGCTCCTACTCTAACCTAAGTGGTCTTAGTTTGTGTCCCATGGGCCATGGTACAACTAAGTTTCAAATCACTTGCATTGACTATTTTAAGTATTGAGAGATGTATAAATGACTACAGATACAAAGTTGAACTGATGAAGTAGTAGTAATTTGTATTATTAATCTATTATTAATATTAATGCAATAATAGCTATAAATGATTTTAATGATATATAATGATCTGGATAATGAATGATCTGGCAAATGATGTCAATGCTTTCTTAATAATCTTTTGACTAAATTGATGGAAGATGGGGCTGTCCTAAAAAAAAAAGATTTTGACGAGTGAACATTTTGGGTAATGGTATTTGGTACCATCTCAATGAATATAGCATTTATTCAAATGATTTGCAGGCAAAGCTCAACTTCCCAGAGCGTGTTCAAGATTAGTGATTTCGCATTGAATTCAGGTTCGGAGAGGTGCACATAGAGCATATATCTACAGCCTTGCTTTCTCTACGACGACTGAAAGGCTGGCTGTTTCAAGTGACAGGGAAACCGTTCATGTTTTCAACTTTAAGGTTCAATAGGGGCCATTGCAAATTGCCATCAGACCCATATAGTGGATAACAAAGGTATAAGTATTCTTAATTTAATATGTTGTTCAAGGTGCAGATTTTATATAGCCAACTCTTGCTGGAAACGCTTGGTTGTGTACATTCGAAATAGCCAACACTTGCTGGAAATGCTTTGATATATGTATTTTGAATTTAATATGTTGCTGATTGTGCACTTTTGATTAGTTAGTATTCTTTAGTTACTGATATTTTTATTTTGGGGTCAATCTGTCCGGTCATGGAGCGCGAAAGAAATTGGATTCATGGGTTTTATAAATAAGGCATATGAAGACAACGCCTCGCTCACACGCAGTAAAATCTACTAGCCCGCGGGGCAACGCCCGCGGTTCCAAATTCTAGTTTAACTAATAAACTTGTATAAATTGGTTTGGGCTAATATAATCGATAGCTACTGATTGGTGGATCTTGTGAGTGGGCTGAGGATTGGGTTGAATTTATATTTGGAGCAGTTCTGCTCTTAGTGGGCCGCAAAGCCTACAGGGCTTATCACCGGGCTTCGAGAACTGGGTTGCACATCTGGTTGGGGCCGGATGGAGATTTGGGTTAATATAACAAATGATTTTGTGTTAACTGCTGGGCCAAATGTAAAGCCATTGGGCTGCACTCACTTTGTATCAAATATATGAATTGTATATCATAACAGGCCGCAAACAATATGTTTTGGCTGGACAAAGAGTGTTTTGTATGTGCTAGAAATTGTGAGACCTACATGCTTTATCTTTGGGCTATACATGTTTAATAGCTGATTGATGGGTGTATTAATAGGTTATGTATGTATGTAAATGGCATGTTTAAGTGAGTACATGTTAAGCATTGGTTGGTGCCCTAGAGGGATGCATAAACTGTCGTGATGTGAATTACATGTGTGCGTTACTTGAGCAATGCAAATGCTTGATGTGAACCTTGAATACATGAGTTAGTTGTACGCGAAATGCATGTGAAAACTGACTGTTATCGGTAATCCTTTTAGGACGTGTTTGTTCAACTGTTAATCAAGTAAATAATCTAACCGAGCAAAACCAAGGTGAGTTCATTACTTTTGAGCATGCGTCCCGGTGGTTTGGGACAGTCAGTGGGTATCCCGGGGAGGGATAAATCTTTTGGGTAAAACTGGGATGTTGGATAATATTCTCACTCTCTATCTCTTAAGTCCCATCTTTTGTTACCGGGGAGGTAACGGGGTATTAGTTGGTAGCGCTACTTAGGTTTGGCACCCTCACGCCGTACTGGGGAGGATGGTTGTGAACTAATTACCCAGTCGGGCCCAGTGCTTTGATAGGAGCACTGGGGAAAGGGCAAAACATACATCAGGAGCCGTCTTGTTCAGTATCGAGATATTATCAACATTACTTTCGGAATTAAATACAATGGACTAACTAAATACTTGGTAATCAACGTTTTCGTAAAACTATGAACTCACCAGCGTTGTCTGACACACTTGTTACATGCTCGCAGGTCGTTAGGTATCTTGGATTTGGAAACTTGCTGTCTGGAGTGGCAGAAGTGATCATGGGTCGATTGGAGGGATTTACGTAATTGGATTTTGATACTATACATTGGTTTTAAATAGTTTGACTTTGATTTATTATTTGCTTCCACTGAACACTTTGGTTTTCACTTGAACTGGTTGATGGTATTTTTATTATTAATTGAGAACTTTATTTGGAAACATGTATGGGTTCAATGTAATTAGTGGCTCATTGTTGGTACATCACACGCCTATCAGGGACACTCCCTAGGTGGTATTTTGGGGGTGTGACAACGTAAGTCGCCATACGCGCATGCTCATTTACATACGAGCACGTAAGTCGCCATCCGTGCATGCTCCGTTACATATGAGCACGGAAGTCGCCACGTGCGCATGCTCCTTTACTTACGAGCGAGCACACATGCGCTAGCTGTCGCATGCTCCACTACATACGAGCACGTAAGATGCCATACACGCATGTTCTTTTCCATACGAGCACGTAAGTCGCCATCCGTGCATGCTCCGTTACATATGAGCACGGAAGTCGCCACACGCGTATGCTCCTTTACTTACGAGCGAGCACACATGCGCTAGCTGTCGCATGCTCCTCTACATACGAGCACGTAAGACGCCATACGCGCATGCTCTTTTACATACGAGCACGTAAGTCGCCACGCGCGCATGCTCCTTTACTTACGAGCGAGCACACATGCGCTAGCTGTCGCACGCTCCTTTACATACGAGCACGAAAGTCTCTATACACACATGCTACATTACTTATGAGCACGTAAGTCACCCACGCGCGTGTATGCTCCTTTACTTCAAGCACGTATATCGCCCACGCTCGCATTATGCTTCACTTACGAGAGCGTAAGTCGCCCACACGCGCATGCTTAGTTACATACGAACACGCTTACAGAATATAAACTGCACTACAAATGCACGCACCACTTTGGGTATACGCAAAAACACATTGGCTTCCACATCATTACCTGACACGACTTTACGCCAATTCTCATGCGCAATAACCTGCACAAAGTGGATTAACACGTGCAAATATTGTAGACAACAGTTTATAAAGATTTAAACACCAGGTATACGTTTTCCTCAAGGCTTGAGAGACCCACACTCGAAAATCATCCGAAGGGAAGACACTTATCCAGTCCAGAATTCAACCCACTTGCCATCCGTGCATGGGAGCAACACTGGACTGGGGGGGGGGGGGCCTGAAGAGGTATGGTCCTAAATGCTGCATAAGTCATACGTGCGTTGGGATTTAACCACACTTTACTGCCAAAACACAGCCTGTTCCAAGACTCATGCACGAGACCCAACCACGTACGCGCAACCCTAACAAGCTCATGGTAATGCGCCAGTACAAATGGCAACTGACTGCAACCAATCAGCGTGCGCCACGTTTGCCCAACCAATTTCCACGATGAACAATCGTGGGATATTGGGGGGGATATTCCACGGTCCTCCCAACCGCCGAGGTGATCCCACCTCGCAGACCGCCACCCAGCAAGCCTGAGTCTGGGGTAAATCCGCTACCGTAGGGGCATTGGGAACGAGCAAGACTCGAACCCGCCACCTCCGGGTTAGAATGCGGGCTGGTGGCCATTGGGCTGACACCCAATGGTTACAATCGTGGGATATTCACTGCTCCATTATCTATACTCACAGCTGAAGACCGACGCAACAAGCATGGCTAGCAACTTTCCCACACCTGGACGACAGATAAGCCTAAAACTCAATCTTTACTTTCGTGCACTCCTAACAAGTCTAGTACTCCTCCCACGCTTGCACGCGGGAGCAGCACTAGACTGGGGGACATGATGGGGTATGGTATTAGACCCAACCCAAACGACCGGACATATCCGTTACTTATCGCCTTTTATTATAATATTTATTATTATTGCGTACTAACCCGCGAAGCCTAGCGCGTTGTAGTTTACACTACACTAGGTTGTGGGCTTGTAGAGATAACCCCTAACTGGGCTTGGCCCATTGAGGTTAGGGGAGGCCCATATCTCCTATATAAAGAGGTGTTCACCTCATTATTAGGGCACAAGATATGGAGCCGTCACACTTTTTGTAGCTGGAAATAGGGGATTCTTCCCCTACCGGCCATCTCTACATCCCCATGTTTCTCTCTTCTCCATTGCAGATCAAGTTTCAAGAGGAAGAACAATGTGTGATTCTCCATCCTCTCAAAGAAAGCGGTCTAATCATCCCGGCGGTGATTCCGTATTTCAACAACTAGTGTATTTTCATCATCAAATCCTGACTATTGATTTACCCTTGTGTATACACTTGTGTATTGATAATCAAGGGCTAAGATTAGTTTACTAGTGTTCACAATTAAAGAGTTGTTAATTAATGAACCTAATCCTTGTCTAAAATAGCTTTCTTCGTTAACTTTTCTAAAAACAACTAAATATATGTATGTGTTTAATTTTTCCTCGACCTTTCAATACAAAATTTATTGAAAACAAAGTTGTTTCAAAAGATAATGTTTTTTTATCGTAAATTATATCAAGTGTCAGTACCCCACCGGTGTCATGATGAACAGAACATATTTTGACCGAACAATGTGGAAACGGAGTTGTATAATATATCGTTTTTTTGCTATCGTAATCTATAACGCGTGTTGGCACCGTATCAATGTGTTGACGAACCGAAACGATCCCGACCAAACAATATGATTACCACCATTCATTTTTATGGTTATCGATCAATATAAAACACGGGTTGATATTCTTTTGAGCATATCACAGCTTTATTTATTTGGCTTTTTTTCTTTCTTTCGTTTGCTATACCAATTGCCAGTATCATACATGTATCATAACAAACCGAACCGATATCAAACGAATAGCCGTCGCACACACAAGATATTTTTTAGATGAAAATTATTAATATTTAACACTCAAGATAACAAATATGTATCATCAAAATATAAATTTTAAGCATAATAACATTAAATTAAATAAGTTGAAACTTCTTTTAGTTAAAACAAAAAAATATATACAATTTACAAACTAAAATGATTCTAACGTGATTAGAGATGGCATATATGTTTTCAGTTTTCACCGATTGAAAAAAGAAAGCAAGAAAACTTATAAATGAAAAAGAAAAAAGAAGTTTTACAGCAGGAAGTCATTTCTCACTTGCTCAAGTGCACGTGGGTGACGGCTACCCAGGTATCTTCACTCCGCCATCTCCAACGACAAGATTACATTAATCTGTTCGGACATTACTCACTTGTCTATTAAAAAAGTCCTAATAAATCCACATGGTATCATCTTATTCTAACATGGTTGATACGGGTCGTATAAGGTTATACGACCCGTATAGAATAAAGTGAATCGACAAAGGCTGTGCCAGCAGCCTTTGCCAGTTCACTTTATTCTATACGGGCCGTATAACCTTATACGGCCCGTATCAACCATGTTAGAATAAGATGATACTGTGGTCGTATATATATTATACGACGATGTTATATGGCTCGTATATATCTATACAACCCGTATACAATGATTTTCGTTTTTTTATTCTTTTATTACTATTTGACGCGACGTATTATTACTCGATTCACGTGTGATTAGACGTAAGATTCTCCGATTCGATGTTATATTCCTCGAATCTCGTGCGAGTTATGTGATTAGACGTTAGATTCCTCGATTCGCATGTTAATCATTTGAAACGATGTAATATTCCGTAAAATTCTCTATATAAACGACACTAATTTCATTCATTTTCATTCAACTTCTATTCGTTTCTTCTATTTTTCTCTATATTCAAATTATTTACGCTATATTGTCGGGTTGGGGTGACTTTTTTAATGTGTTTGGTAACGAGGCGAATCAGGGGAATGAAGATAACAAAGCGGGCATGTTTGATCTGAATGCTTCGTTCGATCCCATTCTTGCGTCTGGTTCAGGTCAGGATACTTGGGGTTTGGATGCCATTCAGCCTAATTATGCTGGTTATTATCCATCGCAACACCCGGTTAATTTTGAAGCCCCTCCTGTTAGTGTTGGACCGGGGACTGATAGTTCTCATTCTCCTCCCATAACTTGTGGACCGCCCGAGGGTCCAAATGCTGAATAGGAACGTAGTGAGTTTCAAAACAAGGAGGTATAACATTTAATTATACGTTTATTTGTTGTATGTTAACTATTTTAGTGTTTTTACGTTTGATGTTGTTTTTATTAAAATATTAGATTAGGGTTGCTCAACGGGTCGTGTTCGCGGGTTGGTGGGTTCAACCCAACCTGAACCTGAAAATTTTACACAAACCCGAACCCGACCCGAACTCGAAAATCGTATCATACATAAGAACCCGAACACGACCCGAAGTTTCATGGGTTGACCCGAGCACGACCCATTAAACCTGAATTTTATTTATTTTTTCTGAAATTAATATATTAAAGTTAAAATTTACTTAAAAACACACACACACACACACACACACACATATATATATATATATATATATATAATATCATATTTAAGTTATAAAATCTATGTTAATTTCTCTTTTTAACTTATAATCATGGTATAAAAATACGCACCCCATTTAATTTATATATATTGTAAAAAATATATAATATAGTATAAATGTGTAACGGATCAACCAGCCATCCCGACCATGTTGACCCGAACCCGACCCGTTAACCCAAACGGGTTCGCAGGTTCAACCTGAAGCTGACCGAACCCGTTTATACTAAAACTAAACCTGGGTTAATCATTTGAGTTAATCATTAATTGACACATATAAGTGTTTCCGTTAGAAATTCGCTAGCATGGATGAATTGGTAGAGTGGTGAAGAGACGTCGGACGCGTAAATGGCTACGCCCTCGTCACCAAACGCACCATCTACGATAAACCCCATAGTTGTCAGCCGGTAAAAATTTGGCTTACGTGCGATTGTGCCGGCAATTACAAATCAACAGCGACGGTCAGACGCAGCGGGACTAGGAAAACCGGTTGCAAGTTCCAACTGGTCGGGACATACAGAAAGATGTTAGGTTACTGGGATCTAAGGGTTGAGGAAGCTAAACATAACCACGAACCATTTCTGTATCCAGAGGGTCATCCGTCCCTAATGAGGCTGACTCCATCGGAAGAGAGGACGGTGGAGCAAATGACATATCAGAACATAAAACCACGAGACATTTTTGCTGCCATTAAAGACCAGAACCCCCATAATGTCTCAACAAGAAACACCATTTACAACGCTCGAGCCAAATTGGGTCGAATGGAACAAGTCGGCGAGACTCCAATGCAGATACTTTTCGACCGGTTGGAGAAGGTTGGGTTTGTTTTTTTACCATAGAACATCTCAAAACGGTGAACAGGTCGAGGATGTTTTCTTCATCCACCCGGAGTCGAACATGTTGTGGCGCGCCTTCCCGCATGTGTTGCTTATAGACGCCACCTACAAGACGAATCGGTACAAAATGCCGCTAGTCCAGATTATCGGTGTTACATCCACGTTGATGTCGTTTTGCATTGCTCATGCGTTCGTAAGCAACGAGAAACAGGAAAACTTCACATGGGTTCTACAGAGGTTGAAACACTCATTAGACAGTGTTATGGAACCCCCTGTAATAGTAACGGATAGAGATCGCGCCCTAATGAACGCATGTGCAACCGTGTTTCCCAGGGCTAGACATTCATTGTGTAGATGGCACATACAGCAAAACATCTTCAAACATTGCAGGAAAAGCTTTAAAACAGAGGATAAATGGGAGAGGTTTCTTTACAAGTGGGGCGAGCTAATTAACTCAACGACTGATCTTGACTACAACTACTGGTACGAGCGAATACGATCAAACTTGCCACGCAAAAAAACCGACGGTAAGTTTTATATAATTTTTGTTTAATAATCGTATTTATTTGACTTGTCTTAACTGCACTTGACTTTGATTACAGAGATTATGAACTATTTGGATTCAATCTGGTTACAACCATATAGAGACCGGTTTGTTTCGTTCTGGAGCGACCAACATCTGAACTTCGGTCAACATACAACGAACAGGGCAGAGGGTCAACATGCCCTTTTGAAGCAGTACCTAGGCGACTCTAATTACACCCTGGAGAAAGTGGTACCACTTATTGATAAACTCATAAGAAACCAGGTGACAGAAATCAAAGGCAGCCTTGAAACAAGCAGGAGCCGAACATTGGGTCATCATAACAAACCAATATTTAATCTCCTATTAAAGAAGGTTTCACATGCCTGCCTAGAGTTGATATCAGACGAAGTAAATGAAATAGAAAAATTAAAGTTATATAACCGTACATGCGCGTGCCGTTTGTATACAAGCTGTGGGTTGCCGTGCGCGTGTCGGTTGGAACCGTATACAACGAATGGTAATACATTATTCGACCAACCACATTTTATAATCATAGCCTTTCATCACGCAAAATCTTATTGACGTTTTATGTTGTTTGTTGATATGTTTCTTAGGTCAAATGATCCCGTTGGAGTTGATAGACCCTTTTTGGAGAAAGTTAAATTTGGACTCCATAGTGGAACCGAGCAAGGTGGACTCTTTCGACTTAGACGGCGAATTTGTGCTTCTCAAACAACATTTAAGTGCTCAGCCGAGAGAACTCAAGAAAAACTTGATTCAAAAGATGAAGGAGTTGGTACAACTCAATAAGACAAAGCTTAAACAACCAGTTGTGCAAAAAAACACACGGGGTCATCCAACTTTAAAAGCTCAGCAACAAAGGAAGGATGATTCGTTTACGGAGCCTTCAAGACACAACTTTTTTACAACGCAGGACCAGTATAGTGATTCACAAGATAGGTTTGGCACACAAGAGTCAAAGATCGAACCTACCAGGCACAGCTCGTTTGTCGAGTCACAAAGTTATTGTACTGAAACACCTATGTTCTTCGGCGAGATTGCGAAAGGCGCTAAGAATTCGAAAACGAAAAACAAGGTCGCAAAATCAAAGGAAGAGCAACCAGACTTACCTTTGCTGCCTGTCGGACAAGTTAATATGTTCATGCACTTCAAAAAGTTCATTCCACCGTGCTTCTATCCACACCTCAGTCACATACAAAATGTGCAGGGTGATGGTAATTGTGGGTTTCGATCTATAGCGGTCGGCTTATCGCTTAAAGAGTGGCAGTGGCCGTTCATACGGGAGCATCTTCATGATGAGTTCAACCGGTTCCACGAATTTTGGAAAAAGATAAATGAAGTTCAGTATCAACAAGTTCTGGAATCATTAGTTTGGTCCAACCATATAGACGGTGCACCTCGACATAAGTGGCTACAAATGCCATTCACGGGGCTTCTGATAGCAAACAGGTGGAATGCCATTTGTCTCTTATTAAGTGACCTTGGTTGTGCTTCATTTTTTCCCATGTTCAGAACAGCCGAAGAAAGTATTCCGCATCGAACAGTCGCGCTTGTACATGTACACAGGAACCATTTTATTCACGTCAGATTAGAAGGGGAATATCCAATGCCAACCCCATCAGGATACTGGCAACAACCGACACGGAATACGGCAGCAGAAAGTTGGTATCACTATTACAAGGAACGTATTGACCAATATAATACGATCGTTGATGAATATAGGACCAGGGATTACATAGATTTAGGTGCCCTATGAATATAAAATGTTATTTGCATGTTTTGACAATTTGTAATGATCAACATACACGTTATATAAATGTTTTGGCAACTTTTTGAAATTGAACTTGAAAAAACGTTTAAACGAATCAATTTGCATGTTTTGACAATTTGTAATGATAAATATACACGTTATATAAATGTTTTGGCAACTTGTTGAAATTGAATTTGAAAAAACGTTTAAACGAATCAACGTTAACGCATACCGACCGTATTTTCGTCAGTTCCGCATATAGTAATTGAAAAAAATGAAAAGTACTGAATTGTATACGGGCCGTATAAAAATATACGCCTCGTATACCGTGATGGTATATTAAGTATACGACAGAATTAAAATAAATTAAATTACTGTATACGGGTCGTATACTTTTATACGACCCGTATACAAAGGAAAAAAATTGTATAAGTTTTATATGACCTCATTTCCACCATACGGCCTCAACATTCCACCAAAAATTCTCTCAGTTTTCTCTCGGATCGTTCTTGGACAGCGTTCTTCGGCGTTTTTGGCGTTTTCTTCTCGTTCTTCCTATACGGTACGTTTTCGTATAGTAAACTTTCAAATTCCGTAACATGTTAGATTATGGTCTTGTATAGTAAAGCGTAGATAGGCGTAACGATTACGATTGTATAATTCAAAAAAAAAAAAAAAAATTGAAACAGAAAATTGTAACTGATTATTCAAGTGTATACGGTCGTATATATCGTATACGATCGCAAAATGTTTGAATATTCAAACATTATACGATCGTATACAATTTATTCGACTGTATACACTTGAATAATCAAAGGTTATACGATCGTATACATTATATACGCTCGTATAACGTTTGAATATTCAAACATTATACGATCGTATATTTATATACGGTCGTATACTTGTTGAATATTCAAACATTGTACGAGCGTATATGATATGTACAATACGTTCGTATACATGAACAGTATTCGTATAATACGTTAACGATTATCGTATAGTGATTGCTAAGTTGTAATTGTTATTTGTTACAGACGATATGGCTGAGTCATCAGCAGCTGGTGCGGCCCGTAGAGGTCGAGGTCAGGGTCAGGGTCGGGGCCGTGGACGTGGACGCGGACGGGGACGTGGACAGGAGGAGGAGGTTGTGCCCGATTTTACTGAGACGGGGCAGTTTCTTAGAGATATCCCCCGAGGTACGGTTGCCTATAGGGTTTTGGCAAATTACGAGAGATGGTGCTGGATGCGCCTCGGACCATAGATTTTCAGTTTTTGACCGATATTGGAGCGATCGGTCGGGTCCGGGAGCTAATGCCAGCTAACTCCCCGTGGGACCGCTTATTTGATGCCGCCGCAGAGCGGGCCCACAGGGAGATTACTTTAGAGTTTTTATCTACCTTTTCATTTACAGACACCCGGGGTGGGGGTTTTCAGCATTTTTTGACGACAAACGCCGTAGCTTTTACTATTTGCGGCAAGACTCAGAGGATGACACTTCCTCAGTTCGCTGTTGCCTTGGGTCTGTACTCACAGGAGGACTCAAGGTCCCACACATTTTTTGATGCGCCAGTCAGCACGTCCACTGATGTGTTGTGGCCGTATTGGCGCACTATTGGGTTCGGGGAGTTCGCGAAACCGAATCAGCGATCCCCGAAGGCATGGGCGACTGATCTTTACGACCCGTTACACCGATACCTACATCAGTGTATCGCCGTGACGATCGCCGGTCGTCATGATAGCAGGGAATGGGTCACCCAAAGTGACCTATTCTTCTTGCACGACTTACTTACCGGCGGGAGGGCCAACTTGGCCGCATATCTCGCCGAGTACGCTTTTAAGCGACCCTCTTCCCACATCAGCTGTGGGGCCTTCGTCACCCGTTTGGCGAAGAGTTTCTTTCGCCTCCTGTCCCCGCAGGTGGCAAGTGATATGACCCTGACACGCCAGCTTGACAGGGTTGGAAGGGACACAACCCTATCGATGGGTTTGGCTCGCGAGGTCGAGGGAGGGCAGCTGGTTTGGGCTTATGGTGTGGGTGAGGGACCCCGTGGAGAGGGTGGTGATGAGGAGGGAGACGAGGGAGAGGGAGGCGAGGGCGAGGGAGGCGACGGAGAGGGAGGCGACGAAGAGGGGGTCACTCATACTGTCGATCGATCACAGGTAGCTGCGGAGGATTTACGGGGTGATCGCCAGTACGTTCGACGCAGCGTGAGACAGCGTGTGATGCCTCCACCAGGGGTGGAGGAGAGACTCGTTCAGGTCGAGTTGGATGTAGCTGCAGTCAGAGGGGATTTAGCTGCAGTGAGAGCGGATGTACAGTGGATGGTCGAGGCGATTGTGGCTATGCATTCTGCCGCGCCCCTACCTCCACGAGCTGGCGCTGCACCACCACCACCACCACCGCCGTAGCTGCTTATTGTATTATTGTTTTTTTTTGTTATTTTACGTTTGAAACTTTGTAAAAGTTTATCTTTTTTTTTGTTTTAGAAGTAAAATATTATAACTATTAATCTTATGTTTAGATGTTAAGTTGTTTGTTTAATAATTGTTGTCGTAGTTTATCATAATCATATCACATATTTATCGTTTTACATAGTGGAAACTTACTAAACATTATAAATACGTTTAACTAGAAACTCGTAACATAATCCGATATATACAATACTATTTTAAAATTTACAAAACTTATTAAACGGTTTCCCGATTGCAACAAAAAATTAACTATTCTATACATATTTATCGTTTTACAAAGTGGAAACCTATGAAACATAATAAATACGTTTAACTACAAACTCGTAACATAATGCGATATATAGAACACTATTTTAAAATTTTCAAAATTTATTAAACGGTTTCCCGATTGCAACAAAAAATTAACTTTTCTATACATATTTATCGTTTTACAAAGAGGAAACTTATTAAACATAATAAATACGTTTAACTACAAACTCGTAACATAATCCGACATATACAACACTATTTTAAATTAAAAAAATTATTAAATGGTTTCCTGATTGCAACAAAAAAGTTAACTTTTCTATACGGGCTATACGGGCCGTATAACATTATACGGCCCGTATACAGTTTTCAAAACTATAAACCCTTGGCAAACCTTCGAAACAAAATTATGCAAATATGTATACGACCAGTATATAATTATACGTCCCGTATACATATAAAAACAAAAAAAACATTCCACCGCATAAAATTCTGCGCATAAATATTCTATACGGCCCGTATCAGTTTATACGACCCGTATAGATATAGGGATGTGAAAATAAGATTATAGGGGTGTGGAAATAGAACACCCCTTAAAAAAATATAAACCGTTAAATAAACTGCAATTTAAGGGTGGAGGGAGTGGTCACCAAATAGTGAATGTTTAAACACTTTTCTAATCAATAATGTCATGCCATGTCAAGTTCTCATTTTACACTCAATCACTAGCAATGGTCAAACACATAGGTAATGATAAACAATTTAAAAAAAAAATTATGATTGGTTGAAAGAGGTTGGTGTCACACCCCAACCGATGGCGGAAACATCGGGGCGCAGCACTGAGCGAAACAGATTGTCCAGGAGAAATCCATAACAACTAATTTACCAGATAGTTAATATTATGTCACATATCATAACTCATCACAATAAAGTAGTTATTACAGACATAGATATCTCTACGTAGATTCCACAAAAGCAAGCATCCTAGCATCTCAAACACCTGTCACATACGTTAAAATAGAGGTCAACACACATAGTGTAAATGTGAGCATACAAGTTTAATAGTAATAGTAGCGAAAACAAGTTTACACGTAACCAGCATGTAACATGTATAATGTGAAGCAAGTAGGTTATCGACAATGAAATATGCACAATCTTTTACTTTCTTTTATCTTTTAAAAGGATCCGTTGGTTTTTCGGTGCAGTCATTTGATTTGGTAATAGTAATAAAAAAAATAACAAATAGAAAAGAATAATGGCTTGGGCTGTGTATCTACGCCAATCTACGGTAGAAGAGAAGGTTCCATCGGAACAATTATTTATTTCAGCGTACCTCTTCGCTTTTTTCAAAAAGGGGGGGGGCAGTATGGGGAGAAATGACAAGAAGATATTGGAACATTAATTTAGAAGAGATGATGGAAGCAGGAGTTCATTTTGGCCATGGTACTAGGAAATGGAATCCTAAAATGGCACCTTATATCTCTGCAAAACGTAAAGGTATTCATATTACAAATCTTACTAGAACTGCTCGTTTTTTATCAGAAGCTTGTGATTTGGTTTTTGATGCAGCAAGTAGGGGAAAACAATTCTTAATTGTTGGCACTAAAAATAAAGAAGCTGATTCAGTAGCATGGGCTGCAATAAGGGCTCGGTGTCATTATGTTAATAAAAAATGGCTCGGTGGTATGTTAACGAATTGGTCCACTACAGAAACGAGACTTCATAAGTTTAGAGACTTGAGAACTGAACAAAAAACAGGGGGGCTCAGCCGTCTTCCGAAAAGAGATGCGGCTATGTTGAAAAGACAATTATCTCATTTGCAAACATATTGCGAGTTGTAGAATGCGCAACACATATCACCACTGTGACATGCGAGAAAAGCCCTTAACAACCCCTGTCCACGACAGGTGCTGAGTCCAAACTATAGTACTATCGTTGCTAAGGTGTCAGGCAACAATCACTATGTAAACATAACACACAAGCATTCATCGAGTAACACGTATAACATGCAGTAACGGTTAGCGTATAAATGTGTTTGCGTTGTGTGATCGATGTGATTTGATATAGATAACGCATGTAACACCCAAAAGTGCTTAAAGCAAAAAGGGATCGAGTATACTCACAGATCGTGTTTAGTAAATAAACACTCTCTTGGATTGAAGGGAGCGCTGAGAGATTAGCCTGAACAGTTAACGATAGCATAAGTGATGAAAGGCGCGTTAAACGGTGTGAGTGAGCAAGTGACGAAGGATCATCCGATCGGATGACAATCCGAACGGATGGTCATCCGGTCGGATGGCCATTTGGTCAGATTGACATTTGTTTGGGATGGATGTGTTTGTGTATTATGGCTTTGAAGTTTTCGTTGTAGCATTTTGAAAACAGAGAAGTATCTCTACCTTTCAGGTCATCCGGTCGAACGGTCGTTCGGTCGGATGGCGATCCGTCCAGTGAGACACTCTAGAGAACACGTTCACAGCAGGATTGTCATTCGATCGGATGGTCTTCCTATCGGATGGCAATTCGTTAGAAACTGATGATCTTTGAAAATTGTAAAAGTGTTAAATGTTGATGACCATGTGCAATCCGATCGGATTGTTGTTCGATCGGATGGCAATCCGATCGGATGGTAATCCGATCAGACGGAAATCCGTCCAACAATCTAATCGTTTTGTTAACTTGAATATTTTGTTAAGTTTGAAAAGTTTGTTATTTGATCGAGACGGTATGATAACGTGTTTAAACAACAGAAACCCCACCAAGTCCAGACTATCTGATCGGATGGGAATCACCCCAGTCCGATCAGTTAACTGTTCGTGACGTTTTGTTCATGTTCAACTCGATATCGGTTGTCTCTTTGATAGGAATCAGATCTCAGACCGACACTTCACTAGAGAAAGAGTAGAGGGCCTGAATGAGTTTCGATTCTTTCTGTTTTGAGTGCATTGAGTGTAAAAGAGTTGAAAGAAAGTTATGAAACCATCTTTCAATCCTTCTAACCATGAAAATGTTTAGATCTATGCGAAAACAGTGGTGAATCTTGTTGAAGTCCTTTAGACCTGAGTTGTTCTTTGTGAATTGATGTCACACTTTGAAGTTCATAGAAACCCCATGATGACATCACCCTAGTACACCTCAAATCCGCTGATTTCACGGTTAAAAGTGAAGATTCAAAGGTGAAAATGGTGAAGAAGTGTGTGTAGATGATATATGTACAAGATTTGAGTTCAAAACTTACAAGAATCGCAAGAAATCGAGAGAAAGAGAGCCGGAACGTGCTGGTCGAAGGAGAGAGGGCTGTCACATCACTGTTCATGATGTGACAGGGGGTATTTATTGGTTTCCAAAAGAGGAAAGGTGTGCACAAGTGTCGGATCGGATGGCAAACGGATCGGATGGCCATCCGATTGAATGGTCATTTGATCGAAGTGATCCGGCGAGTTGGTTTCCGATGTTTCGTTTCGTGCGTTGAGCGTTGCGATGCATTTCGAGTGAGCGATGCGATAGTATTACCCATTAGTTACACAAATAACCTAACTACTGAATACCATAAATATAAACCTTGAATCTCGAGTTTGCGATGAGATTGCGTTACGATATAGTTGCGATTGCGATTAAACACCTCAACATAAACATAACATACACAAGTAACACATAATAGCACACACACGTAAAACAATATTCATAACCTATAATTCGAGTTGCGATGCGATTAGCGATAAGTTGATTAGCGATTAAACTACGATTAAATAGCGATTTATTAACAAGTACTCCACATAATACAACTAAAACAAATTAAAATAGAGTATCGATTACAAATCGAGAAGCACTGTCAGTAATTAAGCAATGAGTGACATATCGCAATTAGCAATCTTTTCTTCCTTGACTCTAACTTTTACTTCAAAAAGTCGGGTTGTTACAGTTGGGGCCCACCATTAACCCACTCTTTCTCCTTTTTATCTTCTCTTATCTTTCTCTTCTCTTTCGGTTTCTCGCTCGGTGAGTATACACCACCTTAGCCCCTCACCGATCACGGAACAAGGGCTGGCAAAGCATCACCCCTCGGTAAACTGCCATCCCCTCCCCACTCACCGAGAGCATACCGTCCACCCTAAGTTCTATCATATGTTAGTCAGAATCATCTCGAGTTCCTATTTTCAAATAATAGAAAATCGAATGATCAGAGTTTTCCTTTCGCTACACTTTGAGTCCTTCAGATTAACTACTATTAGAATATCCGTTAACTGACTGACTATAACAACTCTCCCAAAACCCTTAAAATACTCATATACGTCCTAAAATACACCCCGTATACGAAAAACGAGCTTAAATTACCTTTATTTTAATAAAAAATCAAATAAAACAAAATTCAGGTGTCGCTCGCGGCCCGCGACAGACGAAGGCTATTCCTTCGCGGGGCGCGACAGCCTTTACTTGGTCGACACTGAATAGTGCCACGTGGCACGTGTCTCACTAAGGCTAGGCTGGTGACTGGTCAAGGCTATAGTTGACACGCGGTTCCTCGCGGCCCGCTACAGGCTTAGCCTAGGGCTTCGCGGGGCGCGACAAGGTGTCCGATCAGCCTATATATTGAGTGTTCAAGCTCAGTTTATTCTCGTTCATCAAATCTCTCTCTGAAATCTCTAGTAAGCTAATATTATCAGGAATTATACCCACTAAAAAGCGAAACTCTGCCTCGTTGTAAGTATTATAACCCCCGGTTACGTATTTGTTACTCTGCCCGATTGATCTAGAGCTCCGTAACGCATGTCGAGGCTCTGCCTGACTCAGTCGTTGGAGTTCTGTCTCAGGGGTATAGCTAATGTAAAATGGGTTATCTTACTAACATGTGTGCATTGTTTAATTTTAATAGATTATAACCAGGAAGTTACCAGAAAGCAACAGGGTTATCTAAAATAGCAATGTGAGTACATTCACTTTTTCTCACTATTTGTGAGTACATCTGCTTTTCATAATCTGTTTTTACAAAATCTCAATTGTTTTAAAGTATAATTAACTGTGACTGAGTATTTGTGATTCTAAAATTACTGTCGGTATGTTGGGATTTTGTATACATTACTTGTTACTAATACTTTGAATAGTAACATAACCACAAGTCAGGATTGACAGTACCGTGGGTGGTAATTTGGTAGATATAAACAAATGTAATTGCGGATACCCTCAATACTGTAAAGTGATAAAAGTTATTTTAGTTAAACTGGGATGCACTAGCCAGTATTTCTTGATGACAAAACTTTTAAAACGCGTTTCATGTAACAAAATGTGAAAACCAAATAGAAGCCAGCTGGAGAGCACTGAAGGCATGGAAAAGTGGCTATAAAAGTTACCTAAACAATAAAGAACTTTTATTTCAATAAATTAGGGTTTATCCCTACAAACAGAGTATAAATGGAAACTTGGGTTTTTCCCATGTATTTATTATTTGTAAAATGTGGTGTTTTACTCTTCTAAAATATTTTCTAACTACGGTCCTGATGTAAATTTTCGCTGCCAAATTAATAAACACCGATACCACCAGCATTGCGAGCTCGCATCCGCCCGCCTCCCGGGGCAGGGGTCGGGGGTTGCGACAGGAGGTGGTATAAGAGCTACATCCACTGATTTGAGCCACATAAGTGTTCTGTTGACACCAAAATTTTATCAATTATGTTAGAAAATAATCTATGTGATTATGTGTATATATGTATATTATTGTTTTGTGTTATTTGACAATCCGTTAGTTTACAGTATGAGTGAGTAAGGTACGTCTGACACCTACCGTCATCTTGATGGTTCTCCCAAAAGTGAACGAACCTCGTCACAGCCTACTCCTTCAGGGGTATTCTGTTGACACAGAAGAGGGGATTTTCATATTTAAGGCGCAATCCGAGGAACCATTCCCTTCGAAAAATAGAGGATGGTTCAGTCGGGGAGCACACGAGAGGAGAAAGCGAATGAGAAAGTTGCAGCAACAAAGAGTGTTGGTGCATATATCTGTCGACTTCGTCTTGTATCGAGTCTTGTATTGTATTAGATAGATCAGGGCACGAAGTACGAGAAAAGTGTGTTTATGGGTATTTCGCACGAAATTACATGAAAGTCATTTCGCACGAAATCACATGGCTATTTCGCACGAAATAACTATTTCGTGTGAAACTGATTTCGTATGAACTGTTTCGTACGAAATCACCATGCCTATAAATACTTGATGTGCTTTGTCATTTGTAACTTTCCGGTTTCAGAGTCGAACTGCTGCCGAAGTGTCTACTCGCTGTAAAACGTTGTTAAATCAATCAAAAGACAGTTTAAAGTGAATTGCAAGTTGAATTACCTCAATACGTTTGTTTTCGCCTCTCGTATTGAGCAAAAACTCTTCTGATCAACTCATTAAGGTCGCTCGACGATCCTACAAGTGGTATCAGAGCTCAGGAGGAAGAGTTCTTATCGATTCAGCTCAAAAATCTGTTTTCTACATCTTCTTTTCAAAATTAAACTTGATTTCACGGTTAAAATGACTTGAATTTCTCACATTATATGCGAAACTGTGTTTTAACAAAGCCTTGAAAGAATTCGATCTAAAATCGAACTAAAACCTGTTCAATTTGACAAAATCAGGGCCGAATTGATGACATCAGCAGCATTTCGCACGGAATAGTATCTGTTTCATCTATTTCGCACGAAATACCACACTCATTTCGCACGAAATCAGTGTTTCGTTTGAAAAAGTATTTCATTTCGTACGAAATCACCCATTTCATACGAAATCACTTCATTTCGCTTGAAAGTTCAGCTATTTCATACGAAATCATCTATTTTGCACGAAACCAGTCATTTCGCGTCAAAAGGCATTTCGCTTGAGAAGTTATTTCGTTTGAACAATGTCATTTCGTGTAAAGAAGTGTATTTCGCACCAAAGTTCATTTCGTTTGAATTGTGCTATTTCGTTTGAAAGATTAAGTTTGTGAGATTTTGAAACCGAATCATAGAAGAAGAATTTTACAATGCCTTTGCTACTCCGATTACCATTGCACAGAACACAATGTTAGAAAATGAAACGGGCACCATACAAAAACCGCCAAAGCTCATGAATATTGAGGAGTATAAAGGATGGGAGGAGAGATTTGAAAATTGGGTTCAAGCAAATTACTTGGATGCTTGGGAATGTGTTGAAACAAAATATGTTAGACCGGTAAATGATGATGAAGAGGTTATTGCAATTAAAGAGCTAAGTGCTGAAGAGAAAAAGAAATACAAAGATGAAAAAATGATAACAAGTCTATTGCAACACAATGGAACTGCATATTCAATCTGGAAAGCATTAAAATCAAAGTTTGTTGGAAGTAAAGAAATGATCAAGAACAAAAAATCACTTTTGAAAAAAAGAATTTGATCTATTTCGTGGTTTGAGAACTGAAAGCACTAAGCAGATCATCGAAAGATATTGCAATCTGTTAGTCAATATGAAGAGGGTGAGCATTACAAAAGATAATGAAGAATTAATTGAAAAGCTGGCTGATGCATTGCCACATGAAACTTGGGGCACGTATCTTATGATGTTGAGAAATAAAAAAGATTTTGGGAATTTAACACTGGGAAAGTTCATTGAAAAACTTGAAGCTCAAGAAATGGAACAACGGAAAATCTCAAGAATGAAGGATTTTGATGGTGAACAAGATATCAGTTTATATTACAAAGGAGGTATTAGTGATAAGACCAATATGTCACCAAAGATCGAAACTGCCTTCAATGCTAAAAATTCTTCTGGAGGGTCATCTAAAGGATCAAACAGCAAAATGAGTTTTTCTTCATATCCGTCATTTGATCCAAATTTTTTAGCAACAAAGAGTGGCAAAGTTCTTCAATGTAACATTGCACTAAATCTTGAAAATGACCAAAACTACTTAGAAGAAGTTGTAAAAAGTCGCATGTCTTTGTTGGTGACTGTGTTAGAGTCGTATGAGAGTTTAGTAGAAGGAAGGATCGGGAATCCGATGTTAACTAAAGAGGATTACGATCAGATTGATGCTGAGGAGATGGAGTTGATGGATATAAAGTGGTGTATGACGAGTGTGTTGAGACGAGTTGAGAAATTTAAACAAATTACGGGAAGAGATGATTTCTGTGATGCAAATGTTTCTACTTTAGGATTTGATAAATCTAAAGTTACTTGTTTTCGTTGCAGGGAAAAAGGACATTTCAAGAGAGAATGCACTAACCGCGAAGCAAGTGGAGCTCAAAATCCGTTCAACAACAATGATTATTATCGGAAAGCAATTTATCATCAAGTTGCTCAACAACCACCTCAACAACAACCACAAACTGCTCATGCTAGGAAGGAAATTGAAGAATCAAAGAAAGCTTATATGGTGAATCAAGATGATAAAAGTTTGTCTAAAGGAGTTAGCTGGAATAAATATATTTCAGCAGAGAGTGAAGCATATCTGACAAATAAAATGATAAATTAAGATGATGAAAGGCTTCCAGAAGGTTTTAGTTGGGACAATTACTGTCCGGATAAAGAATTCTTGGCAAAAGCTTTTGTTGCTAGAGTTGATGAAGACAGTGATAATGATAATGATTATTATGCAAACAGAATGAAAGAGCATTTAAGAATGTTAGAAGAAACTGACAGTGATGATGGAAAAGTTCGAAAGAAAAAGAAGAGAGTTAAAAAACAAGTTAGCAGTGATGATGAAGAAGTTCCTGTGATAAAGGAAAAGGTAAAAGAAATTCCAGCTTTCACAGTTGAAGCCGAGGCTGATGCACGAAAGATTCCGGTGATATGTGAAAATTGTGTGTTAGTGCACTACGTCTATTGACTTCGTCTTGTATTATGTAATAGTATAGGATAGGATTATCAGTGTTCGAGGTGCAAGAAACAAAGTTTAGTGGGTTTACATGAGGTTTAGCTTGAAAGTGACATGTGACATTTTCAAGAGAAACCAGATCAGTCAGGTTTCTCTTGAACTTGTCATGATCAGCTTCAAGAGAAACCTCCACCACTATATATAGGGCACTTGTCATTTCATTTGGTACAACTTCTGAAATCTGTAACGAAGTGCTGCCAAAGTCTGTTCAGGTTGTAAACAATGTTATTATCAATATTAGTGACAGATTAAAGAGTATCAAGTTGTTTCCACGTCCGTTTCACTGATTCCGCCTTTGAATCGGATATAAAGCTCTTCTGATTGACTCGTTTGGGTCCAACAACGATCCTACAAGTGGTATCAGAGCTCAGGAAGAACAGTTTAGCTTGATATCATCTATTTTCTGACTTCTACACCTTCTTTTTCAATCTAAACAAGTTTTAACGGTCAAAATTGGATCAAGTTTTCACAGATGGTGTAAAACTACATATTGAGAAACCCTGGAAAGTTTCAGACTCAAATTCAGACTAAAAATGACAAAAACAGACCAAAAACTAGGTTTCTCTTGAACTAACACTTTGGGTTTCTCTTGAAAAACCTTGTTGGTTTCTCTTCAAACCAGCTTTCTCTTGAAAAACCTTGTTGGTTTCTCTTCAAACCGGCTTTCTCTTGAAAAACCTTGTTGGTTTCTCTGCAAATTGGCTTTCTCTTGAAAGTTATTCAGGTTTCTCTTGAATCAGGTTTCTCTTGAAAGTTATTCAGGTTTCTCTTGAATCAGGTTTCTCTTGAAAATTAATCAGGTTTCGTTTGAAGTGTTGTTTCGCTTGAAGTCTCAGTTTGCTTGAAAGTGAAAATTCCGGGTAATTGAAGATGTCGAGCAGCAGTAAAGAAGTTGCTGATCCTGATAGATATTGGAAAGCAGATTATGCAAGATGGGAAATTGGAAAATTAAATGAACCATTCAAAGAAGCCCAGAGAGCAAAAAGATGGAATGAAGAGTTGGAATGTTACATGGATCCACGGGGTAATCCAGTTGTTGATCCATCAAAAGTGGATTTCGAAGCTGTAACAAATTTGGTTCCAAGGCAGGCTACTTTCAACACACGTAGGTTATCTGATAAAGCATATTTGCCTGATTTGGAGAAGAAGATAAGAGAGGTTTGTGAAGCAAGTCTACCAAAGGTGGTAGAAATGAAGAAGAGAAAAGAAGAAGAGGTGAAAAAGATGGTTGAAGAATTGAAGAAGAAAGCTTTAGAGGAAGTCAAAGTGGAAGCAGTAAAAACTGAGATAGAGAAAGAAGCTGTTACTGAAAAACTGCAAGTTTTTGAAGAAGTAATTTCAAAGAAAGAAGAATCTGAAAAGTCTGTATCTGTGAAATCTAAACCAGTGATTAAGAAAGAGATTGCAGAAGACACATCAGTCTTTGAGATTGTTCAGAAGGAGAAGAAACAGACTGAAGATATTCAAACTTTGAAAGATGAGAAGAAAGCTAATGATGAACAGATTTTGGAGTTGCGCTTGAACTGCGAAAAACTAAAATCTGAAAATGACAAACTTTTGAAGAATATTGAGAGTTTGTCATTAGAAAACAAAAATTTTAAAGAAAAAGAAAATGTTTTTGAAAATGAAAAATTAAAGATTGAAAAAGATGTTCAAAGTCAAATGAAGGTTTTAGAAGATGAAAAATCTGTTATTTTTAAAAATAATCTTGAAAAACAGATTGAAATAAATTCTCATCTTCAGAAAATCATTCGGCTTGAAAAAGAAGCTGAAATTGCTCGAAATAAAATTAACGAGCTTGAGAATAAATTGAAAGGTTTTGTGAATTCTACATCACATGTTTGTCCAAAACCGATCAATTCTGTTCCAATAAGTGACAATGTCACAAATTTTGACAAAGTCAAAATTGAAAATTGTGATGAAATATCTGATGATGAAAAAGAAAAGAAAAGAAAAATATTTTTAGATTTACAAGAAAAATTTCAAAATACTGTTTTGCAATCTACTAAAATAGGTGAATGCTCAAAGCAAAAACCTGTTAAGAAGAATGCAGAACAGAAACAAAAGAATAAAAATTTGAAAAATTCTAAAAATGAAAATAAAAGCTCATCAGATAAGTCATCCAATCATTATAGAAAAATAAAAAATCTAAAAATGAAAACTCACAAAATGTTGGTAATAAGTGGTGCAGGTTTGACCACAGTGCTCAAAAGACAAATCCAGCATTGAAGAGGAGAAATGATTATTACCAAGCCAAACAATGTTATGATCTGAAGGTTTGGACTGACAGAAGTGGATGGTATGATAACAGAGTGTGCTACACGTGTGGTGTTAGAGGACACATTGCTGTTAATTGCCAGAATTGGAATGTTGAAACACGAAGATGCTATAATTACCATATCAGAGGACATATTGCCAGAGATTGCCCAAGGAGATCGATGGGAAGATCAAGGGTTGAATCTCAGAGAACGGTGAAGAAACCAGTCAATGTCAAGCCCAAAGAACAGAAGGTTCTAGAACAGAAAGTGAAGCTTTCGCAGGGGCAAAAAGACAGACTGAGGAAAAAGAGGAAGAAGGCAAGAGAGTATTTGGAGAAGATTTTGTCTTCAGGTTCAACAATTGGTTCGAATAAAAATTCTGATGAATCAATTCACTCGACGGCAAAGTCAAGCAAATCGAATTCTTCAGATGCAAATCTGAGGACAAACAAGAAGAAAAAGAAAGTTATTGGCGATGAATCTGGCTCATCCAAGTCAGACAAGCCAAGTTCGGGCAATGAATCTGATTCCACAAAATCAGATGAGCCACAAGTTAAGGTAAAAAAGGAAGAAACAGTTCCTTTAATGAATGATGAGAAATTTCCACCATTACGAGCTGCAAACCTAAAATCAAAAGGTGTTGATGCTGAAAAAATGTTTAATAGCAATGTTAAACATATTTTTAGTAAGATGGCTGATGGTAAGGAAAAAGAAGTAAAAGAATTTTATGAAGAAAAGAGAAAAGCTCAAAATACACCCAAGGACAGTCAGGCTTGGGTGAAACTTTTCAAATAGAAAAATCTGACTTGCCGGAGCTTCCAGGTTGGTAAGCGTGAAGCAGGTATCGGCATCATTTTTGAGAAATTCACAGGATGGTAACTGTGATATTTCGTCTTACAAGTGGTTAATCAAGGACATTAAGTTGTACTTGATTTTCTACAAGTGATAGTGGTGTTTGACCTAATAATGTTAAATTTTCAAAATAGTTAAAAGAGAACAAGGTGATGAGATGACCCCGAACCCACAAGTGATGGGTAAACAAACTAATTTTTTCCGGAAAAACCATTCTGATTAACACAAACTTAAGTGTTTTTTAAATTATTATGGGAAAATAGTTTGTTGTAAGGGGAAGTTCTGATTGAATACGCCGAAACCCTCACGGCTGAACAAACATGATTACTTTCATCAGATTGAAAAACGGTTTTCAAACTATAAAATATCAATGTGTTGTAAATCATGGGGGTACGTTATATTTTCTGCAAAACAGAGCATGAGATGCAGAAAATGGATGGCGAGACAAAGCTATCAGTATTGGTTGTCAAATTTTCTTTAAATGGATTTGCATTTTAGGGGGAGAAAAATTGTCATTAGAAAATCCAAAAACATTTGAAAATTTGAAAAAGCCAAAAACATGATAAAATTCAAAAATTTGAGTTTTGCGTAAAAAGAGGAAATGATAGTACATCAGTAGATAGTTACAATATGCTAAAGAATTGAAAAGTCAAAATGTGTTAAACGATCTCACCGTGGATGTGTCGGTAGATTTTTATACATTTAGTAAACTTTTTCGGGATATAAACCTAAATTCAAACACTTGCTTATTTCGTGGGAAACACTACTTGGATATATAGGTAACCCCTGAAATCTCGTTTGAAAGGTTCCTTTTTCTGATATACTAGGTCTTTATACTCAGTGATATCTGGGGTATTATTCCGGGACTTCTGCTGAATGGAAGTTCTGACCTAGTCCTCGAATAATACTTTCTGCAATTGCTTGAAACATAGCATCACCCTCAGCATGCAGATGAAACAATAAAATTGATAGTCGATGCTGTTGTAGCTAAAAGATCCTCTAAAGGGGACACACCTACAAGTTGAGTCATGATCTCTCTGCTGAACGGTAGTTCTGACCTGAGCTCTCATGATTCTTCATAATTTATTAACCCCTTACAGATATCATTTGTGTTATAATTACCTGTAAGACTGAATATTGGGATCTGGATACGGGAGTATATTCAAGAGGTGGGACACATGAATGGGTTTAAGTTCTTAAAATACATAATTCGTATCCTGAATCAGTTGAAATTTGTATGAAAATTTAAGTGGATCAGTATATCGACAATCTAAGTGAATTGTTTAATTCTTACTGTGTAACTAAGCTCAACGGTACTTGTGACTTGTCAGAAACTGATATGATCCTCTGATGCAAACTCAAACAAAAATAGTGTCTGTGAATATGTTTGTGCATATTTCTTTACTGCTTAATGTTTTCAGAAAATACATAAAGATTTTGATTTCTTCTTTATTTTCGACAACCGATGTCTGAGTGCTGAGTTTCAAAATCTAAGTAAGCTGATCGTGTTTCTGAAAATAAAACAAGTTCATTAATTTGAAACTTGAAGTTTTAAAATCAAAAATTAAAAAATAGTTTGTGATATCTCCAAGGTCATTAGTTTGGACTTGGATGATTAACTGTGAGGGATTTGGATGCTTATATTGTTATAGAGTTAGTTTCCGATACGATTCGATGAAACTGCCAAATTCATGCGAAGTGTTTTAGAGAAAATTGAATTGCCAGGTTACGATTCCTGGATGTTCTAAATATTGTTACTTATAGATGTATGAGTGATTGAAGATAGTCCAGATTACGATCCCGAGAGCAGAGTCTAAGGGGGAGTCTGAAGACAAGCTTGAATCAAAGAGGAGCTTGTAGATGGAAAGCTAGGTGACGACCCCAAAGCACGGAAGCTTGACGAAAGGGGGAGCCTGAAGCTGATGGAAGAAGAGAATGATTGATGGATGCTTATAATGTTACAATTTGAATGAAAAGGCAGAATGATCAAGACTGAAGATGTGTCATGCTGAAAACTAGATACTGAAGACTTCGTCAATATCCGAGGGGGAGTCTGTTAGTGCACTACGTCTATTGACTTCGTCTTGTATCATGTAATAGTATAGGATAGGATTATCAGTGTCCGAGGTGCAAGAAAAAAAGTTTAGTGGGTTTACATGAGGTTTAGCTTGAAAGTGACATGTGACATTTTCAAGAGAAACCAGATCAGTCAGGTTTCTCTTGAACTTGTCATGATCAGCTTCAAGAGAAACCTCCACCACTATATATAGGGCACTTGTCATTTCATTTGGTACAACTTCTGAAATCTGTAACGAAGTGCTGCCAAAGTCTGTTCAGGTTGTAAACAGTGTTATTATCAATATTAGTGACAGATTAAAGAGTATCAAGTTGTTTCCACGTCCGTTTCACTGATTCCGCCTTTGAATCGGATATAAAGCTCTTCTGATTGACTCGTTTGGGTCCAACAACGATCCTACATTGTGAAGCAGTGAAAAAGCAAAACAGTACTTTGATTCATAACATGAACAGATTGAAAGAATCCTATGATGTTCTAAACAAAGCAATGAATCAGTACAATCAGTCAAGCAGTGAACAATCAACAGCTATGAAAACACTTCAAGGAGCTTTCATGACAAAGCAAAAAATCATCAACAATTACATTGAGAAGTGTGTTGTTCTGGAACAAAAACTGGAAACTCAGAGAATAGAAACAGAGAGAGTAAATAGATTGTTAAAAAGTTACTCATGTACTTCTTATGTTATTGACAGGATTTATCCAACTGTTGAAGGCATGAAGGCATTTGAAGAGGAAGTATATGAAGAAAAGAATTGTGAAAAGAAGAAGGATACTGAAGTAAAGAATTCTGGTAAGAAACATAGTGCCAGTTACAACAAGTGTCCACCTCCGCTTGAAAATGGATATTCTCCTAGAAATCCAAATTCAGAAAGAGTCAAAAAGGCAACAAACTTAAAGTGGGAATCTGAGCTATCAGATAATTTGCCAGACAATATTGATGTCACTTTTACATCGTCTGATACTGATCATGAGTCAGAGTTAATAAAGAAAGTGGTCGATCAGGTGTTGGATAAAGATGAAACCGAGGAGTCAAAGTTGGAGTCAAATTCAGAGTCAAAGTCTGAAACTTCAAGTCCAACCGTCAAAAAGAGCAAACGGGTTTATAATAAAGAGTTTTTGTTATCAAAATCTAATTTGAATGATGAAACATCAAAGTGGCTTATACTTTGAATGATTCTGACAAATTATATTCTGATGAAGAATTTCCAATAAGAGGTGTTAAAACTGAAATGATCAAAAAGGTTTTCAAACTAACAGAAATTAATATTTCTAAAATAAAAGATGTAAATCTTTCTGAAAAATCTAAAAAATATATCTCAAGAGTTCAACAAAGAGAAAACAAGAAAAAGGGTTACAGTTCTTGTTCAGGTTATCGAAAGAAACCAATTCATAACGGTAATTTCAAAAGAAAAGGTCTGGGATTTATTCCACCGAAAAATCATAAAAATGAGAAAACTTATAAACCAAAAACTATTTTTGTTTCAGGAATATCATCTGAAGAAGAAAAAGAGCAATTGTTCAGAAAGAAAACAAACAAAGAATTCCTTGCTAAAAAACAAGAAGAAATGAAGAAGGAAGTTGCTCAGTAAAAGGAAATGAGAACCTGTTTTCAGTGCAAAACAATTGGTCATATTGCCAGGAATTGTCCAAAGGCAATCCAATCAAAACAGGGAGTTTTTCTTAAAATGAAAGAAAAGTTGATTGAGAATAAATCCCCAATCAAACCTTTTACAGTTTTAAAAAACTCAAAATTTGAGGTTGGTGAATGTTCAAAAGGTTTTTACAGAAGAAAAGCAAATCTTGACAACCAAAAGTGGGTTGTTAAGAAATCTGAGGATAGTTCTAGCAAGGATTCTGATTCGTCAAAATCAGAGGAGCTACTTTCTGGCTATGAATCTGATTCCATAAAGTCAGAGGAGCCACAGACTGAGAAAAAGAATGAAAATTCGGTTCTGCCAATGGATGATGCAAATTTTCCACCATTGCGGGCTGAGAATTTTAAACAAAAAATTGGCAAAGTTGAGATTTCAAATCAATTTTTTTTGAAAAGAAAGAATTTGATGTTGAGAAAGCCTTTAATCCCAAAGTGAAACATATTTTTGGAAAAATGGTTTATGGGAAAGTCAAAGGGGTGAAGGAATTTTATGACAAAAAGATGAAAGGAAAGAAACCGAGTGCTGATAACTCATAATCTCCCAAGGTCTGTCAGGCTTGGGAGAATTTCTTTAACTGAAAAACCTGACTTGCCGGAGCTCCCAAGTTGGTAATCGTGGAGCAGGAATCGACATCATTCTTGAATTATGTGTGTTTGTGAAAGACCTACAAGTGGTGAATCAAGGACATTAAGTTGTACTTGATTTATTTTTCCTACAAGTGGTTAAAAAGAACAAGGTGATGAATTGATCCCCTAACCTACAAGTGGTTTTATGAAATCAGCAAAACTTATTTTCCGGAAAAACCATTTTGATTAAAACAAACTTAAGTGTTTTGAAATCTTAATGGGAAAATAGTTTGTTGTAAGGGGGAGTTCTGATTGTTTATGCCAAGAGGATGGTGAATTGAAGCAATTCGATATCAGTTGTCACTTTACTTTG
The DNA here is from genome assembly GCA_030545235.1 of Helianthus tuberosus. Lineage (NCBI taxonomy): Eukaryota > Viridiplantae > Streptophyta > Magnoliopsida > Asterales > Asteraceae > Helianthus > Helianthus tuberosus. The sequence goes on from CM060412.1 coordinate 154,503,909, forward strand.
TACAGTTTGTTTTCAAATTTTTTTAATGATTTTGAATTTTAGGGGGAGTAAGAAATTTCAGAAAATCCAAAAAATTAGAAAATTTGAAAAAGTCAAAAACATGATAAAATCAAAAATGAGTTTTGTTGCGAAAAAGAGGAAATGATAGTACATCAGTGGACTATCACAACACGCTAAAGAATTGGAAAGTTAAAAAGTGATAAACGGTCTCACTGATGATATGCCAGTGGGTTTTTGCACATTTAGTAGATTGTGTTGAGATATAAAACTAAATTTCAAACTTATTTATCTCGTGGGGAACATCTCTCGGATATATGGGTAACCCCCGAAATCTTGTTTGAAAGGTCCCTCTTTCTGAGATATATTAGGTCTTTATGCTTAGTGATATCTGGGGTATTATACCGGGACTTCTGATTTTGCGGAAGCAATGGCCTAGTCCCCGTATAATACTTTTCGCTTGCTTGAAAAATAGCAGCCCCCTTAGCATAAAAAATGACGAAACATTGCAAAATGCTAATCATATGCTGTTGAAGAAAAGATTCTCTAAAGGGAACACACCTAAAGTCGAAGCCATTATCTCTCTGATTTTGTGGAAGCAATAGCCTGAGCTCTCATGGCCCTCGCATTTAACCCTTTACAGATATCATCTAGGTATACTCACCTGTAAGACTGAATATTGGGATCTGAATACGGGAGTATATTCTGAGGTGGGACTCGCGAATAAGTTCAAGTGCTTAAAACATTAATCTCTTATCTCGAATCAGTTGAACTTTGTGTGAAAATTTTAAGTGGATCAGTATACTGACAATCTAAGTGAATCGTTTAGAACTTAAAGTGTTTAAAGCTCAACGGTGCTAGTGATTAGTCTCAAAAACTGATATGATCCTTTTACGCAAACTCACAAAAAGTATTGTTTGTAAATATTTTTTTTGCATTTTCTTTCAAATTCAAAAGTCTAAAAAGATTTTCAGTGTGTTTTAGCATAATTTTTTGAAAAAATTCAAAAAGATTTTCCAACTGATGTTGAAGAGCTATTTTTCAAAATTCCAAGTGCTAAGCATGATGAACAAAAGGATTGGGAGAGTTTGTTTGAGATAAAAAATTATTTGAAAAGAAAAGTGGTATTTCTTCTAGTGGTTCATCATAGATTAACATTGTAAAATTTTTTATTGATTAATACCTGCATGAGATTTCTAAATTTGTAAAATTTATAAATTTGTGAAATTTATTGTGAGGTAGAGAATGTGCAGGAATGAAATTTGAGAAGAGTCAGATTACGATCATAGAGTCTGTGAAAGTGATAAGAGCCAGTTGTTTGATCCAAAGCCTATGAGAGGATTATTCCAGACTACGATCCCAGCTCATCGAAAGGGGGAGTCTGAAGACAGCCAAGAAAGAGTTTGAATTGTAAAGAGCCAGATTTGAGTCCTGAGGTTCATGCTATCTGCTGATGCTGATGAACTTAAGGAATCAAGAAATCTGATCAAGAGAATTAGAAAGCTCGAGATTCAGTTTCAAAGATTGTAAAGATGATAGATCAACATTCAAGGGGGAGATTAGTTGATAGAGAAAAGAGAGAAAACAACCAAGAATCAAGAAATCTGATCAAGAGAATTGAGAAAAGCAAAATAGATCAAATGACGGATAAAGACTGAAGAGATTGAAGACTCGACACTGAAGACTTCGTCAACATCCAAGGGGGAGTCTATTGGTGCATATGTCTGTCGACTTCGTCTTGTATCGAGTCTTGTATTGTATTAGATAGATCAGAGCACGAAGTACGAGAAAAGTGTGTTTATGGGTATTTCGTACGAAATCACCATGCCTATAAATACTTGATGTGCTTTGTCATTTGTAACTTTCCGGTTTTAGAGTCGAACTGCTGCCGAAGTGTCTACTGGCTGTAAAACATTGTTAAATCAATCAAAAACTAGTTTAAAGTGAATTGCAAGCTGAATTATCTCAATACATTTGTTTCCGCCTCTCGTATTGAGCAAAAACTCTTCTGATCGACTCATTAAGGTCGCTCAACAATCCTACAAAGAGCGTTAGCAGCAGCCAATAGGGAAGTCAATGCCCAGACAAAAGACTTAGTTAATAGACGTTTGGCAAACTTCCATATACTAGCCACGACTGCAGCAGATCCAAACCTTGACCAAATTATCGCACTGTCACACCCTGCTCGTAGCGGAAGTGCGAGGTGTGATATGTTCGGTTCTCATTGCATAACGATATAAGTAAACATACTAAATGAATAAAACATACTCCATTGCCATTACCATACTTGTTCAAAATATGCGCAACATACATTAAGTTTATAATTTACAAATCATCCAAAGAAAATAAGTTAATTTTGTTTCATACATCCAAAACGAAAGTTTTAAACACTAAGGCTTTGTCCACTATACCACCGCAAGAGACGGTATATAATAGGCAAACCCTTCAAAAGATGACACGAAGTCTTGACATTTGTTCCTTGAATTGAAATCCCCAACATGGTCCACTAATTCCCTGAAATACAAGTTTAAGTGGAAAACGTCAACAAAAGTTGAGCGAGTTCATGCAGTTTAGTTGTAAATGATACATTCCGTAAAATGTGAATGTATTTGTATTTGTATCAAAAGTAGTATGAAAAGCGTCAATGAAATCGTGATCATTAATGTTTTGCAAGGACATTAATATGTGTGACGAAATAGGAAGCAATCCAACCCTAGACGATTTTAATTGTATCGACACCATGTCGTAGGGCAACAAAAGCACTCCTAAGCAAACGAATGGCCATGAGTGGGGCTCGCCAAAACCCATTAGATCTAACCCTTTTGTTCCTTGGTCCAAACTTGGATTAATGGTGCTTTAGTTATGGCCCTAATTTCTCACATGATCTAAGGTGTTTCATTCCTTGACTTATCATAGTATTGTACATGTATTTTCCCCGATAGTTGTAAAGCTTGAAAAGTATTTAAGATGAAAAGGGGACATGAACTCACAGAATTGCATCCGTAAACTGTATGTAATTGTAACCTCACTTGCAGTTGTCTTGAATTGTATCACGACCTACAAAGGTCCTAGATTTGTTAGACACTTCGGTCTTTGTATTGGCTCATGTACAAGTCTTCTATCTTGAATATGTATTAAGACTTGTTTGTATTTGTTATTCGTTGAACTGTGTATTAGATGTAGGAATTGTTAAACTGTTATATATATATTTCACCAAATATATATATATATATATGAAATCTTGTATCTTGTGAGTTGTATCATCGGATCTTGTCCTCTTGATTTTATGTCTTATATGAATAAATTGTATAATTGTATTTTCACCAATTATATGTCATTGGGCCGAGCCCATGTTTTCATGTTATTGGATTTAAATAGTATTGGGCCTAAATAGTTTTGGGCCTAAATAGTATTGGGCCTAAATAGTATTGGGCTTAATGTTATTGGGCCTTGGCCCATATGTTTGGTATGGGCTTAGCCCATGAATTTTGATATTGGGCTTAGCCCATGTATTTATGTTAAGCCCATTTAGTAAAGATAGCCCATTAGTAAAGATATAAGCCCATTTGAAAGTATAAGCCCATTTGTATAAAATAAGCCCATTTATTAAAAATAGCCCATTAGTAAAGATATAAGCCCATTTGAAAGTATAAGCCCATTTATATAAAATAAGCCTATTTGTATTATATTCTATCATTTTTATAAAATCACTAAGTAAAGACTTTTTAGTCATAAGAATACATAAAAAAATTATAAGTTTAAAAACATCCGAATTTTGTTATCGATAGCATATTTATTTTTCACGTCGAAAGATCGTCTAAACGTCGTTGTAACTCCTCGGATTGGCGTTATTTATAGCTTCGTCCGTCGTCCGTTTTGACCATAATTTGTGTCCGATCATTCGGATCGTCCGTAACTTGTTTTTAAGACATATTTCTATGTAGTCTTGTAAGACTTTGATTGTAATGTATCTTATGTTTATTTGTTACATTGAATTCAAGTTCCTAGTTTTGATATGTATAACTAATATACCAAGTATCATATTGCACGTAAGTTGTTAAGGTGACCAAATATATATTTTCTCAAAAATATATATTTATCTAACTTTGTTTTTATAAAAAACCATACTTTAAAATCTTTTTAGTCTTGTAAAGATTTAGCCAAAAATAATGGTTTCGTTAACATATGATTTTTAATAAAACTCGGCCATATAACCTTTGTAATATGCACTTTACCATGTTTAAATAAACATATCATTTTCTTTTCGAATTCACCAACCAATTTACTCATAACATTCTTAAAGAATAACACATGAGATTTATAACATAACCTCATTAAGATGATATCAAAATCATGTAAGATTTTTGGTATGATCATAACATATGTTAACTAGTTCAAATCCATGCTTTAATTTTAGTTTTAACCACTTTTACAAAAATCCCATCTTGTATGTTTGTTTTCATAATCTTGTAGATGTATTGTTTTTAATGAAAAACACTAATACTTTAACAACACCATAGATTATGATCATCCATATAAACTTTATGTTTAACAAAAACCATTTTAACATAAACATGTATACTTGTTAAATCATGTATTTAAACATCATCTAACAATTTATTCTTATGATATTCATCATGACAAGATCAAATATGCAAGTAGTAAGTCATAAATCACAACATAAACAAACAAACAAACATATATCATGATTATTATTTTGCTTCTTTGTATCTTCTTAATATTTTGTATGCTTCTTTAGTTATTACTAGTTATTTTAACAATCATAAACATAAATAACTATAAAAAAATAGATTTAGAAGCTCACTTCTAGCACTTGTGGCTAGGGATGTTCTATATGATGATTAGAAGCAAAGAAGATGAAGATCTTGATGATTGAAATCTCTTGAATGGATGAAAAAGTGTGCTTTAACTTGTAGATGCTTTAGATCATCTTATGTTTCATTAATCTCCATGTTGATTATCAAAGAAAGGATAAAATAAAGTGGGTTTTTGGATGGTGTTCTTGGTGAAAAGATGAAGACGAGAGAGTGTTCTTAAGTGTGTGAAATAAAGGTGAAAAGTGTTAGTAAAATGATAGTAACTAATATGATTAAATGTTATAATCATCCACTAACTTCATCACTTGCAAAATGTGAAAATATCTAGATATTTTACCATGTGGGGAAGGGTGTGGGACCCCTTATACACGTTCACAACAATGGGAGGGGGGGGGGGTACCTTATGAAGTTTCAAGTGTTAGTAAATTTCATGGTTCAAAATGAGGTAAAATGGTTAAGTGTTTAAGGGTTTAATTGTTTGCAATTTTTCAAGGTGTTTCTTGATATATAATGGTCATAAATAAGCTTTATTTGGCCAAAAATAATATTCACTAGTTTGCAAACTATGTCAAAATATAGTTCGGCTAGTTGTTTAGTGCTCGTTCCGCAAGTAGATAGTTAAAAGATTAACTTATGAGAGTTGTAGGGAAATATTCGGTTATGTATATAAATGATATTCCCTATGTATTTTTATATGAAATTTGTGTTTAAACAACACTTTTGCATCTTGTAATAAAAACACTAATGCTGAATTTTGCGGAAAAGTATTGAAATGGTGACTTTTAGCGCTTTTCGGGTAGTTTTCGGGCCGTTTTTAGTGTTACCAGACATCGGGAAAGTATTAGACCAAACCATTGCATTCCCAAATAGGGTTTAATGTATATTTGATGTTGGACTTTCGTCTGAGTCCTAAAGATGTCATTTAGATGGTTTCTGCGGATCCTGAGTTTTCGTCAGCACGCTAGTTTACTAGGTACTACTCTAGTTGTTTCGATGCATTGTTTACACTGTTTCAAATGTAACCACTAAAAATGAATCATGTGCATCATAAATGAATATTCCATGAGTATTCTAAGATATATATCATGTAATCATGCAGTTCGGATATTCAAAACACATATTTGTATAACGTAAATCATTGCTTTAAATGTACGTAAATTACCAGAAAGTGGCAGTTGTCACACGCACCACAACCACTGCCACTGTTTCCAACCCAACCAATGGAAATAGAACCTAACCCAGGAAACCAATTTTCCATACCAGTCTTTGACCCTAACGAGATACCTAGAATTCCAGCACCCAATCCTCTAGCGTATGATCCATGGAATAATGACCATAGGGAATACCAGGAACTTTATCCATAGGAAGAACCAATTCTAAACCCCATAGCACAATACACCAACCTTAATCCTTTAGATCCCTACTGGGATAACGATCCGTATGTCTAGGAGATATTAAACAACCCGTACCCATATGGAGAACCGTTACCTTTGTACCCTGACCTAGTACCTGCACCACGACCACCCATGAGTGACGAGAATGTGCAGGAACTCCGCACTTATGGTGAGGAGTTGATAGAAGTAGGAGAGAGGATGAGACAGATAGGAGAAAAGCTCGTGTGGAAATACGACGAGCGAGAGATGCAGTTTGGAATGAATAACCCATTGTAATAATATGTATATATATATATATATATGTATATAAATGCGTGTAGTTTGAAAAAAAATCAAATCAACTAAAATAGATAACCAAATACCTATTGATGCATAACTAGTAGTGTGTTTACATTTCAGTTTTAGATTGTAACAAATATATATATATATATATATATATGAAAAAGAGTAAATGTCGCAATGCTCGACGATTTTGATCAATTTGTTTGTCTGATTGTTTGCATTAAATCTTATTCTGTGATATTAATACCTATAAATGTTTGTAAATCCAGATGGATAACGAAGAAAATCAGGAAAACCAGAATAATGATAATAATAGAAACCAAACAGATAACAATGCCATTCAACACATAGTAGCACAAGGAATTATAGATTCTATACCATATATTATTAAGTCTGTTAAAGAAGCAGAAAATAATAAAAGTGGAAGTAAGCGACCACCTAGTGAACCTAGTCACAGCGTGAACAATGGATCGCTACTCCAATTACCTATTCCAAAAAGAAGAAGAACCATGTCATATGGTTATTCTAACAAAGAATTCTGGTCCCGCAAACCAATAGAATTCTCTGGCAATGAAGGAGCCATTGCAGCTTTACGTTGGATAGAAAAGACAGAGGCAGTTTTAAAAATAAGCAAATGTGTAGATAAAGATAAGATTTTGTTTGCTTCTAATAATTTAAGAATGCAATCTTAGAATGGTGGAATAATATTCTCCAGTCTAAAGGAAGTGACAGAGTTTATATTATGGAATGGATCAACTTTAAGGAAATGGTTGAAAGAAAATTTTGTCCTCCCAATGAAAAAGAACAAATTGCTAATAAGTTCTTAAATCTTAGAATGACTGGAATATACTGCAAAGGTTACACTACCATATTCTTCGAATATGCTAGGATAGTGCCAACCTTAGCCTCATCAGAACCAATATTAATCTCCCGTTATATCTGGGGATTAATTAGTGAGATCAGACATGTAGTCAAGGCATCTAGGCCACAAACCATAGAAGAAGCAGTAGAATTAGCCAATACCTTGACTGATGAATTAGTACGTACACAAGAAGAGAACCAGAGAAAGAACCTAGCCCAAAGACTTACCCAAGAATTTCGTTATGGAAATAACTACCATGGGAAAAGTACAGGTTCTACCTCTGAACCTTAATGTAAGTCCTGCAAAAAGAAGCATCCAGGAAAATGCTCGATATACTGCAACTTCTGCAAAAATGTCTAGACATAAGGAAGAAGACTGCAGGAGGAAACCCAGCAACAAGCTATGCTTCAACTGTGGAGAGACGGGCATATCAAACTGAATTGTCCAAAACTAGCTCCAGCAATAAACAGCAAAACTACCAAGAATACCAGAGCATTTTGTTTTAACAACCGAAGAAGCCAAGATGATTTCGGATGTGATTTCCGGTACGTTTTTAGTTAATGATATTTTTGCTAAAGTATTATTTGACTCTGTTGCAAACCAAAGTTTTATTAATACTTCGTTCTGCAAGCTTCTCAATCAACCATTAACTAAACTTCCACAAGAATGTTTGGTAGAAATGGCAAATGGAGAATCCATTAAAATTTCCGAAATCTTGCAGGGAGCAAGAATAGAAATTTTAAACCATAATTTTATTGCTAACCTTTATCCAATGAATCTGGCTGGATTTGATATTGTATTAGGAATGGATTGGTTGGTAGCCAATCATGCCAGTATTTTATGTGATCAAAAGTCAGTACAAGTAAATTCACCAAAGGGTGAAAATATCACAATTAAAGGAGATAAGCCAACTAGGTTTACAAAATTCATCTCTGTGATGAATACAACAAGTTATGCAAGGAAAGGATCATTAGTATATATGATTTCTATAATTATTAACACTAAAGGAAAAGAATTAAAAGGTATTCCCGTAGTATCTAAATTCTCAGATGTTTTTCAGAAGAATTACCTGGATTACCACCAGATAGGGAGGTTGAATTTAGAATTCACCTACTACTAGGGACAGCACCGATTGCTAAGACACCTTATCGCTTGGCACCAGCAGAGATGCAAGAACTGAAGAAACAGTTGGACGAACTTCTGGAGTAAGGTTTCATACAACCTAGTTCATCGCCATGGGGAGCACCAATCTTGTTTGTTAAGAAGAAGGACGGATCGATGCGTATGTGCATTGATTACCGCGAATTAAACAAGGTTACAATTAAAAATCGGTACCCGTTACCGAGAATCGATGATCTGTTCGATCAACTGCAAGGAGCTCGATTCTTCTCTAAGATCGATTTACGCTCAGGAAATCATCAACTGAAAGTACAGGAAGAGGACATTCCTAAGACTGCTTTCAGAACAAGGTATGGTCATTATGAATTTACAGTCATTCCATTTGGTTTAATCAATGCCCCAGCCGCATTTATGGACATGATGAACAAAATATGTAAACCATATCTGGATAAATTCATAATTATCTTTATAGATGATATTCTTATTTACTCTAAGAGTAAATAGGATCATGCAGAGCATTTGTTTATACTTTTAATTTTGTTGAGAAAAGAAAAGCTTTATGCAAAATTTTCAAAATGCAAATTTTGGTTACAAGAAGTACAATTCCTTGGACATCTGGTTAATCATGAAGGAATTCACGTGGATCACACCAAAATCGAGGTGATTACTAAGTGGAAAGTCCCTGAATCACCAACAGAGGTGAGAAGTTTTCTCGGACTAGCAGGTTATTATAGACGTTTTATTCAAGATTTTTCTAGAATAGCCATTCCCTTAACGAAATTGACTTGCAAATCAATTAAGTTTGAATGGGGACCAAAACAGGAGGAAGCTTTTAGGATTTTAAAGCAAAAGTTAACCAAGACATCCATACTAGCATTACCAGAAGGAACTGAAGACTTAGTAATCTATTGCGATGCTTCTAAGTTAGGTTATGGATGTGTGTTGATGCAACGTCAAAAGGTTATAGCCTATGCCTCTAGTCAACTTAAGAATCATGAAGAGAATCATACGACTCATGATCTAGAGTTAGGAGCTATAATTTTTGCCCTTAAGATTTGGAGACACTATCTTTATGGTAGTAAGTTTACTGTTTTCACCGATCATAAGAGTTTAAGATATGTTTTTGGGCACAAAGATTTAAATATGAGACAGAGTCGCTGGATGGAGATTCTTAGTGATTATGATTGTAATATCAAGTATCATGCAGGAAAACCTAATGTAGTAGCTGATGCTTTAAGTCGAAAGTATCATGAAAATCCAAGACGAGTACGTTCTCTTGAATTAAATCTGCAGATAGATTTAAACGAGCAAATTAGAGAAATACAAGAAACAGTAATCAAGGATGATACTGAAAAATTAAAAGGAATGATTAAGGAATTAGAACAAGGAACAGATGGAATTTGGAGATTCCATAAGAAAAGAATTTGGATACCAAAACAAGGAAACCTACGCCACCGAATTTTAGAAGAAGCCCATAAGTCTAAGTATACGATACATCCTGGTAATGATAAAATGTATCAAGACCTAAGAAAGAATTTCTGGTGGATAGGAATGAAAAAGGATATAGCAACCTATGTTGCTAAGTGTCTAACCTGTTCACATGTTAAAGCTGAACATCCGAAACCCTCAGGTTTATTGTAGCAACTAGAAATGCCAATATGGAAATAGGAATTGATAACAATGGATTTTGTTACTAAATTACACAACACACGAAAAGGTAATGATGCAATCTGGGTGATTGTAGACAGATTAACCAAATCTGCTCATTTCTTACCTGTTAGGGATGGATTTTCTAAACCTAAGGATCACGGATCCTCAAGTGCAGCCAGGATCACGGATCCTCAATTCTGTTTGAATTAAGGATCCTCAGAAGGCGTTGCAGGATTAAGGATCCAGGATCCTCATTGTTATCCTTACACTAACGGTTGCTTCCACTATATTTAAATTTGTTTTGCAGGAGTATACGCATTGGACCTAGTCTTGCCGAGATTCCAGGGGAATATGCTCTCAATATTCTACACGTGCATAGCTTAATGACCGTTTTAGAAGTTGTGGATAGCTTGCACATTTGGCGGATAGTTTGTTACTTAGTTTATTTCTATTTTTAAAAGGGATAACAAGCTTGATAGTTAGAACAATTAGCAAACACACACACTCTCGCAAGCTTTCTGCAACTCACTGGCGATTATATACATTTTGCACACTAGTGATCCTTGTAACAAGCTTGTTATCATCCCGAGTTGTAACGATCATTTGATTAATTATAGTTGGTGATCGGTAATTTCCATCACCCGAGGTTTTTTATGCCGGAGATCATACATTGATCAAGGGCTTTTTCCTCGTATAAATCCTTGTGTCACTTGTTCATTTCATTTACAAGTTGTTCATACATTTGTTCATTGATTCAAGCATCATACCTCATAAAAGAAGATTTGGTTGCATTATCCTAGTATGATTTTTGACCAAAACAGTTTGGCGCCCACCGTGGGGCAATTGGTGCTTCAGGATCCTCATCATGATGGTCTTGTTATTACCTTATTTATATCTAACCATTTTGTTCGCAGGATCTTGATAGATGGAGGGAGCTCAGTAAACATCATTCAGCTTGATGTCCTCAAGAAGATGAACATTCTTGAATCAGATATTATCCCAAGATCCTCAGTTCTTGTGGGATTTAGTGGAGAAACCAAGAACACATTGGGGGACATTAAACTTCCCATCTACATAGAAGGACTTCATTCTTATCAAAAATTTTGTGTTATAGATTGCTTATCCTGTTGCAATGTTATCCTTGGCAGGCCATGGATACATGACATGAAGGCAGTTGCATCTACATATCATCAATGTGTAAAGCTTCCTAGTCCATGGGGGGGGGGGGGTGATAAAGATTGAGAGTGACCAACAAGAAGCAAAGAATTGCTATACCTCATCAATGAAGCCAGCCTTAAGACCAAGGGAACAATAGCAATTAAAGCATCCTCCAAGAGATGTCCTGGGGACAAGAGAACAAGATGTGAAAGATATCCTTATGGATCCTAATCATCCTGAATCCAAGATCTTCATAGGATCAGGGATCCTCAACAACATTGAACAGGATCGAGTATCCTTCCTCAAGAAGAGAAAAACTACCTTTGCCTGGAAGCATGAAGACATGACAAGTATCTCTAAAGATATAATTACTCATAAGCTTGGCATTGACAGGTCATTCAAGCCCATACATCAAAAAAGGAGAAAGTTTGCACCTGAGAGGAATGCCATTATCCAGGAGGAGGTAGATAAGCTACTCCGAGCAGGTATGATAAGAGAGGTCAAGTATTCAAAGTGGTTAGCCAATGTGGTTGTTGTTCAAAAGAAAAATGGAAAGCGGAGGGTATGTGTCGATTTTACCGATTTAAACAAGGCATGTCCCAAGGATCCTTTCCCATTACCCCACATTGACTCCAGGGTGGATGCTACCGCGGGTCATGAGTTGTTGACTTTTATGGATGCTTCATCTGGATTTCAACAAATTCAGATGGAACCATCTGATCAAGAGGATACAGCCTTTATGACCCCAACTGGTATCTATTGTTATATTGCTATGCCATTTGGACTAAGGAATGCAGGTGCTACTTATCAAAGGCTAGTCAATATGATGTTTAAGGAACAAATAGGACACGCTATGGAAGTCTATATAGATGACATGGTGGTTAAGTCCAAGAGAGCTGAGGATCACCTTAGAGACCTGGAGGAAGCATTTGATATCCTTGACAAATTCAATATGAAATTGAATCCTTCAAAGTGTCACTTTGGTGTTAAAGCAGGCAAGTTCCTAGGCTACTGTTAGGGGAGGATTTTCTAATCCTAAGGATCATGGATCCTCAAGTACTGCCAGGATCATAAATTCTGTTTGAATTATGGATCCTCAGTAGGTGTTGCAGGATCAGGATTCAGGATCCTTATTGTTATCCTTATACTAACGATTGTCTTCATTATGTGTGAGCTTGTTTTGCAGGAGTATGTGCATGAACTTGGTCTTGCCAATATTCGTGGAGCATATTCCCTCAATATTCCGCACGTGCTTGGCCCTTGTGAATGTTATGAAGATCGTGTTAAGCTAGCATGATTAGCGGATAGTTAGTTAGCTTAGTTATTTCTAATTTTAAATAGGGGATAACAAGCTTGAGTTAGAACACTTAGCCAATTTGGCAAAAACACACACTCTCGAACAGCTCTCGACAATTCACTTGGCGATTACATACACTTTAACACTTTTGCACACTAGTGATCCTTGTAACAAGCTTGTTATCATCCCAATTTGTATCAACCTTTTGATTAATCTTAGTTGGTGATCGGTAGTTTCCATCACCCGAGGTTTTTTATGCCGGAGATCAACTCTTGATCAAGGGCTTTTTCCTCGTATAAATCCTTGTGTCACCTCTTTATTTGATTCGCAAGTTATTCATACAATTGTTCATAGATTCAAGCACCACACCTCACAACAAAAGATTTGGTTGCATTATCCTTGCTTGATTTTTTTGACCAAAACAGTTTGGCGCCCACCGTGGGGCAATTGGTGCTTCATTCCTAAGAAATTCTTGTTTTTGTGATCATTTCGGTTCGTTACAACCAAGCAGGTGGCTTCTTCAGCAAAGAATACTTCAAGTTCAATGCCGCCAGTCACTTATTCACAGGGCGTTCCACCTTTGCCTCCACCACCTTTTGGATCCCAGAAGAATGCTGAAAATGCTGCAAAGAGACAAAGCCCCATTTTTCCAAAACCACCAACTTCTTCTGTTTCTTCTAATCCTACTACTAGTGATCTTTTTACTTTGATTTTGCAGATGAGGGATCACATACAAGATTAGGACAAAACCAACGAAAGGATCCTCCGGGAAATTGGTGATATCAAGAACCAGAAGAGATCGGGGGAGGATCACTCTCCTCTGGTACCAAGGTCATTGGATTTCGACACTCCAGCTATAACCGCCTTGCAAACTGCAGCTCCGGACATCCTGTATCAAACTGAACCACTGGGAAGGCGTTATGGAACAACAACTATGAGTCAGGCTTTAGGGTCTCACTTCCAGCCTCAAGGATCCTGTTTTCAGCCTTCGGGATCCTCTTTCCAGCATTAGGGATCCTTCGTTAGCTCAGGAGGATATTTGGGGACGCATACGATTCAAGGATCCTCTCAGGTCCAAGGATCCTCTCAGGTCCAAGGATCCTCTCAGGTTCTAGGATCCTCTCAGGTTCAAGGATCCTCTCAGGTTCAAGGATCCTCTCAAGTTCAAGGATCTTCCTTCCAGGTTCAAGGATCCAACATCTTTCAGGATCAAGGATTCTTAAGAAGTGTACAACCCCCAAGCACAAATGTTCATCAAGGAGACTTTATTCCAATGCAGACCATTGCCTCTTCTGGTCCTTCAATCATACCAGAATCCCGTCAATATGGATTCACATCTGTAATTCCAAACTTAAATCCTCTGGGAGGTAACACTTTCAATAATTCTTATAACACTAACCATGGCTCTATGCAGGATACATGTATCAATCAAGCTATGGCTAGGGAATTACAGAAGCTGAAGGATATGATATCCAACGTTCCAGGAGTGGTTAAGCCCATCCCTGAAATTGCAGATGGGAGCCATAGGATATCTCGTTTTGCACCACCTATTTGTGATGCTGAGATACCCAAAAGGTTCCAGATACCAACTATGAAGCTGTATGATGGTTCAACGGATCCAGAAGAACATGTAGCTCAATATAGAGAGAGGATGGAGATCAACCCCATCCCAGAAAGGTTAAAAGAAGCATGTCTATGCAAGGGTTTCGGATCCACACTCAAAGGATCTGCTCTTAAATGGCTGCTAAGTCTTCCCCCTTACTCTATTACTTCATTTGCTAATCTAGTTAATCTGTTTAATAGTCAATTCTCTTGTAGTAGAAAATTTGAACGATTCACTAGTGACCTATATAGGGTAACACAAGGTCAAAATGAGTCACTTAGAGATTACATCACTAAGTTTAGTAAGGAATCCTTAGACATCTCTAATCTGGATATAGCTACGGCTGTGGAAGCCTTTAAAATGGGTTTGCTTAGGGATTCATTATTCTATGATGATCTTGTTATGACTCCATGCAGGAATCTTGATGAAGTGAGAACCAGGGCCCTTAGATTCATCCGATTAGAGGATGATAAAAGGATCCAGGAGAGATTGGCAGGATCCTCGAAATAGGAAAAACAAGGATCCTACTTTAAGAATAACAAGTTCAAGTCCTACAACAAGTTTGATAACCAGAATGTGCATGTAGTAGAACAAGAAGAGGATGCTGAGGATTATCCTCCAATTTCTGAGTACTGTTTTTCTGTTGATAACAATGAACTAATTCTTGCAATGCAGAATCTAGGTGAGAAGGCTAGGTGGCCAAGGAAAAGTGATAAACCAGCCGCAACAAAAGACAAGTCCAAATGGTGTGCATATCATGAGGATTTCGGACATCTCACTGAAGAGTGTATTGCACTTAGAAAAGAAATTGGTTACTTGTTAAGCAAGGGGAACTTGAAGGAACTTTTGGGAAGAAAGAAATCAAGGACCCAGGATCCAGGATCCTGAGAGGATCCCAAAAAGAGCTCCTGCTCCTCCAGCAGATGCACAAGTTATAAACTTTATATCCGGTGGATCAGACATTTGTGGTACTTCCTTTTCAACAGCCAAAAGACATGCCAAGGAGACCAAGATGGATAATGGAGATAAACCCATCCGCACTTCTACTGTTACACAGGAGAAAATCATAACTTTTGATGAGGTTGATCGTGTTGATGTGCAGGATCCTCATCATGATGGTCTTGTTATTACTTTGTTTATATCTAACCACTTTGTTCGCAGGATCCCGACAGATGGAGGAAGCTCAGTAAACATCATTCAGCTTGATGTCCTCAAGAAGATGAACATCCCTGAATCAGATATTGTACCAAGATCCTCAGTTCTTGTGGGATTCAGCGAAGAAACCAAGAATACATTGGGGGACATCAAACTCCCCATCTATATTGAAGGACTCCATTCTTATCAAAAATTTTATGTTATAGATTGCTTATCCTGTTGTAATGTTATCCTTGGCAGGCCATGGATACATGATATGAAGGCAGTCCCATCTACCAATCATCAATGTGTAAAGCTTCCTAGTCCGTGGGGAGTGGTGAAAATTGAGAGTGATCAACAAGAAGCTAAGAATTGCTACACATCATCAATGAAGCCAGCCTCAAGACCAAGGGAGCAATAGCAATTAAAGCATCCTTCAAGAGATGTCTTGGAGGCAAGAGAACAGGATGTGAAAGAAATCCTTATGGATCCTCATGATCCTGAATCCATAATCTTCATAGGATCAGGGATCCTCAGCAACATCGAACATGATCTAGTATCCTTCCTTAAAAGGAGAAAAAGTACCTTTGCCTGGAAGCATGAGGACATGACAGGTATATCTAAAGATATAATTACTCATAAACTTGGCATTGACATGTCATTCAAGCAAATTCATCAAAAAAGGAGGAAGTTTGCACCTGAGAGGAATGCTATTATCCAGGAAGAGATAGATAAACTACTCCAGGCAGGTATGATTAGAGAGGTTAAGTATCCAAGATGGTTAGCCAATGTGGTTGTTGTTCAAAAGAAAAATGGAAAGTGGAGGGTATGTGTCGATTTTACTGATTTAAACAAGGCATGTCCCAAGGATCCTTTCCCATTACCCCATATTGACTCCATGGTGGATGCTACCGCGGGTCATGAGTTGTTAACTTTTATGGATGCTTCATCTGGATTTCAACAAATTCAGATGGAACCATCTGATCAAGAGGATACGACCTTTATGACCCCAACTGGTATATATTGTTATATTGCTATGCCATTTGGACTAAGAAATGCAGGTGCTACTTATCAAAGGCTAGTCAATATGATGTTCAAGGAATAAATTGGACACACTATGGAAGTCTATATAGATGACATGGTGGTCAAGTCTAAGAAAGCTGAGGATCACCTTAGAGACTTGGAGGAAGCATTCGATATCCTTGATAAGTTTTATATGAAACTAAATCCTTCCAAGTGTCACTTTGGTGTTAAAGCAGGTAAATTCCTAGGCTATATGGTGATAAAAAGAGGCATTGAAGCTAGTCCAGAGCAAATTAAGGCTATTGTGAATATCAAATCTCCTGCCAATGCCAAGGATGTGCAAAGATTGACAGGCAGGATCGCAGCCTTGAACATGTTCATATCCAAGTCATCAGAAAAGTGCAAGGAATTCTATGACATTTTGAGAAAGAACAAGAAATTTGAGTGGACTGAAAAGCATGAAAATGCTCTCAAAGCTCTTAAGGATTACCTATCCTCAGCTCATGAATTGATGAAACCAGAAAAAGGGGATATATTATCCTTATATCTGGCGGTATCCTCTAAAGCAGTAAGTGCGGTCCTTGTTAAGGATCATGAAGGTACACAACATCCTGTCTATTATGTAAGTAAGAGTTTGCTTGATGCTGAATCCAGGTATTCACATTTAGAAAAACTTATCGTTGCATTAATTATGGCATCTACTAAATTAAGACATTATTTTGAAACTCATGCCATTATTGTCAAGACTAATTTTCCAATTAAGAATGTTCTCAGGAAACCTGATGTGACAACCCGAAGTTTCAAGGTTAGTACCTTCGGTCTTGTGATCTTCCCGTCCTAGTTTTAATTAACTTGTTCAACCCGTGACCTTGTTAAATGTGCTAACGTATATTGTAGTTGAGTGCGTATGCGCGTGTGTAATGAGCCAACTTCTAGGTCGTGTGTACGTTGAGCCGCAAGACATAATTGAGCCATGATATGCGTGTGTGTGTTAGTTTATCTCACGTAACCAGCACACTTTCTTGCAATCAAGGAAACTGACGAGTCTTCACAGATTGTGAATATCCCTCTGGGAGAGGCGGTTGTTAGGCACGAGGTGCCAACTCCTGTTACCTTTGAGTTTGATCCATACCTGATTTATGGCAGGCAATACGCAACACCCTTGGCTCACGTCCAGACATGAGGATTACCTATCACCGTAGGACAAACTGTCAAAGTAAACGAACTCTCCTGACACTCGAAGACATGCTGCGAGTATGTGTGTGACTGGCTTTGGTGCAAATTGGAAGGACTCTTACCTATGGGTGAGTACTACGGCGGCAATTATCAACTTGGTAACCAGACAGCTTTGTTGAGGCATTACCTAGACAATAATGCCAACCTTTTTGTTAGACTGAGATGGTTGGCAACTTAAATACCGGTCCAGGACTGGTACTCGAAACTCTTGGGAAGGTTGTTTGGATCGGGGGTCGATTGGCGGCAACGCGTGACTGTCAGGAAAGCTGATAACCTTGGGAAACGCTGGAAGATCGCTGTATGCGATCGTATCATGTTGAAAGTCTCACCCTGGAAGGGTGTGGAACGCTTGGGAAGCGTGGCGAGCTTAACATTCATGATGTCTTGCATGTTTTGCAATTGAAGAAGTGTTTGTTTGATGAAACACTGATTGTGCTGTTTCAAGAGTTAAAGATCGATGACAAGTTACAGTTTGTCGAAGAGCCTATTGAGATTATGGATCGAGAGGTTAAAGTACGTAAGCACAGTCGTATTCCAATTGTCAAAGTTCGTTGGAACTCAAGACGTGGACCGGAGTTCACGTGGGAGCGAGAGGATCAGATGAAGCTTAAATATCCTCAACTTTTCCCCAAAGACAAGTCTAAATCTGGTAAAGCGGGTGAATTTCGGGACGAAATTCCTCTTCAAGTTGGGGATGATGTGGCACCTGAGGAAAACCCACAGCAGTCTTGATTTATCATTCCACTCTTCCATGCTTAGTTGTCAAATTTCGGGACGAAATTTCTTTTAAGTTGGGGATGATGTGACAACCCGAAGTTTCAAGGTTAGTACCTTCGGTCTTGTGATCTTCCCGTCCTAGTTTTAATTAACTTGTTCAACCCGTGACCTTGTTAAATGTGCTAACGTATATTGTAGTTGAGTGCGTATGCGCGTGTGTAATGAGCCAACTTCTAGGTCGTGTGTACGTTGAGCCGCAAGACATAATTGAGCCATGATATGCGTGTGTGTGTTAGTTTATCTAAAGCCCATCGATGTAGTGGATATTGGCCCAAAAACCGGAAATGTGAATCCTAGATCTCGGCCCAAGTCAATTGTGTGAGTAGTATTTGCAACCGGCCCAAGACCCCTTGTTCATATATTTGTTTATTACGTGAAGGATTAGAAAGATTAGGAGATAAAACCCAAACCCTACCTCTTCCCTGTTTACGTGCGGCAATAGCGGCGCCCCCTTGTTCGAGTTGCATCTAGATTGGCCAGACTTCCGGTTAGTGAATTCAGTCATGTTTGTTTAATGTTCAATTGCCTGATTTTGATACGTACGGATTAGAATTCAGTTCATGTTTGCTTAATGTTCAACTTGTGGCCTGATACGAATTAACTAAGTTAATTGATTAGAGTGTTAATCGAAATTGTTTATGATGTTAATCGAGCACATGTTTACTTGGCCGAAGACATGCTTGCTGATTGTGTTTTAATATGTGACAAGAAGTTGCATGATGAAAGTTTCATGGTCATGATCAGATCCAATTAATTACATGATTTTCTTGATGATGAGGATTGTGATGAAAATCTGTTAATAGTTGTATTGTATGGTGGGCCGTTAAATTCATCAAATAGGGATTATTACATGATTGATATTATTATTATTATTAAATATTGATGTGAAGTGGTTTTAAGGGTCCAATAGAATTGTGGATATCTAATTTGATAAGTTTGGATAATATGACAGCCATGTGTTTGTAACTTTGATATCACCAAATCCATCATGTGCATCCTACATATGTGTCAGAATAGACAAGATGTTAAATGATGATGTTTGTCATGTGAGTTAATGAATGTGCTAAGTGTGTAGGTCACATAACATAATTCTTGATTTATGTATCGGAATAGTTGGAACCATGCAATTGGAAGTGTATGAATTAATAAGCTAAGCCTTGTTTTTTTTTGAAAGCTTGAACATGTATAGATGTCTAAGGAATTATGTAAATTAAATTTTGAAGACTGTTCTAGTTGATCAAAAAGGAACCAACAGAAAATAATGGGCTTCACCCAGTGGGAGCCACACTTGGCTTTGGGCCGTTATCTGTCTGGGCCGCACCATTATATAGGGATATGATGGGCCGGCTAGATTATTAGGTTGATTTGTATGCAATAAACATAAGTTGTTAATGTTTGATAACATGTAATCGTGACTAGTAATGAGTGGGTCTCATGTACATATGCATACACATACACCTCATGAGACTGTGACGTGAACTGGTGTTGTGAACGTGCTATAATTCAGATGCTTGTTATGACATGCGTGATGAAATGTGTTTGATTAATTATTGCTTGAATATTACGTGCAACTATGATAGAATGTTACGCGGATTGTGAATTCATGAAATTGACTGACTCGGGTAAATACGATAGGATTTGATTGATCAACTGGAAAACAAGCATTTAGTCTAACCGAGCAAACCGAAGGTGAGTTCACTACATTCGAGCATGCGTCCCAGTGGTTGGGGACAGTCAGTGGTCTGGGTAAAAACGGGTATATTGGTTAATATTCTCACCTATCATTTTTGTAAGTCCCTTATTATGTTACCTGGAGGGTAACGGGTATTAGTTGGTAGCGCTACTTAGGTTTGGCACCCTCACACCGCTCCTAGATAGGACGGATGTGAACTAATGACCCAGTCGGGCCCAGTACTAGATAGGAGTACGTGGGATAGGGCAGTCATGTACATCAGGAGCCGTCTTGTTCGGAATTGAGATATTAACAATATTACCTGCATTGGTTATTGAACTGTTTTACATACAACTGGTAACAAAACGTTTTCTTAAACTGTGAACTCGCCAGCTTTGTCTGATACACTTGTTGCATGCTCGCAGGTCGTTAGGTATCTTGGATTGGGAACTTGCTGTCTGGAGAAGCAGGAGTGGTCATGGGTCGACTGAAGAGACGCATGCGATAATTGTTTGCTATTACACATTGGTTTCTGAACAACTTAGTTATGGTTTATTATTTGCTTCCGCTGAACATATTGGCTTTCATATAAACTCATGATGGGATTTTATTATTAATTTAAGAACTTTATTTTTGAAACTTGTGGGTTTAATGTAATTAGTGGCTCATTGTCAGTTCGTCACACGTCTATCAGGGACACTCCCTAGGCGGTATTTTTGGGGGTGTGACACCTGAAATGTCAGGAAGGATGGCTAAATGGGCAGTGAAGCTTAGTGCTTATGATATAAGATATGAACCAAGGACTGCCATCAAATCCCAAGCCTTAGCTGACTTTGTGGCAGATTTTAGTAGTGACTTGCAAAAGGAAGCTGGGTTAGAAGTCCAACAGCTGGAAGAAACTAAGGATCCTTGGATACTCTTCACTGATGGAGCCTCTAATGTCAAAGGAACAGGACTTGGAATACTACTAAAATCGCCACAGGGGGACATAATACCCCACTCCATAGCTTGTGAGTTTCAAACTACTAATAACGAGGCTGAATATGGAGCCTTGATAGCTGGTTTGCAAATTTCCAAGCATATGAGGATCAGGTATGTTGAGGTACATGTAGATTCATTGTTAATTACTAATCACTTTAATGGATCCTATGCTGTTAAAGGTGAAAAGCTAATCAAATATTTAGAGATAGTCAACGAATTGGCACTCTCTTTTATTTCTTTTAGTTTAACACAGGTACCAAGGGAAGAGAATGCAGAAGCTGATGCATTGGCCAATCTAGGATCATCCTTGAAGATTCCAGAGGATATCAGGATCCCTATTATCCACATCCTAACCCCCGCTATTGAGGATCATGTAGTCATGGAGATAGGAGAGGATTCTGCAATCATCCCTAGTGAGGATACACAATCTCATTCAGGATCATGGATCCTCCCAATCAAAAGATATATCCAACATGGAGAGATTCCTACAGGAGAAAACCCCAGGGCTTTCAAAATTAAGGTATCTCAGTTTACAATATTGAATAACATGCTATATAAACGATCTCTTGCAGGACCATATCTAAGATGCATTGTGGATCCTGAAATCCAAGAAGTCCTAAAGGATTTTCATGAAGGAGATTGTGGAAACCACACTGGGGGCAGGGCATTATTCTCAAGGATCCTGAGGACAGGATACTATTGGCCTACTATGAAGAAGGATGCTGTGGATTATGCTAGAAAGTGTGATCCTTGTCAGAGACATAGTAATATCCTTCACCAACCAGTAGAGCTCTTACATCCTATATCCTCTTCTTGGCCATTTATGAGATGGGGAATGTTAGGGGAGGATTTTTTAATCCTAAGGATCACGGGTCTTCAAGTGCTACCAGGATCATGGATCCTCAATTCTGTTTGAATTAAGGATCCTCAGTAGGTGTTGCAGGACCAGGATTCAGGATCCTTATTGTTATCCTTATACTAACAATTGTCTACCTTGTACATAATCTTGTTTTGCAGGAGCAAAGGCATGGACTAAGTCTCGCCGAAATTCCTGGAGCATATTCCCTTAATATTCCGCACGTGTTTCACCATTATGGACGTTGTGGAGATCGTGGGGAGCTTGCATAATTGTCAGACAGTTTGTTATCTTAGTTGTTTCTAATTTAAAATGGGGATAACAAGTTTGAGTAGAACACTTAGCTAAATTTTAGCAAACACACACACTCTCGTAACAACACTCGAACAACTCTAGGCAATCTACTTGGCGATTTCATACATTTTTTGCACATTGCACACTAGTGATCCTTGTAACAAGCTTGTTATCATCCCGAGTTGTAAACTTCTTTTGTTTAATCTTAGTTGGTGATCGGTAGTTTCCATCACCCGAGGTTTTTTGTGCCGGAGATCAACTCTTGATCAAGGGCTTTTTCCTCGTATAAATCTCTGTGTCATTTGTTCATTACATTTCTAAGTGATCCTTAATATTGTTCATTGATTCAAGCATCACACCTCACAACAAAAGATTTGGTTGCATTATCTTTGCTTGATTTTTGACCAAAACAGTTTGGCGCCCACCGTGGGGCGATTGGTGCTTCGTTCTCGAGAAATTCTTGTTTTTGTGATCATTTCGGTTCATTACAACGAAGCAGATGGCTTCTTCAGTAAAGAGCACTTCAAGTTCAATGCAGGCTATCAGTTCTTCACAGGGTGTTCCACCTTTGCCTCCACCACCTTTTGGATCCCAGAAGAATGCTGAAAATGCTGTGAAGAAACAAAGCCCAATTTTTCCAAAACCACCAACTTCTTCTGTTACCACTAATCCTACCAACAGTGATCTTTTTACTTTGATTTTGCAGATGAAGGATCGCATACAAGAGCAGGACAAAACCAATGAAAGGATCCTCCGGGAGATTGGTGATATCAAGAAACAGAAGAAATCAGTGGAAGATCACTCTCCTCTGATACCAAGGTCATTGGATTTCGATACTCCAGCTACAACCGCCTTGCAAACTGCAGCTCCAGACATCCAGTATCAGAGTGGACCATTGGGAAGGCGTTATGGAGCAACAACTATGAGTCAGGCTTTTGGCTCTCACTTCCAGCCTCAAGGATCCTGTTTTCAGCCTTCAGGACCCTCCTTCCAGCATCAGGGATCCTTCGTCAGCTCAGGAGGATATTTGGGAATGCACACAGTCCAATGATCCTCCATGGTTCAAGGATCCTCTCAGGTCCAAGGATCCTCCATGATTCCAGGATCCTCTCAGGTTCAAGGATCCTCCTTTCAGGTTCAAGGATCCTCTCAGGCCCAAGGATCCTCCTTTCAGGTTCAAGGATCCACTCAGCATCAAGGATCCAATATCTTTCAGGATCAAGGATTCTCAAGAAGTATGCAGCCTCCAAGTTCGGATGTTCATCAAGGAGACTTCATACCAATGTAGACCATTGCTTCCTCTGGTCCTTCGATCATACTAGAATCCCGTCAATATGGATTCACATCTGCAATTCCAAACTTGAATCCCATGGGAGGTAACACTTTTAATAATTCTTATAACACTAACCATGTCTCTATGCAGGATACATGTATCAATCAGGCTATGGCTAGGGAATTACAGAAGCTTAAGGATATGATATCCAACGTACCAGGAGTGGTTAAACCCATTCCTGAAATTGCAGATGGTAGCCATAGGATATCTCGCTTTGCACCACCTATTTGTGATGCTGAGATACCCAAAAGGTTCCAGATACCAACTATGAAGCTATATGATGGTTCAACGGATCCAGAGGAGCATGTAGCTCAATACAGGGAGAGGATGGAGATCAATCCAATTCCTGAGAGGCTAAAGGAAGCATGTCTATGCAAGGGTTTTGGATCCACACTCACAAGATCAGCTCTTAAATGGCTGCTAAGTCTTCCCCCTTACTCTATTACTTCATTTGCTAATCTAGTTAATCTGTTTAATAGTCAATTCTCTTGTAGTAGAAAATTTGAACGATTAACTAGTGACCTATATAGGGTAACACAAGGTCAAAATGAGTCACTTAGAGATTACATCACTAAGTTTAGTAAAGAATCCTTAGATATCCCTAACCTGGATATAGCTACGGCTGTAGAAGCCTTTAAAATGGGTTTGCTTAGGGATTCATTATTCTATGATGATCTTGTTATGACCCCATGCAGGAATCTTGATGAAGTAAGAACCAGGGCCCTTAGGTTCATCCGTCTAGAGGATGACAAAAGGATCCAGGAGAGATTGGCAAGATCCTCAAAGCAGGAAAAGCAAGGATCCTACTTCAAGAATAACAAGTTTAAATCCTACAACAAGTCTGACAACCAGAACGTGCATGCAGTAGAGCAGGAAGAGGATGATGTGGATTATCCTCCCATTTCTGAATACTGTTTTTCTGTTGATAACAATGAACTAATTCTTGCAATGCAGAATCTAGGTGAGAAAGCTAGATGGCCAAGGAAAAATGATAAACTAGCTGCTACAAAAGAAAATTCCAAATGGTGTGCATATCACGAGGATTTCGGGCATCTCACTGAAGAGTGTATTGCACTTAGAAAAGAAATTGGTTACTTGTTAAGTAAGGGGCACTTGAAGGAGCTTTTGGGAAGAAAGAAGTCAAGGATCCAGGATCCTGAAAGGATCCCAGAAAAGGCTCCTGCTCCTCCAGCAGATGCACAAGTTATAAACTTTATATCCGGTGGATCAGACATTTGTGGTACTCCCTTTTCAGCAGCCAAAAGACATGCCAAGGAAACCAAGATGGATAATGGAGACAGACCCATCCGGACCTCCACTGTCACCAAGGATAAGATTATAACTTTTGATGAGGATGATCGTGTTGATGTTCAGGATCCTCATCATGATGGTCTTGTTAGTACTCTATTTATTTCTAACCATTTTGTTCGCAAGATCCTGATAGATGGAGGAAGCTCAGTAAACATCATTCAGCTCGATGTCCTCAAGAAGATGAACATCCCTGAATCAGATATTGTCCCAAGATCCTCAGTACTTGTGGGATTCAGGGGAGAGACCAAGAATACATTGGGGGACATCAAACTCCCCTTCTATATTGAAGGACTCCATTCTTATCAAAAATTTTGTGTTATAGATTGCTTATCTTGTTGTAATGTTATCCTTGGCAGGCCATGGATACATGACATGAAGGCAGTCCCATCTACTTATCATCAATGTGTAAAGCTTCCTAGTCCGTGGGGAGTGGTGAAAATTGAGAGTGATCAACAAGAAGCTAAGAATTGCTACACATCATCAATTAAGCCAGCCTCAAGACCAAGGGAGCAATAGCAATTAAAGCATCCTTCAAGAGATGTCTTGGAGGCAAGAGAACAGGATGTGAAAGAAATCCTTATGGATCCCCATGATCCTGAATCCATCGTCTTCATAGGATCAGGGATCCTCAACAACATTGAACAGGATCTACTATCCTTCCTTAAGAGGAGGAAAACCACCTTTGCCTGGAAGCATGAGGACATGACAGGTATATCTAAAGATATAATTACTCATAAACTTGGCATTGACAGGTCATTCAAGCCAATTCAACAAAAAAGGAGGAAGTTTGCACCTGAAAGGAATGCCGTTATCCAGGAAGAAGTAGATAAACTACTTCGGGCAGGTATGATAAGAGAGGTTAAATATTCAAGGTGGTTAGCCAATGTGGTTGTTGTTCAAAAGAAAAATGGAAAGTGGAGGGTATGTGTCGATTTTACTGATTTAAACAGGGCATGTCCCAAGGATCCTTTCCCATTACCCCACATTGACTCCATGGTGGATGCTACCGCGGGTCATGAGTTGTTGACTTTTATGGATGCTTCATCTGGATTTCAACAAATTCAGATGGAACCATCTGATCAAGAGGATACAACCTTTATGACCCCAACTGGTATATATTGTTATATTGTTATGCCATTTGGAGTAAGGAATGCAGGTGCTACTTATCAAAGGCTAGTCAATATGATGTTCAAGGAACAAATTGGACACACTATGGAAGTCTATATAGACGACATGGTGGTTAAGTCCAAGAAAGCTGAGGATCACCTTAGAGACTTGGAGGAAGCATTCAATATCCTTGATAAATTTAATATGAAACTAAATCCTTCCAAGTGTCACTTTGTGTTGGTGCATGCGTATGTCGACTTCGTCTTGTATCGAGTCTTTTACGTAGAATGTTAGAACAGTGCACGTAGTTCAAGATTTATAGGTATTTTGCTTGAATGGAAGGGTTTCGCTTGAAAGGAACTTGTGCAGTTTCAAGCGAACTCAACATATGCTGTTTCGCTTGAACTGACATGTTGTCTCTTTCAAGCGAACTGACACGCCTATAAATACTCCTCAAGCGAATTCAGTTGTAAGATTCTTTTTTCCGGTAGCGAAGCTCTGCCGAAGTGTTCTCAGACTTGTAATCGATCTTAAATCAATATACGAACAGTTGAAAGGGTGAATCTTGCTGAATTGAACTTGATACTTGTGTTTCCGACACTCGTATTGAGATAAACTCTTCTGATCGACTCATTTGGGTCTGAAAACGATCCTACAAGTGGTATCAGAGCTCAGGAGGAAGAGTTCATACCAATTCATTCGCAAATTCTGTTTTTCTACACCTTCTTTCAAAATTAAACAAGTTTCCACGGTTAAAAACATCTGATTTTCACACATCATGTGCGTAATACTGCTTTAACAAACCCTAGTAAGTTTCAGAACAAAATTCGACCATTTGGTTGACAAATTGGAGAAAAATCACACCGCAAGTATGACATCATGCTGAGTTTGTTTGAATAGTTCTGGTTGGTTTTGCTTGAGTGTGCACTTAGTACTCATTTCGCTTGAAAATTGATACTGAGTTCGCTTGAGTGTGCATTTTGGTTTGATTTCGCTTGAGAATTTAAATTTTTAGTTCGCTTGAAATAGATATTTGCTTGAAATATTGGAGTGTTCGCTTGAAAATGGATTCTCTTGAGAAAGTTTGTGAGTTCGCTTGAATTTGTTTCGTAGTCCGATTGAACAGAGATCTCGCTTGAATTGGGATTCAGTTTGAAGTTTGTGATTTCGCTGGAGATTGACTGTTTGTGAATTTTTGAAAAACGAAACATGGAGAACGAGTTTTATAATGCATTTTCTAGTCTGATGACTGTAGCTCAGAATACAATGCTTGAAAATGAAACGAGAACTATGCAGAAACCACCAAAGCTTATGGATATTGATGATTTTAATGGTTGGTCTGAACGTTTTGGTAACTGGGTTGAAGCTTATCACTTAGATGCATGGGAACATACGGAAGTTCAGTATGTTAGACCAGTTGGGAACAATCAGGTGAAAATACCTATTAGAGAATTAAGTGATGTGGAGAAAAAGAAATACAAAGATGAGAAATTGATGATTAGTTTGTTACAACAAGCGGTTAAAGAAGATATCTTGATCTTACTTCAACACAATGGTAGTGCTTTTTTGATTTGGAAAGAATTAGAAGCAAAGTCCCTTGGTAGTGAAGATATGCTCAGGAACAAGTTGTCACTTATGAAGAAAGAATTTGATCTATTCCGTGGTTTGAGAACGGAAAGCACCAAGCAGATTATTGAAAGATATTGTAACTTGGTGAAAAACATGACAAGATTGGGCATAAACAAACATAAAGATGAGTGGATTGAGAAACTGGCTGATGCGTTGCCACATGATGTTTGGGGAACGTTTCTGATGATGTTGAGGAATAATAGAAAGGATTACAGTGAGCTAACACTGGGTGGTTTCATCAAACATCTTGAAGCTCAAGAGATGGAGCAAAGAAAGATCGCTAGAATGAAGAATTATGATGGAGAACAAGACATCGGATTGTATTTCAAAGGTGGTGTTAGTGAAAAGACAAATCTTTCTCCAAAAGTTGGAACTGCTTTCAGTGTAAAAGATTCTTCGGAAAATTCATCTCAGGGATCAAGCAGCAAAACTGGATACACTTCATTTCTAACATTTGATCCACACTTTTCCAAAACCAAAGATGGCAAGAAGCTACAATGCAACATTGTATTGAATCTTGAAAATGATCAGGGTTATTTTGAAGAAGTCGCAAAAAGTCACATATCTTTGTTGGTAACTGTTTTGGAGTCGTATGGAAGTTTAGTGGCAGGTAAAATTGGAAATCCTATGTTGACCAGAGAGGATTACGATCAAATCGATGCTGAGGAGATGGAATTGATGGATATAAAATGGTGTTTGGCTAGTGTGTTAAGACGAGCTGAGAAATTCAAACAGATTACAGGAAGAGATGACTTCCGTGATGCATTTGTTTCTAATTTATGTTTTGATAAATCTAAAGTTACTTGTTTTCATTGCAGGGAAAAAGGACACTTCAAGAGGGAGTGCACTAATCGCGAAGCAAGTGGAGCTCAAAATCCTTTCAACAACAATGATTACTATAGGAAATCCATTTATCATCAAGTTGCTCCACAACAACAGGAACCTCAAGTGGCACATGGTAGGAAAGTGATTGAAGATTCAAAGAGAGCATGTTTGGTAAATCAAGAATGTGACAACTCGAGTTTTCAAGATTTCCATCTTCGCATTATTTGCACGTTAATTTTTTTTATGTTGTTTGTTACTCGACTTGTTTGTTTCACAACGCTTACATTTGAAAAACGTAAAATAGTATTGCGATTGATATTTGATATTTGGGGTGCACATTATATTTGAGTATATGATGATAGTGTAATTTGTGCTAATTGGGATTTATAGTTTATTATGGAACTTTGGCCAACACCCCTGCTCATATGAAAACACCCCCTGATGAAAACACATGGTGTTTTCGTCCATGTGGCTGACGAAAACAGAGATGGGCCTTGGCCCAGTATTGAGCTATTATATATTTATTATATAAACAATCTTCTCCGAGAAGTTTCTCACTTACCAAACCTTATCACTTTGTTTCTCTCTCTACCTCTGAAACCCAACAAACAGAATTCCTCATTTGAAGCCAAACCTCTGTTTAATTCTCGGTTAGTGATTTTCATGATTCAGTTGTTTTAGATGCATATCGTATGATTATTGGATGTTTAATCATGATGTATGTATATATTTATATATGTGATTATGTGATCTATCATTGTGTGCTTGCTAGATAATTATTATCTATGAACTGTCTGTATATTTGATGTTTTGATCAACAGTGGGTCTATGTTAATGAATGATAAACTGATTAAATGGGGATCCTGGTATCGCATGATGTTGGTAAATTATATACTACATATCAATGATTGATTAATGACTTGTAAATGATTAATCATGTAACTGTAATGGGAATTATAGTTGCTGGGTTTTTGTTACTGTAAGTGTGGTTGAAGATGATGAGGAAACCAACGAAATCACTAAGGGATTTCGGCACCCTAGTGATTTCGTCACACACATGCTCAACGAAAACACCCCCCCACCATTGAAACTGGACGAAATCACTAAAGGTGATTTCGGCCCATGTGTGAGATTTCGGCCCAAGTTGGATTTCGGCCATAAGGGGTTTTCGGCACATAAGGGGTTTCGGCTAGCTAGTGATTTCGGCTCAACTGTTATCTTGTTAACTGGTTAAATTTATTAAGTTGTTAACTTATTAAATTACATATAATAACTCTGTTAGTTACGTAACTATGTTTAGCCTACTAACTGAGTTAATTTCATTAACTCAGTTAACTTTACTCACTATGTAAGATTCATGGATGACATTCTGTTAAATATGTAACTTAGTTAAGTAAAACATGTGGCACAGTTAGTTACCAGTTCTGTTAAATGTTAATCTTGTTAACCGTATACCCCTGTTTATATATGTTAATTCAGTTAAGCATACTAGCTTTATTAACTGTGATGTTGGTTAACTATGTTAAAATTAATTGAGAAGACTATTATGAGGAAGATGAATTTGCATGAATTGGAGTAACTGTTTACATGATACAAGAATGCAAATTGCTAGACACACTCTGTGATATTTCTGTGATAGTGATTGCATGCAAAATCTTACAAACATGTACTGACTGAACATACGTGCACTATAGGATTTGATTGATTACTTGCGAGCACATAGTTTAGCATACCGAGCAAAACAAGGTGAGTTCACACTCTTACCAAGGCATGGGATTCCCGGGGTTGGGAATGGGTTGATTGATTAATTGCGCTTAAGAATTATTGGAATTTCATACCATAGACCTCGGGAGAGGAAGGTTAATGGTAGATACTGCTAGACTAGTGATACATTACTCCTCTTCGCACACACGCCGGGATTGGCCGCGATGCTAGAACAATCTTCGCAAACATGCCTGGAATGGCCGCGAACTATACTTTAATCTTCGCAAACATGCCTGGAGGGCCGCGATACAAATATACCTAGTCTAGAGAACATATGGGAAACCCCCACTAAACTTCGCAAACATGCCTAGAGGGCCGCGATACCATTACATACGATACATGATTACTAAACGAACTTACGGTTTACGATACGAACATTATAACTAAATAACCAACTGTGAACTCGCTCAACTAGTTGTTGACTCTCTGTTACATGCCTTGCAGGACCATAGGTACTTTTGGAGCTTGCACGGGAGGCACGGTCGTTGTGGACATGGATCGTGAATGTGTCGTTAATCATTATGACATTTAGTACTTATACTTATGTTGGGTGTTACATTATTGCTTCCGCTACACACTTGTTTTATGTTTGTTTTGAAAACACCTATCGTATTGATGAATGACTTTTACTTTATACTTATGTTCAATATGATTGGTGGCTTGATCCTGGTCAGTCACGCCTCCAAGCGGTGGTACTCCGCGTGTGGATTTTGGGGGTGTGACAGATTGGTATCCGAGCCATTGGTTATAGAGAACTCGGTTTTAATAAGGGGAAAACGTTTTTATTAAAACCAGACTATAACCAGAACAGTGCTCAACGATCCACAACGACGCCTCGCTTCACGTGCAAGACTCAACATCCTAGGTAATATGGTATATGTTTTATTGCCTACTTGCTAGAATTGCATAGAACCTTGCTCAGGGTATGCTTAGATTAACGTAACACTATTGCATGAGAACACTTGTGTGCTTACTCTCTTCTGTTATCGCACTACTCGCGAACCTCTCTCACTTATGCCATATTTGCTATGAAGATCATGGCTGGACGCATTAACATGACACAAGCCCAGTTGACGGCTCTTATTAACGAACGAGTTGCTGCGGCACTTGCAGCCGCACAAGAAGGAGGTATACCCTGCCGTTGTAACTCACACTAGGATCTTTAGATCCTACACTCCTAAAAAAACTCTTGTGCTTAATCTTGTCCTGGTTCTTATACACAACAGGTCAGCACGCTCAGCCACCTGTTTGCACCTTCAAAACTTTCATGGACTGTCGTCCTACTACTTTTAGTGGCACGGAAGGAGCGGTTGGACTCCTCCATTGGTTTGAAAAGCTCGAGTCCGTATTTGAAATGTGTGAATGCCCTGAGGCTCGCAGGGTGAAGTACGCCACTGGTACTCTAGAAGGCATTGCGCTGACTTGGTGGAATGCGCAAGTTCAGATGCTAGGGTTGGCTGTTGCTAACGCCACACCCTGGAATGATTTCAAGGAGTTGAGCAAAGAGGAATACTGTAGCCGTGATGATATTCATAAGCTGGAGGTAGAGTTTTACCACTTGAAAATGACGGGGTCAGAAATTGAAGCGTACACCAGAAGATCGAATGAGTTGGCTATTTTGTGTCCTACTATGGTAGACCCTCCCATTAAGCGTATCGAACTATATCTCAATGGTCTGGTGCCGGAAATTCAAAGTCACGTAACCTCAGCAAATCTTGGCACCATTCAGCAGATCGTCAAGTTAGCTCATCGCCTCACCGATCAAGCAGTGGAACAGAACAAGCTGCCTAAACGTATCAGCGCTACTACTACCGCTACCACTCCAGCT
Organism: Helianthus tuberosus; assembly: GCA_030545235.1. Taxonomy (NCBI): domain Eukaryota; kingdom Viridiplantae; phylum Streptophyta; class Magnoliopsida; order Asterales; family Asteraceae; genus Helianthus; species Helianthus tuberosus. The sequence continues at coordinate 154,535,879 of CM060412.1, forward strand.
ACTCCTGCTAATCCCAGTGACAACAAGCAGAAATGGGAAGGGGATTCCAGCAGGGGTTCAGCTACTGTACAGTCTCAAGCACAGCAGCAGCGCAAGACTAGTGATTACCAGAGTCCGAGTCAGCAAACGTCTGGTGGTCAGGGGCAGAGTGGATATCGGGGAATTCATCCACTGTGTAACAGGTGCAACAGACACCACAGTGGTCAGTGTCGTAAAGGCCGCTGTCAGAGATGTCTAAGGGTAGGTCATGAGGCTAAAGATTGCAGGAGTTCAAGGCCTGCGAATCAGAACCAGCAACAACAGCCACCAGCTCCACGAAATCAGCCACAGCAACAACAGCAAGGAAATAAGGCATGCTTTCAGTGTGGGGCTGAAGGTCACTTCAAGCGGAACTGCCCCCAGTTAAATCAGAATCAGAACAACAACAACAATAATCAGGGCAACGGGAACAACAATGGGGGAAACAACAACGACAATGGTGCTAGGGGTCGTGCATTTGTGATTGGTCGGGGTGATGCGAGGAATGATCCTAATGTGGTTACGGGTAAGTTTCTTCTCGACGACTTTTATGTTACCGTATTATTTGATTCGGGTGCGGATACCAGTTATATGTCTCTGAAAGTTAGTCAAATGCTTAAACGCGCACCAACACTTTTGAACACCAAACATGTTGTAGAGCTAGCTAACGGTAAAAGTCTAGAAGCCACACACATAGTTCAGGGTTGTAATCTTATCCTCGCTGGTTAGACTTTCTCTATCGATCTCATTCCTATAACTCTGAGTAGTTTTGATATCGTCATTGGTATGGATTGGTTATCCCAACAACAAGCAGAGATCCTATGCAAGGAGAAGATCATTCGTATTCCCCGTACTGGCAAAGAACCTCTCGAAGTTCAAGGCGATAAGAGTGGTGTCGTGAGTGGCATCATCTCCTTCTTGAAGGCACAGAAGTGTTTGCGAAAGGGCCACAGAGCTGTTTTAGCACTCGTTACAGATACATCGACGACAGAGAAGAAGTTAGAGGATATCCCAGTTGTACTTGACTTTCCTCAAGTGTTTCCTGAAGAGTTACCTGGGCTACCGCCTCATCGCCAGGTCGAATTTCAGATCGAGCTAGCTCCAGGAGCAGCACCTATAGCTCGAGCGCCTTATTGCTTAGCTCCAACTGAACTGGAAGAACTGTCTAAGCAATTGCAAGAACTCTTGGAAAAGGGTTTCATACGTCCTAGCTCTTCGCCCTGGGGAGCTCCAGTATTATTTGTGAAGAAGAAAGACGGTACCTTTCGTATGTGCATAGATTACCGCGAACTAAACAAGGTGACTGTGAAGAATCGCTATCCTCTTCCACGCATCGACGACTTATTCGACCAGTTGCAAGGGTCGAGCTATTACTCGAAGATTGATCTGAGGTCAGGTTACCATCAACTGAGAGTCCGGGATGAGGACGTCTCCAAAACAGCATTCAGAACTCGCTACGGCCATTACGAGTTTTTGGTCATGCCATTCGGGCTAACGAACGCGCCTGCGGTCTTCATGGATCTTATGAACAGGGTGTGCAAACCTTATCTTGACAAGTTTGTTATTGTTTTCATCGACGACATCCTAATTTATTCGAAGAATCGGGAGGAACATGAGCAGCATTTACGACTTATTCTGGAACTCCTTCGAACGGAACAGCTGTACGCTAAGTTTTCAAAATGCGACTTCTGGCTTCGTGAAGTCCACTTTCTAGGCCACGTGGTAAACAAGGATGGGATTCATGTCGATCCATCCAAGGTAGATTCGATCAAGAACTGGCCTGCACCTCGCACACCAACCGAAATACGCCAATTCTTGGGTTTGGCGGGTTATTACAGACGGTTCATCAAAGACTTCTCAAAGATTGCACAGCCGCTTACATTACTGACACAGAAAGGTGTTGCTTACCGTTGGAGTGATACACAGGAAACAGCATTTCAGCACTTAAAGGATAGACTTTGTAGCGCACCTATCCTCTCCTTGCCTGAAGGCACGGACGATTTTGTAGTCTACTGCGACGCATCTATCCAAGGTCTTGGATGTGTGTTGATGCAGCGGGATAAAGTTATTGCTTATGCTTCGCGCCAACTTAAGATTCACGAACGGAATTACACTACACACGATTTAGAGCTGGGAGCCGTTGTTTTTGCGCTCAAGATATGGCGACATTACCTGTATGGCACTAAGTGCACCATCTACACCGATCACAGAAGTCTTGAGTATATATTCAAGCAGAAAGAATTGAACATGCGACAACGTAGATGGGTCGAGTTACTGAACGATTACGAATGTGCTATAAAGTACCATCCGGGCAAAGCCAATGTGGTGGCCGACGCCCTCAGTCGAAAAGATACTACACCTAGGCGTGTACGAGCGTTGCAACTCACTATTCAGTCTAGTCTTCCTTCTCAGATACGAGATGCTCAAGTAGAAGCATTGAAACCAGAAAACGTCAGGGCTGAAGCCCTACGCGGCTCAAGGCAAAGGTTAGAACAAAAGGCAGACGACGCCTACTATGTAACAGGACGCATTTGGGTCCCACACTATGGCAACTTACGCGAGCTTGTAATGGAAGAAGCTCATAAGTCTCGCTACTCAGTACATCCTGGTTCGGATAAGATGTACCACGACCTCAGAACTACATACTGGTGGCCTAGCATGAAGGCCCACATAGCAACTTACGTTAGCAAGTGTTTGACTTGTGCGAGAGTCAAAGCGGAATATCAGAAACCTTCAGGCCCACTCCAACAACCTGAGATACCACAATGGAAATGGGAACAAATTTCCATGGATTTTTTTACTGGCCTACCTAGATCTCAGCGCGGAAATGATACTATTTGGGTGATCGTGGATCGACTCACAAAGTCTGCTCACTTCCTGGCTATCAAGGAAACGGATAAGTTCTCCACTCTAGCAGACGTATACCTTAAGGAAGTTGTCTCGAGGCACGGGGTGCCCACCCCTATTATCTCCGATCGTGATGCACGTTTTACTTCAGAACTGTGGCAAGCAATGCATAAATCTTTTGGCTCTCGATTAGACATGAGCACAGCTTATCACCCTCAGACAGATGGGCAGTCTGAGCGCACTATTCAAACTCTACAAGACATGCTTCGGGCGTGCGTAATTGACTTTGGCAAGGGCTGGGAAAAGCATCTGCCACTTGTGGAATTTTCGTACAATAACAGCTACCACACCAGCATTAAAGCTGCTCCATTTGAGGCATTGTAATGGCGTAAATGCCGATCACCTCTTTGTTGGGCAGAGGTGGGTGACAGTCAAATCACAGGTCCAGAAATGGTAGTTGATACTACTGAAAAGATTGCTCAAATACGACAACGCATGGCGGCAGCTCGCGACCGTCAGAAAGCGTACGCGGATAAAGACAGGAAACTACTCGAGTTCCAGGTTGGGGATCGAGCACTACTCAAAGTTTCACCCTGGAAGGGTGTTGTTCGTTTTGGCAAAAGGGGCAAACTCAATCCACGATACGTTGGACCATTTGAAGTCATTGAGAAAATAGGCAAAGTGGCCTACAGACTAAACTTACAAGCTGAACTCAGTGCAGTTCACGACGTCTTTCATGTGTCGAATCTGAAGAAGTGTCTGTCAGATGAGACCTTCATAGTTCCTTTGAAGGAGCTCACTATCGACGAATGATTGCATTTCTTCGAAGAACCAGTTGAAATCACGGACCGGGATGTTAAGGTCCTCAAGAACACCAGAATACCTCTTGTTCGAGTTCGTTGGAACTCCCGTCGTGGCCCAGAGTTTACCTGGGAACGCGAAGACCAAATGGAACTCAAATATCCCCAGTTGTTCGAAAACAATGCAACTACTACTGAGGCTGAAGCTACTACAGAATTTCGGGAAGAAATTCCAAATCAACGGGGGGATAATGTGACACCCCAGGAGAACCAGTAAATGATAATTTACCTAGCTTCCTCAGTAATCGCATGCTAAATTTCGGGACGAAATTTCTTTCAAGTTGGGGATAATGTGACAACTCGAGTTTTCAAGCTTTCCATCTTCGCATTATTTGCACGTTAATTTTTTTTTTGTTGTTTGTTACTCGACTTGTTTGTTTCACAACGCTTACATTTGAAAAACGTAAAATAGTATTGCGATTGATATTTGATATTTGGGGTGCATATTATATTTGAGTATATGATGATAGTGTAATTTGTGCTAATTGGGATTTATAGTTTATTATGGAACTTTGGCCAACACCCCTGCTCATATGAAAACACCCCCTGATGAAAACACATGGTGTTTTCGTCCATGTGGCTGACGAAAACAGAGATGGGCCTTGGCCCAGTATTGAGCTATTATATATTTATTATATAAACAATCTTCTTCGAGAAGTTTCTCACTTACCAAACCTTATCACTTTGTTTCTCTCTCTACCTCTGAAACCCAACAAACAGAATTCCTCATTTGAAGCCAAACCTCTGTTTAATTCTCGGTTAGTGATTTTCATGATTCAGTTGTTTTAGATGCATATCGTATGATTATTGGATGTTTAATCATGAAGTATGTATATATTTATATATGTGATTATGTGATCTATCATTGTGTGCTTGCTAGATAATTATTATCTATGAACTGTCTGTATATTTGATGTTTTGATCAACAGTGGGTCTATGTTAATGAATGATAAACTGATTAAATGGGGATCCTGGTATCGCATGATGTTGGTAAATTATATACTACATATCAATGATTGATTAATGACTTGTAAATGATTAATCATGTAACTGTAATGGGAATTATAGTTGCTGGGTTTTTGTTACTGTAAGTGTGGTTGAAGATGATGAGGAAACCAACGAAATCACTAAGGGATTTCGGCACCCTAGTGATTTCGTCACACACATGCTCAACGAAAACACCCCCCACCATTGAAACTGGACGAAATCACTAAAGGTGATTTCGGCCCATGTGTGAGATTTCGGCCCAAGTTGGATTTCGGCCATAAGGGATTTCGGCCATAAGGGGTTTTCGGCACATAAGGGTTTTCGGCTAGCTAGTGATTTCGGCCCAACTGTTATCTTGTTAACTGGTTAAATTTATTAAGTTGTTAACTTATTAAATTACATATAATAACTCTGTTAGTTACGTAACTATGTTTAGCCTACTAACTGAGTTAATTTCATTAACTCAGTTAACTTTACTCACTATGTAAGATTCATGGATGACATTCTGTTAAATATGTAACTTAGTTAAGTAAAACATGTGACACAGTTAGTTACCAGTTCTGTTAAATGTTAATCTTGTTAACCGTATACCCCTGTTTATATATGTTAATTCAGTTAAGCATACTAGCTTTATTAACTGTGATGTTGGTTAACTATGTTAAAATTAATTGAGAAGACTATTATGAGGAAGATGAATTTGCATGAATTGGAGTAACTGTTTACATGATACAAGAATGCAAATTGCTAGACACACTCTGTGATATTTCTGTGATAGTGATTGCATGCAAAATCTTACAAACATGTACTGACTGAACATACGTGCACTATAGGATTTGATTGATTACTTGCGAGCACATAGTTTAGCATACCGAGCAAAACAAGGTGAGTTCACACTCTTACCAAGGCATGGGATTCCCGGGGTTGGGAATGGGTTGATTGATTAATTGCGCTTAAGAATTATTGGAATTTCATACCATAGACCTCGGGAGAGGAAGGTTAATGGTAGATACTGCTAGACTAGTGATACATTACTCCTCTTCGCACACACGCCGGGATTGGCCGCGATGCTAGAACAATCTTCGCAAACATGCCTGGAATGGCCGCGAACTATACTTTAATCTTCGCAAACATGCCTGGAGGGCCGCGATACAAATATACCTAGTCTAGAGAACATATGGGAAACCCCCACTAAACTTCGCAAACATGCCTAGAGGGCCGCGATACCATTACATACGATACATGATTACTAAACGAACTTACGGTTTACGATACGAACATTATAACTAAATAACCAACTGTGAACTCGCTCAACTAGTTGTTGACTCTCTGTTACATGCCTTGCAGGACCATAGGTACTTTTGGAGCTTGCACGGGAGGCACGGTCGTTGTGGACATGGATCGTGAATGTGTCGTTAATCATTATGACATTTAGTACTTATACTTATGTTGGGTGTTACATTATTGCTTCCGCTACACACTTGTTTTATGTTTGTTTTGAAAACACCTATCGTATTGATGAATGACTTTTACTTTATACTTATGTTCAATATGATTGGTGGCTTGATCCTGGTCAGTCACGCCTCCAAGCGGTGGTACTCCGCGTGTGGATTTTGGGGGTGTGACAGAAGATTATAAATCATCAGAAGGTTTCAGTTGGGATAAATATATTCCAGCTGACACTAAAGCTTGTCTGATAAATCAAGATGATGAAAAATTGCCAGAAGGATTTAGCTGGAAAAACTTTAGCTGGGATAATTATTGCCCAGATAACGAGATGTTAAAAGCTAAAGGTTGAGTTGCTCAGGTTATTAATGATTATACTGATGAATATTGGGCAGAGAAATACAGAAAAATTAGAGAGGCTGAAGAAGATAAATGGAAAAGATATGCAGAAGAAGAAGAAGAAGAAGAAAAAAGAAAAGCTGAAGCAGAGAAAAAGAAAATAGCTGAAGAAGCTCAAGTGAAAATAGTCAAAGAAGTGCCAAAATTTGAAATCAAAACAGATGCTGATGCAGTCAAAGTTGCCGAGAAGTGTATAAATTGTGACTCTCTGATAATGCAAAACAATGATCTGCTACACAACATCAAAAAGTTGAAAGAATCCTACGATGTTTTGAACAGAGAAATGAATAAGTATCGTGAGTCAAACAGTGAACAAGATGTAGCAATGAATACACTCAAAGGGGCATACATGAGGCAGCTTGACAATGTCATTTACTACACATAAAAATGTGCTGAACTTGAAAAGAAATTGGAAACTCAGAAAATTGAAACAAATAGAGTAAATGAATTGTTGAAAAGTTACTCATGTTCTACTTTTATTGTTGACAGGATTTATCCCATTGTGGAAGGAATGAAGACATTTGAAGATGAAAAGACTTTGAAAGAAAAGAAGTCCGAAACAACAGAAGATGATGAAGTGAAGATTTCTGGTTAGAAACCAAGTGTTGTCTATAACAAATGTCCACCCCCGGTCGAAAATGGATATTCTCCTCGAAATCCAAATTTTGAAAGAGTAAAAAAGGCAACAAATTTACAGTGGGAATCTGAGTCGTCGAATAATTTACCAGAAAGTATAGATGTCACTTTCATGTCGTCCGATACTGATCATGAGTCTGAATTAATAAAAAAGGTGGTCGATCAGGTGTTGGATAAGGATGAAACGGAGGAGTCAATGTCGGAGTTCAAACCAGAGTCAAAGTCTGAGTTCAAACAGTCAAAGTCAATAGTCAAAAAGGATAAACGGGTTTATGATAAAGAGTTCTTGTTATCAAAATCTAATTTGGATGAAAAAACAATCAAAGTAGCATATACTTTGAAAGATTCTGACAAATTATATTCTGATGAGGTTTTTCCAATAAGAGGTGTTAAAAATGAAATGATTAAAAAGGTTTTTAAACTAACAGAAATTAATATTTCTGAAATAAAAGATGCAAATCTTTCTGAAAAACCTAAACCTTACACCTCAAGATATCAACAACATTTAAACAAGAAAAAGGGTTACAGTTCTGGTTCAGGTTTTCAAAAGAAACCAAACCATTACGGTAATTTCAAAAAGAATGGACTAGGTTTTACTCCACCGAAAAATTATAAAAATGAGAAAACTTATAAACCAAAAACTGTTTTTGTTTCAGGAACAAGTGCTGAGAAAGAACAAAAGAGTTCATTTTGGAAGCAGACAAATCAAGAATTCCTTGCACAGAAGCAAGATGAGATGAAGATAAGTGTTATTCAGAAGAAGACCGAGACAAGAACTTGTTTTCAATGTAAAACAATTGGCCACATTGCCAAAAATTGTCCAAAGACAATACAGACAAAACAGGAAGTCTCTGGTAAATTGAAAGAAAAAGTTGTTGAGAAAACTGAACTTATAAACAGAAAATTTACAGGCTTTGAAAATTCAACTTTTGAGGTTGGAGAATGTTCAAAGAATGTGATGAAAAGAAAAGAAAATCTGAAAAACCAAATATGGGTGATTAAGGGTTCAGGAAACAGTTCTGGTGATGAATATGATTCCACAAAATCAGAGGAGCCACGTGTTAAAGAAAAGGTTGAGAAATTAGTTCCAAATGTGGATGATGTGAATTTTCCACCTTTGCGAGCTGAAAATTTTAAAAAGAAAGTTGGAAACATTGAAATTTCAAATCAATTTTATTCTGACAAGAAGAAATTTGATATTGATAAGGCTTTTAACAGAAATGTGAAACACATTTTTGGAAAAATGGTCGATGGTAAGGCCAAAGGAGTTAAAGAATTTTATGCTTCCAAAATGAATGTTCACAAGTCTGTTGAAAGTAAAGATGAAGAACAGGTTGTTACACCCAAGGATGGTCAGGCCTGGGTGTCTATATTTTTCAAAGAATAAAAACCTGACTTGCCAGAGATCCCAAGTTTGTAATTGTGGATCAGGAATCGACATTCTTCTTGATAATTGTTTATGTGAATGAATTTTATAATGAAAAATTTTGGCAAGTCATATTGCAGGAATTGCCGGAACTCCCAGGTTGGTAAGCGAGGAGTAGGAATCGGCATCTTGAGAATTCAACCCATATATGGTATCTTACAAGTGGTATTGGTTGGTAAGCCATGTGGTTGAAAAAGAGATTGTGTTTTTTAATTGAAGGTTAATCAAGATCATTAGGTTGAACTTGATTGAAGTATTCTTACAAGTGGTAAATCAGGGACATTAAGTTGTATCTGATTTTCTACAAGTGGTTGTAAAACAATGTGATGAGTTTATCCTCTAACCTACAAATGGTTAAAATCAATCAACAAAATTTATTTTCCAGAAAAACCATTTGATTAATACAAACTTAAGTGTTTTGAAATCACAATGGGAAAATAGTTTGTTGTGAGGGGGAGTTCTGATTGTTTATACCAAGTGGATGGCGATTTGAAGCGATTCGATATCAGTTGTCATGTTACTTGTACAGTTTGTTTTCAAATTTCCTAAAATGTGTTTGCATTTTAGGGGGAGTAAGAAATTTCTGAAAATTCAAAAACATTTGAAAATTTGAAAAATCCAAAAACATGATAAAATGCAAAAATGAGTTTTGTTGTAAAAAGAGGAAATGATAGTACATCAGTGGATTGTCACAACATGCTAAAGAAATGGAGAGATAAAATGTGTTAAACGGTCTCACTGATGATGTGACGGTAGGCTCAGCTAGACTAGTAGATTTGTGATAACGATACAAATCTAAATGAAAAAAAGCCTAGTTCTAGTGGGAAACATGGTCGAAAGCATAGTACTTAGTTTTATCCTTCTTGATTGTATACCTACTCACTAATCGCTGATTGTTGAAAGACATAAAACTGGTTAAGTTTGTGAACTTTCACAACTTTGCTGAAAAGTCGCTGTGATTGTGCCTTTTATTTTGCAAAGATTTAAACTTGTTTTATTTCTTCATTTTGTTTAAGCATTGGACATCCTCTGCGTATACGTGAGTATCGATCTGGATGTTATTGCCTAAACGTTCTGCTTTATTTTCTTTGGTGTTTCGTTTAAGCTTTGGACCTCCTTTGCGTATACGGAAGTATCGACCTGGTGGTTAAAGCCTAAACAACTTCAACTTGTTTTTTATTTTCTTATTTTGTTTAAACATTGGACTTTCTCTGCGTATACGGAAGTATCGACCTGATTGTTAATGTTTAAACGTTCTGCTTTGTTTTCGCACAAATCACAGTTGATAAAAGTTTAAAGGCATTACTTGAGTCAGTGTATTGCATGATGAGGGGATATGCTGAGATCGTGGGGTCCATAAGAATTTAGTGCAAATTAATATACCTTAACGTATCGGTAAGCATTTCGAAAGTTTTTAGATTGAGTTTATGTGGACAACAATATCGTCAATTTACGTGAATTGTTTAGAGCTTAAAATGTTTAAAGCTTAACGGTGTTGTTGATTTGTCTCAAAAACTGATATGATCCTCTTTTACAAACTCACAAAAATATTGTCTGTAAATATTTCTTTACTGCTTTTTATTATTTTTAAAAAATCCAAAAAGATTTTAAGTGTGTTTTAGCATAAATTTTGAGAAATTCAAAAAGATTTTCGACAACTGATGTTGGATAGCTGATTTTCAAAATTCCAAGTGCTAAACATGATGAACAAATTGTTTGGGAGAAAATGTTTGAGATGTTGTTGAAATGAAATGAGAAACAGAGTTTTTAATTGAAAAATCATTTATTGATTAAATAATTCCTGCAAGTGTAAATTAGATTTGAAAATCTTATCCAGAAGTGGTTATCAGAAAACTTATTTTTAGGTTGAGATTTGTGCAGGTTAGACAGATTCTGATATCTGAGATAGATGAATACCAGATTGCGATCCCAGCTTAGTGAGAGGGGGAGTCTGAGGACATCAAGAGAGAGCTCAGAAATAGGTTGCGATTCTGAAAGACAGAGAAAGAGATTGATTGTGGATGCTTACAATGGAGAATATTTGGAGAGAGCGAACAGACTGATAAAGACTGAAAGTTTGACAACCGAAGACTCAACACTGAAGACTCGTCAACATTCGAGGGGGAGTCTGTTGGTGCATGCGTATGTCGACTTCGTCTTGTATCGAGTCTTGTACGTAGAATGTCAGAACAATGCACGTAGTTCAAGATTTATAGGTATTTCGCTTGAATGGAAGGGTTTCGCTTGAAAGGAACTTGTGCAGTTTCAAGCGAACTCAACATATGCTGTTTCGCTTGAACTGACATATTGTCTCTTTCAAGCGAACTGACACGCCTATAAATACTCCTCAAGCGAATTCAGTTGTAAGATTCTTGTTTCCGGTAGCGAAGCTCTGCCGAAGTGTTCTCAGACTTGTAATCGATCTTAAATCAATATACGAACAGTTGAAAGGGTGAATCTTGCTGAATTGAACTTGATACTTGTGTTTCCGCCACTCGTATTGAGATAAACTCTTCTGATCGACTCATTTGGGTCTGAAAACGATCCTACACTTTGGTGTTAAAGCAGGTAAATTCCTAGGATATATGGTGACAAAAAGAGGCATTGAAGCAAGTCCAGAACAAATTCAGGCTATTGTAAATATCAAATCTCCTGCCAATGCCAAGGATGTGCAAAGGTTAACAGGCAGGATCGCAGCCTTGAACAGGTTCATATCTAAATCCTCAGAAAAATGCAAGGAATTCTATGACATTTTGAGGAAGAACAAGAAATTTGAGTGGACTGAAAAGCATGAAAATGCTCTCAAAGCTCTTAAGGATTACCTATCCTCAGCCCCTGCCTTGATGAAACCAGAAAAAGGGGATATATTATCCTTGTATTTAGCGGTATCCTCTAAAGCAGTAAGTGCGGTCCTTGTTAAGGATCACGAAGGTACACAACATCCTGTCTATTATGTAAGTAAGAGTTTGCTTGATGCTGAATCCATGTATTCACATTTAGAAAAACTTATCCTTGCATTAATTATGGCATCTACTAAATTAAGACATTATTTTGAAACTCATGCCATTATTGTTAAGACTAATTTTCCAATTAAGAATGTTCTCAGGAAACCTGAAATGTCAGGAAGGATGGCCAAGTTGGCAGTGAAGCTTAGTGCATATGATATAAGATATGAACCAAGGACAACCATTAAATCCCAAGCCTTAGCTAACTTTGTGGCAGATTTCAGTAGTGACTTGCAAAAGGAAGCTGAGTTAGAAGTCCAACAGCTAGAAGAAACTAAGGATCCTTGGATACTCTTCACTGATGGAGCTTCTAATGTAAAAAGGAACTGGACTTGGAATACTACTAAAATCGCCACAGGGGGACATAATACCCCACTCCATAGCTTGTGAGTTTCAAACTACTAATAATGAGGCTGAATATGAAGCCTTGATTGCTGGTTTGTAAATTGCTAAGCATCTGAGGATCAGGTATCTTGAGGTACATGTGGATTCATTGTTAATTACTAATCACTTTAATGGATCCTATGCTGTTAAAGGTGAAAAGCTAATCAAATATTTAGAGATAGTCAAGGAATTGGCACTCTCTTTTGTTTCCTTTAGTTTGACACATGTACCAAGGGAAGAGAATGCAGAGGTTGATGCATTAGCCAATCTAGGATCATCCTTGAAGATCCAGGATATCAGGATCCCTATTATCCACATCCGAACCCCTGCTATCGAGGATCATGTAGCCATGGAGATAGGAGAGGATTCTGCAATCATCCATAGTGATGATACACAATCTCATTCAGGATCATGGATCTTTCCAATCATGAGATACATACAACATGGAGAGATTCCTACAGGAGAAAACCCCAGGGCTTTCAAAATTAAGGTATATCAATTTACAATATTGAATAACATGTTATATAAACGATCTCTTGCAGGGCCATATCTAAGGTGCAATGAGGATCCTGAAATCCAAGAAGTCCCAAAGGATTTTCACGAAGGAGATTGTGGAAACCATAATGGGGGCAGGGCATTATTCTCAAGGATCCTGAGGACATGATACTATTGGCCTACTATGAAGAAGGATGCTGTGGAATATGCCAAGAAGTGTGATCCTTGTCAGAGACATAGTAATATCATTCACCAACTAGCAGAGCTTTTGCATCCTATATCCTCTTCTTGGCCATTTATGAGATGGGGAATGGATATAGTCGGTAAGCTTCCCAAGGCACCTGGTGGAAAAGTATTCCTGCTTGCTATGACTGATTACTTCTCCAAGTGGATAAAGGTTGAAGCCTTTGCTCAAGTCAGAGAAAAGGAAGTGATATCCTTTATTAAGAGAAATATTATTACTAGATTTGGTATCCCTTCTGAAATTGTTTGTGATAATGGATCCCAATTTATTGGAAGTAGAACTACTAACTTTTGTGACAGCTGGGGGATTAAGATGACAACATCAACACCAGTCCATCCACAAGCTAATGGCCAGGCAGAATCATCCAACAAGATCATCATCAACAATTTGAAAAAAAAGCTTGGATCCAAGAAAGGAAAGTGGGCAGAAGAACTACCTTATGTATTATGGGCTGACAGAACAACTCCCAAGAACGCTACTGGTCAAACTCCATTTTCTTTGGTGTTTGGAGCAGAATCAGTGATCCCTACAGAAATGGTGGTTCCTACTGCAAGAACAAGCATCCGTGATCCTGAAGGAAATGCCGACAACTTGGTTCAAGATTTGGATACTATAGAAGAACTCAGAGATTTAGCAAGGATAAGGATAGCTAGTTATCAACAAAGGATGGCGGGAGCCTACAACAAGAATGTCAGGATCCGGAAGTTCCAAGTTGGTGATATGGTATTAAGGAAAGCATTTCAGAATACCACAAATCCTGCTGATGGAAAATTGGCACCAAAGTGGGAAGGCCCCTACCTGATTGAAGCTGAAGCAGGAAAGGGGGCATATCGATTGCTAACAATGGAAGGTGATTTGCTACCAAGAGCTTGGAATGCTGTCCACTTGAAGAAATACTTCATGTAATAGGGATCCATGATCCTTAGCTATTTTTCATAACAAGTACCCTTGAAGGATCCTTGGAAGATAGGTGATCCTCATCCTGGTAATGATCTAATTTCAAACTATTTCATTCTCTAATTATCCTATATACAAGGATAAGGATCCTGGATCCTTTATCCTCCTTTCACTTGATTCTGAGTTTTGTAGAAGGTTTAGGTATCCTTAACAAAGGATTGAGTATCCACAGAAGTATCCAGTTATTTGGGCTTGACCCCAGTTATTTGGGCTAGTCCCCAGTTTTTAGGCCTGTCCCTAGTATCGCCAGTAGCGCACGATGATCCTGGTACAGTTCATGGCAGTGGAACCAGTACTCGCTTTAGGGGCTGACAATTTCATTGTACTGGCTGTATCCGGGATCCTACGTATAATGGTAGACGTACCATACATCCGTTCCTAAGGTTTCTAACGTTTTCATGTTAGCTAAGGTTTTGGCATTTTCATGTCACTAAGTTTGGATAGTCGCCAGTGAGGGCCATACTCCAGTTTACACAAGATCCTTTGGGCTTGTCCCCAGTTATCCTTTGGGCTTGTCCCCAGTTATCCTTTGGGCTTGTCCCCTGTATATTGGGCTTGTCCCCAGAATTGTTGGGCTTGTCCCCAGTTACTAACTTTTCTATTATATTGGCTTAGTCCCAAGTTATATTCTATTTCAGGTTTTTAAGGCTAAACGACCAAGGATCCTTGATCCTTACCTTCTACTAAGGTTTGTCTTTTGGTTATCCTTATTATAAATATTAAAGGGTTAGGATCCTAACTTGGATTCTCAGGTATGATCCTTAATCACTTTTATTTTATTCATTATTTATATAAGTGACCCTTATCCTTTGACAGCAGAACTAACGATCCTTCAATTGCATAACTTTTCTGAATTTACCGACTATAGGATATTTGATCCTTGATCATATCCTAAAACCTTTAAACATGATTTATTAAATCTTTATTCTTTACTTACAAGTTCAGAGAAAGTGGATAACTACAATAGAAAAATAAAGAATTCACAAGGATAACAACACGGGAAATAGCCAAAAAGTTAGAGGTTTTATTTATTCATAGTTAAACCCTTCAAAGGTTGTCAAAATCACCTACCCCAAGCATCTACCAGCAATACGTGGCCCGTCCGCTAGGGTAGGTAAAGGTGTCCATTGTTAATAGGTCTTTGAAGTGCAGGAAATAAAAGATGGCAGGATAACAAGTGGTTTCATCCCCCAAACAGAGGATCCCTCCACCACCTATTATCCTACCTATTGTCTAAGGATCCTTGCTCCATAATCCTAAAAACTATTGTTCAAAGTACAACCCAACATTGTTTCAAAACACCATAACCAAAAAACCACTACCAAATCCTAAAAAATGGGCTCCGGCCACGTCTAGAAATATCCATCATCACCCATTTCTGCAGCTCACACCTTGGCTGCATCACCACCAGCATCACCACCAGCCTGATCCTTCCCGCTGCCACTCGCCTCAATTGCCAAGACTTCAGTAGCCTCCTCCTCTTCATCCTCAAGCTCAGCCAGCTTTGCCCTCCATTCCTCCTTGTCCCAAGTGGTCTTGTCAAAGTCAGGATCCTCAGCCTCCAGGGCCATTTGCAGCTTGATTTTGTACATGGTGATGGCAGCTGAGACTTTAGCATCCTCCAGCAGGTCGTGCTTCTCATGATCAGCGTTTATCTGGGCCATGAACACCTGCTGCTTTGCCAAGTTCAGATCCTTCTTGAGGCGAGAGATGGTCTGATCCTTAGCCAGGAAGATCTTTTGGAAGTCCCTTTGCTTCTGGTCAGCTTCCTCAGCATAAGCATCCAGCAGCATCTCAATCTCGGCAAATTTCTGCAAAAAGACAAGGTAACGTTTGGGATCTTTGATCCTCAGATGGGCAGGATAATCAGTCAGGATTGGTGATCCTTACATCGACAAAGTATTCTTGGAACTGGTGGCGGATGAGGGGCAGGCCTTCAAGATTGTCAGCTTCGGTGGCCTTCCTCTTCTTTCCCCCCTTTGAGGTGACAGGCTTGGGGACTATGGTGCTTGGGCTAGCGACAGTCTTCTTCTTCCCAGACCTGAGAGCAACAGCAGTAAGATCGGTGACACTGAAGCGGGTGGCAGACCTTAAGGATTTTCCAGCACCTATCAATCCAAAACAACAGATAAGTATTCTTGTTTTATTTGTATTTCAACATTTAACCATATGTAAACTTGGATACTTACTTGACATTGTAACTGAGCCTGAGGATACTTCTTGAGAATCCTTGGTGTTTGCTTGAAATGTTCTTACTGCAGGATCAAGATTCCGGAAGGCGTTGATCCTCTCTTTAGTTACTGGTGATGTAATGATGTGTGAAACAGAGATAGCTGCACAAAATAAACAAGAAGATGTTAGTGATCCCCAACAGAAACATGGATATCCTATGATCCTTCTATAAGGATCCTCTATCCTACCATGAGTGGCCCATTTTCTGGGGAGATCCTTCCCATCAGGGATAGAATCCTTCCTGACGAAGAAAAAATGTTTCTTCCACTTAGTATCGTTTTTGGTGGTCTTGAGGATTGGGTGTTCTTCACCGGGCTAGTGTTTGAATAGAAAGCGGTGTGAACCATGGCTCACAAGGTTGTATAGTTCAGACAACTCCGACATTCCCAACTCAATATCCTCCTGCTCAATGATCCTCTCAAGGGTAAATAGAACCCTCCACATCATTGGCATAGCCTGGATATAGGATATGCCGGTAAGGGAGAAGAAAGATTGGGTAAAAGCAGGAAAAGGATAGGAGTATCCTATCGAGAATGGGGTGACTGGAAATGCAACTCAAGTTTTAAAGGTAAAATCACTCCGGACGGTAGGGTCAAAGGGTTTGAAAACAGTGCTCGCCGGAAAGCAATGACGAATCCTGTCGATCTCAGGATCAGTAAAGCAGCAACGTTCCTTCGGAGAGTCTTCGATGATCCCTTGGCTTTTTAAGGGACTATCTTTTCGATGATCCTTAGCAGGTGATGATCTTAGCTTCATTGTGAATCAGAGATTTTGAGAAAGAAGAAGAACAGAGCAAGAAAGAGAAAAGAGAAAGGGGAGAGAAGTACCTGCTTGACATTCGAATGAGGATTTAAAGGATGTAATGCACGAATTTAAATGCCTCTAGACCCTTATCTCTAACTTGAATTTATAATCATGATTTTGCAGGGATGTCGCTTCAAGTGACGTAGGATCTGCAACGGATAGTTCGATCATAACGGCTATATATCCGTTAGTTTGTTGCGGATAAGATCAAGAAAATATAACTCGCCAAAATTTACACTTTACTCCTTATATTTTGGGGGCAATTGTTAGGGGAGGATTTTTTAATCCTAAGGATCACGGGTCTTCAAGTGCTACCAGGATCATGGATCCTCAATTCTGTTTGAATTAAGGATCCTCAGTAGGTGTTGCAGGATCATGATTCAGGATCCTTATTATTATCCTTATACTAACAATTGTCTACCTTGTACGTAAGCTTGTTTTGCAGGAGCAAAGGCATGGACCAAGTCTCGCTGAAATTCCTGGAGCATATTCCGTTAATATTCCGCACGTCTTTGACCATTATGGACGTTGTGGAGATCGTGAGGAGCTTGCATAATTGTCGGACAGTTTGTTATCTTAGTTGTTTCTAATTTAAAATGGGGATAACAAGCTTGAGTAGAACACTTAGCTAAATTTTAGCAAACACACACACTCTCATAACAACACTCGAACAGCTCTCGGCAATCTACTTGGCGATTTCATACATTTTTTCACATTGCACACTAGTGATCCTTGTAACAAGCTTGTTATCATCCCAAGTTGTAAACTTCTTTTGTTTAATCTTAGTTGGTGATCGGTAGTTTCCATCACCCGAGGTTTTTTATGCCGGAGATCAAATCTTGATCAAGGGCTTTTTCCTCGTATAAATTTCTGTGTCATTTGTTCATTACATTTCTAAGTGATCCTTAATATTGTTCATTGATTCAAGCATCACACCTCACAACAAAAGATTTGGTTGCATTATCTTTGCTTGATTGTTGACCAAAACAGGGAATGGATATAGTTGGTAAACTTCCTAAGGCACCTAGTGGAAAAGTATTCATGCTTGCTATGACTGATTACTTCTCCAAATGGATAGAGGCTGAAGCCTTTGCTCAAGTTAGAGAAAATGAAGTGATATCCTTTATTAAAAGAAATATTATTACTAGATTTGGTATTCCTTCTGAAATTGTTTGTGATAATGGATCCCAATTTATTGGGAGTAGAACTACTAACTTTTGTGACAGCTGGGGGATTAATATGATAACATCAACACCAGTCCACCCATAAGCTAATGGTCAGGCAGAATCATCCAACAAGATCATCATCAACAATTTGAAGAAGAAGCTTGGATCCAAGAAAGGAAAGTGGGCAGAAGAACTACCTTATGTATTATGGGCTGATAGGACAACTCCCAAGAATGCTACTGGTCAAACTCCATTTTCTTTGGTATTTGGAGCAGAATCAGTGATCCCTACAGAAATGGTGGTTCCTACTACAAGAACAAGCATCCGTGATCCTGAAGAGAATGCTGAAAACTTGGTTCAAGACTTGGATACTATAGAAGAACTCAGGGATTTGGCAAGGATAAGGATGGCTAGTTATCAATAAAGGATAGCTGGAGCCTACAATAAGAATTTCAGGATCAGTGATGTGTGTAAAATGCAACATATAAATTACATCAAATGAGGCATAAAACTAACCCTTTTTTAGTGCTAATATTGGAAAAAGAGTGTTTTTGTCTTCCTTTTGTATTTTCAGGATTAAATGAGCTCAAAAACGCAAAAGAAACAAAAAGACAGCTAAATCCAACATAAATACAAGAAAAGGAACATTAGTGGACTGCCCGAACCCTCAACGGCACCTTCCAAAGCAAAATAGAGAAAACAGAAGACTGAACACGCCCCGTGCTCAGCCAGCACGGGGCCGTGCCCAAGAAGCAGCAGAAAAGACAAACCTATAGAAGCTTCTATTGCCCATCACGGGGCCGTGCTCAGCGGACACGGGGGCGTGTCGAAAGTACAGCAGGCGCATTTATTGTAATTGCGAATTACAATTAATGAGGAGAGAGAGTGTCAGACGGACACGGGGCCGTGCCCAGCGGACACGGGGCCGTGTCCAGCTCTCTGTTCAGCCTATAAATAGGAGTGCTTGGATTCATTTCATCTCATCCCTTGGCACACCACCTCTCTCACACTTCATCCACCACCCACCACCATCACAACACCATCATCCACCACCATCATCCATTGTCCATCGTAGAGTGTGTTAGTCGTCTCGGGATCCAAGATTGATCGTAAGAGTTCTTGACAATCAAGGCCATGTTTGCCTAAGTCTCTTACATCACTTGGTGAAGACAAAGTGTCTAGTATAATACTTTTTATTTCTAATCTTTTGCACTTTTTATTTGGTTTTGTATTAATGACTTTAATAACTAGTTACTTATGTTGAAGGTGATCTTTCCTTATCGTTTGTCCGTGGTGTCTTGGCATTATTTTACTGTCTATATAAAATAAAGGATTTTCACCATTCATATCTCCACGGTCTATATGGAGATATGTTGGCTACCTGGTAGGGGGTTAAGGGAACGGTTTGGTAAAGGTCTTGCCATTGTTCAGCGTTTAGAGGTCCTGCAATAGACCTGGGTCAAATTTAGTAGGACCTCCTTCAATACTTCACAGTATTGGATGGCGGGGGTCCAAACTCTTTGATCCCCTCATAAGTTAACTACTATTAATACTATAACCCGGCTATTTAGGACTGTATCCCTGCTGACTCAGACTACTTAGCCGAGGGTAACGTCACCGCCAAAAGCGGGGCCTACCACAATACTGCATTAATAACTTAATTCATTATCTTCCAATAATCCACCCTTTTAGGATTGTATCCCTGCTGACTCAAACTACTGGGGTGAGGGTAACGTCACCTTCAAAAGAGGGGCCTACTACAATAACTAAGATAATCTCTTAATTATGTGCAAAAGTGCGGAAATAATCAAAGGTTATACTAGATACGAGTCGGAACCAAGTGATTCATCTTGTCTATCTGTTTTTCTTTTATTTTTATTTTCAGCATTTTAGTTTGTTTTTAATTTTCTTAGTTTAAAACATTTTTCTAAACTTTTATTTTGGTTAGACGTTGAGGATAAACCGGTACTAAAAGCTCTTGTGTCCTTGGACGACCTCGGTATCTTACCAACGCTATACTACACTCAACGATGGGTGCACTTGCCCATATGTGTGTTTAGTGTTAGTGAAATATCGTGTTTTATAAATTTAAAACTTGGCTAAAATAAGTGTTAAAAAGGGCTTAAAATATACACCTAATATATATAACACTTTACCGCACATCAAGTTTTTGGCGCCGCTGCCGGGGACACAAGGATTTTAAGAAAGTTAGGAATCAACGGCCTAATCATCCTTTATTTTTCTTTTTATTTTTTTTAGGATTTTCTTAGTTTTTCAGCTTCTGCAGAGCTCAGCACGGGCCGTGCCCGCTGAACACGCCCCCGTGCTCAATCATTGGAACTGGCAATCCTGTTTTACATCAGACAGTAAGCTGAACACGGGGCCGTGCCCACTCAACACGCCCCCGTGCCCAAGTTTCAGTTACTGAAAACAGAACCGTTAGATCCCGACGGTTGGTAATTTCTGACATAAACATGAGTGATAGTAATTATTTTTACTTTCGGCACTCTTATGGTGCGTGGTGTCAATTATGTGGTGGCGAACATGAAGAAGTAAAATGCTACTTCCTAAATTATAGGCCCCACTACATGGACCCACCATCTTCTCACAACCTTAAGAGGGGCGAAAGTAAAAATAAGCACTATTTCTCCCTCGAATGCGCCCAGCCAGATATTCTAGGGGAAATGCTCCTTAGCGAGTTATTTCAACTAGAAGAGCTAATTCTGAAATGGATAGAAGAGCTTGGGAAGGATTTTATTGATCCACCCCAAGACGATACCCATGAAGAAATGTTGGAACCGCATTCCGACAACCTCGTTGCTCCCAAAAATACCTTCGTACCTAGCAAAGACTTGGACGATAGTCGTCCCTGTGTCGATTGTGCCGTGAAGGACTCTCCATCGACTTCGTTCGGTGCATACATAGACCTGAGCGATTCGGCATATACCTTCTTTAACAAGAGCCCGGGAAAGGGTTGGACTTGTCCACCTAGAATGAAAATAGGAATTACCCTCACCGACAACCTCTTGCGTTCTCGCCTTAGTCTAGGACAATTAAGGTATATTAGGCACTTTGGGGTTGTTCCAACCAGTCAGGAGCCACCCGATACTAACAAGTTCCTTAAAAAAACTAGACAACTTCATAAAACAGTCCCTAGACACGGGGCCGTGTCCAGCCAACACGTCCCCGTGTCCATCGAAAGATTCCATTCTGATCAGTACGTCAGAATACGGACAAACTGTGTCAGAACTCCACCTGCACACGGGGCCGTGTCCACTGAACACGGGGCCGTGTCCAGGATGCTGTCGTTTTCTATAAATGCAGCCAAGAATTCTGCACATTTGGACCAACTTGGGGCAGAGATTTGCAAGAATCTTCTCTCAAACTATCCTAGGTAAGTCTAAAAGAAGGTTCCAACAACCCATCTTGTCCTTTCCTCTTTTAGCCATTTCCTTCTTCTTCATCTTTCTCCAAGAGCTACCATTGAAAGTTTGGAATTCCTCCAACTCTATGGTAGGGATAAATGAGTTTTGTTCGAAGAATCTTGGTAAAAACATGTTATGAAACATTGTTTTAAGTTATTAGTAGCCAAAAAGGCCCCACAACGTTCAGAAAATAACTTAAAAATCCAAGTTTCCTTGTTCCAAAACTCTGCAGAAAGATGAACACGGGGCCGTGCTCAGTGAGCACGGGGCCGTGTCCGGTCACTGTTTCATTAAATAAACTATTTTTAGTTTATTTTTCGTAGGATGACGAGTGAAAACAGCGAAACATCTCCTGTGCATTCGCCAAACAGCCGAAGAGGAAGAAGACCCTCCATTGAAGCTACACTTGTACACTATGTGATAGCATTAAGGGAGGCTCTCGACGAAATGACTTCAGTAGAGGAGGTCCTAATCGACCGTATTAACGATCTTACGATGGGACTTGAAAGCAGCTTCCAAGAAATTAACCTCTTGCACCAGAGGTTAAATATTCTTGTAGTACCTCCAATGGAACCAGTCCTTCCTCAACAGGATTGGAACCTGGCACTCGGAATCAACAACCATACCGGGTGGGAAGACTTTCCGGCGGAACCTCCCATGGAACACCAACAAGAGATCCCGGTGGAAGTTGAAACTCCTCAAACTAATGCCAATGAGCCTTCTTTTCTCTTTCCAAGGGAGGTAGAAGAATGGCTCGCCGACATTTGAGGAGAACCGCACTCGGAAGAAGGAGTTCAAAAAGGCCTTGTTTAACCAAGATTAATTACTTCTTGGAAATTTTGCTAAATTAAAATAAAGTAAAGGCTAGGACTCCATGGTTTGTTATTTCTTTGTTTTATCTAGTTTAATTTAGGATTATGTAAGTTCTCTCTATGGTGAAATGAAATGATGGTTTTAAGGTTTGGATGGTTTGTAATGAGTACAACACACTCATCGTGGTAAAGGATGAAAAGTGGAACGAGAAAAATGATCCCATGCACAAGAACGAGGCAACCCGACAATTTTCTCCATTTCAGAAGGTTCAACACGGGCCGTGCCCAACCAACACGGCCCCGTGCCGAACCACCTGCAGAAAAACGCCCAGTACAGGTACCTGGACACGGGCCGTGTTCACCCAACACGCCCCCATGTCCAGCCTTCTGTTTGACTTATTTCAATTTTGTTACTGGCACTTGAACACGGGGCCGTGCCCGGATAACACGGGGTCGTGTTCAGCGCCCAGTAACACAAATTTTTTGCTTTTTAAACACTATTTTACACATCTAATCAACCTAAAAATTTATTTTTGGGACACATTGAGGACAATGTGTAATTTAAGTGTGGGGGGGATGCTAAAACCTTGAATTTTGCAAGTCCTAAATACAAGCCTTACACAAAACTCTATTGGAACCGCTAATCACCCCAAATTTTTTTCAAAAATTTCATTTTTTTTACTTGTCTAGGTTTAACTCGGGAAATTCAAGTTCTCAAAAAGGTTATATTTTTACAAATTTACAACCGATAGCGTAGTGATAAAAAGAACCAACATAAGAAAATTATGAAAAGGCATAGCAAACTTATTTAAAATTTGATTATATACTTGATCACATAAAAACCCATTCCCACAAAAGTGAGTTTTGAGCCTTTAATTGAGCACACAATTTCATATCATTTGACTAAATGCTCATTTTTCGTTTCTTGTGTGAATAGCCGCTTGGTTCTTACAACTCTAGAACTTGCCATGACAATACATTCCCGGTCCTTATCAACTTAAACCCGAGTAAGTAAATGATGGAGGCATTAGGACTAACCCTTTTCATTTCTACACCATTATTTTTCTTTTTCCTTTACCACCTACCCAAAAATCCCCCTAGTTAGCCCCTTTGAGCCTAAACCTTTTCGTTTCATCACCCAAACAAAAAACCCCTTTCATCCACCAAAACCTTTTTCATTTTTAACCCTTTATTTTAGTAACAAGTTCGGTTCTTCGTGAAAAAAAAAATTGATAATGATGAAGCAAAAAGAAAATAAACAAACAAGTTAATCAAAAATAACTTAGTTTGAATAAAAGATTCATCAAAATAAAAAGTTGCGAAAATACGAAAACCGACACTTGTTACGCTTTTAGCCCTTTTTCTACTAACCACTAACCCAACCACCTGCCTTTAACCCTAGCCAACCCTTAACCCACAAAGTCCTCTTGATATCTACAAAGGTATAAAAGTTAAAAAGGAGGAGGATTGATTTCTTGGCAAGCCTATGGTAGGAATAAGTTCCGTGCCGCTCTCGAGTGATTCACTAAAAATACACCTTCGGCCGAGTGTGAGTGATTTCCCCGCGAGGTATGTGAACTTGTATATAAATAGAATTTTAAAAAGGCATGTTATGCCCAATTAAGTAATTTCTTTTATGAACAGTTCTAAAATCATTACGAATAGGAGTGTAAATAAATAAAAATAAAACCCAAAAAGATCTTGGAAATCCCGACACTCTACGACAAGCCCAAAACCTTCTCTTCTACCTATTCCATTTGGGAGTGTAAGCCACATATTAAAGAGTTTTGCTTGAGGACAAGCAAAAGTTCAAGTGTGGGGGTATTTGATGTGTGTAAAATGCAACATATAAATTACATCAAATGAGGCATAAAACTAACCCTTTTTTAGTGCTAATATTGGAAAAAGAGTGTTTTTGTCTTCCTTTTGTATTTTCAGGATTAAATGAGCTCAAAAACGCAAAAGAAGCAAAAAGACAGCTAAATCCAACATAAATACAAGAAAAGGAACATTAGTGGACTGCCCGAACCCTCAACGGCACATTCCAAAGCAAAATAGAGAAAACAGAAGACTGAACACGCCCCGTGCTCAGCCAGCACGGGGTCGTGCCCAAGAAGCAGCAGAAAAGACAAACCTATAGAAGCTTCTATTGCCCATCACGGGGCCGTGCTCAGCGGACACGGGGGCGTGTCGAAAGTACAGCAGGCGCATTTATTGTAATTGCGAATTACAATTAATGAGGAGAGAGAGTGTCAGACGGACACGGGGCCGTGCCCAGCGGACACGGGGCCGTGTCCAGCTCTCTGTTCAGCCTATAAATAGGAGTGCTTGGATTCATTTCATCTCATCCCTTGGCACACCACCTCTCTCACACTTCATCCACCACCCACCACCATCACAACACCATCATCCACCACCATCATCCATTGTCCATCGTAGAGTGTGTGAGTCGTCTCGGGATCCAAGATTGATCGTAAGAGTTCTTGACAATCAAGGCCATGTTTGCCTAAGTCTCTTACATCACTTGGTGAAGACAAAGTGTCTAGTATAATACTTTTTATTTCTAATCTTTTGCACTTTTTATTTGGTTTTGTATTAATGACTTTAATAACTAGTTACTTATGTTGAAGGTGATCTTTCCTTATCGTTTGTCCGTGGTGTCTTGGCATTATTTTACTGTCTATATAAAATAAAAGATTTTCACCATTCATATCTCCACGGTCTATATGGAGATATGTTGGCTACCTGGTAGGGGGTTAAGGGAACGGGTTGGTAAAGGACTTGCCATTGTTCAGCGTTTAGAGGTCCTGCAATGGACCTGGGTCAAATTTAGTAGGACCTCCTTCAATACTTCACGGTATTGGATGGCGGGGGTCCAAACTCTTTGATCCCCTCATAAGTTAACTACTACTAATACTATAACCCGGCTATTTAGGACTGTATCCCTGCTGACTCAAACTACTTAGCCGAGGGTAACGTCACCGCCAAAAGCGGGGCCTACCACAATACTGCATTAATAACTTAATTCATTATCTTCCAATAATCCACCCTTTTAGGATTGTATCCCAGCTGACTCAAACTACTGGGGTGAGGGTAACGTCACCTTCAAAAGAGGGGCCTACTACAATAACTAAGATAATCTCTTAATTATGTGCAAAAGTGCGGAAATAATCAAAGGTTATACTAGATACGAGTCGGAACCAAGTGATTCATCTTGTCTATCTGTTTTTCTTTTATTTTTATTTTCAGCATTTTAGTTAGTTTTTAATTTTCTTAGTTTAAAACATTTTTCTAAACTTTTATTTTGGTTAGACGTTGAGAATAAACCGGTACTAAAAGCTCTTGTGTCCTTGGACGACCTCGGTATCTTACCAACGCTATACTACACTCAACGATGGGTGCACTTGCCCATATGTGTGTTTAGTGTTAGTGAAATATCGTGTTTTATAAATTTAAAACTTGGCTAAAATAAGTGTTAAAAAGGGCTTAAAATATACACCTAATATATATAACACTTTACCGCACATCAATCAGGAAGTTCCAAGTTGGTGATATGGTATTAAGGAAAGCATTTCAGAATACCACAAATCCTGCTGATGGAAAATTTGGCACCAAAGTGGGAAGGCCCCTACCTGATTGAAACTGAGGCTGGAAATGGGGCATATCGATTGCTAACAATGGAAGGTGATTTGCTACCAAGAGCTTGGAATGCTGTCCACCTGAAGAAATACTTCATGTGATAAGGATTTGTGATCCTTAGCAATATTCAAGATCCACATCTTTGAAGGATCCTTAGAGGATGGAGGATCCTCATTTTGGTAATGATCTATGCTCAAACTATTTCATTCTTTAATTATCCTGTATACAAAGAAAAGGAACCTGGATCCTTTATCCTCCTTTCACTTGATTCTGAGTTTTGCAGAAGGTTCATGTATCCTTAACGAAGGATTGAGTATCCACAGAAGTCTCCAGTTATTTGGGCTTGACCCCAGTTATTTGGGCTTGACCCCAGTTTTTAGGCCTGTCCCCAGTATCGCCAGCAGCACACGATGATCCTGGTACAATTTATGGCAATGGGACCAGTACTCGCTTTAGGGGCTGACAATTTCATTGTACTGGCTGTATCCGAGATCCTACGTATAATGGTAGACGTACCATACATCCGTTCCTAAGGTTTCTAACGTTTTCACGTTAGCTAAGGTTTTGGCATTTTCATGTCACTAAGTTTGGATAGTCGCTAGTGAGGGTCATACTCCAGTTTACACAAGATCCTTTTGGCTTGTCCCCAGTTTTTTGGGCTTGTCCCCAATATATTGGGCTTGTCCCCAGAATTGTTGGGCTTGTCCCCAGTTGCTAACTCTTCTCTTATATTGGCTTAGTCCCAAGTTATGTTCCATTTAAGGTCAAACAGCCAAGGATCCTTGATCCTTACCTTCTATTAAGGTTTTTCTTTTGGTGATCCTGATTCTAAATGTTAATGGTTTAGGATCCTAACTTGGATTCTTAGGTATGATCCTTAATTACTTTAATCTTATTCATTGTTTATATAAGTGACCCTTATCCTTTGACAACAGGACACATGATCCTTGAACTATACTACTTTTTTGAATTGATCAATTATAGGATATTTGATCCTTGATCATATCCTAAAACTTTTTGACATGATTTATTAAACCTTTATTCTTTACTTATGAATTCAAAGAAAGTATATCACAACTATTGAAGGATAAAATATATACAGAATAACAACACAAGAAATAGCCAAAAGATTAAAGTTTTATTTATTCACCAAAATGTTAAACCCTTAAAGGTTGTCAAAATTGCCAACCCAAGTTTCTACCAACAATACGTGGCCCGTCCACTTGGGTTGGCAAAGGGTGTCCATCGTTAATAGGTCTTAAAAGTGCAGGAAATAAAAGATGGCAGGATAACAAGTGGTTTCATCCCCCAAACAGAGGATCCCGCCACCACCTATTATCCTACCTATTGTTCAAAGGATCCATGATCCTTAACCCTAATAGCTATTGTTTAGTTATTACAACCCAGCTGTTTTGGTCAAAAATCAAGCAATGATAATGCAACCAAACTTTCTGTTGTGAGGTATGATGCTTGAATCAATGAACAACACTAAGGATCACTCAGAAATGAAATGAATAAGTGACACAAAGATTTATACGAGGAAAAAGCCCTTGATCAATGAATGATCTCCGGCATAAAAAACCTCGGGTGATGGAAACTACCGATCACCAACTCAGATTAAACAAGAAGTGTATTACAACTTCGGATGATAGTGAGCTAATTACAAGGATCACTATAGTGTAATGTGCAAAAAAGAGTGTAATCGCCAAGTGAATTATCGAGAGCTGGTGAGAGCAGTTGCAAGAGTGTGTGTTTAGCCAAAAATAGCCAAGTGTTTCTCTCTAGCTCGCTATCCCGTTTAAAAATGGAAAATATCTAAGCTAACAAACATTCCGCATTTGGTGCAAGTCCCCCACGACCTCCATAACGTCCATTTCTGCCATGCACGTGCGGAATAAATATGGAATATGCTCCAGGAATATCGCCAAGACCAAGTCCAAGCTCGTGTTCCTGCAAAACATCATCATATTCAAAGTAGACAATCGTTAGTATAAGGATCCTTAAGATGATCCATGATCCTGATCCTGCAACACTTCTGAGGATCACCAATTCTAACAGAAGTGAGGATCACTAAACCCAACAGTAATTGAGGATCACTGATCATTGGAAAATCCTCCCCTAACAATTGCCACCAAAATATAAGGAGTAATTATGTAAATAAACGAGTTATATTTTCTATTCTTATCCGTAATGAATCAACGGATTACTAGCCGTTGTAATCGGACTAGCCGTTACCATCCTGACGTCACTAAAGTGACCATCCTGCAAGACCATCATTATAAATTGAAGTTAGAGATAGGGATCAATTCGCATTTAAATTCAAGAGAAACTCCCTTTAAATCCACATCCGAAGATCAAGCAGGTATCTCTCTTCCTCTTCTCCCTTTACGTTTTCTATCTCTGTTCATCTTCTTCTCTACCCTCATGACCAAGATGATGCTAAGATCCTCTCCGGCTAAGGATCACACAAAAGACAGTCCTCTCAAGAGCCAAGGGATCATCAAAGATTCAGCGAAAGAAAGATGCTGCTTCACTGATCCACAAATAGACAGAATCCGCCATTGTTTTCCGGCAAACACCGATTTCAAACCATTTGATCCCACCGTTCTAAGTGATTATATTTCTGAAACATGGGTAGCTTTCCCGGTCACACCATTCAAAATAGGATACTCATATCCTTTCCCTGAATTCACCCAGTCTTTCTTCTCCCTCACCGGCATCTCCTACATTCAAGCTATGCCAATGATCTGGAGGGTCTTATATACCCTTGAAAGGATCATTGAGCAAGAAGGAATTGCTCTGGGAATGTCGGAGTTGGCAGAGATGTATGACCTCGTAACATTTGGATCCCACCAATATCTACTCAAGCATAAACCCGGTGAAGAACACCCCATCTTCAAAGCCACTAAGAATGATACCAACTGGAAACGGCGATTCTTCTTTGTCAGAAGGGATTCTATCTCTGATGGAAAGGATCTGCCAAGGAAGTGGAGCACCCATGGTAGGATAGAGGATCCTGAGAAGGATCACCAGATGACCTTGTTTTTGTTTAAGGATCACTAACGTCCTTTTGTTTCTATCTTGCAGCTATTACTGTCGCACACCTTATCACAACACCTGCAACAAAGGAAAGGCTTGCCGCTTTCCGGAGACTTGATCCTGCAAGAAGATCATTTAAAACAAACACCCAAGATTCTCAGGAAGTATCCTCATGTTCTGTCACTATGTCGAGTAAGTATCCTGTTTTTTGTATAGTTAAATGTTTAAATAAATAGTTAAATAGGAATAGCATAAGGATACTTATCTGTTTTGGGTGTGTAGGCGCTGGAAAACCTTCAAGATCTGCCTCCAAATTCAGTGTCACTGATCTTGACACTGTCCGATCCTCAAAGAAAAAGTCTGCTGCTAGCCCCTCCGTCATAATCCCCAAGGCAACCACTTCAAAGGGAAGAGGTGGAAAGAAAAGGAAGACCTCTGAAGCTGACAAGCTAGAAGGCTTGCCTCTGATCCGCCATCAGTTCCTCGAGTACTTTGCAGATGTAAGGATCACTGACTTAGCTTAGTTATCCTATCCACTTGAGGATCATGTGATCCTAACTTTACATTGTCTTCTTTGCAGAAATTTGCCGAAATCGAGGACTATGTTGGGAATGTTGAAGAGCTTCAGGAGAAATACTCTGACCTCCAAAAAGTGGCGGTGCTCAAGGATCACAAGATTGCTTCCCTCGAAAAGGATCTCAATGATGCCAAAACTCAAATGGTTGTAGCCCAGATCAATGCTGACTATGAGAAGCACGAGATCACGGAGGATGCTAAAGTCTCCGCTGCCATTTCCATGTACAAGACCAAGCTGCAGATGGCCCAAGAAGCTCAGGATCCTCCCTTTGACAGGAGCAACTGGGACATGGAGGGCTGGAAGGCTAGGCTGGCTGAGTTGGAGGATGAAGAAGAGGCTGAAGAGGTTCTGGCAATCGAGGCTGGTGGCAGTGGCAAGGATCATGTGAAGGATACTGGAGCTGGAGGAGATGGTGATGCAGCGAAGGTGTAGGCTGCATGAATGGGCGATGAAGGACATTTCTAGACGTAGCCGGAGCCCATTTTTTTAGAATTTGGTAGTTTATTTTGGTTATGGTGTTCTTGTTGAACAATGATAGGTTGTATCTTGAACAATAGTAATTAGGGCTAAGGATCATGGATCCTTTGAACAATAGGTAGGATTACAAATGGTGGAGGGATCCTCTGTTTGGGGGATGAAGCCATTGTGATCCTGCCGTCTTTTGATTCCTGCACTTTCTAGACCTATGAACAATGGACACCCTTTGCCAACCCATGTGGACAGGCCACATTTTGCTGGTAGAAACGTGGGTTGGCAATTTTGACAACCTTAAAGGGTTTAATCTTTTGTGAATAAAATAACTTTAACTTTTTGGCTATCTCCCGTGTTACGATCCTTGTTTGTACTTTACTTTTCAATTATTGTGATGTTCATTTTGTTTAAATTTATCAAATAAAGAAATATTTAACAAATATCCTCAAAAAGTTTAGGATATGATCAAGGATCACATATCCTATAGTCGACAAGTTCTGAAAAGTAACATATTTTAAGGATCATAAGTTCAGTTGTCAAAGGATAAGGGTTACTCAAATGAATAATGAATAAAATCAAAATAGTCAAGGATCATACCTGAGAATCCAAGTTAGGATCCTATCCTTTAACACTTATAATCAGGATAACCCAAAAGACAAACCTTAGTAAGGATCAAGGATCCTTGGTCATTTATCTCCAAAAACCTGAAATAGGATACAACTTGGGACTAAGCCAATATAAGATAACAGTTAGTAACTGGGGACAAGCCCAACAATTCTGGGGACAAGCCCAATATACTAGGGACAAGCCCAAAGGATAACTGGGGACAAGCCCAAAGGATCGTGTGTAAACTGGAGTATGGCCCTCACTGGCGACTATCCAAACTTAGTGACATGAAAATGCCAAAACCTTAGTGTTAGGGGAGGATTTTCTAACAATTAGTGATCCTTACTTGTTATCCTAATTAATGATCCTTACTTCTGTGACAGATAGTGATCCTCAGAAGAGCTTCAGGATCAGGATCATGGATCACCTTAAGGATCCTCATACTAACGATTGTTTGTTTGTGTTTCGTATTATTTCGCAGGAGTAACAAGCTTGACTTGGTCTTGGCAACGTTACTACGGAATATTCCACGGGTATTTCGCACACGTTTGACTGGAAATGGACGTTGTGGAGAACGTGGGAGCTTGGCACAAAAGTCGGATAGTTTGTTATTATAGTTAACTTCTATTTTTAAAGGGGTGACGAGCTAGAATTAGAACACTTAGCCATTTTCAGCTACACACACTCTCATACAATCGCACTCTTGAAGCTCTCGACGAACACTTATTAGTTTTCACTCACTTTTACACATTTCACCATAGTGATCCTTGTACCTAGCTCGTTACTATCCGAAGTTGTAAACATTTATTGATTTATTTGAGCTTGGTGATCGGTAGTTTCCATCACCCGAGGATTTTTGTGCCGGAGATCAACTCTTGATCAAGGGCTTTTTCCCCGTATAAATCCTTGTGTTGTTTGTGCAATTTACATTGAAGTGATCCTTATCATTGTTCTACATTTAAAGCATCATTCCCCGTAACAAAGAGTTTGGTTGCATCATCCTCATCAGATTTTTTGACCAAAACATTTTGGCGCCCACCGTGGGGCCATTGGTGCTTCATTCCTAAGAAGTTTTTCTGTTGGTGATCATTCCGGTTCATTGCATACAAATACATGGCTTCATCATTGAAGAATACCTCTACTGCAATGTCTGCGGTCAATTCATCTCAGGGCATTCCACCTTTGCCTCCACCACCTTCTGGACCTCAGAAAAATGCCGAGAAGAAACCAACTCCCATTTTCTCCAAACCTCCAACTTCTTCTGCTTCTTACACTCCCACTACTAGTGACATGTTTACTTTGATTTTGCAGATGAAGGATTATATACCGCAACAGGACAAGACCAATGAAAGGATTCTCAAAGAAATCGGAGATCTCAAGAAACAAAAGAAAACGGCAGAGGATCATTCCCCACTGGTGCCCAAATCTTTGAATTTTGATACTCCGGTGATTAATTCTCAGCCATCAGTGGTTCCAGATGTTCAATATGTGGGTGGACCGAAAGGAGTGCACTACGGAACAACAACAGTGACCCAGGCATCAGGTTCATATTTCCAGCCAGCAGGATCCTATCCTCAGCATATGGGATCCTTCATGAATTCAGGAGGATACTCAGGAGCGCAGCAGATTCAAGGATCTTCCTTTGTTCCAGGATCATTCCAGGTTCAAGGATCCTCCTTTGTTCCAAGATCATCCCAGGTTCAAGGATCCTCCCTTGTTCTAGGATCATCCCAGGTTCAAGGATCCTCCCTTGTTCCAGGATCATCCCCGGTTCAAGGATTCTCCTTTGTTCCAGGATCATCCCAGGTTCAAGGATCCTCCATTGTTCCAGGATCATCCCAGGTTCAAGGATCCTCCTTTGTTCCAGGATCATCCCAGGTTCAAGGATCCTCCTTTGTTCCAGGATCGTCCCAGATTCAGGGATCCTTCCAGATGCCAGGTGTTATGGGTGAAATTCTGAGTCCATATCCTGGAAAATATCTTGATCTATATTTTATCTATGTAGTATCTGTTTACATCCGGGATGCTGGTTCAGGATATTGGTAGTATCCTGAACGGTATCCTCGGGATTACTAATGGATTATGTGCAGGTACGTGTGTTAGAAGCTAGCAACGTTCACAAAGACTTATTCCGCGGAAGACTCGGTCCAGGCCGTTCAAAGAAAGACGTTGAAACCTTATTACTCGGTCTACAACGTTCGTGGTGGAATATTCTGAGCATCCCATATTTATAGGAATATTTGTTTGTACTTCGTTACTATAAATAGGAGGAACACCAGATCAAATAGGACACAACAATTTCACTGCAATCACACTCACTACACTCTAACACTTGTTCTTTCGCAATTTGTACTCTCACACGAATTCATTGTAACACTTAGCGATCTGGTTGATATCCTGCACTGTACCCTGAAGTTTAAAGCAATAAGAAGAACAAGGCAGCTGCGATTGTCAGCTCCCGAGGTTTTATGCCGGCGATCTAGATTGATCAAGGGCTTTCCTCGTACATCTCGTGTCATTTCCTTTACTTTTTGTTTATTATTTGCTCACTGTTTGATCGCAGATACAGCTCAATATCCTGAGCCGTATCCTGAATACTGATTTTCTAAATAACTCAACAAGCATATTTTCTATAAACTTTCTAGCACACTACCTCACATTACTAATTTGATCACTAAATTGCTTCGGTAATTTTTGACCAAAACAATTTGGCGCCCACCGTGGGGCAAGTGGTGCTCTCTTTACTAAAATTTTTTGTTAAATCGCTAATCGGTTTTTTATTTTCAAAACTTTTTGCTACATTGTCCACAATGGCCTCACGATCAAACATGAGTTCCTCTACTATGTCTGCTACGACTTCTGCTACTACAGGTTCGGTGCTTCCACCACCTCCTCCAAGAATGCCAGCCTCTACACGACCTCAGGATATTATCCCTACCCGCAGTGTTCAGGAATCTGCCCCTGTTTTAGCATCTAACGACGAAATTTTAACCTTATTTGGAAGTGTGTAGGAACAAATGAGGCAGCAGCAGGAAACGAACCAAATGCTCTTAAGGGAAATACAACTCCTGAAGTCTGGCTCGAGCAGATCCGCTGAGGATATTGTCACTCCATTACAACCCAGAGCTTTGAACTTCAGTTCAGCCGTGTATACAGAGGATAACAGGGGGAATATTGTGCCCAGCCTTCCTCAGAATCATACCCCTGAAATACCCTCCTCGGTCAGGATATCGACCATAAGGAGCTCAGGATATGCTTCAGGATATGGGCAGAATCCTCCAACGGGTAACATATTAAATAATAATAATGCTCATACTACTAACAATAATGGATCCTTGCAGGATACAGGTGTGACGTCAGCACTTACCAGGGAACTTCAGAAGTTGAAGGACATGATATCAAGTGTACCCGGGGTGGTCCAGCCAATCCCAGAAGTGTCTCAAGACAGCCATAAGATATCTCGTTTTGCATATCCTATCTGTGATGCTGAGATTCCAAAGAGGTTCCAAACCCCCAACATGAAGCTTTACGACGGAACGACGGATCCTGAGGAGCATATTGCTTAGTATAGGGAGAGGATGGAGATCAACCCTATCCCTCCGGATCTCAAGGAAGCATGCTTGTGCAAGGGTTTTGGTTCAACCTTGACAGGATCAGCTTTGAAGTGGCTCTTGAATGTTCCTCCACATTCAATTACATCTTTTGCTCATTTAGTAAATTTATTTAATAGTCAGTTTTCTTGTAGTAGGAGCTTTGAAAAATTAACAAGTGATCTCTACAGGATAACGCAGGGGCCTCAGGAATCCCTTAGGGATTATGTGAACAAGTTTAGCCGAGAATCACTAGACATTCCTCATCTTGATGTTGCAACAGCTGTGCAAGCTTTCAAGATGGGGTTGCAAAAGGATTCTCAATTCTACCAAGACCTTGTAATGAACCCATGCAGGAACCTGGATGAAGCTCGGAACAGGGCCCTAAGATACATTCGGTTGGAAGATGACAGGAAGATGCAAGAAAGGATGAACTCATCCAACACTTATGAGTCAACTAACAGGAAGTCGGAATCCTCATTCAAGTCGTATCGGCCCAAGCCATATGGCAGGAATGAGAACAAGAGAGTGAATGTTGTCGAAGATGAGGATCCTGAAGAATATCCTGAATTATCTGAATATTGCTTTTCTGTTAACATTCCTGAGTTGATGTATGCCATGCAGGGTCTAGGGGACAAGGCAAGATGGCCTCGAAAGAATCAACAAAAAGTGGATTGGAAAGACAAATCAAAATGGTGTGCTTTCCACGAAGATTTCGGACATATGACCGAGGATTGCATTGCTTTGAGGAAAGAGATAAGCTATCTTCTAAGCAAGGGATATTTGAAAGATCTCTTAGGAAGAAAAAAGAATAAGGGTCAGGATACTGAGAAGGATCCTGAGCGAGCAGCCTCACCTCCCGCGGATGCCAAGATAATCAACTTCATTTCGGGAGGATCCGACATTTGTGGGACTTCGTATTCGGCAGCAAAGAGACATGCAAAAGAAGCTAAGGCTGAAAGGGGAGACAAACCTGTCAGGATGACTACACTCACAACTGACAAAGTGATCACATTTGATGCTGATGACAGGGATACTGTCCAGGATCCTCACCATGATGCTCTGGTAATAACGTTATATGTGGCTAACCATTTTGTACACAGGATATTGGTTGATAATGGCAGCTCCGTCAACATAATCCAACTAGAGACACTTAAAAGAATGAATGTATCTCCAATGGATATCACTTCGAAGTCCACCGTGCTTGTTGGGTTCAGCGGAGAGGCCAGAAACACAGTGGGAGAGATAAAGTTGCCGGTGTACGTTGAAGGAGCCAACTCGATACAACGTTTCTGTGTGATGGACTCTCTATCCTGCTATAACATTATACTGGGAAGACCGTGGATTCACGATATGAAGGCTGTGCCATCAACATATCACCAATGCATCAAGATACCTACCCCTTGGGGAGTTGTTAAAGTTGATAGCGATCAGCAGGAGGCGAAAGAATGCTACTCATCCTCGATGAAATCCTCAACCAAACCTAGTGCAGCATAGCAATTAAAGACGCGGGCCCAGGATATCGTGGAGGATCCGGAGCAGGATGTGAAGAAGATTGTCCTGGACCAGGATAATCCCGATATTTCGGTGCTCGTGGGAACCAATATCCCTCAGGATATTGAAGAGCAATTAATTAACTTTTTAAAATGCAGGATGTCAACGTTTGCATGGAAGCATGAGGATATGACAGGCATATCCAAGGATATCATCACTCACAAGCTTGGAATTGATAAATCATTCAAGCCCGTGCAACAAAAAAGAAGGAAGTTTGCTCCTGAACGTAATACAATTATTCAAGAAGAAGTTGAAAGATTGTTGAAGTCCAAAATGATTAGAGAAGTCAAGTTCCCAAGGTGGCTAGCAAACGTGGTTGTGGTACAGAAGAAAAACGGAAAATGGAGAGTCTGTGTGGATTACACAGACTTGAATAAAGCTTGTCCTAAAGACCCATTTCCTCTCCCCCACATTGATGCAATGGTAGATGCCACTGCTGGGCATGAAATGCTGACTTTCATGGATGCATCCTCAGGATTTCAACAGATCCAAATGGAACCTTCTGACCAGGAGGATACTGCCTTCATGACACCAACAGGTATTTATTGTTATACAGCTATGCCTTTTGGTTTGAAAAATGCAGGTGCAACATACCAAAGATTGGTAAACATGATGTTCAAAGACAAACTGGGGGACACCATGGAGGTGTACATTGACGATATGGTGGTAAAGTCAAAGAAAGCTCAGGATCACCTCCAGGATATTAAAGGAGCGTTTGATATCCTGGATCAGTATAATATGAAGCTGAATCCTGCTAAGTGCCATTTTGGAGTGGGGGCAGGAAAATTTCTAGGATATATGGTGACCAAAAGAGGAATAGAAGCGAGTCCGGAGCAGATTAGAGCCATCTTGGATATTAAATCGCCCTCAAATATGAAAGATGTTCAGCGATTAACAGGGCGAGTGGCGGCATTAAACCGATTTATCTCAAGATCCTCAGAGAAATGCAAAGATTTTTATGATATCCTGAAGAAGAACAAAAAATTCGAGTGGGGTGAGAAGCATGAAGCGGCCCTAGAGGAGTTAAAGCAATATCTTTCAACCGCACCTCTACTCATGAAGCCTGAGAATGGTGAACCATTATCCCTATACCTCGCGGTATCAGTGAACGCTGTAAGTGCCGTCCTTGTAAAGGACCATGAAGGTCAGCAATATCCTGTTTATTATGTTAGCAAAAGTTTGTTAGATACTGAAACTAGGTATTCTCACTTAGAAAAATTAATACTAGCATTAGGCATGGCATCAACGAAACTTAGACATTACTTTGAGACACACAGGATTCATGTTAAAACAAATTATCCTGTCAAGAATGTGCTTAGGAAACCAGAGATGTCAGGCAGGATGGCTAAGTGGTCAGTAAAGTTGAGTGCTTATGATTTAGTATATGAACCTAGGAATGCCATAAAATCTCAGGCTTTAGCTGACTTTGTGGCTGATTTTAGTAGTGACATCCAGGATGAGGTAGACCTAGAAGTTCAACAATTAGGAGAATCCTCAGGATCCTGGACATTTTATACTGATGGTGCATCTAATATAAGAGGAGTAGGGTTATGAATACTACTAAAATCGCCACAGGGGGACATATTACCCCAGGCTATTAGGTGTGAATTTCCTGCTACTAATAATGAAGCAGAGTATGAGGCTTTAATTGCAGGATTAGAATTGGCTAAGAGTATGAGTATAAAAAATTTACAAGCATATGTTGACTCTTTGTTAATTACTAACCATTTTAATGGATCATATGCAGTTAAGGGTGAGAAATTGACTGAATATCTTGATATTCTCAAAAAATTAGCAGGATATTTCGATATTTTTACACTTGAACAGGTACCAAGAAAGGATAATGCTGAAGCGGATGCCTTAGCAAATCTGGGATCATCAATCAGGATACCGGAAGGGACCCAAATACCAATAATACATGTCTTATATCCTGCGACTAATCCTCAGGGTAAAGAAGTAGCGGATATTCGGGATCCTGGAGTGGAATATCCTGAACAGGATCCTAAATCCTGGACAACTCCAATTCTGAAATATCTTAAAGATGGACACATCCCCGAAAATGAAAATCCTAAGGCATTTAGGATGAAGGTATCACGATTCACTATTATAAATAATATTCTATACAAGAAATCTCTTGCAGGACCATATTTAAGGTGCTAGGAGGATCATGAAGCCAAAGAAGTACTTCAGGATATACATGAAGGGGACTGTGGTAATCACACTGGGGGCAGATCATTATTCTCGAAAGTATTGAGGACAGGATACTTTTGGCCAACAATGAGAAAAGATGCTGCAGAATATGCTCGAAGATGTGATGCATGTCAAAGGCATTGTAACATACTCCATCAACCAGCTGAACCACTATATCCTGTAGTTTCCCCTTGGCCATTCATGAAGTGGGGGATGGATATAGTAGGGAAGTTACCAAAAGCTCCGAGAGGAAAAGTATTTATATTAGCAATGACGGATTATTTCTCTAAGTGGGTCGAGGCTGAAGCATTCGTTCAAGTAAGAGACCAAGAAGTAGTATCCTTCATAAAGAGGAATATCCTGACTAGGTTTGGAGTACCAGCTGAGATCATTTGTGATAATGGGTCCCAGTTTATAAGCAAAAGGACTACTGACTTTTGCAAGAATTGGGGAATCAAAATGATCACATCTACTCCGGTACATCCTCAAGCGAATGGACAAGCCGAATCCTCGAACAAGATAATAGTCAATAACTTAAAGAAGAGGCTTGGAGCCAAAAAAGGAAGATGGGCGGAAGAGTTACCCTTTGTTTTGTGGGCTGATAGGACAACGGTGAAGAATGCAACGGGCCAAACCCCGTTTTCCTTGGTATTTGGAGCGGAGGCAATGATTCCAACAGAAATAACGATACCTACTGCAAGATCTATGCTACAGAATCCTGAACAGAATCCTGAAGTCTTATGTCAGGATTTGGATACCATAGATGAAAAAAGAGATGCAGCGAGGCTAAGGATAGCAGCATATCAACAAAGAATATCCAGAGCATACAATAAGAACATAAGGACTAGAAGATTTCGAGTTGGTGATTGGGTGCTGAGAAAGGCTTTTCAAAATACCACTAATCCTGCCGATGGAAAGCTAGCTCCGAAATGGGAAGGACCTTATGAAGTCGAGTCAGAAGCAGGGAAAGGAGCATATCGACTCAGGAATGTGGAAGGGGATATGCTACCAAGATCCTGGAATGCAATACATTTGAAGCTCTATTTCAAGTAAGAGTATAATTTATTTTCTATCTCGGAATGGTATGTGTTTTATCTCTTTTAAATATATTTGTTTATTATCTTGAACCCAATACTGACTTAAGCATCGGAGGGGTGTTAGCCAAGCTAACACCCACCTTAGTTTATAATTGTTTTGCAGGATATGTTTCAGAATATAGCTCCAGGATATATACTCAGGATAAGTCGAAAGATTAGAGGATTGGCCCCCTCTCTCACGTTTAAGGGATCCTGATCCCTTCAAAGGTTTAAAGGTATTCACCTTTCTTTCGAATTGGGTTTAAACACCTCGCCTGGAGCGCAAGTTATCTAGGTATAGTTCAAGGTAGCAGGACCAGTTCATGTAAAAGTGGCTGACAATTTCGTTACTGTTGGCTATATCCTGGATCCTAAAGGTATATGAGGATTGATCACCCTCTCTCGCGAAAGAGTATTTTCATACTCTCAAAGGTTTAAAGGTTTTCACCTTTCTAAGTCTAGGAGTTTATACACTCTCGCCTGTAGCGCATGAAATTCAGGGTTTATCCCCAGATATCAGGGTTTATCCCCAATATACTAAGGATTCTTTTCAGGATATCAGGGGTTCTGCCCTTGGGCATTCGGAAATCGTTCGAGTCAAAATGTAAATACATTTGTGTTTTTGTCGAACACAGGGGACATACGTAATACTGCTCAAAGGATGGAACCAAGTTTATAAGTATGCACTAGGGACAAACTTATGATAAAAAATCGGAACTGATCCTCTAAGGATCTCTGGTATGATTTCTCCTTTTTTATTTGGTGTATTTTAATATCCTGATCAAGATATCTTTCAGGATATCTTCCAGGATTCATTTATAATATCTGTTCCTAAGAATGTTCAAACCAAACAATTTTCATAAGTAAAATTTGTATGACAATAACAATAAAGTCAAGAAAGTAGTTATATTATTAACATACCAAAAGATGTGCTCTTAGTTTCACCTCAAAACAAGGCCCATCCACTAAGAGCACTAGTAGTTCATAACCATATTTACCCAACAGTTGAGGGCTTCATCTCAAACCGAGACCCATCCACCTTCAACTGTTGTATTGTTCAAAAAGCATGCAGGAAATATAAATTGTTCAGGTACGGAAAAGTAAAATGCAGAAAAGTAAATTGTTTGTGGAACTGCAAACCAATATTCAAATTCAAAAAGGTGGGCTCTGGCCTTGGCACGTATATCCGTCATCGCCCACCTAAGTGCCCTCACATAGCGGCATCACCTCCAACCTTCTCAGACTTCTCCGCTCCAGCATCTTGACCAGCATCCTGCGCAGCATCCTGACCAATGTCCATCTCAGCATCACCTCCAGCATCCTTCTTCTCTCCAGCTTGGACCACCACCTCTGTTGACTTGGAAGACTCACCGGCTTCAGCAGGAAGTGGCACAGCTTTGCCTCCGAGCTCCTTCAATTTAGCCACCCAGGATTCAACTGGCCAAGATGGACAAACAAGGCCCGTCTCCTTGGCCTCATAGGCCATCTTGATGCGTGCTTGTAGCAGGGAGACGATAGCAGAAGCCTTGATTCCCTCTCGAAAGCTGATCAAGGCCTGATCATGGTCCATTTGAACGCTGGCAAGTTTGACCTCAGCATCTTGGGTGACCTTCTTTAGCAAGCTTTCATAGTGCCGGCTCTTTGCTTCGGCAATAGCACCTTGGTCAGCAACGGTGCTCTCGAGCTGCTTGATCCTGGCTTCATGAAGTGCCACAGTACCACAAGCGTCATTGTACAAGTGGAGCAAATGCTGGAGGCCCTGCACATTGATCACAGGTATGGGGTTAGAATGTATGCTGACTAAGACATCCTACCAGGATATCCTGTTAGGATATACGTGCAGGATATATGTGCAGGATATACATGAAGGATATGTGGCAGGATATTACCTTGTTGAGGAAGGATGTCATTGGCTCTAAGGAGTCAGAGAAGCTGAGTTCATCATAGGAGAACCCTTCTGATCCTGGAGCACTGACCTCAAGGC
Source organism: Helianthus tuberosus (assembly GCA_030545235.1). Classification (NCBI taxonomy): domain Eukaryota; kingdom Viridiplantae; phylum Streptophyta; class Magnoliopsida; order Asterales; family Asteraceae; genus Helianthus; species Helianthus tuberosus. The sequence continues at coordinate 154,576,745 of CM060412.1, forward strand.
CCTTTCTCTTTTTCGCTGCGGAAGCACGGGTTCTTGGATTGGCCTTGGGAGCCGGGAGTGGCTTGGAGCTGGTGGTAGCAGGAGTCTCCTTCTTGACTATGGCTGGAGTTGGATAGCTGTCAAGTTCATCTAGGTCTAAATAGACTGGGACTTTGCTGGAATCTGCACACAGGGAGTAAATTCTAAATCCCTCTTATGAATAACAGATAAAAAACATATGTGTGCAGGTTATCTTGCAGGATCCTTAGCAGACATGTTGGCACTTGAAAGAGGGCTTGGAGTTGGTGGAGAAGGATTGAAACTTCTTTCTGCCTCTGGGAGAAGTCTAATGGCGTCTATTCTTTCTTGAGAATTAGCAAGAGGAGGAGCAATCTTCCTAAAATCAGCTGCACAATAATGAAAATTTATTAGTTCAGAATATGAGACAGGATAAGAGACAGGATCATTCTTAAACCCTAATTCCTACCCTTTCTTAACCATCTCATCGGATAATCCGTTCCACCGGGGATCGAATCCCTTTTTACAAAGAAAAACTTGGATTGCCAACCATCCTCGTTTTTGGTGGCACGAAGAATCAATGGGGGACCGGAGCTAGAGTAAAATAGAAACCTAGAAGAGCCATGGCATCTAAGCTTGTAGGCTAAAGGAAGATCATGGACAGAAAGGTCAGGTATGTGGTTTCTCTTGATTTGGTCAAGAACAGACAAAACACGCCAAAGCATTGGCATGGTTTGGCTGAAAGAAATGTTAGTGATGTTAAAGAACTCGGTAATAAAATCCGGAAAGGGGAATCGTAGCCCTAAGGTGAAGGGGAAAGCATTGAAATAAATCCACTCGGTGGAAACCATATCTGACCGGATTTCTCTGTCAAAGGGTCGGAATATGGTTCCATCCGGAAAGATTCCGGAAGATTTCAGAGCCGACAGATGAGCACTATCAAAGGTGCATGTTTCATTCTCCGGTTCTTGGAGAAGATTCTGTTGGATGAATATGGGAGCCGAGTCGCCTGAACTGGATCTCGTTTGCCTTGGCATTTGGTCGCCTGAATTCTTGCCGGAGTAAAATGAGAAATGGTTATGAAGATGAGAGAGAGAATATTACCTTTTCTTGACGACTGTGGGTAAAAAAGAAGATGAGGATGAGAAGATATAGGGTATGATGAGTAAATATAGGCTGGGTAGTTGAAAGCTGTCACATCAGAAGTCTTATCTCTTAATTGTCTCGGCCATTGTGAAAAAATGTAACCGTTAGGATATCAAACGGTAACATTTTTGGGGACAATTGTTATGGGTGAAATTCTGAGTCCATATCCTGGAAAATATCTTGATCTATATTTTATCTATGTAGTATCTGTTTACATCCGGGATGCTGGTTCAGGATATTGGTAGTATCCTGAACGGTATCCTCGGGATTACTAATGGATTATGTGCAGGTACGTGTGTTAGAAGCTAGCAACGTTCACAAAGACTTATTCCGCGGAAGACTCGGTCCAGGCCGTTCAAAGAAAGACGTTGAAACCTTATTACTCGGTCTACAACGTTCGTGGTGGAATATTCGGAGCATCCCATATTTATAGGAATATTTGTTTGTACTTCGTTACTATAAATAGGAGGAACACCAGATCAAATAGGACACAACAATTTCACTGCAATCACACTCACTACACTCTAACACTTGTTCTTTCGCAATTTGTACTCTCACACGAATTCATTGTAACACTTAGCGATCTGGTTGATATCCTGCACTGTATCCTGAAGTTTAAAGCAATAAGAAGAACAAGGCAGCTGCGATTGTCAGCTCCCGAGGTTTTATGCCGGCGATCTAGATTGATCAAGGGCTTTCCTCGTACATCTCGTGTCATTTCCTTTACTTTTTGTTTATTATTTGCTCACTGTTTGATCGCAGATACAGCTCAATATCCTGAGCCGTATCCTGAATACTGATTTTCTAAATAACTCAACAAGCATATTTTCTATAAACTTTCTAGCACACTACCTCACATTACTAATTTGATCACTAAATTGCTTCGGTAATTTTTGACCAAAACACCAGGATCCTTGAGGAGTTTGCAAACAGGAAGTTCAGATGTCCATCAGGGAGATTTTATTCCAATGCAGACCAATGCTTCTACTGGTCCTTCGATCATTCCAGAGCCCCAACAATATGGATTAACATCCATTCTTCCTAATTTGAATCCAATGGGAGGTAACACTTTTAATAATTCTTATACTACTAACCATGGTCTTATGCACGATCCAGGTATCAATCATGCCATGGCCAGAGAATTGCAAAAGTTAAAGGATATGATATCAAGTGTTCCAGGAGTGGTCAAACCTATCCCAGAGATTGCAGATGGGAGCCACAAGATATCTCATTTTGCACCACCAATCTGTGATGCTGAGATACCCAAGAGGTTCCATGTGCCAACCATGAAGCTGTATGATGGTTCGACGGATCCTGAAGAACACATAGCACAATACAGGGAGAGGATGGAGATCAATCCAATCCCAGAAAGGTTAAAGGAAGCATGCCTGTGCAAGGGATTCGGATCCACTCTTACTGGATCAGCTCTCAAATGGCTGCTAAGTCTTCCCCCTTACTCTATTACCTCATTTGCTAATCTAGTTAACCTATTTAATAATCAGTTTTCTTGTAGTAGAAAATTTGAACGATTAACTAGTGATCTATATAGGATAACCCAGGGTCATAATGAATCATTAAGGGATTACATTACCAAATTCAGTAAAGAGTCCTTAGACATTCCCAACTTGGATATAGCCACGACTATTGAGGCCTTTAAAATGGGATTGCTTAGGGATTCATTGTTCTATGATGATCTTGTTATGACACCATGCAGGAACCTAGATGAGGTAAGAACCCGGGCACTTAGGTTCATCCGGCTAGAGGATGACAAGAGGATCCAGGAGAGGTTAGCAGGATCCTCAAAGCAAGATAAGCAAGGATCCTCATTCAGGAACAACAAGTTCAGATCCTATAACATATCTGATAACCAGAATGTGCATGCTGTTGATCAGGAAGAGGATGATGAGGATTATCCTCCAATTTCTGAATATTGCTTTTCTGTTGATAACAATGAACTAATCCTTGCGATGCAGAATCTAGGTGATAAAGCCAGATGGCCAAGAAAAAATGACAGACCAGCTGCAACCAAAGATAAGTCAAAGTGGTGTGCATACCATGAAGATTTTGGGCATCTTACAGAAGAATGCATTGCACTAAGAAAGGAAATTGGATACTTGTTGAGCAAGGGGCATCTAAAAGAATTGTTGGGTAGAAAAAAGTCAAGGACTCAGGATCCTGAAAGGATCCCTGAGAAGGCTCCCGCCCCTCCAGCAGATGCACAAGTAATAAACTTTATTTCTGGAGGATCAGACATTTGTGGCACATCCTTCTCAGCAGCTAAAAGGCATGCAAAGGAAACTAAAATGCATAATGGAGAAAGACCCGTTCGAACATCAAGTGTCTCCGAAGGAAAAGTCATAACCTTTGATGAGGATGATCGTGTTGATATCCAGGATCCTCATCACGATGGTTTAGTTATTACTCTTTTCATTTCTAACCATTTTGTCCGCAGGATCCTTATAGACGGAGGAAGCTCAGTGAACATTATCCAGCTTGATGTTCTAAAGAAGATGGGTATTCTTGAATCAGATATCATACCAAGATCCTCCGTGCTCGTAGGATTTAGTGGCGAAACTAAGAATACCCTGGGGGACATTAAGCTCCCAATATACATCGAAGGCCTACACTCTTATCAAAAATTTTGTGTTATTGACTGTTTATCTTGTTGTAATGTTATCCTTGGCAGGCCCTGGATACACGATATGAAGGCAGTCCCATCTACTTACCATCAATGTGTGAAGCTCCCTAGTCCTTGGGGAATAGTCAAGATTGATAGTAATCAGCAGGAGGCTAAGAATTGCTATACTTCATCTATGAAACCAGCCTCGAAGTCAAGGGAGCAATAGCAATCAAAGTATCCTCCAAGGGACGTCTTGGAGGCAAGAGAGCAGGATGTGGTAGAAATCCTCATGGATCCTCATGATCCTGAATCCAAAATCTATATCGGATCAGGGATCCTTGGCGATATGAAGGAAGACCTCATATCCTTCCTCAAAAGGAGAAAGACTACCTTTGCATGGAAACATGAAGACATGACAGGCATATCTAAAGATGTAATCACTCACAAACTTGGCATTGATAGGTCCTTCAAACCAATCCATCAAAGGAGAAGAAAGTTTGCACCGGAAAGAAATGCCATTATCCAGGAAGAGGTAGAGAAATTGCTCCGGGCAGGTATGATTAGAGAGGTCAAGTATCCAAGATGGTTGGCCAATGTGGTTGTTGTTCAAAAGAAAAACGGAAAGGGGAGGGTATGTGTCGATTTCACAGATTTAAATAAGGCATGTCCCAAGGATCCTTTCCCATTACCCCACATTGACTCCATGGTGGATGCAACTGCGGGTCATGAACTGTTAACTTTTATGGATACTTCATCTGGATTTCAACAAATCCAAATGGAACCATCCGATCAAGAGGATACAGCCTTCATGACTCCAACTGGTATATATTGTTATATTGCTATGCCGTTCGGACTAAGAAATGCAGGTGCAACATATCAAAGGCTGGTGAATATGATGTTCAAGGATCAGATTGGACAAACTATGGAGGTTTACATAGACGATGTTTTGGTCAAAAATTACCGAAGCAATTTAGTGATCAAATTAGTAAAGTGAGGTAGTGTGCTAGAAAGTGTGTTGAAAATATACTTGTTAAGTTATTTAGAAAATCAGTATTCAGGATACGGCTCAGGATATAGAGCTGTATCTATGATCAAACAATGAGCAAAAGTAAAGTAGACGACACGAGATGTACGAGGAAAGCCCTTGATCAATCTTGATCGCCAGCATAAAACCTCGGGAGCTGACAATCGCAGCTGCCTTGTTCTTCTATTGCTTCAAATATCAGGATACAGTGCAGGATGTGGTGCGGATCGACTATGTGTTACAATGAGATTTGAATACAAGTGTGGTGATTGCAATGAGCTAGAGAGTGAAAGTGTTCGAGAGTGTTAGTGAAAAATTGTGTGCCTTAAACTGATCCGCCCCCATCTATTTATAGTATAGATAATGTAACAAACTACCCTAAACTTCCGGGATCCACCGAATATTCCTTAATCGAACGTTGTAGACCTGGTCTTTCGGGTTCAACGTCTCTCCTTCAACAAACACGTCCGAGTCTTGAGGAGAAGAAGTCCACTTGACCGTTAGCAAGTCTCAGCCTTTAACCTGCACGTGGTTAATTCAATAAACCTCAGGATATCACCCAAGATGTTAGCAATATCCTCTTCCAGCATCCTGGTCACAAATAAACAAATAAAGGCAGGATATTGGTCAGGATATGTATGCTTAGAAAATGAGCCATAACAATTGTCCCCAAATATATCGGTTGGTATACCAATCCAACGGATATATTTCAAAAATCTTATCCCATAACTCAAGGCATTTAAAACGAAGCGGCGGTCAAGATCACATCATAACTTCCAACGTGTTTTTTACTCAATGGAGATCCACAATGCCCCTATATCTTCTCTTTTCTTGTTTGAAAAGCAGATATCTTCAACAGAACCTTCAGGTAATTCTCCATTTCTGATTTTCTTCCTGTCAATTTACTTCACCCTACTTGCAATGGATGCCGAGACCTTCACCCAGCAGAATCTCCTTAAAAATCCCGAAAAGGAGATCTGCGCTTTTGACAACGCAGACATTGCAGCTTTAAGAGCCTCCGGTGCTTTCCCTGACAACACGGTCTTTAGACCATTCGATCGGTCAATCCGATCGGATGTTTCTTCCACCGAATGGGTTTGTTTTCCAGCATATCCTTTCTCATTAGGTCTTCGATACCCTTTTCCTGAATTCATGATGCAATTCTTTCGAATTATCGGCATCTCTTTCGCTCAAACCATGCCCATGGTTTGGAGAGTACTAATTGTACTTAACCAAATCAAAAACCTCCATTGTTCCGACCTCCGCATCGAGGATTTACCTATTGCTTATTGCCTCCGATCCCATGGCTCTAGCCGGTTCTTGCTCTTCTCGACCTCCAGCAAACCCCTGATTCTCAAAGCCACCAAAAACGAAGACGGATGGCAACGCAAATTTTTCTTTGTCAAACGAGACTCCATTGCTGAGGGTGCCAACCTTCCGGTGGAGTGGTTAACCACCGGTAGGATCATAAATATCCTCATAGACCATTTGATTGTTATCTTCTATTAATATTCTTCTTTTTGATCTTTATGAAGTGAACTTCAAGGAAGTCGCTCCCCCTACCGCTGAGTCAGAAGAGAGAATCAATACTGTTTACCAGTTACCTGCAATAGACAGGACTTTCACCACACACGTCCCGAGTTCCAGTCAATACTCATAATCTGAGATGTCTGGTAAGAATTACTTTCAAAATAATTAGTCAAAACAGTATAATTAAATAAAGAGTAAAACTTTTCCCTTTATGTAGCACCAGCCAAGATCCCTGAAGTCTTTGACCTTGACGAATTGGACAGTTATTCTGATCAGATCCAGGTCAAGAAAGAACCTAGCCCCAAGACCACAGCCACATCTAAACCTAGCAGTTCCAAAGCCATCATTATTCCCAAACCTTCACCGGCTACCAAACCCCGGAGTTCAAGTTCCCGCAAAAGGAAAGAACCTGATTCCCCTGTCATTTCTGACACCTTTCCTTATGAGAAGCACGGGTTCATTGAAGCTAGCGGGTTTATGACTTCTTTTCTTAACCAGGTTAGTATCCTCATATCATATCCTGCGATTTACATTATTTTCAAAGATTTAACAATATTAATCCCTGTCCTCTTACCTTTGTAGGGTCTTGAGCGTTTGGTTCATTTATATCAAGAATCCTGCAAGCTTAACAAGACGCTTGAATATAAGCTAAAGGAAGCAGAAATCACAATCTCCGACCAAGGCATGATTGCAGCCGCCAAATCTCGTCACTACGAGGAGAAATTCAAAGCTATGATCCAGGAACACCAAGTTGCTCTCAACAAAGCTACTCTTCAAGCCCAGGCCGATCTGGAAGTCGCCCATGTGCAGTACGAACGGGATATGGTCAGCTACCGTGAAAGCCTCAAAAGTTCCGTCGTCATTTCTCTCCTCCAAGCCAGGTTGAAGATGGCATATGAAGCCAAAACATTAGGTTTTGAATGCCCTTCTTGGGATGTTGGTGCTTGGGAGACCAAGCTGAAGAACCTCGGCGGCACCTCTTCCAAATCAACTGTCGAAGAATCTTCCAAAGCAGTTGAAAAAGCAACCGATGCTGAGAAGGATGCTGAGGCGGATCCCAAGACGGATGTTGCTGAAACCACTATGGATCAAGAAGGCACTACCCCCTAGAGCTTATTTCCTTTAAATCATTCGAACAATTTTATGTTTTTATGAATAATTTTTATTTCTGTGTCGAAACAACTTGATAGCCGAAGGTGGATAGGTCCTGGGTTTCAGGATGAAACCCTCGGTTATCAACCAGTATTGATTGCTTCAAGAATAATTTCATCTTTTTATTTGTTTGTTATTGCCTTGCATTACTTAGTGTAACTCTTAGCTTTGTAAAAATTTTATATTGTTATCTTATGAAAATATCCTGATCAATATGCTCAGCGATATATTGTAAAAACTTTTTATTAGATAGAACTTCCAAACATTCCTTCAATTTTGTAGAAAGTTTTTGAAAAACAATCTATTTTTCCAAAACCAGTTTATGATAATACTTAAATGATCAAAGTGCCAAACTAATACTAGTTTCAAACACCTTAATCAAATATCCTGAAAAGGACTTTGAGAATATATCAGGATTCTTAACATAATATTACTAAAAACTTAGACGATGTTAACAAAGGAAAGATCATACCCGGAGTAGTATATAACCCTATTACCAAGCCTCAATCTTTTTGCAACTTCTTCAATGAAGATGTCCCCTGTGCGAGGTACTTAGTGTATTAGTTCCGAGCCTTATCCTTTACATCACCATCTTGGCAGGGATGTCCCCTGTGTACAATGTCTTCAAATACTTTAGAAATCTACTGAATGTCAGTTTCTATTGTATAGGTAATTTTTTACATCCCAAGGGTAAAACCCAAGGATGTACTGGAGATAAATCCCTTGTATCCTGGGGAAAATCCCAAATTTTCATGCGCTACAGGCGGGAGTGTATAAACTCCAAGACTTAGAAAGGTGAAAACCTTTAAACCTTAGAGAGTATGAAAATACCCTTTCGTGAGAGAGGGTGATCAATCCTCATATACCTTTAGGATTCAGGATATAGCCAACAGTAACGAAATTGTCAGCCACTTTTACATGGACTGGTCCCGCCACCTTGAACTATCCCTGAATAACTTGCGCTCCAGGCGGGGTGTTTAAACCCAATTCGGAAGAAAGGTGAATACCTTTAAACCTGTGAAGGGATCAGTATCCCTTAAACGTGAGAGAGGGGGCCAATCCTCTAATCTTTCGAGTTATCTTGAGTACATATCCTGGAGCTATATCCTGAAACATATCCTGCAAAACAATTATAAACTAAGGTGGGTGTTAGCTTGGCTAACACCCCTCCGATGCTTAAGTCAGTATTGGGTTACAAAGAACAAATTAAACCAAACGTATTTAAAAAAGGTAGAATCCATACCATCCTGAGTTAGAAATTAAATTCTAAACTCACTTGAAATAGAGCTTAAGGTGTATAGCATTCCAAGACCTCGGTAGCATATCCCCCTCCATATTCTTGAGTCTGTATGCTCCTTTCCCTGCTTCTGATTCAACTTCATATGGTCCTTCCCATTTTGGAGCTAACTTGCCATCGGCGGGATTAGTAGTATTCTGAAAAGCCTTTCTTAACACCCAATCTCCAATCTTAAATCTTCTGGTCCTAATATTCTTGTTATATGCCCTGGATATTCTCTGTTGATATGCTGCCATCCTTAGCCTTGCCGCATCTCTCTTCTCATCTATAGTGTCTAAATCCTGACTCAAGGCTTCCGGATTCTGCTCAGGATCACTTAGGGTAGATCTTGCAGTAGGTATTGTCATTTCCGTTGGAATCATTGCTTCCGCTCCAAATACCAAGGAAAATGGGGTTTGGCCTGTTGCATTCTTTACCGTTGTCCTATCAGCCCATAAAACAAAGGGTAATTCTTCTGCCCATCTTCCTTTTTTGGCTCCAAGCCTTTTCTTTAAGTTATTGACAATTATCTTGTTTGAGGATTCTGCTTGTCCATTCGCTTGAGGATGTACTGGAGTAGATGTTATCATTTTGATTCCCCAACTCTTGCAAAAGTCAGTAGTTCTCTTGCTTATAAACTGAGAACCATTGTCACAGATTATCTCGGCTGGTACTCCGAATCTGGTCAGGATATTCCTCTTTATGAAGGATACTACTTCTTGGTCTCTAACTTGAACAAATGCTTCAGCTTCAACCCACTTAGAGAAATAATCCGTCATTGCTAGCATAAAGACTTTTCCTCCCGGAGCTTTTGGTAGCTTTCCCACTATATCCATACCCCACTTCATAAATGGCCAAGGGGAAACAATAGGGTATAATGGTTCAGCAGGTTGATGCAGTATGTTACTATGTCTTTGACATGCGTTACATCTTCGAGCATATTCTGCGACATCCTTTCTCATTGTTGGCCAATAATATCCTGTCCTTAATACTTTTGAGAATAACGACCTGCCCCCAGCATGATTACCACAATCCCCTTCATGTATATCCTGAAGTACTTCTTTGGCTTCAGGATCCTCCAAGCACCTCAAATACGGTCCTGCAAGAGATTTCTTGTATAAAATATTATTTATAATAGTGAATCGTGATACCTTCATCCTAAATGCCTTAGGATTTTCATTTCCAGGGATGTGTCCTTCTTTGAGATATCTCATGATTGGAGCCGTCCAGGATTTAGGATCCTCTCCAGGATCCTGAATACCCACTACTTCTTTATCCTGAGGATTCGTTGCAGGATATAAGACATGTAATATTGGTATTTGGGTCCCTTCAGGTATCCTGATCGATGATCCCAAAATTGCTAAGGCATCTGCTTCAGCATTATCTTCCCTTGGTACCTGTTTAAGTATAAAAACATCGAAATATCCTGCTATTTTTTTAAGAATATCGAGATATTCGATTAATTTCTCCCCCTTAACTGCATAGGATCCATTAAAATGGTTAGTAATTAACAAAGAGTCAACATATACTTGCAAATTTTTGATACTCATACTCTTAGCCAATTCTAATCCTGCAATTAAAGCTTCATATTCTGCCTCATTGTTAGTAGCAGGAAATTCACACCTAATAGCCTGGGGTAATATGTCCCCCTGTGGCGATTTTAGTAGTATTCCTAATCCTACTCCTCTTACATTAGACGCACCATCAGTATATAATGTCCAGGATCCTGAGGATTCTCCTAACTGTTGAACTTCTAGGTCTACCTCGTCCTGAATGTCACTACTAAAATCAGCCACAAAGTCAGCTAAAGCCTGAGACTTTATGGCATTTCTAGGTTCATATACTAAATCATAAGCACTTAACTTTACTGACCACTTGGCCATCCTGCCTGACATCTCTGGTTTCCTAAGCACATTTTTGACAGGATAATTTGTTTTAACATGTATCCTATGTGTCTCGAAATAATGTCTAAGCTTTGTCGACGCCATGACTAGAGCTAATATTAGTTTTTCTAAATGAGAATACCTAGTTTCAGCATCTAATAAACTTTTACTAACATAGTAAACAGGATATTGCTGACCTTCATGATCTTTTATAAGAACGACACTTACAGCATTCCCTGATACAGCAAGGTACAGGGATAGTGGTTCACCATTTTCAGGCTTCATCAATAGAGGTTGTAGGTCCCTCGGAGGTTGAGGTTAAACCTTATCCTTGTTATGTTTAACACACTAGCAAGTGCGGAATCCAAGCTAGAATGCAAACCGGTAGTTTATAATGAGAACACAAGCTACAAAGAGAAAGGGTAGACACACAAGATATCAAAGTTTTCTCTTGTATTTCAGTGGACACGGTTACAGCCCTTGACCAAACTGAAAATACGCTCTCTACAAGACTAAGTTCACTCACACAAATGAAGTGAACACATTACATCAGTATATATAACCTTCACAGCTCGTCTGGTCGAAGGATCAATTAGATTGATCGAAAGATCATCTATCGAGATACAACCTATCGAAGGATCCACACATACCTCGAAGGATTGGCATCCTTCGAGGTCCATCTGTATCCATCGAAGGTTATCCTTCGAGCTCATCGAAGGATATAAACAATCCTTCGATGACCATCCTTCGACACACACAAATTTACAAACCTTTTCTAACTGTTTGACCAAGTCAAACCAGGAGGATGGTTGACTGGTCAAACTTACATTAAGCACACACATAAACACATCTAAGACGTAACACGACTACAAAAGACATCGTTTTATATCATTACAAAATACAGACAAAGTACAGACACAAGTGCACCAACAAACTCCCCCTTGGCTGTAGCTTTGTCTCGATCTTTGTGTCTTCAAGTCTCTGACGTCCTTTCAACCGTTAAGTGATGCGTAGACCATACACTTCCCGCATTCACCAGTAGGTTGAAGCAATACCGGGCCATCTTCTGAAACTTCATTGCTTGTTCACGATCTCTAACCAAGTAATTAATCTCGTGATCCTTAAGAACAATAATATCCGACCTGGACATGTTAGTAATCCACATCGGATCTATCATTCGAAAGTTTTCCTGACTATCTCGGAATAAGATCACGGCTTCTCCAGTATCTGCATCGTAAACCCAGCAACGAAAGTTTCCCAGAAAGTCTGTCTTCATTTTCAACAAAGGTATCTTCTTCATCAACTTTGGAGGATCATAGACCAATCGATAACGCGCAGTATTTGTCTCTGGATCAAGTGAGAACCTGATTGGCTCGTATCGAGGAAACTGCGGCTTGTATAGAGGGTCCTTCCAACCTTTTCTTCGTTCCAGTCTGATCTTCTTCGCAAACAAATCCACCATCTTATCTTTGACTCGATTAATAACCTCCATCTGAGCCAGAACTGCAACATCATAATAAGGAAGTGAAAGAATGCTGAGAAGAGACCTGAAATACTGAAGGCCGCATTCCCGCTTCACAACCATGCAATGAAGATCCTTGATGAACATCCAGCTGATAATACGACCCCAAGCTGGATTTCTTTCCAGAACCATGTAGTTGGCCTGATCCAACGGAGGGAGCGGAGGAGGATTCCTGGCTAGGAAGTCCGCTCGCCATTCATTCACAGTCTTTTCACGGTTTTCTTGAACTGATGGAGAATCTGACGAAGGATTAGAAGATTCTGCTGTCTTTGCTTCCTCAAGATTATCATCAAGCGAATTAAGCACCACATTGTCTTGACTAACATAAACGGGACGTTCCGGATCCGAACCGATGAAGATTTCTTCAATCGTGGAGAAATCGGTTTCGTCCGGAACCAACGGAGTGGCATCGATCGTCGTCACATCAACTTCATCCATTGCTGTCAGAGCTAACACACATTCATCAGACATCTCAGTAACATGTTCTCCCTCTTCTAATAGTTCACCCGTGATTGGATGATACTGTTGAGCAATTGAGGATTCAGGGAGATCAGTGAACGCTTCCGGCTCAAGACTAATATGTTCAAAAACTGCTGAAGCTTCCAATGTCTCAGTCGGCTCAGACGGACCAGTAGATGTTGGAGGAGCAGAAGGAGCATCTTGAGATGTACCAGACCCACCTTCAGCACCAGATGCAGTTGCACCTGAACCTGTGGCAGCTGGTTGATCAGGATTTGCTGCATCATCATCCTTATCATCGCCACGCCTTGAAGGAAGGATGCCCAAAGCTTTGCACCATTCATTCCAAAGTGTAACAACTTTGTGATCAAATCTCTTAAAGTTCGCTTGAACAGGCTTGAAGGCTTCCATTAATCTATCATCACGATTCTTATATCGATCGGACAGCTCTTCATGCTTCTGTTTTAACGTTGTTGCCTCACGTTCTAGCACAGTACTATGCTTCTTCATTATCTCAACCTCTCTATCACGAGCATTATTAGCTTCTTTCAGTCTTTCTATCTCTTGAGCCTGTTCTCTTATCTTGACATTCTGAGCACTAACAAGTGAGACCAGCTTATTGTGTGCCTCAGCATCATGTGTTCGCTGTATACGGTATTCTTCAATCTTTCTTGTATTCCGACCGACTAAGGTACCCAGTTCACTAACTTGTTCAATCAGGAATTGAATTTTCTCAGCATCAGACAGCCCAGATAATGTTTCTGCTAGAGTAGGCCGTGAGGGCTCAGGGCCTGAGAAACCAGTCTGGCCAGATGGACCAGAAGTACCTGTTGGACCAGGAATAACAAGAGGAGGACGTGGATGTGTACCTGAGACGGGGGTTGCAGGCGGCTGTTGATCAACAGGCGCCGTGCGTGCCCCAGAAGACGTCTGTGGAGAAGAGATCAGCTCCAGCATCTCTGATGTGGTTAATTGTTCACTGATAGGAGGCAGCTGTTGCTCCGGAGGCGTTGAATGCTGAATCGGATCAGTTGTAGTGACATCACCAGCCGTTTCACCTGTTGGCTTTGATCCGCCCCTTGATCTCTTAGAGGTACGAGTACCCTCTCTTCTTGCTTGTCTCTTCCTTCTGAGTAATCCATGAGCACCAGGAATATAATCAGCATCTTTATCAGATTCTGCGACATTCACTGGTTTCTCAATAAATTCAAAACCACGAAAATTCCCTCGCTGATCATAAGCCTTACGCATCCCTGGAGGAGGGGGATTATCATCTTCAGAAGACGAGTCATCATTACCAGCACCTCCTTCAGCATCAGAAGACGAACTACTTTCATCCGCCAACCTCCTTGGCTCGTCCACCTTACTTTTGCCTTTGTCAGCCGCAACATTACCTGACTGACTAGCAGTACCACCAGCTCCACCTGCACTAACACGAGCATCAGGATCGACAAACGTTCCCTGAACTTCTTCTGCAGCAACATTCACATCGACTTCAACATGTGCTGCAGCACTAGAACTGCCACCAGACTTCCTGCTCGATGCTTTAATACCATGCTTAGCCCCGAGCTGCGTGTTAGCCAACTCAATTAACCTTGGCTCTTCGTCATCCGAATCACTACCATCTCTACGCCATTTGTTGTTCTGCGGTGCTTCGTAGGCCGGAACATCGAGATGACCAATAAGCTTTCTAATTGGATCCGATTCTTTATAGTTGGACATGGATTTGAAAATCAGCAGTGTACGCTCATTCATCGGATTTACAGGAAGAACATCTGCTTCAGCTTTAGGAAGATCAGGAATCTGATCATCAATTATCATCTGCAGGAATCTAGGATATAGCCAAAACTTGGTAGATGTTCGTTGAGTTGCTGACGGGAGTGGCCTTCGAGCATTTTCTTTCAGATTGTCGAAAATATAACGTGATATGTTGAAAGGCTTGTTCAGAATCAACGCCGTAAACAATCCCGTTAAATCAATCGGCGACAGATCATATCCAGATCGTTTGTTGCTCAGGCAGTGAATAAGGATATGCAATAAGAGCTTGTATCGAAGCGGCATGAACTTTTTGTTGATCTGATTTGCAAGAACGTTATCGCTGTACCGTAACCTCATCAGCAGGCCCCGCTGACATTGTAAATCAATAGAAGTAGCATCTTCTGGTTGATCACCTAGTTGCAGACGTGCTCTGATAGTGTTTTCTGTAATCACCATGGGTTTCTCAGCGACGAATCCTCTAATCACTTCTTGATTATCCACAGTCTCAACCACAGCAGAACTCCAGAAATCCTTGATATGAGACTGATAAGCAGTGTGCTGTGTAGTGATTTCATAGTTGATACGAGTGCGATGCAGATACTCCATTATTCCCGTGAATTCCGGACTGATTTTGTCTTCCGGTTGTAAATACGCTGCCATGTTGTGTCGTGGCTCCGACATAGATTCAACTTCCGATTTTTCTTTCTTGGTTGGTTTTGCCCGCTCTTTCTTTCCTTTCGGTGCCATTTCTGTTCATGAAAGCACGGACACGTAATGAGAAACAGTCAACAGTCAACATGAGTTCCACACTTAGGAAAATTTCAATTTCTTGGAAAAAATTCTAAGTGTTCTGTCTCGAAAGATCCCATTTAGGCATCGAAGGATGACACATGGCTCGAAGGATGACAGACTGTTCGAAAGATGTTACTTTCCTCGAAGGATGGGATTTCTAATCGAAGGATCATCTTTCGAAGAATCAAGAATTTGAAAGATATCTTGATCATTCGAAAGATCTGATCAATCGAAGGATGAATCCTTCGAGAAATTTAACATCTTTCGAGTCTCACTTTGAAAGATATTTTGCAACACATCTTTCGAGGATGAGAATCGACATCCTTCGTGTTGATTTCCGGCGACACTGTTCATCGGAATATTTTCCGGCGACCTGTTCATCGTTTTTCGGTGACCATTTTAAGTGTGTTTTAGGTATGTTTCAAACCATTTAAAGAATCAATATAACACCACTTAAACATCAACAATAATGCACCTTAAAACAGACATAATAACATCAAACCCAACCCCGGACACAAAACCCCAACCCGGATACAACCACAAACACATGTATCAATCAACCAAGAACACACAAGGTTTTCAGACCATCAACAATCAAAACAAAGACTCCGAAACCTAAAACATCAGTCAAGATATACATTTTAAACATCAAAAACCTACAACTAACATATCCACATTACAAAACAAAACACATGATAAGATGAAATGATTATGTTGTTGTTTGAAACGTGTATTAGGGTTATCCTACCGAGATTGTAGATGAAATCCTGATACACTAAGTTTTTGAGTAAATTTTGGCAGAGTTTCGGTAGGATCAGAGGATTTTTGAATAGTGAATTTGAATCAGTTATGATGAAGTGAAGAAGAAGACACCCTTTTATACCCTGACCTCGAAAGTTGAACCGTCTCGAAGGATAGATGATCTTTCGAAAGATGAAAATGTGTTTCGAAAGATCAGCCTTGGGTCGAAGGATCCCTATCTGGATCGAAAGATACCAGATATTTGAAAGATATTTGTGGGAATCCTCGAAGGATATCTTTCGACCTTATCCATCTTTCAAAAAGGTCTGATCAGCTCGAAAGATCAAATTGGTCAAATCCTTCGTTGACCAATTCATCTTTCGACTGAGATGATTGACTTTCATTGACTTTCATTGACCTTCTGATCTTTCGAGGGCCATTGCTTCCTCGAAGGATCAGATTTCCACCAACACTTTGGATTTTTGGGAATTTTCAATTTAAGCCCTTCAAATTCTTAAAAACTTTCAGAAATGACCGTTTTGAAAAATTGTCCGTTATGAAGTTCTGCAAAGGTCAGTTTTATGAAGTATTTCGGCTTGTCAGATATCTGATCGAGTACCAACATCGGTTAATCAAAAATAAGATTAAATTGAAAATCTTTTTGGATTTTGATAAAATAAAAGACAACAATAAAAGACAACAATTTTAGAATCCTTTGAATGTTATCAAACGACATCACCGCTAATGTCGTGCTGATATGCACCAAACGACACAAACTGTTTAAAAAGACAATAAAAGTTAAGCAGTAAATAAATATGTACAAACACAACAATATTTTTGCGAGTTTCTGGCGAAGAGAATCATATCAGTTTGCGGTCTTTTGTCAAAACACATTTCCTTTTAATATTCTTTTACAGAAGTGGATAAGTATTCTACCACAATTACCGATATTGTTATCCACTTAAACTCAGCGATCAAGTGTAATCATAATGCATTGAGATACGTTAAGGTATGATTTATACTTACCGACCGGTGTTCATCCACTCACGACACATTCCCGTATCAAGGTATGCACGAGAGTTCATCTTACTGGGGAGTATACCATTTATCATCCGTTTTTAACGTATATAAAATGTGAACAAGTCACTTATTTGAATTGAAAACAAGCCCTATGTGATAGAATCACTTATTGATGAGGAACTTGATTTTCATATGCATGAGGGCACAGGAGCAAGTCCGTGAACAGGTCAGTACTTTCGTACAGCAGAGAGACGAACTTGACTCCCGGATAAATGTGATATTTTATCACTTATTTGTTTGGACATGTGATTGTTTATCACTTATTGAGGTCGAATGCAATATGTACACGTATGTATGGTATCATGGAAGATCTAGACTTGCGTCCCCGTTATTTTTCGGTAAAAGATACAACCATGATACCCAGATGATAAACAGCATAAACCCCAAATATCTCAGAACCTCGGCAATCTATCAAACGAAATTTCGGTACCAAGACCATATGCCAATGAGCGGTTCCCACGCGGTTTTCAGTTCGTTATGTTTATATCCCCTGCACACTTTAAAATGATCGTGAGTCTACCGGTACATCATTAGTAGAGCTACTTATCTTTTTCTTTTCTTTTGATTTCCAGAAACATGTTTCGACCGACCTCTGATGTAATATCATTTTCTCTTATCTTGCCAAGAAACTCATTTTTGTTTTTCTATTGTTTTTGTGTTTTTCTGAATTTTCTCCCCCTTAAATGCAGAAAGTAAATAAAGTAAAGACATATTTTTGTATTTTTGCGGTTTTTTCAATGTTTTTGAATTTTCTTTGAAATTTTCTCCCCCTAAAATTTAAAAACAAAGAAAATAAAGACACACTTTTTTTTTTTTTTTTTTTTTTTAAGAAAAATATTTACAAAAACGATTTTCCGATGTCGGTTACTCTTGCTTCACCTTTATGCCGTTTACCAAAAGTAAATAATCGAATCTTGATTTATCAAATGCTTTGGTAAAAAGGTCGGCACGTTGGTGATCGGTAGAATGTGAACCACATCGATAAGTTTCTTTTCAAAGCAATCACGTATGAAGTGATATTTAATATCGATGTGCTTCGTTTTTGAGTGCTGTACAGGATTTCTAGTGATCTGTAAAGCAGCTTCATTATCAACAAAAATAGGAGTAGTTAGGAATTCAAAACCGTAGTCCCGCATCTGTTGTTGAATCCATAGAACCTGGGAGCAGCAACTAGACGCAGCAATGTATTCCGCTTCACATGTAGACGTAGCCACACATGTCTGCTTCTTGCACTGCCAAGTGACTAGGCGATTGCCTAAAAACTGACATCCTGCTGTAGTTGATTTTCCATCTTTCTTGCAGCCGCCGAAATCAGAATCACTGTAAGCTTTGAGATCGAAGTTATCATCCTTAGGGTACCATAACCCGGTGTCAGGGCAACCCTTCAGATAACGAAAAATCCTTTTGACAGCAGCATAGTGAGAGACCTTCGGATTTGCTTGGTATCTGGCGAGAAGGCACGTTGGATACATGATGTCGGGTCTTGATGCAGTGAGATACATTAAAGATCCAATCATAGCACGATAGAGTGAAGAATCCACAGCTTCCCCTTTTTCATCCGGAGTAATCCCGTGATTCTGCGGAAGAGGAGTAGAAATTGGCTTTGAATCGGACATCTGGAACCGGCTCAAGATGTCTCCGACGTACTTGGTTTGATGGATAAAAATTCCAGATTCGGACTGATTAACTTGCAAACCCAAAAAGAACGTCATTTCACCCATCGCACTCATCTCGAATCGATCTTGCATCACCTTCTCAAATTCCTTGCATAGATTATCATCGGTAGAACCAAAGATAATGTCATCGACATATACCTGTACCAACAGAAGATCTTCACCTTTTTCTTTGATGAAGAGGGTACAGTCGATCAAACCCCGTCTAAACCCGTTGTTCAGTAGGTAGGTAGACAGTGTCTCATACCAGGCTCGAGGTGCTTGATGAAGACCATATAACGCTTTGTTAAGTAGTAAAACTCTGTCAGGATGTAATGGATCTTCAAACCCCGGTGGTTGCTCGACATATACTTCCTCTTCGACTACTCCGTGTAGAAATGCACTCTTAACATCCATCTGGTACACCTTGAATTTCTTGAAGGATGCGTAGGCTAGAAAGATTCTAATAGCCTCCAGACGTGCAACAGGAGCATACACTTCATTGTAGTCAATACCTTCTATCTGACTGAAGCCTTGAACAACTAACCTTGCTTTGTTTCGGACAACAATTCCACGGTCGTCCTTCTTGCACTTAAACACCCAACGAGTTCCGATCTTCTTGTAGTTATCGGGCCTATCAACCAATTTCCATACGCCCAACTTCTCGAACTGCAGAAGTTCTTCCTGCATGGCTTCCACCCAGGAATCATCTTTCAATGCCTCCTTCCAAGATCTAGGCTCTTCTTGGCTAACATAGCAGGCGAAAGACCAATCATTTTGTTGTCCCGATTCTCGTATCTCAGCATACAAGCCAGCATTTTCATTATTTCTGATTTGATTCCTTGTCCTTACACCACTGAGAACATCACCTATAATATTCTGCTGAGGATGAATGTTATGAATTCGGGTTTCAGGAACTAGAGGAATTTCAACATTGGTCCTCAAGTTATTGATATTTAAATTCCCGATATCATTTTGAAGCTGTTGAGTTGTAGAAGATGATGCATTTTCTTCTTGGACAATTGGCGCAGACACTGGATCCGTTGCTTCTGAAGTACCTTGAACCGGACCCCGTGCTTCACCATCATTTGCATCAACATACTCCTCATCTTCCGATGACAAATTGTAGTCGACAGCATCATTAAACACCTCATTTGAAGCGAGATTGTTGACAGAAGAAGATGCTTGTGAGTCAACAATGATTGGGCGAGCTAACTGAGAGCCAGTCGCATTCTCGCTTTCAGACAACATTTGAGCAATTGCATTGTCATCATCAAATGTCGGCAGATTGAATGAATTGAAAAGACCATCATAATCGAACATCCATGGATCTCCAGAAGGCTTCGGAGGATTAGAATATCTTTGAACTCTAACTTCACCCCATTCTTCAATCCTCTTGGTAGTCAGGTTCCATACTCGCAGATTAGGAGTAGCATACCCAAGGAAGTAACCTTCGATAGCTTTGGCACCAAACTTCCCGTCAGGCTCAATCATGGTACATGGTGCACCAAAAGGTTCTAGATATTCTAAGTCAGGAGTGTTCTTGTGTAGAAGTTCGAAGCACGTTTTGCCATGTCTTTTCACTGTGAGAACCCTGTTTAACGTGTAGCAAGCCGAGGCAACAGCTTCAGTCCAGAATCGAACTGGAAGCTGAGACTCAACCAACATGGTTCTTGCAGTCTCAATTAAGGTTCTGTTCTTTCTTTCAGCGACTCCGTTTTGTTGTGGCGTGTACCGAGAGCTATATTCATGAAGGATTCCTTTTGCAGTGCAAAATTCATCCATAACTCTGTTTTTGAACTCGGTTCCGTTGTCGCTTCGAATTCGCCTCACCTTTAGATTATAAAGATTTTCCAACAAGGTGATCAAATTCTTTAGAATCTCTGGAGTCTCGCTCTTGTGGACCATGAAATCAACCCATGAAAATCTTGAATAGTCATCAGTGACTACCAAACAGAAAACTTCCCCGTGCACACTCTTGTGTTTGACTGGGCCGAAAAGGTCCATATGCAAACGTTCGAGTGGCATGTTTACAGTGTTAACCTTCTTCAATGGATGTGATTTCTTGATCTGCTTCCCTTTCTGACACGGCACACAGACATCTTGAAGTTGAAAATTCTTCACATTGACACCTCTCACCAGATTGTTTTTGACAAGGTGATTCATTTTTCTGAGGTGAATATGACCCATCCGTCTGTGCCAAGAGATCGTCTCCTTTTCAGTGGCTTTTGAAATAAAGCAAGTAACTTGTTTGGACTTGGTTATTGCTTGGCTCATATCGAGGACATACAAATCATTAACTCTTGGTGCTGATAGGAGAATCCATTCTTCGGGAATCTTGAATCCTGGCTTCAGCACATAACAACCGGCATCATCAAAATGCACGGTGAACTTCTTGTCGCAGATCTGAGAAACACTTAGGAGATTGTGATCCAACTGTTGCACATAATTGATTTTGTCGAAACTCACAACTCCATTTGAGATCATTCCCTCGCCGGTGATATACCCTCCTTTGTCTCCAGCAAATGCAACATATCCTCCTCTTATACTTCGCACATCGAAAAGAAGACGGTAGTCGCCCGTCATGTGCCTGGAAGCCCCACTATCAACAATCCAATGACTATTAATAGTTCCTCCTGAAGCCGCCTGCACATACAGTTAACTTATCAGTTTGAGAGGGGGACCCAAGCCTTTGTGGACTTGGGTCGTCCTTGATCATCAAGGAAAGTGATTTCAATCACTTGATGATTAGGAAAAAGAACCTGTGGTGCTCCCCCTGATTGAATTACCTGTTTTTGCTTCCAAGCTGTTTGTCCTTTACCAGTATTTGAATTAATTGTTTTAGCATTTACTGGTTTTACAGTTTCAGATTTTGCTTGTACAGGTTTTCCTTCCTTGACCTCTGATTTTAGGACCTTTTCAATTACCTTTTGATTCTTTTGCTTTAACTTCTTTTCCCTTTCTTTCAAGACACGTGGGTCTTGTTTCGGGGAAACTGATCGTTTTCGGTAATCGATTTCTTGGGAAGCACTCGTAATTGACTTCAGCTTTTGCACGTGTGGGCAATATCTTACAATATGCCCAACTGTCCCACATTCAAAACATGTTCTCCGCTCTACAAACTTCGGAGAAACATGTTGATGACCAGACGGAGAACCAGACAATGAACTTTGTGATCTAGACGTGCTTGGGCCTAAATCACATCCGTTGGTGTGTTGGGTGTAATTATTCTGATCATTTCGTTTTAAAATTCTAAACTGTTGTATAAACTCAAGGTTAGATTTATCCTGAAATGTTTCAAGTTTGTCTGAACCCGTGGATCCAACAAAGTTCATTTTCTGTCCTTGCTTCTTAACAGGAGCTCTTTTGTTTTGCACCTTTTGTTGTTGAACCTTAGGTTGCTCAACCCTTGATTGTTGAATTTTAGGTTGTGCAGCCTTAGGTTGAGTAGCCTTAGACTGTTCAACTTTAGGTTGTTGAACCTTAGGTTGTTCAGTCTTAGGCTGCTGAACTTTAGGTGCTTGAACATTCTTGTTCTGAGCCTTCTTTCCCTGTACCTTACCCTTTCCGGAATTGACTTGTTGTTTTCGCTCAATTGGTAGTTTTTGGTTTCCGTATTGTTTTCTAATTTGTTCACACGGAATTGGATCACATTGAGTGACGGTAATTTTGCCACTTTTGTTCCCCAAAAACTTATCAGTGCATCCTTCAAAAATTTGCTCAATTAAATCTTGATTTACATTTTTAAGTGGAAAATCTTTGTTAGAGTAGATTTTGCTATCTCCTTTGAGCGTGTACAACAAGTTATTCTCTTCACGGCTAGAAACAAGGGACTCCATTGCTTTTGACGTTTCAGTCTTACTCGGTTTCACTGGTGGATCACACAGGATGTGATTCTCAATTGGAATATCTGTTGTAACCGAGTTAGACTGTTGTTTCACAGTCTCTTCAGATTCATCATCCGAAGAATCAGTATCCTCAATAATGGGAGGACTCTGTTCCTTAACACACGATGAATCTGTCACATTCTCAGATTCTGATTGACCCGAGGATGATGTACCAGTTGTGAACCCGAGGCCTGCTGCAAAGTCATCTAGACCGAGTGGCACAGTAGGTTCAAAACGGGGCATATCCTCGTCATCATGCAATTTGGAGTAATTGTGATTCATTGGGGGAGGACATGATCTGAATCCAATACATGGTTTATCCCCCTTTTTCTTTCTCTCTTGAACGTCAATGATGTGATCCAATACAAAGCGGGAATTGGAATAGCTTTCCAGTTTCTGCTTAATTGTTTCACATTCACATCGAGCTGTTGCCAATTCTACCATTTGCTTTTCAATTGTGTCAATAAGATTATTGTTAGCATGTTGTTTTCGCAAAACAGCCTTTTGTAATTCTGAAACATCATGTTTTAATGACGCAATTGTTGCTTTAAATTCCTTTTCATTTCTGGTTAAAAACAAATTAGCTTCAGTTGCTTTAGAAAGATCTACAATCAATTCTTGATTGTGTTTGTATGTGATTTCAAACTGACTTTCCTTTTCAGCATATTTAACATTTAAGCTATCACAATTTTCACAACTAACTACAGTGGGTTCATCGACACATACCTGACTTGATGAACTGTCGACATTAGCCATAAAGGCTGAATGGAAAGAAAAAGATCCATCTTCAGAGAAGAACTGAGCAAGCTTCTCGGAAGTTCCAGCAGATTTCTGGCAAAGAATAGATCTCCTCTTGCATAAAGCTTCAGCTTCAGCCAAAAGCTCATCAACTTCCAAATCTAAAGCATCACTTGATAAATCACCAGCATCAAGTGATTCCCCATCCATGCTCCCACTATAACCCGAACTATCTTCATCTTCTGAAGATTCACCAGCAGACACGGGTTCTACGACCTTCTCAATCACTTTAGCATAACATGCTGTTCCACCATTTCCTCCTTCTCCAAGCTGAAGGTTCCAGTTGCAGATTTCATCAGCTTGAACAACCAATCCTCTGTGGGGATTAGTGTTTGTGGATCCAGATGCATTTCCTCCAACCGGCACTATTGATCTGTCATTGTTGTTCTGTTGCTGTTGTGGCTGTCCTTGATTTCTGAAGGGATTCTGATTTCCTTGCTTAGGAGGCTTCTGACACTCCCGCTTGAAGTGACCCTTTTCACCACAATTGAAGCAAGTGACAGCATTCTTATCAAAACCATACTTGGTGTTGTTGTTGCTATTCAAGTTGGTTCTCCCCGTCCTTTCCATAAACTCCTTTGCTCTTCGAATTGCACTAGCAAGAGCCCATTTGATATCCATCATTTCAAACTCTTCCCTATCCACTTGCTGATAGTCTTCATTGGTTAGATTGATATTCCCAATCTGACCTGCAACCAATCCACAATAAGCACTAACCAAGGTGTTCAACATCTCCATATGCTCCTTGGCTACTTCGACACTGACTTTGGAAAAGCTGGAAGTGTCTAATCTGACTGTGTTCGGATTGGAAGTGGCTTGAAAGTTTGAAGAGCTTCCATAAAACCCTTGCTGTTGCGGTTGTTGCTGCTGAGCTCTGCTTGGGTCTAAGAAATGCAGTGGTGTGAATTGAGGAGCAGGTTGCACATCCTGTTGTAGAGAAGAAGAATCTGGTCTTGAGAACATCGTGTATGCTAAAGGATCAAACTGATTTGTTGTGGAAGGCCCGGTGTTTGTGATGAAGGCTGTTTGAAGCTTCGCATGTTGAGGAACTGGTTTTTCTCCACTGATACCTCCTGCAATCCCAAAGTACATCTCTGGATTTTGAGGAGTTAATGTTCTTTTTGCCTTAAGCTTTTCTTCTACATCCTTGTTCTCCAATTTCTGAATTAACTCATAAACGGTGATTGTGTCTAGAACACCATTTTCTTTGAGAATTTCAAGATAACTGCTCCACTTTGCTGGTAAGCTATCAGCGAATCTCTTCACCATTTCTTGTGGAGTGGCAGTGACTCTAAAAGCAAACATCTCGCTCAACAAATGATGGAACCTTGTAGATAACTCTGCCAAGGTCTCATTCTCCATACACGTGAAACCTTCAAACTCTTTCTTCAGTAAATCTTGCTTGATCTTTCTAGATTGAGCATTTCCTTCACGTCGCAACGTGAGCATATCCCACAAGCTTTTAGTAGTCGTGCAGTAAACAAACTGGTGGTAAATGTCTCTGTGAAGAGCTTGTGTGAGAATCATGAATGCTTTCTTTTCTAACTCAAATTTCTTCTTATCATCTTCAGACATAGTGCTGTAAGTTTGTGGATTAGATCCTGCAACTTCCAATTCATTTTCAAATGGAGTAAAGAAACACATCCATAGATCTTGACCTTGCCCCTGAACATAAGTTCTCAGCCTTTCTTTCCACCATCCCCAATCATTGATGTGATTCAGCTTTGGCGGTTTTGTGCTTGTACCAGTTTCACTGTCGTTCTGCATCATAGCTTGAATGCTGCTGCTTTGATTTGTGACCAATGCCCATTGATTTGCAGTTATCATTGCAGCTTGAGGCGGGGCAATAGCCTGCATCCATGCATTTTTGTTGAAATTTGACTGAGATTGCGTAGCTGATGATTGTGGAGTCAAAGTAGTTTGAGTCCACGCGGTTGGATCCCACTGACCGTTTGTTCCCATTTTATAAAGACAATTAATATATTAAGTGAAAAATATATTTAAAATTTGAAAAACAAGTTTTCCCCTTTTAAAATTTAATTTTTCACAAACTATGTTAAAATCTCGAAGGATAACAAACAGCCGAAGGATCTTTGATCGAAAGACCTGAAAAACACAAACTTGTTAAACTTAAACAGATTAGGATCGAAAGATCAGAACTTGTTCGAAGGATCAACAGTGTTCGAAAGATCAACAGTGTTCGAAAGATCACTGTTGAGTTTCGAACAATGATTTCGAAAGACTCTCCAATCGAAGGATCCTTGTCTTTCGAAAGAGACCTGTAGATCGACAGATATATCCTTCGAAAAGATTCCCTGGTTCGAAAGATGATGATCTATCGAAACTCCACTGATCGAAAGATGATCTTTCGACTTCGAAGGATATCTTTCGAACTGCTCTGACACAGCTGACACAGTTGACAAAAGTTGACAGGTTGGTGAAAAGGTGATTGGTTGGTAAAAACTTTCGGCAGAAGGTATGTTCAGACCATACTTTCTGCCAACCCAGATTTGACTAATAAAATATTGCCTAAAAAGAAGGTTCTTATCCAGAAACCGGTCACCGGAGTAAGCCGGAATTTGGCCGGAAATTACCAAACTTCTTAAAAACAAGTTTTTAAGTTACCCAACCCGTTCTTTAACACACCCGGTTAGTTTAGAACACGTTTTTACGTCAAGAACTGTGAGAAAAACACTAAAAACAGATGTTAACCCGTGTGAGTTTTTGTCCAAACACTCCAAAGTCTTGTATAAACTCGGTTTTTTAACAAGGAAAAGAGCCACGGCTCTGATACCACTTGTAGGTCCCTTGGAGGTTGAGGTTAAACCTTATCCTTGTTATGTTTAACACACTAGCAAGTGCGGAATCCAAGCTAGAATGCAAACCGGTAGTTTATAATGAGAACACAAGCTACAAAGAGAAAGGGTAGACACACAAGATATCAAAGTTTTCTCTTGTATTTCAGTGGACACGGTTACAGCCCTTAACCAAACTGAAAATACGCTCTCTACAAGACTAAGTTCACTCACACAAATGAAGTGAACACATTACATCAGTATATATAACCTTCACAGCTCGTCTGGTCGAAGGATCAATTAGATTGATCAAAAGATCATCTATCGAGATACAACCTATCGAAGGATCCACACATACCTCGAAGGATTGGCATCCTTCGAGGTCCATCTGTATCCATCGAAGGTTATCCTTCGAGCTCATCGAAGGATATAAACAATCCTTCGATGACCATCCTTCGACACACACAAATTTACAAACCTTTTCTAACTGTTTGACCAAGTCAAACCAGGAGGATGGTTGACTGGTCAAACTTACATTAAGCACACACATAAACACATCTAAGACGTAACACGACTACAAAAGACATCGTTTTATATCATTACAAAATACAGACAAAGTACAGACACAAGTGCACCAACAGAGGTGCAGTTGAGAGATATCGTTTCAAATCCTGCAAGGCTGCTTCATGCTTCTCCCCACATTCGAATCTTTTGTTCTTCTTCAGGATATCATAAAAATCTTTGCACTTTTCTGAAGATCTCGAGATAAACCTGTTTAATGCTGCCACTCGCCCTGTTAACCGTTGAACGTCCTTCATATTTGAGGGCGATTTAATATCCAAGATGGCTTTAATCTGCTCCGGGCTCGCTTCTATTCCTCTTTTGGTCACCATATATCCTAGAAATTTTCCTGCCCCCACTCCAAAATGGCATTTAGCAGGATTCAGCTTCATGTTGTATCGATCCAGGATATCAAATGCTCCCTTGATATCCTGGAGGTGATCCTCAGCCTTTTTAGATTTCACCACCATATCATCGATATATACCTCCATGGTGTCCCCCAGTTTGTCTTTGAACATCATGTTTACCAATCTTTGGTATGTTACACCTGCATTTTTCAAACCAAAAGGCATAGTTGTATAACAATAAATACCTGTTGGTGTCATGAAGGCAGTATCCTCCTGGTCAGAAGGCTCCATTTGGATCTGTTGAAATCCTGAGGATGCGTCCATGAAGGTCAGCATTTCATGCCCGGCAGTGACATCTACCATTGCATCAATGTGGGGAAGAGGAAATGGGTCTTTAGGACAAGCTTTGTTCAAGTCTGTGTAGTCTACACAAACTCTCCATTTCCCATTTTTCTTCTGTACCACAACCACGTTTGCTAACCACCTTGGGAACTTAACCTCTCTGATCATCCTGGACTTTAATAACCTCTCAACTTTCTCTTGGATAATCGTGTTCCGCTCAGGAGCAAACTTCCTTCTTTTTTGCTGAACAGGCTTGAATGATTTATCAATTCCAAGCTTGTGAGTGATAATGTCTTTGGATATGCCTGTCATATCCTCACGCTTCCATGCAAACGTCGACATCCTGCATCTCAAAAAGTTAATTAATTGTTCTTCAATATCCTGAGGGATATTGGTCCCTACGAGCACCGAAATATCGGGATTATCCTGGTCAAGGATAATTTTCTTCACATCCTGCTCCGGATCCTCCACGATATCCTGGGCCCGCGTCTTTAATTGCTATGCTGCACTAGGTTTGGTTGAGGATTTCATCGAGGATGAGTAGCATTCTTTCGCCTCCTGCTGATCACTATCAACTTTGACAACTCCCCAAGGGGTAGGTATCTTGATGCATTGGTGATATGTTGATGGCACAGCCTTCATATCATGAATCCACGGTCTTCCCAGTATGATGTTATAGCAGGATAGAGAATCCATCACACAGAAACGTTGTATCGAGTTGACTCCCTCAACGTATACTAGCAACTTTATCTCTCCCACTGTGTTTCTAGCCTCTCCACTGAACCCAACAAACACGGTAGACTTTGAAGTGATATCCATTGGAGATACATTCATTCTCTTCAGAGTTTCTAGTTGGATTATGTTGACGGAGCTGCATTTATCAACCAATATCCTGCGTACAAAATGGTTAGCCACATATAACGTTATTACCAGAGCATCATGGTGAGGATCCTGGACAGTATCCCTGTCATCAGCATCAAAGGTGATCACTTTGTCAGTTGTGAGGGTAGTCATCCTGACAGGTTTGTCTCCCCTTTCGGCCTTAGCTTCCTTTGCATGTCTCTTTGCTGCCGAATACGAAGTTCCACAAATGTCAGATCCTCCCGAAATGAAGTTTATTATCTTGGCATCCGCGGGAAGTGATGCTGCTCGCTCAGGATCCTTCTCAGTATCCTGACCCTTATTCTTCTTTCTTCCTAAGAGATCATTCAGATATCCCTTGCTTAGAAGATAGCTTATTTCCTTCCTTAGAGCAATGCAATCCTCAGTTACATGTCCGAAATCTTCGTGGAAAGCACACCATTTTGACTTATCTTTCCAGTCAGCCTTTTGTTGATTCTTTCGAGGCCACCTAGCCTTGTCTCCTAGACCCTGCATGGCATACATCAATTCAGGAATGTTAACAGAAAAGCAATATTCAGACAACTCAGGATACTCTTCAGGATCCTCATCTTCGACGGCATTCACTCTCTTGTTTTCATTTCTACCATATGGCTTAGGCCGATATGATTTGAATGAGGATTCAGACTTCCTGTTAGTTGACTCATAAGTGTTAGATGAGTTCATCCTTTCTTGCATCTTCCTGTCATCTTCCAGACGGATATATCTCAAAGGCCTGTTACGAGCTTCGTCGAGATTCCTGCAGGGATTCATTACAAGATCCTGATAAAACTGAGAATCCTTTTGTAATCCCATCTTAAAAGCTTGCACATCTGTTGCAACATCAAGATGTGGGATATCCAAGGATTCTCGACTGAATTTGTTCACATAATCCCTCAAGGATTCCTGAGGCCCTTGAGTTATCCTGTAAAGATCACTGGTTAGTTTCTCAAAACTCCGACTACAAGAAAATTGACTGTTAAATAAATTAACCAAATGAGCAAACGAAGTAATTGAGTGGGGAGGAACGTTTAACAGCCATTTTAAGGCTGATCCTGTTAGAGTAGAACCAAATCCCTTGCACAAGCATGCTTCCTTGAGCTCCGGAGGGATAGGGTTAATCTCCATTCTTTCCCTATACTGAGCAATATGCTCTTCAGGATCCGTAGTTCCGTCGTAAAGCTTCATGTTGGGGGTTTGAAATCTCTTTGGGATCTCAGCATCACAGATAGGATATACAAAACGAGATATCTTGTGGCTGTCTTGGGACACTTCCGGGATCTGCTGGACCACCCCAGGTACACTAGATATCATGTCCTTCAACTTCTGAAGTTCCCTAGTAAGTGCTGATGTTACACCTGTATCTTGCAAAGATCCACTATTGTTAGTAGCATGAGTATTATTATTATTTGACACGTTACCCGTTGGAGGATTTTGCCCATATCCTGAAGCATATCCTGAGCTCCTCATGGTTGACATCCTGACCGAGGAGGGTATTTCAGGAGTATGATTCTGAGGAAGGCTGGGCACAATATTCCCCCTGTTATCCTCAGTATACACAGCTGAACTAAAGTTCAACGTTCTGGGATGTAATGGAGTGACAGTATCCTCAGCAGATCTGCTCGAGCCAGACTTCAGGAGTTGTATTTCCCTTAAAAGCATTTGGTTTGTTTCCTGTTGCTGCCTCATTTGTTCCTGCACACTTCCAAATAAAGTAAGAATTTCATCATTAGAAGCTAGAACGGGAGCAGATTCCTGAACACTGCGAGTAGGGATAACATCCTGAGGTCGTGAAGAGGCTGGCATCCTTGGAGGAGGTAGTGGAAGCACCGAACCAGTAGTAGCAAAAGTCACAGCAGACATAGTAGAGGAACTCATGTTTGATCTTGAGGCCATTATGGACAATGTGGCAAAAAGTTTTGAAAATAGAAAGCCGATTAGCGATTTCACAAAAAAATTTAGTAAAGAGAGCACCACTTGCCCCACGGTGGGCGCCAAATTGTTTTGGTCAAAAATTACCGAAGCAATTTAGTGATCAAATTAGTAAAGTGAGGTAGTGTGCTAGAAAGTGTGTTGAAAATATACTTGTTAAGTTATTTAGAAAATCAGTATTCAGGATACGGCTCAGGATATAGAGCTGTATCTATGATCAAACAATGAGCAAAAGTAAAGTAGACGACACGAGATGTACGAGGAAAGCCCTTGATCAATCTTGATCGCCAGCATAAAACCTCGGGAGCTGACAATCGCAGCTGCCTTGGTCTTCTATTGCTTCAAATATCAGGATACAGTGCAGGATGTGGTGCGGATCGACTATGTGTTACAATGAGATTTGAATACAAGTGTGGTGATTGCAATGAGCTAGAGAGTGAAAGTGTTCGAGAGTGTTAGTGAAAAATTGTGTGCCTTAAACTGATCCGCCCCCATCTATTTATAGTATAGATAATGTAACAAACTACCCTAAACTTCCGGGATCCACCGAATATTCCTTAATCGAACGTTGTAGACCTGGTCTTTCGGGTTCAACGTCTCTCCTTCAACAAACACGTCCGAGTCTTGAGGAGAAGAAGTCCACTTGACCGTTAGCAAGTCTCAGCCTTTAACCTGCACGTGGTTAATTCAATAAACCTCAGGATATCACCCAAGATGTTAGCAATATCCTCTTCCAGCATCCTGGTCACAAATAAACAAATAAAGGCAGGATATTGGTCAGGATATGTATGCTTAGAAAATGAGCCATAACAATTGTCCCCAAATATATCGGTTGGTATACCAATCCAATGGATATATTTCAAAAATCTTATCCCATAACTCAAGGCATTTAAAACGAAGCGGCGGTCAAGATCACATCATAACTTCCAACGTGTTTTTTACTCAATGGAGATCCACAATGCCCCTATATCTTCTCTTTTCTTGTTTGAAAAGCAGATATCTTCAACAGAACCTTCAGGTAATTCTCCATTTCTGATTTTCTTCCTGTCAATTTACTTCACCCTACTTGCAATGGATGCCGAGACCTTCACCCAGCAGAATCTCCTTAAAAATCCCGAAAAGGAGATCTGCGCTTTTGACAACGCAGACATTGCAGCTTTAAGAGCCTCCGGTGCTTTCCCTGACAACACGGTCTTTAGACCATTCGATCGGTCAATCCGATCGGATGTTTCTTCCACAGAATGGGTTTGTTTTCCAGCATATCCTTTCTCATTAGGTCTTCGATACCCTTTTCCTGAATTCATGATGCAATTCTTTCGACTATGTGTTACAATGAAATTTGAATACAAGTGTGGTGATTGCAATGAGCTAGAGAGTGAAAGTGTTCGAGAGTGTTAGTGAAAAATTGTGTGCCTTAAACTGATCCGCCCCCATCTATTTATAATATAGATAATGTAACAAACTACCCTAAACTTCCGGGATCCACCGAATATTCCTTAATCGAACGTTGTAGACCTGGTCTTTCGGGTTCAACGTCTCTCCTTCAACAAACACGTCCGAGTCTTGAGGAGAAGAAGTCCACTTGACCGTTAGCAAGTCTCAGCCTTTAATCTGCACGTGGTTAATTCAATAAACCTCAGGATATCACCCAAGATGTTAGCAATATCCTCTTCCAGCATCCTGGTCACAAATAAACAAATAAAGGCAGGATATTGGTAAGGATATGTATGGAAAATGAGCCATAACAGACGATATGGTGGTAAAATCACTAAAGGCTGAGGATCACCTAAGGGATTTGGAGGAAGCATTCAATATCCTTGACAAATATAACATGAAACTTAATCCTTCAAAATGTCACTTTGGTGTTAAAGCAGGTAAATTCTTAGGATATATGGTGACAAAGAGAGGCATTGAAGCTTGCCCGGAACAAATCAAAGCAACAGTGAACATCAAATCTCCGGCCAATGCTAAGGATGTCCAAAGGCTAACAGGCAGGATAGCGGCTTTGAACAGATTCATATCCAAATCCTCAGAGAAGTGCAAAGAATTCTATGATATCCTAAGGAAGAACAAGAAATTTGAGTGGACTGAGAAGCATGAAAATGCCTTAAGAGCTCTCAAAGGTTACCTATCCTCAGCCCCGGCCTTGATGAAACCAGAAAAAGGCGATGTGCTATCCTTGTATCTTGCAGTATCCTCAAAAGCAGTAAGTGCGGTCCTTGTTAAGGATCATGAAGGTACACAACATCCTGTCTATTATGTAAGTAAAAGTTTTCTTGATGCCGAATCCAGGTATTCACACCTTGAAAATGTTATTCTTGCATTAATTATGGCATCTACTAAGTTGAGACATTATTTTGAAACTCATGTTATTGTTGTTAAAACTAATTTTCCAATTAAGAATGTCCTCAGGAAACCAGAGATGTCAGGAAGGATGGCTAAGTGGGCAGTGAAGCTTAGTGCCTATGATATAAGATATGAGCCTAGGACAGCCATCAAATCCCAAGCATTAGCTGACTTTGTGGCTGATTTCAGTAGTGATTTACAAAAAGAAGCTGAGTTAGAAGTCCAGCAGCTAGAGGAGACCAAGGATCCTTGGATACTCTATACTGATGGATCCTCAAATGTCAAAGGTACAGGGCTTGGAATACTACTAAAATCGCCACAGGGGGACATAATACCCCACTCTATAGCTTGTGAGTTCCAAACCACTAACAATGAGGCTGAATATGAAGCCTTAATTGCTGGTTTGCAAATTGCTAAGCATATGGGGATCAGGTATCTTGAGAGATAGTCAAAGAATTGCCACTCTCTTTTGTTTCCTTTAGTTTGACACAGGTACCAAGGGAAGAAAATACAGAAGCTGATGCATTGGCTAACTTAGGATCATCTTTGAAGACCCCGGAGGATATCAAGATCCCTATTATCCATATCCTGACCCCGGCTATCAAGGATCATGCGGCCATGGAGATAGGGCAAGATTCTGCAATTATCCCCAGTGAGGATACTCAAACTCATTCAGGATCATGGATCTCACCAATCATGAGATACTTACAACATGGAGAGATTCCTACAGGAGAAAACCCTAGGGCTTTCAAAATTAAGGTATCTCAATTCACAATTTTAAATAATATGTTGTATAGACGATCTCTTGCAGGACCATACTTGAGATGCATTGAGGATCCTGAAATCCAAGAAGTTTTAAAAGACTTCCATGAAGGAGATTGTGGAAACCACACTGGGGGCAGAGCATTATTCTCAAGGATCCTAAGGACAGGATACTATTGGCCAACCATGAAGAGAGATGCTGTGGAGTATGCTAAGAGATGTGATCCTTGTCAGAGACACAACAATATCCTTCATCAACCAGCTGAATTATTGCATCCTATATCCTCCTCTTGGCCATTTATGAGATGGGGTATGGATATAGTTGGTAAGCTCCCTAAGGCACCTGGTGGAAAAGTATTCATGCTTGCTATGACTGATTACTTCTCCAAGTGGATAGAGGCTGAAGCTTTGGCCCAAGTCAGAGAAAAGGAAGTTATATCCTTCATTAAAAGAAATATTATAACTAGATTTGGAATTCCTTCTGAAATTATATGTGATAATGGTTCCCAATTTATTGGGGACAGAACCACTAACTTTTGTGACAGCTGGGGGATTAAGATGATAACATCAACACCAGTTCACCCACAAGCTAATGGTCAAGCAGAATCATCCAACAAGATCATCATCAACAATTTGAAGAAGAAGCTTGGATCCAAGAAAGGGAAATGGGCAGAAGAACTACCTTATGTGCTTTGGGCTGATAGGACAACCCCTAAGAATGCTACTGGTCAAACGCCATTCTCTTTGGTATTTGGGGCAGAATCAGTGATCCCAACAGAAATGGTGGTTCCAACTGCTAGAACAAGTACTCGTGATCCTGAAGAAAATGATGAGAACTTGGCTCAAGACCTGGATACTATTGAAGAAATCAGGGATTTGGCTAGGATAAGGATGGCCAGTTATCAACAAAGAATGGCTGGTGCTTATAACAAAAATGTCAGGATCAGGAAGTTTCAAGTTGGAGATATGGTATTAAGGAAAGCATTTCAGAATACCACCAATCCTGCTGATGGAAAATTGGCTCCAAAATGGGAAGGCCCTTATTTGATTGAAGCTGAAGCAGGAAAGGGGGCATATAGATTGCAAACCATGGAAGGTGATTTGCTACCAAGAGCTTGGAATGCTGTCCACTTGAAGAAATATTTCATGTGAGCAGGATCCTCATGGAACAGATGATCCTTACGTTAGGAGTATCCTAGAAGGATCCTTAAAGTATCGGTGATCCTTACTTTGGTAATGTCCTAATCTTGAACTATTTCATTTCCTTATTTTCTCATATAAGGATAAGGATCATGTGTCCTTTATCCATCTCTCACGTGATTTTAAGTTTTGAAAGTTCAGGAATCCTTAGCAAAGTATTGGTTATCTGCAGAAGCAATCCGTCCTTTGGGTTTAACCCCAGTTATTTGGGCTTGACCCCAGTTCCGCCTGTAGCGCATGATGATCCTGGTATAGTTCAAGGCAGTGGGACCAGTACTCGCCTTAGGGGCTGATAATTCCATTGTACTGGCTATACCTAGTGTTTTGGTCAAAAATTACCGAAGCAATTTAGTGATCAAATTAGTAATGTGAGGTAGTGTGCTAGAAAGTTTATAGAAAATATGCTTGTTGAGTTATTTAGAAAATCAGTATTCAGGATACGGCTCAGGATATTGAGCTGTATCTGCGATCAAACAGTGAGCAAATAATGAGCAAAAAGTAAAGGAAATGACACGAGATGTACGAGGAAAGCCCTTGATCAATCTAGATCGCCGGCATAAAACCTCGGGAGCTGACAATCGCAGCTGCCTTGTTCTTCTTATTGCTTTAAACTTCAGGATACAGTGCAGGATATGGACCAGATCGCTAAGTGTTACAATGCTTTTGTATGGAAGTAAGAATTGCTCGAGAGCAAGTGTTAGAGTGTAGCGAGTGTGATTGTGATGTCCTAGTTGATCTGGTATACCCACCTATTTATAGTAATGAATTACAAACAATAATCCCTACAAATATGGGCTACTCCGAATATTCCATTATGAACGTTATGGACCGAGTAATACGGCTTCAACGTCTTCATTTGAACGACTTGGACCGAGTCTTCCGCGGAATAAGTCTTGTGAACGTTGTTAGCTTCTATCCCACGTACCTGCACATAATCCATTAGTAATCCCGAGGATACCATTCAGGATGTTACCAATATCCTGAACCAGCATCCCGGATGTAAACAGATACTACATAAACAAGATATAGATCAAGATATTTTTCAGGATATGGGCTCAGAATTTCACCCATAACAATTGTCCCCAAAAATGTTACCGTTTGATATCCTAACGGTTACATTTTTTCACGGTGGCCGAGGCAATTAAGAGATAAGACTATTGATGTGACAGCTTTCAACCACCCGGCCTATATTTACTCATCATACCCTATATCTTCTCATCCTCATCTCCTTTTTTACCCACAATCGACAAGAAAAAGGTAATATTCTCTCTCTCATCTTCATAACCATCTTTTATCTTTCTCCGGCAAGAATTCAGGCGACCAAATGCCCAGGCAGACGAGGTCCAGTTCAGGTGATTCTGCTCCCACATTCATCCAACAGAATCTCCTCCAAGAACCGGAGAATGAAACATGCACCTTTGACAGTGCTCATCTGTCGGCCTTAAAATCCTCCGGTATCTTTCCGGAAGGAACTATTTTCCGACCTTTTGATAGAGAAATCCGGTCAGATATGGTTTCCAACGAGTGGATTTGTTTCAATGCTTTCCCCTTTACCTTAGGGTTACGATTCCCTTTTCCGGACTTCATCACCGAGTTCTTTAACATCACCAAAATTTCTTTCAGCCAAACCATGCCAATGCTCTGGCGCGTTTTGTCTGTTCTTGACCAAATCAAAAGAAACCATATACCTGACCTTTCCGTCCATGATCTCCCTTTAGCCTACAAGCTTAGATGCCATGGCTCATCTAGGTTTCTGTTTTATTCTAGTTCTGGTCCCCCATTGATACTTCGTGCCACCAGGAACGAGGATGGTTGGCAATCCAAGTTTTTCTTCGTAAAAAGGGATTCGATCCCTGGTGGAACGGATTATCCGATGAGATGGTTAAGAAAGGGTA
The DNA here is from genome assembly GCA_030545235.1 of Helianthus tuberosus. NCBI lineage: Eukaryota > Viridiplantae > Streptophyta > Magnoliopsida > Asterales > Asteraceae > Helianthus > Helianthus tuberosus. The sequence continues at coordinate 154,613,121 of CM060412.1, forward strand.
GGACTTAGGGTTTAAGAATGATCCTGTTTATTATCCTGTCTCATATTCTGAACTAACAAATTTTCATTTTTGTGCAGCTGATTTCAGGAAGATTGCACCTCCTCTTGCTAATTCTCAAGAAAGAATAGACGCCATCAGACTCCTTCCAGAGACAGAGAGAAGTTTCAATCCATCTCCACCAACTCCAAGCCCTCTTTCAAGTGCCAACATGTCTGGTAAGGATCCTGCAAGATATCCTGCACACATATGTCTTTTATCTGTTATTCATAGGAGGGATTTAGAATTTACTCCCTGTGTGCAGATTCCAGCAAAGTCCCAGTCTATCTAGACCTTGATGAACTTGACAGCTATCCAACTCCAGCCACAGTCAAGAAGGAGACTCCTGCTGCCACTAGCTCCAAGCCACTCCCGGCTCCCAAGGCCAATCCAAGAACCCGTGCATCCACAGCGAAAAAGAGGAAGGGTCTTGAAGTCAGTGCTCCAGGCTCAGAAGGGTTCTCCTATGATGAACTCAGCTTCTCTGATTCCTTAGAGCCAATGACATCCTTCCTTAACAAGGTAATATCCTGACGCATATCCTCCATGTATATCCTGCATATATATCCTGCACATATATCCTGCACATATATCCTAACAGGATATCCTGGTAGGATATCTTGGTCAACATACATTCTAACTTTATACCTGTAATTGATGTGCAGGGCCTCCAGCATTTGCTCCACTTGTATAATGACGCTTGTGGTACTGTGGCACTTCATGAAGCCAGGATCAAACAGCTCGAAAGCACCGTTGCTGACCAAGGCGCCATAGCTGAAGCGAAGACCCGGCACTACGAAATCCTGTTGAAGAAGGTCACCCAAGACGCTGAGGTTAAACTTTCCACCGTTCAAATGGATCATGATCAAGCCTTGGTCAATTTCCGGGAGGGAATCAAGGCTTCTGCTATCGTCTCCCTGTTACAAGCACGCATTAAGATGGCCTACGAGGCTAAGGAGACGGGCCTTGTTTGTCCGTCTTGGCCAGTTGAATCCTGGGTGGCCAAGTTAAAGGAGCTCGGAGGCAAAGTTGTGCCCCTTCCTGCTGAAGCTGGCGAGTCTTCTAAGTCAGCAGAGGTGGTGGTCCAAGCTTGAGACAAGAAGGATGTTGGAGCTGATGCTGAGATGGACGTTGGCAAGGATGCTGCGCAGGATGCTGGTCAGGATGCTGGTGCTGAGAAGCCTGAGAAGGTTGGAGGTGATGCCGCTGTGTGAGGGCATTTAGGTGGGCGATGACGGATATACGTGCCAAGGCCAGAGCCCACCTTTTTGAATTTGAATGTTGGTTTGTAGTCCCAAAAACAATTTACTTTTCCGCACTTTACTTTCTTGCACCTGAATAATTTACATTTCCTGCATGCTTTTTGAACAATACAACAGTTGAAGGTGGATGGGTCTCGGTTTGAGATGAATCCTTCAACTGTTGGGTAAATATGGTAATGAACTATAGTGCTTTTAGTGGATGGGCTTTGTTTTGAGGTGAAACTAAGAGCACACCTTTTGGCATGTTAATAATATAACTACCCTTTTGACTTTATTACTGTTATTATTAATACACAAATTTTACTTGTGAAAATTGTTTGGTTTGAACATTCTTAGGAACATATATCATAAATGTATCCTGAGAGATATCTTGAAAGATATCTTGAAAAGGATATTAAAACATAATCCATAAATTGTCAAACAAAAAGGAGAGATCATACCAGAGATTCTTAGAGAATCAATTCCAATCCTTTATCATAAGTTTGTCCCCAGTGCATACTTATAAACTTGGATCCATCCTTTGAACAGTATAACGTATGTCCCCTGTGTTTGCCAAAAACACCCATGTATTTATATTTTGATTCAAATGAATACCGAATACCCCAGGGCAAAACCCATGATATCCTGAAATGAATCCTTAACATATTTAGGATAAACCCTTAATATCCTGGAGATAAACCCTGGTATCTGGGGATAAACCCTAAATTTCATGCGCTACAGGCGAGAGTGTATAAACTCCAATTCTTAGAAAGGTGAAAACCTTTAAACCTTAGAGAGTATGAAAATACTCTTTCGTGAGAGAGGGTGATCAATCCTCATATACCTTCAGGATCCAGGATATAGCCAACAGTAACGAAATTGTCAGCCACTTTTACATGAACTGGTCCCGTTACCTTGAACTATACCTAGATAACTTGCGCTCCAGGCGAGGTGTTTAAACCCAATTCGTAAGAAAGGTGAATACCTTTAAACCTTTGAAGGGACCAGGGTCCCTTAAACGTGAGAGAGGGGGCCAATCCTCTAATCTTTCGACTTATCCTGAGCATATATCTTGGAGTTATATCCTGAAGAATATCCTGCAAAACAATTGTAAACTAAGGTGGGTGTTAGCTTGGCTAACACCCCTCCGATGCTTAAGTCAGTAATGGGTTCAAGACAATAAACAAAAATATATTTAAAAATAGAATACATACCATTCCGAGATAGAAAATAAATTCTACTCTTACTTGAAGTAGAGCTTCAAATGTATTGCATTCTAGGATCTTGGTAGCATATCCCCTTCCATATTTCTGAGTCGATATGCTCCTTTCCCTGCTTCAGACTCGACTTCATAAGGTCCTTCCCATTTAGGAGCTAGCTTGCCATCGGCAGGATTAGTGGTATTTTGAAAAGCTTTTCTTAGCACCCAATCACCAACTCGAAATCTTCTAGTCCTTATGTTCTTGTTATATGCTCTGGATATTCTTTGTTGATATGCTGCCATCCTTAGCCTTGATGCGTCTCTTTTTTCGTCTATAGTATCCAAATCTTGACATAAGGCTTCAGGATTCTGTTCAGGATCCTGTAAAATAGATCTTGCAGTAGGTATCGCCATTTCCGTAGGAATCATCGCCTCCGCTCCGAATACTAAGGAGAATGGGGTTTGGCCGGTTGCATTTTTTACCGTTGTCCTGTCAGCCCATAAAACAAAGGGTAATTCCTCTGTCCATCTTCCTTTTTTGGCTCCAAGTCTCTTCTTTAAGTTATTCACTATTATCTTGTTTGAAGATTCAGCTTGTCCATTCGCTTGAGGATGTACCGGAGTAGATGTGATCATTTTGATTCCCCAACTCTTGCAAAAGTCGGTAGTCCTTTTGCTTATAAACTGGGACCCATTATCACAAATGATTTCCGCTGGCACTCCAAACCTAGTCAGGATATTCCTCTTTATGAATGATACTACTTCTTGGTCTCTAACTTGGACAAATGCTTCAGCCTCAACCCACTTGGAGAAATAATCTGTCATAGCCAACATAAAAACTTTTCCTCCCGGAGCTTTTTGTAACTTCCCTACTATATCCATTCCCCACTTCATGAATGGCCAAGGGGAAACTACAGGATATAATGGTTCAGCTGGTTGATGTAGTATGTTACTATGTCTTTGACATGCATCACATCTTCGAGCATATTCTGCAGCATCTTTCCTCATCGTTGGCCAATAATATCCTGTCCTTAATACTTTCGAGAACAATGATCTGCCCCCGGTGTGATTACCACAATCCCCTTCATGTATATCCTGAAGTACTTCTTTGGCCTCAGGATCCTCCAAGCACCTCAAATATGGTCCTGCAAGAGATTTCTTATATAAAATATTATTTATAATAGTGAATCGTGATACCTTCATCCTAAATGCCTTAGGATTTTGATTTCCGGGGATGTGTCCTTCCTTAAGATATTTTATGATTGGAGCCGTCCAGGATTCAGGATCCTCTTCAGGATATTCTGCTACCGGATCCTGGATGCCCGCTACTTCCTCATCCTGAGGATACGTCGCAGGATACAAGATATGTAATATTGGTATTCGGGTCCCTTCAGGTATCCTGATTGATGATCCCAAATTTGCTAAGGCATCCGCTTCAGCATTATCCTCCCTTGGTACCTGTTCAAGTGTAAAAACATCGAAATATCCTGCTAATTTTTTGAGAATATCGAGGTATTCGATTAACTTCTCTCCCTTAACTGCATAGGAGCCATTGAAATGGTTAGTAATTAACAAAGAGTCAACGTATACTTGCAAATTCTTGATATTCATACTCTTAGCCAATTCTAATCCTGCAATTAAAGCTTCATATTCTGCCTCATTATTAGTAGCAGGAAACTCACACCTAATAGCCTGGGGTAATATGTCCCCCTGTGGCGATTTTAGTAGTATTCTCAATCCTACTCCTCTTACATTAGATGCACCATCAGTATATAATGTCCAGGATCCTGAGGATTCTCCTAACTGTTGAACTTCTAGGTCTACCTCATCCTGAATGTCACTACTGAAATCAGCCACAAAGTCAGCTAGAGCCTGCGATTTTATAGCATTTCTAGGTTCATATACTAAATCATAGGCACTCAATTTTACTGACCACTTGGCCATCCTGCCTGACATTTCTGGCTTTCTAAGCACATTTTTTACAGGATAATTGATTTTAACATGTATCCTATGTGTCTCAAAGTAGTGTCTAAGTTTCGTTGATGCCATAACTAATGCTAGTATCAATTTTTCTAAATGGGAGTACATAGTTTCAGCATCTAACAAACTTTTACTAACATAATAAACAGGATATTGCTGACCTTCATGGTCTTTTATGAGAACGGCACTTACAGCATTCCCTGATACAGCAAGGTATAGGGATAGTGGTTCACCATTTTCAGGTTTCATCAACAGAGGTGCGGTTGAGAGATATCGTTTCAAATCCTGTAGGGCTGCTTCATGCTTCTCTCCCCACTCGAATTTTTTGTTCTTCTTCAGGATATCATAAAAATCTTTGCATTTTTCTGAAGATCTTGAGATAAATCTATTCAATGCTGCCACTCGCCCTGTTAGTCGTTGAACATCCTTCATATTTGAAGGTGATTTAATATCCAAGATGGCTTTAATCTGCTCCGGGCTTGCTTCTATTCCTCTTTTGGTCACCATATATCCTAGGAATTTTCCTGCTCCTACTCCAAAATGGCACTTAGCAGGATTCAGCTTCATGTTATACTGATCCAGGATATCAAATGCTCCTTTGATATCCTGGAGGTGATCCTGAGCTTTCTTTGACTTTACCACCATATCGTCGATGTACACCTCCATGGTGTCCCCCAGTTTGTCTTTGAACATCATGTTTACCAATCTTTGGTATGTTGCACCTGCATTTTTCAAACCAAAAGGCATAGCTGTATAACAATAAATACCTGTTGGTGTCATGAAGGTAGTATCCTCCTGGTCAGAAGGCTCCATTTGGATCTGTTGAAATCCTGAGGATGCATCCATGAAAGTCAGCATTTCATGCCCGGCAGTGGCATCAACCATTGCATCAATGTGGGGTAGAGGAAATGGGTCTTTAGGACAAGCTTTGTTCAAGTCTGTGTAATCTACACAGACTCTCCATTTCCCATTTTTCTTCTGTACCACAACCACGTTTGCTAGCCACCTCGGGAACTTAACCTCTCTGATCATCCTGGACTTCAATAATCTCCCAACTTCCTCTTGAATAATCGCATTCCGCTCAGGAGCAAACTTCCTTTTTTTTTGTTGCACAGGCTTGAATGATTTATCAATTCCAAGCTTATGAGTAATAATATCTTTCGATATGCCTGTCATATCCTCATGCTTCCATGCAAACGTTGACATCCTGCATTTTAAAAAGTTAATTAATTGCTCTTCAATATCCTGAGGGATATTGGTTCCCACGAGCACCGAAATATCGGGATTATCCTGGTCTAGGATAATTTTCTTCACATCCTGCTCCGGATCCTCCATGATATCCTGGGCCCGCGTCTTTAATTGCTATGCTGCACTAGGCTTGGTTGAGGATTTCATCGAGGATGAGTAGCATTCTTTCGCCTCCTGCTGATCACTATCAACTTTGACAATTCCCCAAGGGGTAGGTATCTTGATGCATTGGTGATATGTTGATGGCACGGCCTTCATATCGTGAATCCACGGTCTTCCCAATATAATGTTATAGCAGGATAGAGAGTCCATTACACAGAAACGTTGTATCGAGTTTACTCCTTCAATGTACACCGGCAACTTTATCTCTCCCACTGTGTTTCTAGCCTCTCCACTGAACCCAACAAGCACAGTAGACTTTGAAGTGATATCCATTGGAGATACATTCATTCTTTTAAGCGTCTCTAGTTGGATTATGTTGACGGAGCTGCCATTATCTACCAATATCCTGCGTACAAAATGGTTAGCCACATATAACGTTATTACCAGAGCATCATGGTGAGGATCCTGGACAGTATCCCTGTCATCGGCATCAAATGTGATCACTTTATCAGTTGTAAGTGTAGTCATCCTGACAGGTTTGTCTCCCCTTTCGGCCTTAGCTTCTTTTGCATGTCTCTTTGCTGCCGAATACGAAGTCCCACAAATGTCGGATCCTCCCGAAATGAAGTTGATTATCTTGGCATCCGCGGCAGGTGATGCTGCCCGCTCAGGATCCTTCTCAGTATCCTGACCCTTATTCTTCTTTCTCCCTAAGAGATCTTTCAAATATCCCTTGCTTAGAAGATAGCTTATTTCTTTCCTTAGAGCGATGCAATCCTCAGTCATATGTCCGAAATCTTCGTGGAAAGCACACCATTTTGATTTGTCTTTCCAATCTGCTTTTTGTTGATTCTTTCGAGGCCATCTTGCCTTGTCCCCTAGACCCTGCATGGCATACATCAATTCAGGAATGTTAACAGAAAAGCAATATTCAGATAATTCAGGATATTCTTCAGGATCCTCATCTTCGACAGCATTCACTCTCTTGTTCTCATTTCTGCCATATGGCTTAGGCCGATATGACTTGAATGGGGATTCTGACTTCCTGTTAGTTGACTCATAAGTGTTGGATGAGTTCATCCTTTCTTGCATTTTTCTGTCATCTTCCAACCGAATATATCTTAGGGCCCTGTTCCGGGCTTCATCCAAGTTCCTGCATGGGTTCATTACAAGGTCTTGATAAAATTGAGAATCTTTTTGCAGCCCCATCTTGAAAGCTTGCACAGCTGTTGCAACATCAAGATGAGGAATGTCTAGTGATTCCCGGCTGAACTTGTTCACGTAATCCCTAAGGGATTCCTGAGGCCCCTGCGTTATCCTGTAGAGATCACTTGTTAATTTTTCAAAGCTTCTACTACAAGAAAACTGACTATTAAATAAATTTACTAAGTGAGCAAAAGATGTAATCGAATGTGGAGGAACATTCAAGAGCCATTTCAGGGCTGATCCTGTCAAGGTTGAACCAAAACCCTTGCACAAGCATGCTTCCTTGAGATCTGGAGGGATAGGGTTAATCTCCATCCTTTCCCTATACTGAGCAATATGCTCCTCAGGATCCGTTGTTCCGTCGTAAAGCTTCATGTTGGGGGTTTGGAACCTCTTTGGAATCTCAGCATCACAGATAGGATATGCAAAACGAGATATCTTGTGGCTGTCTTGAGACACTTCCGGGATCGGCTGGACCACCCCGGGTACACTTGATATCATGTCCTTCAACTTCTAAAGTTCCCTAGTAAGTGCTGATGTCACACATGTATCCTGCAAGGATCCACTATTGTTAGTAGTATGAGTATTATTATTATTTGACACGTTACCCGTTGGAGGATTTTGCCCATATCCTGAAGCATATCCTGAGCTCCTTATGGTCGATATCCTGACCGAGGAGGGTATTTCAGGGGTATGATTCTAAGGAAGGTTGGGCACAATATTCCCCCTGTTATCCTCAGTATACACAGCTGAACTGAAGTTCAAAGTTCTGCGTTGTAATGGAGTGACAATATCCTCAGCGGATCTGCTCGAGCCAGACTTCAGGAGTTGTATTTCCCTTAAAAGCATTTGGTTTGTTTCCTGCTGCTGCCTCATTTGTTCCTGCACACTTCCAAATAAGGTTAAAATTTCGTCGTTAGAAGCTAAAACAGGGGCAGATTCCTGAACACTGCGGGTAGGGATAATATCCTGAGGTCGTGTAGAGGCTGGCATTCTTGGAGGAGGTGGTGGAAGCACCGAACCTGTAGTAGCAGAAGTCATAGCAGACACAGTAGAGGAACTCATGTTTGATCTTGAGGCCATTATGGACAATGTGGCAAAAAGTTTTGAAAATAGATAACCGATTAGCGATTTACCAAAAATTTTTAGTAAAGAGAGCACCACTTGCCCCACGGTGGGCGCCAAATTGTTTTGGTCAAAAATTACCGAAGCAATTTAGTGATCAAATTAGTAATGTGAGGTAGTGTGCTAGAAAGTTTATAGAAAATATGCTTGTTGAGTTATTTAGAAAATCAGTATTCAGGATACGGCTCAGGATATTGAGCTGTATCTGCGATCAAACAGTGAGCAAATAATGAGCAAAAAGTAAAGGAAATGACACGAGATGTACGAGGAAAGCCCTTGATCAATCTAGATCGCCGGCATAAAACCTCGGGAGCTGACAATCGCAGCTGCCTTGTTCTTCTTATTGCTTTAAACTTCAGGATACAGTGCAGGATATGGACCAGATCGCTAAGTGTTACAATGCTTTTGTATGGAAGTAAGAATTGCTCGAGAGCAAGTGTTAGAGTGTAGCGAGTGTGATTGTGATGTCCTAGTTGATCTGGTATACCCACCTATTTATAGTAATGAATTACAAACAATAATCCCTACAAATATGGGCTACTCCGAATATTCCATTATGAACGTTATGGACCGAGTAATACGGCTTCAACGTCTTCATTTGAACGAGTTGGACCGAGTCTTCCGCGGAATAAGTCTTGTGAACGTTGTTAGCTTCTATCCCACGTACCTGCACATAATCCATTAGTAATCCCGAGGATACCATTCAGGATGTTACCAATATCCTGAACCAGCATCCCGGATGTAAACAGATACTACATAAACAAGATATAGATCAAGATATTTTCCAGGATATGGGCTCAGAATTTCACCCATAACACCTAGGATCCTACGTATAATGGTAGACGTACCATACATCCGTTCCTAAGGTTTCTAACGTTTTCACGTTAGCTAAGGTTTTAACATTTTCATGTCACTAAGTTTGGATAGTCGCCAGTTAGGGCCATACTCCAGTTTACATACGATCCTTGGGCTTGTCCCCAGTTATCCTTGGGCTTGTCCCCAGTTATCCTTGGGCTTGTCCCCAGTCATCCTTGGGCTTGTCTCCAGTTGCTAACTTTTATCTTATATTGGCGTAGTCCCAAGTTATGCTCTATTTCAGATCCTTGAAGATAAGCAACTAGGGATCCTTGATCCTTACTTCTCTCTAAGATTTATCTTATAGTTATCCTGATTATGGTTAGGATCCTAACTTGGATCCTCAGGTATGATCCTTAACTATTTTTAATTCTATTCATTATTTATTTGAATGACCCTTAAAATTTGACAACTAAACTTGTGATCCTTAAAATATATTGCTTTTTGGGATTCTTTAACTATAGGATATTTGATCATGGATCATGTCCTAAATATTTTCAATCTGACTTATTCAAAATTGTTTATTCAATAAATGTACATCAAAACAATTGAGAATTAAAGAGACAAAAAGGATAACAATACAAGATAAGCGACAAAAGATTAAGGTTTTATTTATTAACAAAAGATTAACCCTTAAAAGGTTGTCAAAATTACCTACCCCGAGCATCTACCAGCAATACGTGGCCCGTCCGCTGGGGTAGGTAAAGGGTGTCCATGATAATAGGTTCAAAAGTAGTGCAGGAATATAAAGGCGGCAGGATCACAATGGCTTCATCCCCCAAACAGAGGATCCCTCCACCATTTGCAATCCTACCTATTGTCCAAAGGATCATACATGATCCTTAATCCTAAAAACTATTGTTCAGTACAAACCATCAAATTGTTCAACAAAACAACCATCAAACTAAAAAATTGGGCTCCGGCTATGTCTAGAAGTTTCCATCATCGCCCAATCATGCAGCCTAAACCTTCGCTGCATTACCACCTCCAGCTCCACTTGCTTCACCACCTTCACCCTTGCCTCTAGCCTCGATCGTCAGGATCTCTTCAACCTCCTCAGCCTCTTCATCGTCCAGTTCAGCCAGCCTTGCCTTCCAGCCTTCCACATCCCAGGTGCTCTTGTCAAAAGCAGGATCCTGAGCTTCCAAGGCCATTTGCAGCCTGGTCTTATACATTGCTATGGCGGCAGAGACTTTGGCGTCTTCGGTGATCTCATGCTTCTCATAGTCAACATTAACCAGCACCTTGGCCGTCTCCTGTTTGGCATCCCGGACTTCCTTTTGAAGATCAGCAATTTTGAGGTCCTTTAGCAATGCAACCTGCTGGAGGTCGGCAATCTTCCTATCCTGATCCTCAACGTGGCCAACATAATCCTCAATCTCAGAGAATTTCTGCAAAGGGGATAAAAGATAAGGTCAGGACCAAGTGATCCTCAAATCAGCAGGATATATCAGCAGGATATGTCAACAGGATATACGAGCAGAGACAGTGATCCTTACATCGTTGAAGTACTCGAGGAATTGATGGCGGATTAGAGGCAGACCCTGCAGATCCTCAGCTTCAGAGGCTTTTCTCTTCTTGATTCCCTTTCCTTTGAGGGGTGCCTTGGGGACTGAAGCTGTCGGGCTGGTAGGAGCCTTTCTTTTGGAGGATCTGACGGTGGTGAGATCGGTGACATTGAACTTTGAAGCAGACTTGGTGGATTTTCCAGTACCTACACAACCAAAACAAGATAAGTATCTTTACTTCACTTATATTTCACTATTTATTTAATTTTTAAACAAAGATACTTACTTGACATTGTTTTGGTCAAAAAATCTGATGAGGATATTGCAACCAAACTCTCTGTTACGGGGTATGATGCTAATAATGTAGAACAATGACAAGGATCACTTCAATGTAATTTGCACAAATGACACATGGATTTATACGGGGAAAAAGCCCTTGATCAAGAGTTGATCTCCGGCACAAAAAACCCCGGGTGATGGAAACTACCGATCACCAAGCTCAAATAAATGAATAAATGTTTACAACTCCAGATAGTAACGAGCTAGGTACAAGGATCACTATCGTGAAATGTGTAAAAGAGAGTGAAAACTAATGAATGTTCGTCGAGAGCTTCAAGTGTGCGAGTATATGAGAGTGTGTGTAGCTGAAAATGGCTAAGTGTTCTAATTCTAGCTCGTTACCCCTTTTTAAAAATAGAAGTTAACTACAATAACTAACTATCCGACTTTTGTGCCAAGCTCCCACGTTCTCCACAACGTCCATTTTTGGTCAATCGTGTGCGAAATGCCCGTGGAATATTCCTTAGTACCGTTGCCAAGACCAAGTCAAGCTTGTTACTCCTGCGAAGTAATACAAAACACAAATAAACAATCGTCAGTACGAGGATCCTTAAAGTGATCCATGATCCTGATCCTGAAGCTCTTCTGAGGATCACTATCTATCACAGAAGTAAGGATCATTAATTAGGATAACGAATAAGGATCACTAATTGTTAGAAAATCCTCCCCTAACAATTGCCCCCAAAATATAAGGAGTGATATGTAAATTGAGCGAGTTATATTTTCCTGGTCTTATCCGCAACTAACTATCGTAAATATAGCCGTTATTGTTAAACTATCCGTTGCAACCATGACGTCACAGAAGTGACAACCCTGCACGATCATGATTATAAATAGGAGATAGAGATAGGATCAAATGCATTTAAATTTTCAGAGAGACTCCCTTTATAACTGCATTCCGAAGACAATCAGGTACTCTCTCTTCATCTTCTTCCCTCTCTTGCTCTGTTTTCATTTCTTTCCATCATTCCATCAAAGATGTTGCTCCGGAATTCCCCAGCCAAGGATCACCCGAAGAACAGCCCTCCGAAAAGCCAGGGGATCATCGAAGATTCCATTAAAGAACGCTGCTGTTTCAATGATGCACAGATCGATAGGATCCGCCACTGCTTCCCGGCGAACACCGAGTTTAGACCTTTTGACCCCAATGCCCTGAGTGATCATATCTCCGACAAGTGGGTTGCTTTCCCCGTCACTCCATTCACCATAGGCTATACATATCCTTTTCCAGCCTTCACCCAATCTTTCTTTTCCCTAACCGGCATCTCTTATATTCAAGCCATGCCGATGATTTGGAGGGTTTTGTACACCCTTGAAAGGATCATCGAGCAGGAAGGGATAGACCTAGGAATGTCAGAGCTGGGAGAGCTGTATAATCTTACTACCTTTGGTTCTCATCGCTATTTGTTTAAACGTAAACCCGGTGAGGAACACCCGATCTTCAAAGCCACCAAGAACGATGCTAATTGGAAGCGGCGTTTCTTTTTTATCAAGAGAGATTCTATCGAGGATGGAAAGGATCTACCCAAGAAATGGGCTACCCATGGTAGGGTGGAGGATCCTGAGAAGGATCACCAGAAACTTTCTTTTGATGTAAGGATCACTTATATTTTTGCTTTCTTGTTATGCAGCTATCACCGTCTCACACCTCAGATTGTCCCCTGCTGCTAAAGAGAGGCTCCTCGCTTTCAAGAAACTTGACCCTGAGACAAGATCTTTCAAGACAACAACCCAAGATTCACAGGAGGTATCCTCAGGCTCTGTCACGATGTCAAGTAAATATCCTTGTTTAAAATTTAAATAAATAGTGAAATATGAATTAAGTGAAGATACTTATCTTGTTTGGTTGTGTAGGTGCTGGAAAATCCACCAAGTCTGCTTCAAAGTTCAATGTCACTGATCTCACTACTGTCAGATCCTCCAAGAGAAAAGCTCCTACCAGTCCGACAGCTTCGGTCCCCAAGGCACCTCTCAAAGGAAAGGCAATCAAGAAGAGAAAAGCCTCTGAAGCTGAGGATCTGCAGGGTCTGCCTCTGATCCGCCACCAATTCCTCGAGTACTTCAATGAGGTAAGGATCACTGTCTCTGCTCGTATATCCTGTTGACATATCCTGCTGATATATCCTGCTGATTTGAGGATCACTTAGTCCTGACCTTATCTTTTATCCCTTTTGCAGAAATTCTCTGAGATTGAGGATTATGTTGGCCACGTTCAGGATCAGGATAGGAAGATTGCCGACCTCCAGCAGGTTGCAGTGCTTAAGGACCTTGCATTTGCTGATCTTTAGAAGGAAGTCCGGGATGCCAAACAGGAGATGGCCAAGGTGTTGGTCAATGTTGACTATGAGAAGCGTGAGATCACCGAAGACGCCAAAGTCTCTGCCGCCATAACAATGTACAAGACCAAGCTGCAAATGGCCTTGGAAGCTCAGGATCCTGCTTTTGACAAGAGCACCTGGGATGTTGAAGGCTGGAAGGCAAGGCTGGCTGAACTGGACGATGAAGAGGCTGAGGAGGTTGAAGAGATCCTGACGATTGAAGCTGGAGGCAAGGGTGAAGGTGGTGAAACAAGTGGAGCTGGAGGTGGTAATGCGGCGAAGGTTTAGGCTGCATGATTGGGCGATGATGGACATTCTTAGACGCAGCCGGAGCCCAATTTTTAATTTGGTAGTAGCTTTTTGTGGTTGTGATGTCGAACAATTTGATGGTTTGTACTTGAACAATAGTTTTTAGGATTAAGGATCATGTATGATCCTTTGGACAATAGGCAGGATTGCAATTGGTGGATAGATCCTCTGTTTGGGGGATGAAGCCATTGTAATCCTGCCGCCTTTATATTCCTGCACTATCTTTGAACTTATTATCATGGACACCCTTTACCTACCCCAGCGGACGGGCCACGTTTTGCTGGTAGATGCTCGGGTAGGTAATTTTGACAACCTTTTAAGGGTTAGTCTTTTGTTAATAAATAAAATCTTAACATTTTGTCGCTTATCTTGTATTTTTATCCTTTTGTTTCTTTAATTCTCCTTTGTTTTGATGCACATTTATTGAATAAACAATTTTGAACAAGTCAGATTGAAAATGTTTAGGACATGATCCACGATCAAATATCCTATAGTTAAGGAATCCCAAAAAGCAATATATTTTAAGGATCACAAGTCTAGTTGTCAAACTTTAAGGGTTATTCAAATAAATAATGAATAGAATTAAAAATAGTTAAGGATCATACCTGAGGGTCCAAGTTAGGATCCTAACCATAATAAGGATAACTGTAAGATAAACCTTAGAGAGAAGTAAGGATCAAGGATCCCCAGTTGCTTATCTTCAAGGACCTGAAATAGATCATAACTTGGGACTAAGCCAATATAAGATAAGAGTTAGCAACTGGGGACAAGCCCAAGGATAACTGGGGACAAGCCCAAGGATAACTGGGGACAAGCCCAAGGATCGTATGTAAACTGGAGTATGGCCCTAACTGGCGACTATCCAAACTTAGTGGCATGCAAATGCCAAAACCTTAGCTAACGTGTAAACGTTAGAAACCTTAGGAACGGATGTATGGTACGTCTACCATTATACGTAGGATCCTAGGCATAGCCAGTACAATGGAATTATCAGCCCCTAAAACGAGTACTGGTCCCACTGCCTTGAACTATACCAGGATCATCATGCGCTACAGGCGGAACTAGGGTCAAGCCCTAATAACTGGGGTTAAACCCAAGGAACAGATTGCTTCTGCGGATAACCAATGTTATGCTAAGGATACCTGAACTTTCAAAACTTAAACTCACGTGAGAGATGGATAAAGGAGACATGATCCTTATCCTTATATGAGAAAATAAAGAAATGAAATAGTTCAAGTTTAGGATATTACCTAAGTAAGGATCACCGATACTTTGAGGATCCTTTAAGGATATCCCTATCGTGAGGATCATCTGTGCCATGAGGATCCTGCTCACATGAAATATTTCTTCAAGTGGACAGCATTCCAAGCTCTTGATAGTAAATCACCTTCCATGGTTAGCAATCTATATGCCCCCTTTCCTACTTCAGCTTAAATCAAATAAGGGCCTTCCCATTTTGGAGCCAATTTTCCATCAGCAGGATTGGTGGTATTCTGAAATGCTTTCCTTAATACCATATCTCCAACTTGAAACTTCCTGATCCTGACATTTTTGTTGTAGGCACCAGCCATTCTCTGTTGATAACTGGCCATCCTTATCCTAGCCATATCCCTGATTTCTTCAATAGTATCCAGGTCTTGAGCCAAGTTCTCATCATTTTCTTCAGGATCACGAGTACTTGTTCTAGCAGTTGGAACCACCATTTCTGTTGGGATCACTGATTCTGCCCCAAATACCAAAGAGAATGGCGTTTGACCAGTAGCATTCTTAGGGGTTGTCCTATCAGCCCAAAGCACATAGGGTAGTTCTTCTGCCCATTTCCCTTTCTTGGATCCAAGCTTCTTCTTCAAATTGTTGATGACGATCTTGTTGGATGATTCTGCCTGACCATTAGCTTGTGGGTGGACTGGTGTTGATGTTATCATCTTAATCCCCTAGCTGTCACAAAAGTTAGTGGTTCTGCCCCCAATAAATTGGGAACCATTATCACATATAATTTCCGAAGGAATTCCAAATCTAGTTATAATATTTCTTTTAATGAAGGATATAACTTCCTTTTCTCTGACTTGGGCAAAAGCTTCAGCCTCTATCCACTTGGAGAAGTAATCAGTCATAGCAAGCATGAATACTTTTCCACCAGGTGCCTTAGGGAGCTTACCAACTATATCCATACCCCACCTCATAAATGGGCATGAGGAGGATATAGGATGCAATAATTCAGCTGGTTGATGAAGGATATTGCTGTGTCTCTGACAAGGATCACATCTCTTAGCATACTCCACAGCATCTCTCTTCATGGTTGGCCAGTAGTATCCTGTCCTCAAGATCCTTGAGAATAATGCCCTGCCCCTAGTGTGGTTTCCACAATCTCCTTCATGGAAGTCTTTTAAAACTTCTTGGATTTCAGGATCCTCAATGCATCTCAAGTATGGTCCTGCAAGAGATCGTCTATACAACATATTATTTAAAATTGTGAATTGAGATACCTTAGATTTGAAAGCCCTAGGGTTTTCTCCTGTAGGAATCTCTCCATGTTGTAAGTATCTCATAATTGGTGAGATCCATGATCCTGATCCTGAATGGGATCGAGTATCCTCACTAGGGATAATTGCAGAATCATTTCCTATCTCCATAGCCACATGATCCTTGATAGCCGGGGTCAGGATGTGGATAATAGGGATCTTGATATCCTCCGGGATCTTCAAGGATGATCCTAAGTTAGTCAATGCATCAGCCTCTGTATTTTCTTCCCTTGGTACCTGCGTCAAACTAAAGGAAACAAAAGAGAGTGCCAAACTTTTGACTATCTCTAAATATTTGGTTAGCTTTTCACCTTTAACAGCATAGGATCCATTAAAGTGGTTTGTAATTAACAATGAATCTACATGTACCTCAAGATACCTGATCCCCATATACTTTGCAATTTGCAAACCAGCAATTAAGGCTTCATATTCAGCCTCATTGTTAGTGGTTTGGAACTCACAAGCTATAGAATGGGGTATTATGTCCCCCTGTGGCGATTTTAGTAGTATTCCAAGCCCTGTGCCTTTGACATTTGAGGATCCATCAGTATAGAGTATCCAAGGATCCTTGGTCTCTTCTAGCTGCTGGACTTCTAGCTCAGCTTCTTTTTGTAAATCACTACTGAAATCAGCCACAAAGTCAGCTAATGCTTGGGATTTGATGGCTGTCCTAGGCTCATATCTTATATCATATGCACTTAGCTTCACTGCCCACTTAGCCATCCTTCCTGACATCTCTGGTTTCTTGAGGACATTCTTAATTGGAAAATTAGTTTTAACAACAATAACATGAGTTTCAAAATAATGTCTTAACTTAGTAGATGCCATAATTAATGCAAGAATAAGCTTTTCAAGGTGTGAATACCTGGATTCGGCATGAAGTAAACTTTTACTTACATAATAGACAGGATGTTGTGTACCTTCATGATCCTTAACAAGGACCGCACTTACTGCTTTTGAGGATACTGCAAGATACAAGGATAGCACATCGCCTTTTTCTGGTTTCATCAAGGCCGGGGCTGAGGATAGGTAATCTTTGAGGGCTCTTAAAGCATTTTCATGCTTCTCAGTCCACTCAAATTTCTTGTTCTTCCTTAGGATATCATAGAATTCTTTGCACTTCTCTGAGGATTTGGATATAAATCTGTTCAAAGCTGCTATCCTGCCTGTTAGCCTTTGAACATCCTTAGCATTGGCCGGAGATTTGATGTTCACTATTGCTTTGATTTGTTCCGTGCTAGCTTCAATGCCTCTCTTTGTCACCATATATCCTAAGAATTTACCTGCTTTAACACCAAAGTGACATTTTGAAGGATTAAGTTTCATGTTATATTTGTCAAGGATATCGAATGCTTCCTCCAAGTCCCTTAGGTGATCCTCAGCTTTTATGGATTTTACCACCATATCATCTATGTAAACCTCCATAGTTTGTCCAATCTGATCCTTGAACATCATATTCACCAGCCTTTGATATGTTGCACCTGCATTTCTTAGTCCGAACGGCATAGCAATATAGCAGTATATACCAGTTGGAGTCATGAAGGCTGTATCCTCTTGGTCGGATGGTTCCATTTGGATTTGTTGGAATCCAGATGAAGCATCCATAAAAGTTAACAGTTCATGACCCGCAGTTGCATCCACCATGGAGTCAATGTGGGGTAATGGGAAAGGATCCTTGGGACATGCCTTATTTAAATCGGTAAAATCGACACATACCCTCCACTTTCCGTTTTTATTTTGAACAACAACCACATTGGCCAACCATCTTGGATACTTGACCTCTCTAATCATACCTGCCCGGAGCAATTTCTCTACCTCTTCCTGGATAATGGCGTTCCTTTCCGGTGCAAACTTTCTTCTCCTTTGATGGATTGGTTTGAAGGACCTGTCAATGCCGAGTTTGTGAGTGATTACATCTTTGGATATACCAGTCATGTCTTCGTGTTTCCATGCAAAGGTAGTCTTTCTCCTTTTGAGGAAGGATACGAGGTCTTCTTTCATTTCGCCAAGGATCCCTGATCCGATATAGATTTTGGATTCAGGATCATCAGGATCCATGAGGATTTCTACCACATCCTGCTCTCTTGCCTCCAAGACATCCCTTGGAGGATACCTTGATTGCTATTGCTCCCTTGACTTCGAGGCTGGTTTCATCGATGAAGTGTAGAAATTCTTAGCCTCCTGCTGATTACTATCAATCTTCACTATTCCCCAAGGACTAGGGAGCTTCACACATTGATGGTAGGTAGATGGGACTGCTTTCATATCGTGTATCCAAGGCCTGCCAAGGATAACATTACAACAAGATAAACAGTCAATAACACAAAATTTTTGATAAGAGTGTAGGCCTTCAATGTATATTGGGAGTTTAATGTCCCCCAGGGTATTCTTAGTTTCGCCACTAAATCCCACGAGCACGGAGGATCTTGGTATGATATCTGATTCAGGGATACCCATCTTCTTTAGAACATCAAGCTGGATAATGTTCACTGAACTTCCTCCGTCTATAAGGATCCTGCGGACAAAATGGTTAGAAATGAAAAGAGTAATAACTAGACCATCGTGATGAGGATCCTGGATATCAACACGATCATCCTCATCAAAGGTTATGACTTTTCCTTCGGAGACACTTGATGTTCGAACAGGTCTTTCTCCATTATCCATTTTAGTTTCCTTTGCATGCCTTTTAGCTGCTGAGAAGGATGTGCCACAAATGTCTGATTCTCCAGAAATAAAGTTTATTACTTGTGCATCTGCTGGAGGGGCTGGAGCCTTCTCAGGGATCCTTTCAGGATCCTGAGTCCTTGACTTTTTTCTTCCCAACAATTCTTTTAGATGCCCCTTGCTCAACAAGTATCCAATTTCCTTTCTTAGTGCAATGCATTCTTCTGTGAGATGCCCAAAATCTTCATGGTACGCACACCACTTTGATTTATCCTTAGTTGCAGCTGGCCTATCATTTTTTCTGGGCCATCTAGCTTTATCACCTAGATTCTGCATCGCAAGGATTAGTTCATTGTTATCAACAGAAAAACAATATTCAGAAATTGGAGGATAATCCTCATCATCCTCTTCTTGATCAACAGAATGCACGTTCTGGTTATCAGATCTGTTGTAGGATCTGAACTTGTTGTTCCTGAATGAGGATCCTTGCTTATCCTGCTTTGAGGATCCTGCTAACCTCTCCTGGATCCTCTTGTCATCCTCTAGCCGAATGAATCTAAGTGCTCGGGTTCTTACCTCATCTAAGTTCCTGCATGGTGTCATAACAAGATCATCATAGAACGACGAATCCCTAAGCAAACCCATTTTAAAGGCCTCAACAGCCGTGGCTATATCTAAGTTGGGAATGTCTAAGGATTCTTTACTGAATTTGGTAATGTAATCCCTTAATGATTCATTATGACCCTGGGTTATCCTATATAGATCACTAGTTAATCGTTCAAATTTCTACTACAAGAAAACTGATTATTAAACAGGTTAACTAGATTAGCAAATTAGGTAATAGAGTAGGGGGAAGACTTAGCAGCCATTTGAGAGCTAATCCAGTAAGAGTGGATCCAAATCCCTTGCACAGGCATGCTTCCTTTAACCTTTTTGGGATTGGATTGATCTCCATCCTCTCCCTGTATTGTGCTATGTGTTCTTCAAGATCCGTCGAACCATCATACAGCTTCATTGTTGGCACATGGAACCTCTTGGGTATCTCAGCATCACAGATTGGTGGTGCAAAGTGAGATATCTTGTGGCTCCCATCTGCAATCTCTGGGATAGGTTTGACCACTCCTGGAACACTTGATATCATATCCTTTAGCTTTTGCAATTCTCTAGCCATGGCATGATTGATACCTGGATCCTGCATAAGACCATGATTAGTAGTATAAGAATTATTAAAAGTGTTACCTCCCATTGGATTCAGATTAGGAAGATTGGATGTTAATCCATATTGTTGGGGCTCTGGAATGATCGAGGGACCAGTAGAAGCATTGGTCTGCATTGGAATAAAATCTCCCTGATGGACATCTGAACTTCCTGTTTGCAAACTCCTCAAGGATCCTGGCATCTGGAAGGATCCCTGAAACTGGGACGATCCTGGAACAAAGGAGGATCCTTGAACCTGGGATGATCCTGGAACAAAGTAGGATCCTTGAACCTGGGATGATCCTGGAACAAAGGAGGATCCTTGAACCTGGGATGATCATGGAACAAAGGAGGATCCTTGAACCTGGGATAATCCTGGAACAAAGGAGGATCCTTGAACCTGGGATGATCCTGGAACATAGGAGGATCCTTGAACCTGGGATGATCCTGGAACAAAGGAAGATCCTTGAACCTGGGATGATCCTGAAACAAAGGAAGATCCTTGAACCTGCTGCGCTCCTAAATATCCTCCTGAATTCGTGAGGGATCCCATATGCTGAGGATAGGATCCCGCTGGCTGGAAATATGAACCTGATGCCTGGGTCACTGTTGTTGTTCCATAATGCACTCCTTTTGGTACACCCACATATTGAACATCTGGAACCACTGATGGCTGAGAAGTAATCACCGGAGTATCAAAATTCAAAGATTTTGGCACCAGTGGGGAATGATCCTCTGCCGTTTTCTTTTGCTTCTTGAGATCTCCGATTTCTTTGAGAATCCTTTCATTGGTCTTATCCTGTTGCCGTATCTGATCCTTCATCTGCAAAATCAAAGTAAACATGTCACTAGTAGTGGGAGTGTAAGAAGCAGAAGAAGTTGGAGGTTTTGAGAAAATGGGAGTTGGTTTCTTCGCAGCATTCTCAGCATTCTTCTGGGATCCAGAAGGTGGTGGAGGCAAAGGGGGAACGCCTTGTGAAGAAGTGAATGAGGGCATCAAATTTGAAGCATTCTTCGCTAAGGAAGCCATTTGCTTGGTTGTAGTGGACTGAAATGAGCACAGAAATGCGAATTTTTCTAAGGATGAAGCACCAATTGCCCCACGGTGGGCGCCAAACTGTTTTGGTCAAAAAATCTGATGAGGATATTGCAACCAAACTCTCTGTTACGGGGTATGATGCTAATAATGTAGAACAATGACAAGGATCACTTCAATGTAATTTGCACAAATGACACAAGGATTTATACGGGGAAAAAGCCCTTGATCAATAGTTGATCTCCGGCACAAAAAACCCCGGGTGATGGAAACTACCGATCACCAAGCTCAAATAAATGAATAAATGTTTACAACTCCGGATAGTAACGAGCTAGGTACAAGGATCACTATCGTGAAATGTGTAAAAGTGAGTGAAAACTAATGAATGTTCGTCGAGAGCTTCAAGTGTGCAAGTATATGAGAGTGTGTGTAGCTGAAAATGGCTAAGTGTTCTAATTCTAGCTCGTTACCCCTTTTTAAAAATAGAAGTTAACTACAATAACTAACTATCTGACTTTTGTGCCAAGCTCCCACGTTCTCCACAACGTCCATTTTTGGTCAATCGTGTGCGAAATGCCCGTGGAATATTCCTTAGTACCGTTGCCAAGACCAAGTCAAGCTTGTTACTCCTGCGAAGTAATACAAAACACAAATAAACAATCGTCAGTACGAGGATCCTTAAAGTGATCCATGATCCTGATCCTGAAGCTCTTCTGAGGATCACTATCTGTCACAGAAGTAAGGATCATTAATTAGGATAACGAATAAGGATCACTAATTGTTAGAAAATCCTCCCCTAACAGACATTGTGACAGAGCCTGAGGATACCTCCTGAGAATCCTGGGTGGTTGTCTTGAAAGTTCTTGTTTCAGGATCAAGTTTCTTGAAAGCGATGAGTCTCTCTTTGGTAGCAGGAGACAGTCTGAGGTGTGAGACGGTGATAGCTGCATAACAAGAAAGCAAAAGTATATAAGTGATCCTTACATCAAAAGAAAGTTCTCTGGTGATCCTTCTCAGGATCCTCCACCCTACCATGGGTAGCCCATTTCTTGAGTAGATCCTTTCCGTCATCAATAGAATCTCTCTTGACGAAAAAGAAACGCCGCTTCCAATTAGCATCATTCTTGGTAGCTTTGAAGATCGGGTGTTCCTCACCAGGTTTACGTTTAAACAAATAACGATGAGAACCAAAGGTATTAAGATCATACAGCTCTCCCAGCTCTGACATTCCTAGGTCTATCCCTTCCTGCTCGATGATCCTTTCAAGGGTGTACAAAACCCTCCATATCATCGGCATGGCTTGGATATAAGAGATGCCGGTTAGGGAAAAGAAAGATTGGGTAAAGGCTGGGAAAGGATATGTATAGCCTATGGTGAACGGAGTGACAGGAAAAGCAACCCACTTGTCGGAAATATGATCACTCAGGGCATTGGGATCAAAAGACTTAATCACGGTGTTCGCCGGGAAGCAGTGGCGGATCCTATCAATCTGTGCATCGTTGAAACAACAGCGTTCTTTTATGGAATCTTCGATGATTCCTTGGCTTTTCAGTGGGCTGTTTTTCGGGTGATCCTTAGCTGGGGAGTTCCGGAGCAACATCATTAATAGAATGGTGGAAAGAAACGGAAAACAGAGCAAAAGAAGGAAGAAGGTGAAGAGAGAATACCTGTTTATCTTCGGAATGCAGTTATAAAGGGAGTATCTCTGAAATTTTAAATGCAATCGATCCTATCTATATCTCCTATTTATAATCATGATTATGCAGGGTTGTCACTTCTGTGACGTCATGGTTGCAACGGATAGTTCTACAATAACGGCTATATTTACGATAGTTAGTTGCGGATAAGATCAAGAAAATATAATTCGCTCACTTTACATATCACTCCTTATATTTTGGGGGCAATTGTTAGGGGAGGATTTTCTAACAATTAGTGATCCTTACTTGTTATCCTAATTAATGATCCTTACTTCTGTGACAGATAGTGATCCTCAGAAGAGCTTCAGGATCAGGATCATGGATCACCTTAAGGATCCTCATACTAATGATTGTTTGTTTGTGTTTCGTATTATTTCGCAGGAGTAACAAGCTTGACTTGGTCTTGGCAACGTTACTACGGAATATTCCACGGGTATTTCGCACACGTTTGACTGGAAATGGACGTTGTGGAGAACGTGGGAGCTTGGCACAAAAGTCGGATAGTTTGTTATTATAGTTAACTTCTATTTTTAAAGGGGTGACGAGCTAGAATTAGAACACTTAGCCATTTTCAGCTACACACACTCTCATACAATCGCACTCTTAAAGCTCTCGACGAACACTTATTAGTTTTCACTCACTTTTACACATTTCACCATAGTGATCCTTGTACCTAGCTCGTTACTATCCGAAGTTGTAAACATTTATTGATTTATTTGAGCTTGGTGATCGGTAGTTTCCATCACCCGGGGTTTTTTGTGCCGGAGATCAACTCTTGATCAAGGGCTTTTTCCCCGTATAAATCCTTGTGTCGTTTGTGCAATTTACATTGAAGTGATCCTTATCATTGTTCTACATTTAAAGCATCATTCCCCGTAACAAAGAGTTTGGTTGCATCATCCTCATCAGATTTTTTGACCAAAACACTTAGCTAACGTGAAAACGTTAGAAACCTTAGGAACGGATGTATGGTACGTCTACCATTATACGTAGGATCCTGAATATTGCCAGTACAATGAAATTGTCAGCCCCTAAAGCGAGTACTGGTCCCATTGACATGAACTATATCAGGATTATCGTGCGCTACTGGCGAAACTGGGGACAGGCCCAAACTGGGGACTATCCCAAATAACTAGGGTCAAGCCCAAATAACTGGGGTCAAGCCCAAATAACTGGATACTTCTGTGGATACTCAATCCTTAGTTAAGGATACCAGAAAGAGGATCATCTGTCTTATAAGGATCCTTCAATGATACTTGTCATGTTAGGATCATGGATCCTTATCACATGAAATATTTCTTCAAATGGACAGCATTCCAAGCTCTTGGTAGCAAATCACCTTCCATTGTTAGCAATCGATATGCCCCCTTTCCTGCCTCAGCTTCAATCAAATAGGGGCCTTCCCATTTTGGTGCCAACTTTCCATCAGCAGGATTTGTAGTATTCTGAAATGCTTTCCTTAATACCATATCACCAACTTGGAATTTCCTGATCCTGACATTTTTGTTGTAGGCTCCAGCCATCCTTTGTTGATAACTAGCCATCCTTATCCTTGCCAAATCCCTGATTTCTTCTATAGTATCCAAGTCTTGAACCAAGTTTTCAGCATTTTCTTCAGGATCACGAATGCTTGTTCTTGCAGTTGGAACCAACATCTCTGTAGGGATCACTGATTCTGCCCCAAATACCAAAGAAAATGGAGTTTGGCCAGTAGCATTCTTGGGAGTTGTCCTATCAGCCCAAAGCACATAAGGTAGTTCTTCTGCCCATTTTCCTTTCTTGGATCCAAGCTTCTTCTTCAAATTGTTGATGATGATCTTGTTGGATGATTCTGCCTGACCATTAGCTTGTGGGTGGACTGGTGTTAATGTTATCATCTTAATCCCCCAGCTGTCACAAAAGTTAGTGGTTCTATTCCCAATAAATTGGGATCCATTATCACAAACAATTTCAGAAGGGATACCAAATCTAGTAATAATGTTTCTTTTAATAAATGATATAACTTCCTTTTCTCTGACTTGAGCAAAGGCTTCAGCCTCTATCCACTTAGAGAAGTAATCAGTCATAGCAAGCATGAATACTTTTCCACCAGGTGCCTTAGGAAGCTTTCCAACTATATCCATTCCCCATCTCATGAATGGCCAGGAAGAGGATATAGGATGTAAGAGCTCTGCTGGTTGGTGAAGGATATTACTATGCCTCTGACAAGGATCACACTTCTTGGCATACTCCACAACATCCTTCTTCATAGTGGGCCAATAGTATCCTATCCTCAGGATCCTTGAGAATAATGCCCTGCCCCCAGTGTGGTTTCCACAATCTCCTTCATGGAAATCCTTTAGGACATCTTGGATTTCAGGATCCTCAATGCATCTTAGATATGGTCCTGCAAGAGATCGTTTATATAGCATGTTATTCAATATTGTAAATTGAGATACCTTAATTTTGAAAGCCCTTGGGTTTTCTCCTGTAGGAATCTCTCCATGTTGTATGTATCTCATGATTGGGAGGATCCATGATCCTGAATGAGGTTGAGTATCACAACTAGGGATGATTGCAGAATCTTCTCCTATCTCCATAGTTATATGATCCTCGATAGCAGGGGTCAGGATATGGATAATAGGGATCCTTATATCCTCCGGGATCTTCAAGGATGATCCTAGATTGGCTAATGCATCAGCTTCTGCATTCTCTTCCCTTGGTACCTATGTCAAACTAAAGGATACAAAAGTGAGTGCCAATTCTTTGACTATCTCTAAATATTTGATTAGCTTCTCACCTTTAACAGCATAGGATCCATTAAAGTGATTAGTGACTAATAATGAATCTAGGTGTACCTCAAGTTACCTTATCCTCATATGCTTAGCAATTTGCAAACCAGCTATCAAGGCTTCATATTCAGCCTCATTGTTG
This sequence comes from Helianthus tuberosus, assembly GCA_030545235.1. Classification (NCBI taxonomy): domain Eukaryota; kingdom Viridiplantae; phylum Streptophyta; class Magnoliopsida; order Asterales; family Asteraceae; genus Helianthus; species Helianthus tuberosus. The sequence goes on from CM060412.1 coordinate 154,638,618, forward strand.
GTAGTTTGAAATTCACAAGCTATGGAGTGGGGTATTATGTCCCCCTGTGGCAATTTTAGTAGTATTCCAAGCCCTGTTCCTTTGACATTAGAGGCACCATCAGTGAAGAGTATCCAAGGATCCTTAGTTTCTTCAAGCTGTAGGACTTCTAATTCAGCCTCCTTTTGCAAATCACTACTAAAATCTGCCACAAAGTCAGCTAAGGCTTGGGATTTGATGGCAGTCCTTGGTTCATATCTTATATCATATGCACTCAGCTTCACTGCCCACTTAGCCATCCTTCCTGACATTTCAGGTTTCCTGAGAACATTCTTAATTGGAAAATTAGTCTTAACAATAATGACATGAGTCTCAAAATAATGTCTTAATTTAGTAGATGCCATAATTAATGCAAGGATAAGTTTTTCTAATTGTGAATACCTGGATTCAGCATCAAGTAAACTCTTACTTACATAATAAACAGGATGTTGTATACCTTGGTGATCCTTAACAAGGACCGCACTTACTGCTTTTGAGGATACTGCTAAGTATAAGGATAATACATCCCCCTTTTCTGGTTTCATCAAGGCAGGGGCTGAGGATAGGTAATCCTTAAGAGCTTTGAGGGCACTTTCATGCTTCTCAGTCCATTCAAATTTCTTGTTCTTCCTCAGGATGTCATAGAATTCCTTGCACTTTTCTGAGGATTTGGATATGAACATGTTCAAGGCTGCGATCCTGCCTGTCAATCTTTGCACATCCTTAGCATTGGCAGGAGATTTGATATTCACAATAGCCTTGATTTGCTCTGGACTTGCTTCAATGCCCCTCTTTATCACCATATAGCCTAAGAATTTACCTGCCTTAATACCAAAATGACACTTGGAAGGATTAAGTTTCATATTAAATTTATCAAGGATATTGAATGCTTCCTCCAAGTCTTTAAGGTGATCCTCAGCTTTCTTGGACTTAACTACCATGTCATCAATATATACTTCCATAGTGTGTCCAATTTGTTCCTTGAACATCATATTGACAAGCCTTTGGTAAGTAGCAACTGCATTCCTTAGTCCAAATGGCATAGCAATATAACAATATATACCAGTTGGGGTCATAAAGGTTGTATCCTCTTGATCAAATGGTTCCATCTGAATTTGTTGAAATCCAGATGAAGCATCCATAAAAGTCAACAACTCATGACCCGCGGTAGCATCCACCATGGAGTCAATGTGGGGTAATGGGAAAGGATCCTTGGGACATGCCTTGTTTTAATCAGTAAAATCGACACATACCCTCCACTTTCCATTTTTCTTTTGAACAACAACCACATTAGCTAACCATCTTGGATACTTAACCTCTCTTATCATACCTGCCTGAAGTAGTTTATCTACCTCTTCCTGGATAATAGCATTCCTTTCATGTGCAAACTTCCTCCTCTTTTGATGTATAGGCTTGAATGACCTGTCAATGCCAAGTTTATGAGTAATTATATCCTTAGATATACCTGTCATGTCTTCATGTTTCCAGGCAAAGGTGGATTTCCTCCACTTAAGGAAGGATACTAGATTCTGCTCGATTTCGCTAAGGATCCCTGACCCTATGAAGATCCTAGATTCAGGATCATCAGGATCCATGAGGATTTCTTTCACATCCTTCTCTCTTGCCTCCAAGACATCTCTTGAAGGATACTTTAATTGCTATTGCTCCCTTGGTCTTGAGGCTGGCTTCATTGCTGAGGTATAGCAATTCTTAGCTTCTTGTTGATCACTCTCAATTTTCACCACTCCCCAAGCACTTGGAAGCTTTACACATTGATGATAGGTGGATGGAACTGCCTTCATATCATGTATCCATGGTCTGCCAAGGATAACATTGCAACAAGATAAGCAATCTATAACACAAAATTTTTGATAAGATTGTAATCCTTCAATATAGATTGGGAGTTTGATTTCACCCAATGTGTTTTTGGTTTCCCCACTAAATCCCACAAGTACGGAGGATCTTGGGACAATATCAGACTCCGGTATATTCATCTTCTTGAGGATATCAAGCTGAATGATGTTCACAGAGCTTCCTCCATCTATAAGGATCCTGCGAACAAAGTGGTTAGAAATAAACAATGTAATTACAAGACCATCATGATGAGGATCCTGGACATCAACACGATCATCCTCATCCTCATCAAAGGTTATGACTTTATCCTGGGTAACAACGGAAGTCCGAACGGGTCTGTCTCCATTATCCATCTTGGTTTCCTTAGCATGTCTTTTTGCTGCTGAAAAGGAGGTACCACAAATGTCTGATCCACCGGATATGAAGTTTATGACTTGTGCATCTGCTGGAGGAGCAGGAGCCCTTTCCGGGATCCTTTCAGGATCCTGGATCCTTGACTTCTTTCTTCCCAAAAGCTCTTTCAAATGCCCCTTGCTCAACAAGTAACCAATTTCCTTTCTCAGTGCAATACACTCTTCAGTGAGATGCCCAAAATCCTCATGATATGCACACCACTTGGACTTATCCTTTGTAGCAGCTGGTTTATCACTTTTCCTTGGCCACCTAGCTTTCTCACCTAGATTCTGCATTGCAAGGATTAGTTCATTGTTATCAACAGAAAAACAGTATTCAGAAATAGGAGGATAATCCTCATCATCCTCTTCTTGTTCCACTGCATGCACATTCTGGTTATCAGACTTGTTGTAGGACTTGGAATTTGTTATTCCTGAAGTAGGATCCTTGTTTCTCCTGTTTTGAGGATCCTGTCAATCTATCCTGGATCCTTTTGTCATCCTCTAGGCGGATGAACCTAAGGGCCCTGGTTCTTACTTCATCAATATTCCTGCAAGGGGTCATAACAAGATAATCATAGAACAATGAATCCCTAAGCAATCCCATTTTAAAGGCTTCTACAGCCGTAGCAATATCCAAGTTAGGAATATCTAAGGATTCTTTACTAAACTTCGTGATATAATCTCTAAGTGATTCATTTTGACCTTGTGTTACCCTATATAAATCACTAGTTAATCGTTCAAACTTTCTACTACAAGAGAATTGACTATTAAACAGATTAACTAGATTAGCAAATGAAGTAATAGAGTAAGGGGGAAGACTTAGCAGCCATTTAAGAGCAGATCCTGTGAGTGTGGATCCAAATCCCTTGCATAGACATGCTTCTTTTAACCTTTCAGGAATTGGATTGATCTCCATCCTCTCCCTGTACTGAGCTACATGCTCCTCTGGATCCGTTGAACCATCATACAGTTTCATAGATGGTATCTGGAATCTTTTGGGTATCTCAGCATCACATAAGGGTGGTGCAAAACGAGATATCCTATGGCTACCATCTGCAATCTCAGGAATGGGTTTAACCACTCCTGGTACACTGGATATCATATCCTTAAGCTTCTGTAGCTCCCTAGCCATAGCCTGATTGATAGCTGTATCCTGCATTGAGCCATGGTTAGTGTTATATGAATTATTATAGGTGTTACCTCTCACAGGATTCATGTTTGGAATTCCAGATGTGAATCCATATTGACGGGACACTGGTATAATTGAAGGACCAGAGGAAGCAATGGTCTGCATTGGTATGAAGTCTCCTTGATGAACGTCCGAGCTCTCAGGCTGCATACTTCTCAAGAATCCTTGATCCTGAAAGACGTTGGATCCTTGAGGCTGAGAGGATCCTGGGACAATAGAGAATCCTTGGACCTGGGAGGATCCTTGGACCTGGGAGGATCCTTGGACTTGGGAGGATCCTTGGACCTGGGAGGATCCTTGGAACTGGGAGGATCCTTGGACCTGGGAGGATCCTTGGACCCGGGAGGATCCTTGGACCGTGTGCATTCCCAAATATCCTCCTGAGCTGAAGGATCCTTGATGCTGAATAGAGGATCCCGATGGCTGAAAATAGGATCCCTGAGGTTGGTAGTGAGAGCCAAATGCCTGACTCATTGTTGTCGTTCCATGACGTCTTCCTGGTAATTCACCCAAGTATTGCACGTCCGGAGCTGCTGAGTGCTGGGAAGTTATGACTGGAGTGTCGAAGTTCAGCGACCTTGGCATCAGAGGAGAGTGATCCTCCACTGATTTCTTCTGTTTCTTGATATCACCAATCTCTTGGAGGATCCGTTCATTGGTTTTATCCTGCTCTTGCATGCGATCCCTCATCTGCAAAATCAGATTAAAAAGATCATTAGTAGTAGGATTAGTGGAAACAGAAGAAGTTGGTGGTTTTGTGAAAATGGGGGTTTGTCTCTTCGAAGCATTCTCAGCATTCTTCTAGGATCCAGAAGGTGGTGGAGGCAAAGGAGGAACGCCTTGTGAAGAACTGATTGCCGGCATAGAACTTGATGTATTCTTTGTTGAGGAAGCCATCTGCTTGGTTGTAATGAACCGAAATGACCACAAAAGTATGAATTTTCTTAGGAATGAAGCACCAATTGCCCCACGGTGGGCGCCAAACTGTTTTGGTCAAAAATCAAGCAATGATAATGCAACCAAACTTTCTGTTGTGAGGTATGATGCTTGAATCAATGAACAACACTAAGGATCACTCAGAAATGAAATGAATAAGTGACACAAAGATTTATACGAGGAAAAAGCCCTTGATCAATGAACGATCTCCGGCATAAAAAACCTCGGGTGATGGAAACTACCGATCACCAACTCAGATTAAACAAGAAGTGTATTACAACTTCGGATGATAGTGAGCTAATTACAAGGATCACTATAGTGTAATGTGCAAAAAAGAGTGTAATCGCCAAGTGAATTATCGAGAGCTGGTGAGAGCAGTTGCAAGAGTGTGTGTTTAGCCAAAAATAGCCAAGTGTTTCTATCTAGCTCGCTATCCCGTTTAAAAATGGAAAATATCTAAGCTAACAAACATTTCGCATTTGGTGCAAGTCCCCCATGACCTCCATAACGTCCATTTCTGCCATGCACGTGCGGATTAAATATGGAATATGCTCCAGGAATATCGCCAAGACCAAGTCCAAGCTCGTGTTCCTGCAAAACATCATCATATTCAAAGTAGACAATCATTAGTATAAGGATCCTTAAGATGATCCATGATCCTGATCCTGCAAAACTTCTAAGGATCACCAATTCTAACAGAAGTGAGGATCACTAAACCCAACAGTAATTCAGGATCACTGATCATTGGAAAATCCTCCCCTAACACCAGCATTGTTTAAATCATCATAACCAAAAAACCACAACCAAATCCTAAAAAATGGGTTCCGACCACGTCTAGAAATATCCATCATCGCCCATTTCTGCAGCTCACACCTTGGCTGCATCACCACCAGCATCAGCACCACCAGCTTGATCCTTCCCGCTGCCACTTGCCTCAATCGCCAAGACCTCAGTAGCGTCCTCCTCATCATCTAGCTCAGCCAGCTTTGCCTTCCAGCCCTCCTTGTCCCAAGTGGTCCTGTCGAAGTCAGGTCCTCAGCCTCCTGGGCCATTTGCAGCTTGATGTTGTACATGGTGATGGCATCAGAGACTTTAGCATCCTCCAGCACATCATGCTTCTCATGATCAGCGTTTATCTGGGCCATGACCACCTGCTGCTTTGCCAGAGCGAGATCCTACTCAAGGCGAGAGATAGTCTCATCCTTAGCCAGGAAGAATTTCTGGAACTCCAAATGCTTCTGCTCAGCCTCTTCAACGTATACATCGAAGAGCATTTCGATTTCGGTGAATTTCTGCAAAAAGACAAGGTAAAGTTCAGGATCCGTGATCCTCAAGTGGGCAGGATAATGAAGCAAAGTTGGTGATCCTTACATCAGCAAAGTATCACCAGATGAAGATAAATCTATAGCCATACCAACTGAAGCAGCAAACATAAACCACAATATAAACAAAGAGTGTAAATAAACAAACACAAACAACAACTAAAAAACAACAAACACAAACATAAATACGAGAAAGAACAAACATGTACAACAAACAGAATACAACAAACACAAATACAACAAACAGAACTACAACCATGTCATGGTGAGTATTCAGTTTTCACATTCAAGTCTTCTTTGAGTATTATATTCATGCACTTTACCCATTATATTTGAAAACCTAAACTCAACACTACTCAACACTAAGAATGATGTTATTTATGATGAAGCTAAATATTTGGTAGAACTATTTGGACATGATTATTATATCTATAAGCTACTGACAATTCCATCTTAATAGCATCATGTTATGGACTAAGTTATGTTTTGTAGGGTGAGAAAGCATTTCTCAGGTATCCTTTTTAAAAGACGAACAACTAGATGCATAATCATTCTTCCTGTTTGAGAAGACTAATACATTGATCTCTAATTACAATTCCAAATGACGCTTCGCATCTATGGAATCTAAAGCCACAACATATTTATCAATCATTCCAACTTTACGCAAAAAAAAAGTCTCATAAGGATAAATTTCGGGAGGAAATTTCCTAAAGAAGGGGAGACTTTAACATTTGCAAAATTTCAACCGTTGTACACTTGCGGTCGTTTTCGTATTTAATAAAATTTTATGTTTTGTTACGAAATACGTAATCGTATGATCGAGCGAAACAATATCACAACATATTCAGAACAAAATCCAAGTTACATATGCCTTTATACCCTTCATATAGCTTAAATAACAAGTTAGAAGGGATAAAAATGGCAAACAAGTGAAAACGCAAGTCCGGAGGGGGACTTCCAAAAATAGAAACTTATTTATCAGAACACCTTACGGACCATAAGATCTAAAGCCATACGATCCGTAAGGGGTTAGTAGTAGAATTTTGCTTGTTCACCAAGTTCTGCCATCTATGCATATTGTTTGCCACCTAGCACTGAATTTCCCACACTTTTTCTACTTCTTCCACCTCAATGGACACTTAGCAACTCCTAAGAAGCCTTGTGAACACTTAGCATCATCTCATGATCATTGTGCAAGTATAAATAGCCATGATCATGAACCTTGCAAACTTGCACCTTCAATCTCTCCCATTCTCTCTTCTATTGGAGCTTGCTTCTGCTTATAGAGGCCTCCTACTAAAGTTTAATCTTCCCCTTCAACACTTGTAAGTGTTCTTCCTAGTTCTTTTTCATTATTTTGGCTAGTTATGAGCCAAAAGACAAGCAAAGTGACTTTTGCTTTGACTTTCGGTTCTGACCATTTTGGTCAAGTCAAAGTTTAAATTGAACTTTGCAACGTCATGGAGTGCCTATTTCGATAATCTCGGATTGTGATGGTCGCTTTGTGTCTAGAATATGGCAATCATTTCAAGAATCACTTGGATCTCGTTTGGATCTAAGTACAACATTTCATCCGCAAACCGATGGACAAAGCGAGCGAACCATCCAAACGTTGGAAGACATGCTTCGTGCATGTGTGATGGATTTAGGCGGAAACTGGGATACTCATTTACCTTTGGTAGAGTTGTCGTATAATAACAGTTATCACACAAGCATCAAAGCTACCCCATACGAAGCACTATATGGACGGAAGTGCCGATCACCGCTGTGTTGGGCGGAAGTCGGAGACAAACAACTCATTGGCCCTGAACTAGTCCAAGAGACTACGGACAAGATAGCAAAGATACAAGACCGTATCAAAGCGGCTCGTGACAGACAAAAGAGCTACGCGGACCAAAGAAGTAAACCATTATCCTTCGAGGTTGGAGACAAAGTCTTACTAAAAGTCTCGCCTTGGAAAGGCGTAGCTAGATTCGGGAAACGCGGAAAACTAAACGCAAGATACATTGGGCCATTTGAGATTCTAGAAAAGATCGGTACCGTTGCGTACAAGTTGAAACTGCCAGAAGAACTCAGTAACGTACACGACACATTTCATGTCTCGAATCTCAAGAAAAGTCTGATTGTTGATACAGTTATCATCCCAGCGGATGAAATTCATGTAGACGACATGCTCCAGTTTACCGAAGAACCCGTCGAGGTTATGGACAGGAAAGTCCACAAGACAAGGAGAAGTCGTATCGAACTAGTCAAGGTCCGCTGGAACTCACGTCACGGACCTGAGTACACCTGGGAACGTGAAGATCAGATTAAGGCAAAATATCCCCACCTGTTCAAGAAGGCTCCTGCAAAGGATGGCTCAACTTGAATTTCGGGACAAAATTCTTTTTAACAGGGGGAGAATGTGACAACTGGAAAATAACTGGTAATTCCGTACAAACTAATCACTATTTATATTTCTTAATCTCATGCATTTAGCGTAATTTAACTACGTAACTGTGTCGTATACTGGATAACAGTGTTAGGATAAGAAAACAAAGCTAAAACATATGTTGGTTTTCGTCGTAATGCGAAACAAAACAAACAATGTCCTAAAAGTGTTGGTAGAAAGGGCTGCGTGCACTATTCACGGTTACACTATTCATGCCAGCAAACCGTGAAATCAGACCGAAACACTGAAAAACGAAACTCGGATAACATAACTGAGTCCATTTATATAAGAAAACATTATTATGAAAATACATCTTGCAAAGAAACAAGACTTTCCGGTATAACGCCCTAATCTCAAAAACGTCCGTTTCGGCCTAAAATATAGCATTTTTAACTCGTCCGAACCTCTAACAAAGCATTTCCGGGACTTCGGAATAGTGTCAATTGATGAAAAGCACACAAAAACAATAAGATGATATCAACGGAATGTTCATAATCACGAGTTTCCGGCGTTACGTCGCTATGCACTAAACTAGTCCGTTAGCGACTCGACGAACTAGTAGGCGACATTTTTGGTCACGAAACAAGCAAACGAAGAATCTAGCGAGCTAGTTAAGCTAAATTTGGGACTCGGAATCACTTCATACAACTTTCGGATGCAAGAAAACAACTTACGGAATTTCTTGTCGGTACGACATAAAAGTACCGTAAACGAGCCGACGACGAAACGAAAAGCATTCTAAGTATCAAAACATGATTTTTACTAGTTTAGTAAACTAGTTAATAAATATTTTGGTTCCGAATCACTAATTACCCTACTAATGAGGTACTTAAAACCCTAATCACCCTACACCTCTTAATTACCAAAATATCTTATAAATTGTAACTTTTATAAAAAAAAAATAAACATCATACCCCCCCCCCCCCTCATTACCTACGGTTTTGGTGGGCCCCCCATGGCCTCACCATACTTGTGTAAACTTGTAAGTAATATGGCATGACACAAGTTATGGTTGTTGTTGAAATTAGAAATCTATATCATCATTGCACCATACTTAAAATATCTTACCACTATCTTTCTTTCTCAAATTGAAAACCAAAAACTTTCCCTTGAGACCCCCATATTCACGGCAGCCAAGAACCACCCAAGAATCCACATTAAACTTTCATTAAACACCCTAAAATCTTCACTTCAAGGCTTTTCAACATCATCTAAACATGGTTTAAGCATGGAGGATCATTAGAAGCACATTTGGAGCTTAATCTTCTTCTTATTATCTAATCTAGCTTGTGCACTTTGTAAGTCTACTAAACACCATATTTATGATCCATATTATTAGTAGATTATTATTGTACAAGTTGATTATCTTGATATAAAAGCTTAACATAATCAAAAACCCTAAACACAAAGCTAATAAACACTAAATATGAATATATTATGTGTTGATTTATGTTGTTTAGTGTTAATATGTTCATATGTTCATGAGGATTATGTTATTTTTGTTAATATTAGCGAGTTAAAGCTTATAATTATGATGATCATGTTGTTAGTTTCATGTAGTATTTTGTATTTGTGTTCATCTTATCATGATAAACATAAATATGTGATTTAAACATGGTTATGTTTAAATCAAGAAAGATCATCATACCCATTTCATGAACTAATCATATAATTTGTGGATTACATAAAGAAATAAGTGTTTAAATGGGTTTAAAACTTAATCTTGGGAAGTTAGTGAACTTTGTTTTTTACAAAATAAATTAAACAACTTGTTTATTATGAAAAATTACCTTAAAAAGTCTAACTTTTTATGTATAAAAAGTGTATTATGAAAGTTCATGAAATGTGGAAGTATGTTAACATATAAACATGTTTGAAAGAAACTTGGTGAATAATGGTGATTTAGTGAATTGGTTATTGATTTAAACGCGTTTTTGTAACGTGGGAAACGTCACAGTTTAGGGGAAACTATGGCGAATTTTTCTAAAAATCTAATCGCGATTAAAGAGGGGATTAAAGGGTGATTAACAAGGTTAAACGCGATTAGTGGTCTTAAACGTCGTTATGGAAACTTGGATGGGAATATTTAAGGTTTAAATATTCAAGAAGTTCTTATGAACTTAAACTTATATTTTTACAAAAATAAATGGGTAAAAATATAACAATGTGTGAGTATAATTTTTGGTAAGAAAAATTATATATTTTGAGACATATCAAGTATGTGTATATGTGTATGTATTGGATACCTATAGGGTGATCAAAATAAATACACATACATGTTCCTACATGGTCCAAGAAATGCTAGTAAAATCGGACAATTAAATAGAATGGTCGAAACGGAAATACATAACACTTGATGACGACAAATTGGGCGTATCGACATCGTGAACAAGTTACTACAAAGTCGAGTCTAAAATAACATATTTTGGACGTTAAAACGAGCACATATGTAAGTGACCTATAACAAGAATCCGGAAAGTCGAAAACTATAAAAATTACCAAGTATTTTTCATAGGAAAAATGAACTTATTTAAGTTTGCTACTTGGTAACATTTTGGTAAAAATTGCAAGATTATGTTAATGGACTCATGAAGTTAGAATTGGGCCTATCAAAGTTAGTAGTGGGCTAGGCCCAAATTCCTTAATACATGGACTAGGGCCCAATGGCAATATAATATGGGCTCGGCCCAATAACATTAAAACATGGATTAGATACGATAACATAGATGACATGGGCTCGGCCCAATGACATGGGCTCGACCCAATGACACGGGCTCGGCCCAATGACATGAGCAAAGGCTCAATGGCATGCGTGCACTGCACGAGGACGTGTGAAGAACGAAGCCAATCACACATAAGTCAATACACATAGAATACATGAATACGCTTATGAATTCAATACGAATAGAATACATGTATACACATAACAATCGAGCGAGTAAACTATCAACGCTCTAAAATACAAAGTTGTTCCAAAAATGACAAACGAGAACATAATAAAGAATTCAAGATAAACAACTTGTACGAGGTCCGAAAGACCTAGTGTCTAACGAGATTAGTACACATGTAGGTTATTGACACGTACGGACGCTCACTTCGATATCATATTACACGGAATGCAAATTTGTGAGTTCATGTCCCTCCTTTCACTGTTTTCAATGTTTTGTTTTCAAAAACATCGAGGGGAAATACATGCTAAAACTATTGGTATGTTAGTTACGGAGTAGTAGATAACATGATCAATGTGCATAAGTAGGGAGGTAACATTAGTAACCATTAATCACTTAGTGACCAAGGTGCAAAAGGTATAGATCTATTGGGCTTGAGGCACACCCCACTCCTGGTTGGTATACCCTGGAGTGCTTTTGTGATCCCAAATGATGACAAAGTGTTCTCGGTTTGGTTAGTTGCTTATGGTACATTATGTCAGGGGGCTCGCTACCCACTGATAGATCCTTAACAGACTCCATGAATGAATCAGAACATACCATGATTACAAGATAACATATATGAGATTTCATATAATAACAAATACTGCATGAACTCGCTCAACTTTTTGTTGACTTTTTAAAACTACATGTATTTCAAGAAACAGGTCTTGAGCCGGTGATTCACTATGGGATTTGGGAAAACAAATGACAACGATGGCCACTTTTGGAGGGTTTGTCTTTTATATCCCAACTTCGTATGGGTATATAGGGGACAAAACCTCACTATGTTTTATGTCAAAAACTATCTTTTGTTATGTGTAAAATAACTTAGGACTATGCTATGTCAAACGTTGTTGAAAACTTGTAATCTTTTGTTGAAAACTATGTATCTATGGCATCATTGTTGGTTCATGTTGTTAATACATTTGGATGCAATGATTACCTTTCTTACGTCACACACAATACGCTTCCGCTACTAGCAGGGTGTGACAATATTTATGACCATAGTATTATAGGGAATAACCCTCTGAGGTTATACCTTATGGTCATAACGTTTGATTAGTCAAATGAGGAGTCAACTATATATATTTTTAAATGTCGAAAATGCCCTTTTGAGACAAACATGGTTTTAAAACACATATGATCCATCTTCTTACTTCAAGAATGATCATATAACAGAAACAAACTTGTTTTACATGTTAGACTCGTCATAGGACTTATTTGACCATCCGAACCCGTAGATACGCATACGGCCCGTTAAGTGGCTTAAACCACTTTAACAAGTCGTAACGGGTCAAAACACTCCTAGACACTTTCTAATCAGAATGTAAGGCTTTATAAACCATATTATACGAGATCCTTTGCTCGTTTGGTTAATAAACTACATTCTATCCAATCTTTCGTTTAAGCCTCTATACACACTAACTATATAACAAATCAACATAATTAGGACACACACTTGAGCTTTGCATACGCGTTTGGACAAGACTTCTATGCAACCTGTGAGTGTATAGTTCCCTTCTTTTACATTTTCTAAATGTTTTGGGGTGATTCATATATGCCTATTACTATTTTCTAGATTTCAAAACAATATATATGGTTTATATATACAACATGATTTTCAATATGAGTACATAGTTCCCCCTCTTTTACATTTTCTAAATGTTTTGGGGTGATTCATATGTGCCTATTACTATTTTCAAGATTTCAAAACAATATATATGGTTTATATATACAAAATAATTTTCAATGTGAGTACGTAATTTCCCTCTTTTACGTTTTTTAAATGTTTTGGGGTGATTCATATGTGCCTATTACTATTTTCAAGATTTCAAAACAATATATATGGTTTATATATACAAATTAATTTTCATTGTGAGTACATAGTTCCCCTCTTTTACGTTTTCTAAGGGTGGAGGGAGTGGTCACCCAAGGGGGGAGTGTTTAAACAATTTTCTAGCCAATAATATCATGCCATGTCAAGTCCCCACTCCACTCCCCATTTTGCACTCAATCACTAGCAATGGTCAAACACATGGAGAGTGGTAAACAATTTTAAAAAATGTGATTGGTTGAAAAAGGGTGGGGCCCACTATTAACCCCCTCTCTCTCCTCTACCCATTCTCTTCCCGCATTGGTGAGTAGTCACCGTTTTAATCATTCACCGAACACCAAATGGGGAGTGGCGGCACTATCCCGATCGGCAAACTTGCTCCCCCGCATCCACTCCCCGATAGGACTCCGTCCCCCCTAAATGTTTTGGGGTGATTCATATGTGCCTACTATCACTTTTTTAAGTTTACGAAATACTATTATATATGGTTTATATGTATAACAATATACATAAGACAACATGCTTACGTTGTACAAAACTTGTTGTGCATTATCTGTGATATGAGAACATTCATTAACATTTGACTAGCCGATCGGTAGTATATTATAGTGCTATAGGTGTAATAACCCGATCCCACTTCCGATTTTATTTTAGGAAGAACCCACTGGGGGATGAGCGCTATAGCTTTAACAACCCATTCCCACTTCCAATATTATTTGGAAGTACTCTCTAGGGAATGATAGAACCCATGAAACTATGGACAAACCCTTTAGTGGTTTGACCGACCGACTACACACGACGGATGGTTTACACATACATGATGATTGGTTTACACATACATGACAATTGGTTTTAAACATGATGATTGTTTTATACTAAACATGACAATGGGTTTTCAAGTGTGTGATATATACAGGGAGAGGATCATGAGAAAACTACATATAATTGAGAAAACTAGAAAACTAACTAAAAAAACCTAAAAAAAAAAGCTAAAAAACATACCAATTTTTTTTTACAATTTTTTATAAAAAAATCGCTAGTTTTTATATATAAAAAAATTTCAAAAAAAAATTTTTTTTTTGTTGTACTGCACATGTGCATTATATGTATACTACACATGTGCACTATGTCCGTAATAGTGCACATGTGCAATACAATAAAAAACTTTTTTTATTTTTTTTTTGAATTTTTTTTCCATGCATAAAAACCTGCAATTTTTTTATAAAAATTAAAAAAAATTTGGTATGTTTTTTTAGGCTTTTTTAGTTAGTTTTTTTGTTTTCTCATTTAAACTAGTTTTCTCATGATCCATCCCCATATATATATATATATATAGTAGAAGTTGGGTAGAAAGTGTATTTTTCCTAGAAAGTCTAGGAAGCAATGAGAATTGGACATGCGGCAATGAGAAAGTGTATGTCACATTACATCACATTGTGTTTTTTGATGATTACATTACATCATAATGTGTTTTACAACAGTTTGTTTTTATACTGGAGTTTAACAAATCTGATTGTGTTTTAAGTCAGCAGATTTGCTGGAGGATTCTTGATATGTGTTTTAACAGCAAGCAGATTTCTTGACATTGTGTTTTAACAGCAAGCAGGCCATTGTGTTTTAACAGCAAGCAGATTCTTGACGATGTGTTTTAACAGCAAGCAGATTCTTGACGCTGTGTTTTAACAGCAAGTAGATTGCTGGAGGATTCTGGACATTGTGTTTTAACAGCGAGCAGATTTATTGACGCTGTGTTTTAACAGCAAGCAGATTGCTGGAGGATTCTTGACATTGTGTTTTAACAGCAAGCATATTTCTTGACGCTGTGTTTTAACAGCAAGCGGATTTCTTGACGTCGTGTTTTACCATCCATGCTGGTAATCCTTCCATTTATCAAGAACAACTTAGAAACAGCGGTACAAGCCTCTCTACAATCATCAATTAAAACAGAAAAAACGCAGCCAAGTTACAAGCAGATTAAGACCGAAAACGTATATGCACTTCAAGAACTTTAATCACAACACAAGATATGAATACCTAGTGAAGAAAAGGGGTATGAACAAGCCTTGGAACCGAAATCTGAATGCTCTTGGGGTCCTGTTTTACGTCGCCAGTAGCAAGGGGAAAGAGATCGGTTTAGAGAGGGCGAGAGAGAAAAAGAGAGAGAAAGAGGGGAAATTGCATTAATTTAGGGATTGGTTATTGATATGGCAGTTTCTTGACTTATTTAAAACACTTCCAATTACCAAAATACCCTCACTATATTAAAAGTCTCTAATTATATAACTCAAATATTACAAGATTACCATTGATTTAATCTCAACCCTTAAACACACCAATCGGATGGACCGGATCGCTTCCTAGACTTTCTAGGAAAAACACACATTCCGTGCGAACCCTACTATATATATATATATATATATATATAAACCATACAATTTACAAGAAAACATTTTGGGTTAACTATCCGTTTTCACAAAGAAACATTTTGTCGAGTCTCATGGCTACAAGGTTTTCTTTTAAATATACCAACTTTTGTAGTTGGTAAATCATGTTGCAATACTAAACACATTTAATGCAAAATTTTCACTTATCGACTCTCGTAGTCGGACAACGTATTGCAATACAAACTCAAAGCCATGAACTTGACAACACAACCTATGTTACTCACCAACATTCATTGTTGACGATATTTTCACATATATTTCAGGTATTGACATTCAAGTATGCTACACATAGGAATGCACTCGGGCCTTAGATTGCTTCTAAATTTGAAAAAAAATTACTTGTATTCTTTGTGTTGTAAAACAATATTATTAATATAATGAAACTTTTAGTACCATGTGTTGTGAGCAATTTGTAACGTGACTCCCCGACGATTCCGCCGCGTGATGTAATTACGCGGTTGGTGTGTTACAGATTGGTATAAAAGCCATTGTTATAGAGAATTAGGTTATTAGATTGCTTATAACTTAGACTATAACCTTCTAGGGACCCAAACATGAGGTATCTTAGTGTCACGGCCCCCGTCCCGGTGTGACCCGGTCCAGGAGTCGCGGGACAGAAACCCTTGGTATTTATCAATGGAGTTGACAGCAGAAGTTTAACAGGATCTTTTAAAAATCGAAAATTGCCCAATTATTTTATTTCATAATTTGGGACAAACCCCGTAATTTAGAATAGAGGAATTTCAAGAGGAAATTCTCTGTTTTACAAAACATGTTTATTTATTTAACTGAGCCACCACGTCAAGCTTTATTAGTGCTCCGTAGCACTTTTCCTTGATTCATAGTAGGTCACCTGAAACATGTTTTGAAAATATTTTATCAGCGGGGAAATACTGGCGAGTCACTCAAGTTTAATAAAACGACACATAGTTATAAATTAAAGCATAAGAGCAATTACAATGGCTACTATCTTATTTTTATCTGGCGTCGTGTCACACCCTGGTGACGATGGTCATACCACTATTGGGTCCTTTCACCCAAGTAGTGATGATTATCACTGTTAGGTTGATGAACCTAACCGTGAGAAATTAGTAATGTGCACAATACCCCACTAGCCAGTGATTTAAGATAACCACGACTTAATCCCTGTAATTGTCACGGCCCCCGTCCCGGTTTGACCCGATCCAGTAGCCGCGGGACAGAAACCCGTGGTATTTATTAATTGAGTTGACAGCGGAAGATTTTACAGGATCTTTTTAAAACTTGAAATGTCCGATTATTTTATTTCATAATTCGGGATAATCCCCGTAATTTACAATAGAGGAATTTCACAAGGAAATTCCCTGATTTACAAAACATGTTTATTTGTTTAACTGAGCCACTACTTCAAGCTTTGTTTGTGCTTCGTAGCACTTTTCCTTGGTTCACAGTAGTCACCTGAAACATGTTTTAAAAATATTTTATCAGCGGAGAAATACTGGCGAGTCATTTAAATTTGATAAAACGACACAAAGTTATAAATTACAGCATAAGAGCGATTACAATGGCTTCTATCTTATTTTTATCTGGCGCCGTGTCACCTCCTGGTGACGATGGTCATACCACTATTGGGTCCTTTCACCCAAGTAGTGATGATTATCACTGTTAGGATTTATTAGCCTAACCGTGAGAAATTTGCAATATGCACAATACCCCACTAGCCAGTGATTAAGATAACCACGACTTAATCCCTGTAATTATAACTTTTGAAAATGATTGGAGTATTGTAAAGCATTATTGATAAAAAGAGAATGACTCACATTGCAGATTTAAACGGGCAGAGTTTAGCCACTGATTAGCCTTGTAACCTAATTTTAAAAAACAATGCACACGAACTAGGTCAGTAACTAATACAGCATTTACGATAACTCACGAGATTAAAACCCTCACAACGAATGACAAAGTGCAATACTTAAACATCCATCGAATTTACGACGAATGAGAAAGTATGGCCCTAATGTGGGCAGCACTTAAACATCCATCGGATAGTTTCAATCGATCGGACATTGAATCGTAGCAGCGATCGAGTTAATACCCTGTATCGTAGCAACGCCTTAATACCTTAAATTTCGAATTTGAGCAATGTATCTTCGTTTTTGAGTAAAGTTTTTGACACAGAATGAAAGCCCATGAACGAAGCAATTTATAGCTGAAAAATGGGGTTTACGCGGCCTGCGTAAGCCCCCTCTTAATCTTACGCGGCCCGCGAGGGCCTCCTAGTCTACGTGTAGGCTTCATGTGTCACGAGTAGGTGTGCCAGGTGAAAAACGCATGGCCCGGATGCTTATCCCGTCAACTTTTAAGTTGACGCGGCCCGCGTAAGCCCAAGCTTACTCTTACGCGGCCCGCGTGAAACCCAAAAACCTTGATTTCTTAGTTTTTCATGCACGTTCGGGTTTCAGGGGTCCGGGTTTTCACTTATGGGTCGTTTTGGGACATTTTTGAAGGTCCTTACATCCTCCCCACCTTATTTAAAATCTCGTCCTCGAGATTCATTGGAATAAGTGAGGATACTTTCGCTTCATCTCCGATTCTAGCTCCCAAGTGTATTCAGGTCCTCTCTTTGAATCCCTCTTGACTTTGACTAGTACTAGTCTTTTGTGTTTGAGAAATTTAATCTTTCTGTCTTCTATTTGAAGTGGTTTCTCCATGAACTTCAATGTCTTATTTACTTCTATGTCTTGAAGAGGTACTACCAGTGATTCGTCAGATAAACATTTCTTAAGGTTGGATACATGAAATACGTCATGTACTCCAGCTAACTCTTCTGGTAGTTGTAAGCGATAGGCAACTGGTCCTATTCGCTGGATTACTGGGAATGGTTCTATGTACCTTGGACTCAGCTTTCCTTTCTTACCGAACCGAACTACTCCTTTCCAAGGAGAAACTTTTAAGAGAACCTTGTCTCCGACTTGAAATTCCAACGGCTTACGCCTATTGTCTGCATAACTCTTATGGCGATCGCGAGCCGTCTTTAATCTTTCCTTGATTTGAGTGATCTTGTCGGTAGTTTCTTGTACTATTTCAGGACCTGATAATTGACTTTCTCCTATTTCTGCCGAGCAAACTGGAGTTCTACACTTGCGTCCATACAGTGCTTCAAATGGGGCAACTTCAATACTTGAATGGTAACTATTGTTATAGGAGAATTCGATTAAGGGTAGGAGGTCATCCCAGTTTCCACCAAAATCTATCACACATGCCCTAAGCATGTCTTCCAGGGTTTGGATCATCCCTTCACTTTGTCCGTCTGTTTGAGGATGGTATGCAGTACTTTGATTTAGTCGGGTTCCCATGGCTTCTTGGAAACTTGTCCAGAAATGGGAAGTGAAACGACTATCCCTATCCGATACAATTGAGAGTGGGACTCCATGTAAGGATACTACTTCGTCTACATACAACTTTGCTAGCTTTTCCATGATGAAGGTTTCCTTCATGGGTAGAAAATGAGCTGATTTGGTTAATCGATCTACAATTACCCAAATCGCATCATTACCTTTTCTGGTTTTGGGTAACTTAGTAACAAAGTCCATTGTTATGAGCTCCCATTTCCATACAGGCATTTCTAATTGTTGGAGTAATCCTGAAGGTTTCTGGTGTTCTGCCTTAACTTGTGAACAAGTAAGACACTTAGAAACATATCTAGCTATATCCTTTTTCATTCCTATCCACCAGAAGTTAATTCTTAAATCTTGGTACATCTTATTGTTACCAGGATGCATGGTATACCTAGATTTATGCGCTTCCTCTAAAATCTTATTTCTTAACTCTCCTTGCTTAGGTACCCAAATCCTTTTCTTGTGGAATCTCCAAATTCCATCACTTCCTTGTTCTAATTCCTTTATTCTTCCCTTCATTCCTTCAGCATCATCCTTGATTGCTGTTTCTTGAATGTTCTTCAATTGTTCCATTAAGTTTGGTTGTAAACTTAATCTAAGAGCACGAACTCGTCGTTGTTTCTCATGATACTTACGACTTAAAGCATCAGCAACTACGTTTGCTTTTCCTTCGTAATATTGAATATCACAGTCGTAGTCACTTAGGATTTCCATCCATCTCCTTTGCCTCATGTTCAATTCTTTTTGCCCAAATATGTATCTTAAGCTTTTATGGTCCGTATAGACAGTAAACTTACATCCATACAAATAGTGTCTCCAAATCATAAGGGAAAAATTATGGCTCCTAATTCTAAGTCATGAGTCGTATAATTTTTTTCGTGCTTCTTCAATTGCCTTGATGCATACGCAATTACCTTCTTGCGTTGCATTAGCACACATCCTAATCCTAGTTTTGAAGCATCACAGTATACTTCAAAATCTTCTGTCCCTTCTTGTAATGCAAGAATTGGAGCGTTTATTAATTTCTGTTTTAAGATCTTAAAAGCTTCCTCTTGCCTAGGTTCCCATTCAAACTTCACTGCTTTACAGGTTAACTTAGTTAATGGTACGACTATCTTGGAAAAATCCTTAATGAATCGTCTATAATATCCAGCTAACCCTAGAAAACTTCTAATTTCCGTGGCTGATTACGGGACCTTCCATTTGGTGATCGCTTCTATTTTGGAAGGATCTATGTGAATGCTTTCGTGATTCACCATGTGTCCAAAAAATTGTACCTCTTGTAGCCAAAATTCACACTTCGAGAATTTGGCATAAAGCTTCTCTTTTCTTAACAAAGTTAAGAGTGCATGCAGGTGCTGACAGTGCTCATCCTGGTTTTTGGAATAAATGAGTATATCGTCGATAAAGACAATTACAAATTTATCCAGGTAAGGTTTACAGATCCTATTCATCATGTCCATAAATGCTGCAGAAGCATTTGTTAGTCCGAAGGGCATGACTGAAAACTCGTAATGACCATACCTAGTTCTGAAAGCAGTTTTAGGTATTTCTTCTTCTTGTACTTTCAATTGATGGTATCCGGAGCGTAAATCTATCTTAGAAAAGTATCTAGCTCCCTGAAGTTGATCGAAAAGATCATCTATCCTAGGTAATGGGTATCGATTCTTAATTGTAACCTTATTCAATTCCCTGTAATCGATACACATTCGCATCGACCCATCTTTCTTCTTAACGAACAACACTGGTGCTCCCCAAGGGGATGAACTAGGTTGTATAAATCCTTTACTTAGCAATTCATCTAACTGCTTTTTCAACTCTAGCATTTCGGTGGGTGCTAACCGATAAGGTGCCTTGGCTATCGGTGTAGTTCCAGGAATTAGATGAATTCTAAATTCTACTTCCCTATCAGGTGGTAATCCAGGTAGTTCTTCTGGGAATACCTCTGGATATTCTGATACTACTGGAATTTCCTTAAGTTCCTTACCCTTAGGGTTACTGATTACCGAAATCATATACACTATTTCTTGTTTTCTTGAATAACTAGCCAACTTCATTACTGAAATGAATTTCATTGGCTTACGTGGCTTATCTCCTGTAATTACCACTAATTCTCCTGTGGGTGTATGTATTTCTATGGAATTCTTATCACAAAGAATTCGGGCATGGTTGGCTACTAACCAATCCATTCCTAATACAACATCAAATCCGGCTAAATTCATAGGTAACAGGTTTGCAGAAAATTTATGGCCTAATAGTTCTATCTTTCCTTCTCGCAAAACCTTGTTTATGTTAACAAAATTTCCATCTGCCGTTTCGACTGTAAAATTTTGTCTAAGGTAGCTTAAGGGTAGGTTAAGATCTTGGCAGAATGAAGTATTTATAAAACTTTGGTTTGCACCAGAGTCAAACAATACTTTTGCATAAACGTTGTGAACTAAGAACGTACCAACTATCACGTCAGGAATTAGTTCTGCTTGCTGAGTAGTCAACTGGAAGGCTCTTGCGTTTCTCTTGGTAGCTCCTTCTGCAGGTTTGGTTTTGTTGTCAGCTGGTTTGGCCAATTTCGGGCAGTCTAGCCTAAAATGTACAGCTTCTCCGCAGTTGTAACAGATTGTTGCTTTCTTCTTCCTGCAATCTTCCTCTTGGTGTCCCGGGATTTTGCAGAAATTGCAATACCCTTTGCATCTTCCAAAATGCTTTCTTTTGCATGTATTGCAAAATGGAAAAGTGGAAGATTGCCTGGTTCCCTTTTTCTTGAAATTACTACTGTTACCCATACGGAATCCTTGGGTAATCTTTTGGGCCACTTCCTTCTTCTGGTTTTCTTCTCTTGTGCGTACCAGCCCGTCAGTTAGAGTGTTAGCTAATTTTACCGCATCGTCAATAGTGCGTGGTCTCGCAGCTTTAACGATATCACGGATTTCGCCAATCAATCCCCAAATATAGCGGGAAATAAGTACCGGCTCTGGCGAAGCCAGGGTTGGTACCATTCTCGCATACTCGAAGAATGTCGAAGTATACCCTCGACAGTCTACATCCACCATCCGGTGGTTTAAGAATTTATTTGCCATTTTCTCCTTTTCATATTCAAGGCAGAATTTTCTTTCCACCAGCCATTTAAATTCCTCCCAACTCATGGCATAGGCCATGTCACTACCCTTAGCTTGTAACACCGTATTCCACCATTCTAATGCTTCTTCCTTGAAAAGGTGAGAAGCATACATGACTTTATCCTCTTCAGCACATTTACTTATTTTAATTACTGCCTCGGTTTTCTCTAACCAACGCAGTGCAGTGCAGCAGTCGCCCCTTCGTTGCCTGTAAATTCAACCGGTTTACAGGCAAGAAACTCCTTATAAGTGCAATCAGTCGTTGCAGCTTTCATTTTCTTAAGGAGTGGGGTTTTCATTCCATCGTTGTCATTATTAGTATGGTTGCCGCCTCCATTTACACTATTACTTAAATTGTGACCGTGTGTACGTTTGCTAGGAATAATTTGTTGAGGTTCAACTGGATTTCGAGCAGCAGCAAGAATTCCCTGAGCAACGATATTCTCGATATCTTGCCTATTCAGAAATTGATCTTCATTGTTTTGCTCAGATTGATTAACTTCATTAACGGGTTCATTACCAGTGTGTTCCATCTGGTAATTAATTTATATAAGTGATTAGCATAAAATAATTAATAACCAAACATAATAAAATAATTGCACATAATCATGTCAACAAGTATGGCCAAAATTGTCGATTTTTCGACATTCGATATTTTATATATTATAATAGGTATCCGTACAAACTGGTTATCTTACAAAAGTTTTATTTTTAGTTATTTCACATAATTATATTTTATTATTATATTATTATTAAACACATTTCCAAGATATTCTTTCCCCAACTTCCCTAATTTGATTCCCTGCATCAATCAGCTCCTCGCCATAATGACAGAGTTCCGCCAAGTTTTCTGAGCTCATAGGTGGGTGTAGTGGAGGCTCAGGGTCAAATTGAGGGAAAAAAAGTATTAGAGTTATTTAGGAGATTTTGAAACTGCCAGTCGGTGGTCCACCACTCTTCTAGCTCTGATGGTAGAGGTTGGGAGTGGATAATGGGATCTGGGATATCAGGCTCTAGTTCAACTGCAAGTTGTGCTTCCGCTGGGTAATTAAAAAGGTTTTCACCTGCAGGTCCGATGAGGTCACTAAGTGCCAGTTTATGATCCAACTCTTCCCAGGGTGGCATTTTCTAGTCTTGCCTGGAACTTTCCCCAGTATCTATTTCCTTGCCTTTACCTTTGGGATCCTCCTTCTTTATAACTTTCCGGGTTGCTGGTTTCCTCCTACGCACACGCCTCTAGCCCACTAATCTTCTTATTTTCTTTGGCTTTGGTTTCTCCGGAGGTTGGGTTTGAAATTCCCTAGGTTCCTCCACGTCGGCACAATAACCGGTAAAGTCTTTGGAAACTTCCACATTAACAGAATAAAGGTTGAGATTCTGAAGAGCTTCAAACAACTCATTCATGCTGTTTAGCAGATATGAAGAAACACACAAAATTTCTAGGTTAATAAGTTTGTAACTTGAATTTTCACATAATCACAGAATGGCAATCAGAAAAATTAAGTATTAATAAAAATATGAAATATTGTGATTTTATATATATATATATATATATATATATATATATATATTACAAATTACAACTGAAAATTAAAAATATACTAGGGATTGTGCATTAATAATTTATTTTAGTCTATCTTTTCTTATTAAGTTGTTTATCTAATGGGCAAGTTTCTTTAAAGTTTCTGGCTTATGGATGATATGGGTGCTAGTACTGGGTCAGGGTGTTGGCAGTTTAACTTAATTAAAAGTTAACATTTACTGCTGTAGCGGCTAACATATAGAGATTTGCCCATTGTTCGTCTAATTCATCTTCCCATGGTGGGTTATCACCTGTTTCCTGAGTCTCTTTATTAATTATCACTTCTTTTGTTTGTGACTTCTTTATTTTCTCTTGACTTTTTCTATTAATCCAACTTCTTTTCTTAATGGTGAGTGGATTTCTCAAACTGTTCCTTACGAAAAAATATTCGTTCCTCAATATCTGCTGAGTATCTTGAGGAATTTGATTGAAATGAAGTTCCCTTATCTTTTGGTGAACTATCTAATTGACGATAGATGTCCGAAATTATTTGCTTACCCATACTGTAACTAACAAGTAGTCAGTTAAAAACACATAGTCACAAAATGGTAATTAGGAAAATTAAGTATTTCTAAATACTTAATTGGCTTAAATCAGTGGCTCTGATACTACCTTTTTCTGTCACGGCCCCCGTCCCGGTTTGACCCGGTCCAGCAGCCGCGGGACAGAAACCCGTGGTATTTATTAATTGAGTTGACGGCTGAAGATTTTACAGGATCTTTTTAAAACTTGAAATGCCCGATTATTTTATTTCATAATTCGGGATAATCCTCGTAATTTAAAATAGAGGAATTTCACAAGGAAATTCCCTGATTTACAAAACATGTTTATTTGTTTAACTGAGTCACTACTTCAAGCTTTGTTAGTGCTCCATAGCACTTTTCCTTGGTTCACAGTAGTCACCTGAAACATGTTTTAAAAATATTTTATCAGCGGGGAAATACTGGCGAGTCATTCAAATTTGATAAAATGACACAAAGTTATAAATTACAGCATAAGAGCGATTACAATGGCTTCTATCTTATTTTTATCTGGCGCCGTGTCACCTCCTGGTGACGATGGTCATACCACTATTGGGTCCTTTCACCTAAGTAGTGATGATTATCACTGTTAGGATTTATTAGCCTAACCGTGAGAAATTAGTAATGTGCACAATACCCCACTAGCCAGTGATTAAGATAACCACGACTTAATCCCTGTAACTATAACTTTTAAAATGATTGGAGTATTGTAAAGCATTATTGATAAAAAGAGAATGACTCACATTGCATATTTAAACGGGCAGAGTTTAGCCTACTGATTAGCCTTGTTACCTAATTTTAAATAACAATGCACACGAACTAGGTCAGTAACTAATACAGCATTTACGATAACTCACGAGATTAAAAACCTCACAACGAATGACAAAGTGCAATACTTAAACATCCATCGAATTTACGACGAATGACAAAGTATGGCCCTAATGTGGGCAGCACTTAAACATCCATCGGATAGTTTCAATCGATCAGACATTGAATCGTAGCAGCGATCGAGTTAATACCCTGTATTGTAGCAACACCTTAATACCTTAAATTTCGAATTTGAGCAGTGTATCTTCGTTTTTGAGAAAAGTTTTCGACACAGAATGAAAGCCCATGATCGAAGCAATTTATAGCTGAAAAATGGGGTTTACGCGGCCCGCGTAAGCCCCCTCTTAATCTTACGCGGCCCGCGAGGGCCTCCTAGTCTACGTGTAGGCTTCATGTGTCACAAGTAGGTGTGCCAGGTGGAGAACGCGTGGCCCGGATGCTTATCCAGTCAACTTTTAAGTTGACGCGGCCCGCGTAAGCCCAAGCTTACTCTTACGCGGCCCGCGTGAAACCCAAAAACCTTGATTTCTTAGTTTTTCATGCACGTTAGGGTTTCAGGGGTCCGGGTTTTCACTTATGGGTGGGTCGTTTTGGGACATTTTTAAGGTCCTTACAGTAATTATAACTTTGAAAATAACTGGAGTATTGTAAAACATTGTCTGATAAAAAGAGAGTGACTCACATTGCAAGTTTAGTTGGGCAGAGTTTAGCCTACTGATTTAGCCTTATAACCTAGTTTAAACAACAATACACACGAAACTAGGTCAGTAACTTAATACAACATTTACGATATGCTCACGAAATCAAAACCTTCACGACGAATAACAAAGGCATAGCCCAAATACGGGCAGCACTTAAACATCCTTCGGATTGGTTTCAATCGATCAGACATTATATCATAACAGTGATCGAGTTAATACCCTGTATCGTAGCAGCGTTGGGACACCTAAAGACTCGTTTTTAGCAGAATTGGGACGTTTTGAGAGTGAGATTTCGAGCACAGGTGAAAGCCCCATGCATAGGCTACTTATAGCAAACTTTTGGGTTTTACGCGGCCCGCGTAAACCCCCTCTTGAATCTTACGCGGCCCGCGAGGGCCACCTAGTCTATAACTAGGGCTAGTGTGTCACACCTAGGTGCGCCACGTGTGCGACACGTGGACCGGAATGCTTATCCGGTCAACTTTAAGTTGACGCGGTCCGCGTAAGCAGGGGCTTAACTTTTACGCGGCCCGCGTGAAACCCAATTTTCTTAATTTCTTGGTTTTTCATGCACGTTAGGGTTTCAGGGGTCTGAGTTTTCACTTACGGGTCATTTATGGACATTTTTGTAGGTCCTTACATCCTCCTCACCTTAATTAAAATCTCGTCCTCGAGATTTATTGAAATAAGTGAGGATATTTTTGTTTCATCTCCGATTCCAGCTCCCAGGTGTATTCGGGTCCTCTTTTCGAATCCCACTTGACTTTGACAAGTACCAATCTTTTGTGTTTGAGAAACTTAATCTTTCTGTCTTCTATTTGAAGCGGTTTCTCCACGAACTTCAACTTTTCATTCACCTGTATATCTTGAAGAGGGACTACTAGCGATTCTTCTGATAGACATTTCTTGAGGTTAGATACATGAAATACATCATGTACTCCAGCTAGCTCTTCTGGTAGTTGCAAGTGATAAGAAACTGGTCCTATGCGTTGGATTACTAGGAATGGTCCTATGTACCTTGGACTTAGCTTTCCTTTCTTACCGAACCGAACTACTCCTTTCCAAGGAGAAACTTTTAAGAGTACCTTATCTCCAACTTGAAATTCTAGTGGCTTGCGTTGATTTTCGGCATAACTCTTCTGGCGATCTCGAGCTGTTTTTAGTCTTTCCTTGATTTGAGTGATCTTGTCGGTGGTTTCTTGCACGATTTCAGGACCTGATAATTGGCTTTCTCCTATTTCTTCCCGACAAACTGGAGTTCTACACTTTCGTCCATACAGTGCTTCGAATGGGGCAGCTTCGATACTTGAATGATAACTATTGTTATAGGATAATTCAATTAAAGGTAAATGGTTGTCCCAGTTTCCTCCAAAATCTATCACACATGCCCTGAGCATGTCTTCCAGGGTTTGGATCGTCCTTTCACTTTGTCCGTCTGTTTGGGGATGGTATGCAGTACTTAAGTTTAGTCGGGTCCCCATTGCTTCTTGGAAACTTGTCCAGAAATGTGAAGTGAAGTGACTATCTCTATCTGATACAATGGAGAGTGGAACTCCATGTAAGGATACTACCTTATCTACGTATAATTTGGCTAATCTTTCCATGCTAAAGGTTTCCTTCATGGGTAGAAAATGAGCTGATTTGGTTAATCGATCCACAATTACCCAAATCGCGTCATTACCCTTTCGGTTTTGGGTAACTTAGTAACAAAATCCATGGTTATTAGTTTCCATTTCCATACAGGCATTTCTAATTGTTGGAGTAATCCTGAAGGTTTCTGGTGTTCTGCCTTAACCTGTGAACAAGTTAGACACTTAGATACATATCTAGCTATATCCTTTTTCATTCCTATCCACCAGAAATTATTTCTTAAATCTTGGTACATCTTATTATTACCAGGATGCATGGTATACCTAAATTTATGGGCTTCCTCTAAAATCTTATTTCTTAACTTTCCCTGTTTAGGTACCCAAATCCTTTTCTTATGGAATCTCCAAATTCCATCACTTCCTTGTTCTAATTCCTTTATTCTTCCCTTCATTCCTTCAGCATCATCCTTGATTGCTGTTTCTTGAACATTCTTCAGTTGTTCCATTAAGTCTAATTGTAAACTTAGTCTAAGAGCACGAACTCGCTTTTGCTTTTCATGATACTTACTACTTAAGGCATCTGCAACTACATTTGCCTTTCCTTCATGATATTGAATATCACAGTCGTAGTCACTTAGAATTTCCATCCATCTTCTTTGCCTCATGTTTAATTCTTTTTGCCCAAATATATATCTTAAACTCTTATGATCTGTATAGACTGTAAACTTACTGCCATACAGATAGTGTCTCCAAATTTTAAGGGCAAAAATTATTGATCCTAATTCTAAGTCATGTGTCGTATAGTTTTCCTCGTGCTTTTTCAATTGCCTTGAGGCATATGCAATTACCTTTTTGCGTTGCATTAACACACATCCTAATCCTAGTTTAGAAGCATCACAGTAAACTTCAAAATCTTCTGTCCCTTCTGGTAAGGCAAGAATTGGGGCGTTTGTTAATCTTTGCTTTAAAATCTTAAAAGCCTCTTCTTGCCTCGATCCCCATTCAAACTTAACTGCTTTACAGGTTAGCTTAGTTAATGGTACAGCTATTTTGGAAAAATCCTTAATAAACCGTCTATAGTATCCGGCTAACCCTAGAAAACTTCTAACTTCCATAGCCGATTGCGGGACCTTCCATTTGGTAATTGCTTCTATTTTGGAGGGATCTACATGAATACCTTCGTGATTCACCATGTGTCCTAAAAACTGTACCTCTTGTAGCCAAAATTCACACTTCGAGAATTTGGCGTAAAGCTTCTCTTTTCATAACAAAGTTAAGAGTGCATGCAGGTGCTCACAATGCTCGTTCTGACTTTTGGAATAAATGAGTATATCGTCGATAAAGACAATTACAAATTTATCCAAGTACGGTTTACAGATCCTATTCATCATGTCCATGAAAGCTACAGGAGCATTTGTTAATCCAAAGGGCATGACTGTAAACTCGTATTGACCATACCTAGTTCTGAAAGCAGTTTTAGGTATGTCTTCTTCTTGTACTTTCAACTGATGGTATCCGGAGCGTAACTCTATCTTAGAAAAATATCTAGCTCCCTAAAGTTGATCAAAAAGATCATCAATCCTAGGCAATGGGTATCGATTCTTAATTGTAATGTAACAACCCTCGGTAAAACCAACACCCTTATAATATTTCCGACACCCTATTATATCTTAAAATATTCTAATGTGTCTTATAATACACCCCGTATGTGAAAACCGAGTTCAAAATATGCTATAGTTTATAAAATAAATTAAAAATATGAAAATGTAAGTTGAGGCGGGCCGCGTAGGACCTCACCTCAAGCTTACGCGGGCCGCGCGGACTCATGAAACGCGGATACACCAGAGGCCGACACGTGTCGACATCATGGCGGACCTACTAGCTGACCTAGCTAAACTATTATGTTGACTGGGGTTGAAGCGAGCCGCGTAAGGCTTCGCCTTATCTTACGCGGGCCGCCTAAGAGTCAATATCAGCAACTATATAAGAAAGCCATCAGTCTACGTTTTTCGCCGCTCACAATCTCAATTCTCAATCTAAATTCTGTAGAGAAGTTATAATACACGGGTATTATACCCCTATTTAGCGAGGTTCTGCTCCGTTGTAAGTATTATAACCCCAATTTCGTAATAGTTACGCTGCCCGATTGATTTAGGGTTCCGTAACAACTGTCGTGGTTCTGCCCGACGTAGTTGTTGGAATGTCATCTCGGGGAGGGTATCATTAATAATTTCAAAGGGTTATGGTACTAATCAATGTACATTTGTATAAATTATAGATTATATCCAGGAAACCCTTACGAAAAGCCTAAGACAGCAATGTGAGTTTATCCTCTTTTTGATAATCTTTTTGGTAACGTTTTACCAAACCTTAAATATTTTACTATGAAATTTAGCAGTGATTGAGTCTTTGTAGTTCTTCAATTACTGCCGGTATGTTGGGGTTTTGTATACAAAATTTGTACTACTTGCGAGTAGTAAGTCGGGATGACAATACGTTACCATTGGACAATGAGTTAGCCAGTGTGTAATATGACCCACAAGTCAGGTCTGATAGTACCAAATGGAGTAATTGTGTAGACATAAACAATGTGATCGCTCTCAATACTGTTCACTGTGACTTTAAACTTGATTAAACTGGGATTCACTCACCAGTATTTCCCGCTGACAAATATTTTTAAAACATGTTTCAGGTAACCCAATGTGAAAGCCAATTAGTAGAAAGCCAGCTGGAGAGCACTGAAGGCTTGGGAAAAATGTGGCTATAAAAGTTACCTAATAAACAATGTTTTAAATTAAGAAAAATAGGGTTTATCCCTATGATGTATTGTAATAAGAAACTTGGGTTTTTCCCATGTGTTTATTGATAATGGTGGTTTTACTCTGATAAACATTTCCTAACTACGGTCCTGATGTAAATTCCGCTGCAATATTAAATAACGCTGATACCACAGAAACTCTGTGATCGCGTCCGCCCGTTCCTGGGGATCAGGGATCGGGGGTTGCGACAGAAGGTGGTATCAGAGCCATTTCCTAATAAGAAACGAGGATGGTTCAGTAAGGAAGCTTTCGCTCATAGGAAGAGAATGCGAAAGTTGCAACAGCAAAGAGTTCTAGCAGCTGCTAAGCGTAGAACTGATGCCCATACACATGATATGCTTAATAGAAGCCTAGCTAATTTCCATATCTTAGCTACAACTGCTGCTGACCCGAGTCTGGAACAATTAGTAGCCCCACAACCACAAAACCCAGAACAACCCATGGAGATAGAAAATCAGGAAAACCAAGTGGAGATGCACGACTTTAACCCAGAAGAAATCCCTAGGGTGCCTGCACCAAACCCTCTAGACCCGAATTACGACCCCTGGTGGGACGAAAATAGGGACTTTGTGCAACGTTACCCTATTCAGGACTATCCACCCATACAGAACATAAAAGCTTACCCAGGTATGGACCCTTCAGATCCTTATTACCAAGATGATTATATTAGGGAAATTTTAGAGGATCCTTACCGATTTCAGGAATTATCACCCCCATATCAGGAACCAGTACCCCAGATTCCAAACCCAGTCCGAGAACCTGCACCCCCAATGAGTGCAGAAAACGTGCAAGAACTTAGGACTTTTGGGGAGGACATTTTAGAAAGCAGTGAGAGAATGCGTCAGGTAGGAGAGCGTCTCGTATGGAAATACGACGAGCGCAATATGGATTTTTGGATAAATCCATATCCATGAATGTGAATGGAGGAAATGGTAGTAGTAATAATATTATATTAAAATAATAAAATAAAATATGTGTGTACGGATGCATATTATTATTTTATTTCTGTTGGTATTGTAATCTTTATTTCTGTACTAATGTGTAATAGACGCATAGTATATGAAAATAGAGTACAAGTCGCAATGATCGACGGTTTTGGTTAAATTGCGTGTCATGTGATTAACTATATTACTTATTTTTTGTAATATTAATATGGGATAAATGTTTAAAATTCAGATGGCCGACGAAGGAAATCAAGGAAATCTGAATAATGATAACCAGAGTAACATTAACATGGTTAATGAGAATCCAAGCAT
This sequence comes from Helianthus tuberosus, assembly GCA_030545235.1. NCBI lineage: Eukaryota > Viridiplantae > Streptophyta > Magnoliopsida > Asterales > Asteraceae > Helianthus > Helianthus tuberosus. The sequence goes on from CM060412.1 coordinate 154,669,757, forward strand.
CAATAACAATAACAATCAAGTGGACAATAGTGCTATCCAACACATAGTAGCACAGGGAATTATAGATGCAATGCCATTTATTATTCAAACTGTTAAAGATGCTGATAATAAAAGTAAGCATAGCAGTAAGCGACCAAGTGAACCAGAAAACAGCGTGAACAATGGACCTGTACTTCAAATGCCCATTCCCAAAAGAAGAAGAACTGTGCCTTACGGTTGTTCTTATAAAGAATTTTGGTCTTGTAAACCAATGGAATTCTCGGGCAATGAAGGGGCCATTGCAACCTTACGCTGGATAGAAAAGACTGAGGCAGTCTTAAGGATAAGCAAATGTGCTGAAGAAGACAAAATACTGTTTGCTTCTAATCTGTTTAAGAATGCAGCACTAGAATGGTGGAACACTATCCTCCAAACAAAAGGAAGTGATAGAACCTATAATATGGAATGGGAAGAGTTTAAGGACAAGGTAGAAAGGAAATTCTGCCCTCCTAATGAAAAAGAACAGATAGCAAACAAATTCCTAAATCTTAGGATGACTGGTGTGGATAGCAAGGGGTACACTAAGTTATTCTTCGAATATGCTAGAATAGTGCCAACTCTTGCCTCACCAGAACCAGTGTTAATTTCCCGTTATATTTGGGGATTAATTGGAGAGATAAGACACATAGTCAAGGCAGCTAGACCTCAAAATATAGAAGAAGCTGTAGAACTAGCAAATACCTTGACTGATGAGTTAGTCCGTACTAGAGAAGAAGATCAGAGGAGGAACTTAACCCAAAGGCTTACACAGGAATTCCGTTCTGGAAATTACAATCGTAGGAATATGGGTTCTACCTCTGCAACATACTGCAAGGTCTGCAACAAAAAGCATTCGGGAAAATGCTCCACTCTCTGTAATTATTGCAAGATGCCAGGACACAAGGAAGAAAGTTGTAGGAAGAAAACCAGTAATGGATTATGCTACGACTGTGGAGAAAAAGGTCATATCAGGCCAAATTGTCCGAAATTAGCTCCAGCCACAGACAACAAGAATACTAAAAATGCTAGAGCATTTGTTCTAACTGCAGAAGAAGCCAAGATGATTCCAGATGTCATAGCTGGTACGTTTTTAGTTAATGATGTCTTTGCTAAAGTATTATTTGACTCTGGTGCAAACCAAAGTTTTATTAATACATCGTTTTGCAAATTTCTAAATCAATCATTAACTAAACTACCACATGAATGCTTAGTAGAGACAACAAATGGAGAAACTGTTAGAATTTTTGAAATCTTGCAGGGAGCAAGTATAGAAATTTCAATCAGAAATTTATTGCAAATCTTTATCTCATGAATCTGGTAGGATTTGATGTTGTTTTAGGAATGGATTGGTTAATAGCTAATAAAGCCAATATTTTATGTAATCAAAAGTTAATTCAAGTAAATTCACCAAAAGGAAAAATGATCACAATTAAAGGAGATAAACCCTCTAGGACCACAAAATTCATCTCTATGATGAAAACTGTAAGTTTTATAAGAAAAGGTTCTATAGTGTATTTGATTTCTATAATCACTAACACTAAAGGAAAGGATTTAAAAGATATTCCAGTAGTATCGCAGTTTTCAGATGTATTTCCAGAAGAATTGCCAGGGCAACCTCCAGACAGAGAAGTTGAATTCAGAATCCATTTAATACCAGGAACATCACCAATTGCCAAAGCACCCTACCGATTGGCACCCGCTGAAATGCAAGAATTAAAGAAAAAATTAGACGAATTGTTGGAGAAAGGATTTATACAGCCAAGTTCGTCGCCATGGGGAGCGCCGATACTGTTCGTTAAAAAGAAGGACGGATCAATGCGTATGTGCATTGACTACCATGAATTAAACAAATTCACGACTAAGAATCGGTACCCATTACCGAGAATTGATGATCTGTTTGATCAACTGCAAGGAGCTCGATTTTTCTCTAAAATTGATTTATGGTCAGGATATCATCAATTAAAGGTACAGGAAGAGGATATTCCTAAGACCGCATTTAGAACAAGGTATGGCCATTATGAATTTACTGTCATGCCATTTGGTTTAACCAATGCCCCAGCTGCATTTATGGACATGATGAACCGAATATGTAAGCCATATTTGGATAAATTCATAATTGTTTTCATAGATGATATTCTAATTTACTCTAAGAGTAAAGAAGATCATGCAAAGCATTTGCACGCACTTTTAAGTTTGTTAAGAAAGGAAAAACTTTATGCTAAGTTTTCAAAGTGAGAATTTTGGTTAGAACAGGTATAATTTCTTGGACACCTAGTCAATCATGAAGGAATTCATGTAGATCCAACAAAGATTGAAGCAATTACGAAATGGAAAACCCCTGAGTCACCAACTGAGGTTAGAAGTTTCTTAGGATTGGCCGGTTATTATAGAAGGTTTATTCAAGATTTTTCTAGAATAGCCATTCCCTTAACTAAGCTAACCTGTAAATCTGTTAAGTTTGAATGGGGATTTAAGCAAGAAGAAGCCTTTAGAATTCTTAAGCAAAGATTAACCCATACACCCATACTAGTATTACCAGAAGGAACTGAAGACTTCATAGTCTATTGTGATGCTTCTAAATTAGGTTATGGATGTGTGTTGATGCAACGACAAAAGGTTATAGCTTACGCATCTAGACAACTTAAGAGTCATGAAGAAAATTATTCAACCCATGATTTAGAATTAGGAGCTATAATTTTTGCTCTTAAGATTTGGAGACATTACCTTTACGGTAGTAAGTTTACCATATTTACTGATCACAAAAGTTTAAGGTATGTTTTCAGGCAGAAAGAGTTAAATATGAGACAAAGACGTTGGATGGATTTTCTTAGTGATTATGATTGTGATATCCAGTATCATGAAGGAAAAGCCAATATAGTGGCAGATGCTTTAAGCCGAAAGTATCATGAAGAGCCAAAAAGGGCACGTTCTCTTAAATTAAATCCGCAAGTAGATTTAAATGATAAGATAAGAGAAGCACAAGAATCAGTAATCAAGGATGATTCTGAAAAATTAAAAGGTATGCTAAAAGAATTGGAACAAGGGACATATGGAATTTGGAGATTCCATAAAAAGAGAATGTGGATACCTAAATTAGGAAATCTACGTCATTGTATATTAGAAGAAGCCCATAAGTCTAAATATACAATGCATCCAGGAAGTGATAAAATGTACCAGGATTTAAGGAAAAATTTCTGGTGGATAGGAATGAAAAAGGATATAGCAGCCTATGTTTCTAAATGTTTAACATGTTTACAAGTCAAAGCTGAACATCAGAAACCTTCAGGTTTGTTACAGCAATTAGAAATGCCAGTTTGGAAATGGGAATTTATAACAATGGATTTTGTTACTAAATTACCCAAAACTAGGAAAGGAAATGATACAATCTGGGTGATTGTAGATAGACTAACTAAATCAGCTCATTTTCTACCAATGAAGGAAACAATTAGTATGGAACAATTATCTAAATTGTATGTAAATGAAATTGTTTCTTTACATGGTATTCCTTTATCAATTGTTTCTGATAGAGATAGTCGCTTTACCTCTCATTTTTGGTCAAGTTTCCAAAAGGCAATGGGAACTAAATAAAAGTTGAGTACGACTTATCATCCACAAATGGATGGACAAAGTGAAAGGACAATTCAGACAATGGAGGACATGCTTAGAGCTTGTCTAATTGATTTTGGAGGTAATTGGGACGATCACTTACCTTTAATAGAATTTTCTTATAATAATAGTTATCACACAAGTATCAATGCTGCACCATTTGAAGCACTTTATGGACGAAAGTGTCGAACCCCAGTCTGTTGGGCAGAAATTGGGGAAAAGCAATTATCTGGACCTGAGATATTGCAAGAAACAACTGATAAAATTATTCAAGTCAAGGAACGACTGAAAGCAGCACGTGATAGACAGAAAAGTTATGCTAATAACAGGCGAAAACCATTGGAGTTTCAAGTAGGAGATAGAGTATTGTTGAAAGTCTCTCCTTGGAAAGGAGTGGTAAGATTCATCAAACGGGGAAAGCTAAGTCCCAGGTATGTTGGACCTCTCAAAATTATTAGAAAAATAGGACCTGTAGCCTATCAGCTACAACTGCCAGAGGAAATGGCAGGAATACATGATGTGTTTCATGTATCTAATCTTAAAAAGTGTTTAGCTGATGAATCATTAATAGTGCCTCTTAAGGATATAGAGGTAAATGAACAACTCAAGTTTGTAGAAAGACCCCTACAAATTGAAGACAGGAAAGTCAAGAATCTCAAGCATAAGAGACTAGTTCTAGTCAAAGTTAAGTGGGACTCCAAAAGAGGACCGGAATACACATGGGAGCTTGACTCGGAAATCAAAGGAAATACCCGCACTTGTTTCAGTAGATCTCGAGGACGAGCTCTAAAAACAAGGTGGGGAGAATGTAACAACCCTCGGTAAAACCAACACCCTTATAATATTTCCGACACCCTATTACATCTTAAAATACTCTAATATGTCTTATAATACACCCCGTATGTGAAAACCGAGCCCAAAATATGCTATAGTTTATAAAATAAATTAAAAATCTGAAAATGTAAGTTGAGGCGGGCCGCGTAGGACCTCACCTCAAGCTTACGCGGGCCGCGCGGACTCATGAAACGCGGATACACCAGAGGCCGACACGTGTCGACATCGTGGCGGACCTACTAGCTGACCCAGCTAAGCTATTATGTTGACTGGTGTTGACGCGGGCCGCGTAAGGCTTCGCCTTATCTTACGCGGGCCGCCTAAGAGTCAATATCAGCAACTATATAAGAAAGCCATCAGTCTACGTTTTTCGTCGCTCACAATCTCAATTCTCAATCTAAATTATGTAGAGAAGTTATAATACACGGGTATTATACCCCTATTTAGCGAGGTTCTGCTCCGTTGTAAGTATTATAACCCCAGTTTCGTAATAGTTACGCTACCCGATTGATTTAGGGTTCCGTAACAACTGTCGTGGTTCTGCCCGACATAGTTGTTGGAATGCCGTCTCGGGGAGGGTATCATTAATAATTTCAAAGGGTTATGGTACTAATCAATGTACATTTGTATAAATTATAGATTATATCCAGGAAACCCTTACGAAAAGCCTAAGACAGCAATGTGAGTTTATCCTCTTTTTGATAATCTTTTTGGTAACGTTTTACCAAACCTTAAATATTTTACTATGAAATTTAGCAGTGATTGAGTCTTTGTAGTTCTTCAATTACTGCCGGTATGTTGGGGTTTTGTATACAAAATTTGTACTACTTGCGAGTAGTAAGTCGGGATGACAATACGTTACCATTGGACAATGAGTTAGCCAATGTGTAATATGACCCACAAGTCAGGTCTGATAGTACCAAATGGAGTAATTGTGTAGACATAAACAATGTGATCGCTCTCAATACTGTTCACTGTGACTTTAAACTTGATTAAACTGGGATTCACTCACCAGTATTTCCCGCTGACAAATATTTTTAAAACATGTTTCAGGTAACCCAATGTGAAAGCCAATTACTAGAAAGCCAGCTGGGGAGCACTGAAGGCTTGGGAAAAATGTGGCTATAAAAGTTACCTAATAAACAATGTTTTAAATTAAGAAAAATAGGGTTTATCCCTATGATGTATTGTAATAAGAAACTTGAGTTTTTCCCATGTGTTTATTGATAATGGTGGTTTTACTCTGATAAACATTTCCTAACTACGGTCCTGATGTAAATTCCGCTGCAAGATTAAATAACCCTGATACCACCGAAACTCTGTGATCGCGTCCGCCCGTTCCCGGGGATCAGGGATCGGGGGTTGCGGCATGTAACCTTATTCAATTCCCTATAATCGATACACATTCGCATCGAACCATCTTTTTTCTTTACGAACAACACTGGTACTCCCCAAGGGATGAACTAGGTTGTATGAATCCTTTACTGAGCAATTCATCTAGTTGCTTTTTCAATTCTAACATTTCGGTGGGTGCTAACCGAGCCTTAGCTATCGGTGTAGTTCCAGGAATTAGATGAATTCTAAATTCTACTTCCCTATCGGGTGGTAATCCAGGCAGTTCTTCTGGAAATACATCTGAGTATTCTGATACTACTGGAATTTCCTTAAGTTCCTTACCTTTAGTGTTAATGATTACCGAAATCATATGCACTATTCCTTGTTTTCTTGAATAACTAGCAACTTTCATTACAGAAATGAGCTTCATTGGCTTACGTGGCTTATCTCCTGTAATCATTACTACTTCTCCTATGGGTGCATGGATTTCTATGGAATTCTTATCACAGAGAATTCGAGCATGGTTGGCTACTAACCAATCCATTCCAAACACAACATCGAATCCAGCTAAATTCATTGGTAACGGGTTTGCAGAAAATTTATGGCCTAAGAGTTCTATCTTTCCTTCTTGCAAAACTTTATTTATGTGGACAGAATTACCATCTGCTGTTTCTACCATAAAAATTTGTCTAAGGTTGGTTAAGGGTAGGTTAAGGGCTTGGCAGAATGAAGTATTTATAAAACTTTGGTTTGCACCAGAGTCAAATAATACTTTTGCATAAACGTCGTGAACTAGGAACGTACCAGTTATTACATCTGGGATGAGTTCTGCTTCTTGGGTAGTCAACTGGAATGCTCTTGCATTCTTTTTGGTAGTTCCTTCTGCAGGTTTGGCTTTGTTGTCAGCTGGTTTGACTAATTTGGGGCAGTCTATTCTAAAATGTCCAGCTTCTCCACAGTTAAAGCAGATGGTTGATTCTTCCTTCTTCAATCTTCTTCTTGATGCACTGGAATTTTGCAGAAATTGCAATACCCTTTGCATCTTCCAAAATGCTTTCTTTTACAAGTATTGCAAAATGGAGCAGTGGAAGATTTCCCGGTTCCCTTTTTCTTGAAATTACTACTATTACCCACACGGAATCCTTGGGTAATCTTTTGGGCCACTTCCTTCTTCCAGTTTTCTTCTCTCGTGCGTACCAGTCCGTCGGTCAAAGTGTTGGCTAATTCTACTGCATCGTCAATTGTGCGGGGTCTCGCAGCTTTAATGATATCACGGATTTCGCCAATCAAACCCCAAATATAGCGAGATATAAGTACCGGTTCTGGCGAAGCCAAGGTTGGTACAACTCTAGCATACTCGAAGAATGTCGAAGTGTACCCTCGACAATCAACATCCACCATCCGGTGGTTTAGGAACTTATTTGTCATTTGTTCCTTTTCATATTCGGGACAGAATTTTCTTTCCACTAGACTCTTAAATTCTTCCCAATTCATGGCATAGGCCACATCGCTTCCCTTGGCTTGTAATATCGTATTCCACCATTCTAGCGCCCCTTCTTTAAAAAGATGCGACGCATACATGACCTTGTCTTCCTCGGCACATTTACTTATTTTAATTACTGCTTCGGTTTTCTCTAACCAACGCAGTGCAGCATTTGCCCCTTCGTTGCCTGCAAATTCAACCGGTTTACAGGCAAGAAATTCCTTATAAGTGCAACCAGACGTTGCAGCTTTCATTCTTTTAAGAAATGGGGCTTGCATCACATCATTATCATTATTATTAATGTTGCCGCCTCCATTGACACTGTTACTGAAATTGTCTCCGTGAGTACGTTTGCTGGGAATAATTGGTTGAGGTTCAACTGGATTTCGGGCAGCAGCAAGGATTGCTGGAATAGCATTGGCTATTCCTTGAGCAACGATATTTTCTATAACTTGTCTATTAAGAAAGTGATCTTCATGGTTTTGTTCAGATTGGTTAACTTCGTTAACTGGTTCATTGACGGAATGTTCCATCTGATAATTAACAATAGATAAATTATTGGCACAAAATAAATAATAATCAATCACAATAAATAATCACACATAATCACGTCAACACGTATAGCCAAAATTGTCGACTTTGCGACTTTCATCTTTTTATATTAGTATGCATCACTACACACCCGTTATATTACAAAAGTTTTATTTTAAGTCATTTTACATGATTATATTTTTATTAATATTTATTATTATTTTATTGTTATTAAACATGTAGCCACATAACCACAAACGATCCCTGTCAGCTGGCACTTCAGAAATGACGTTCCCTCTCGTTATATTTCCATGATATCCTATCCCCCACTTCTCGGATTCTATTTCCTGCGTCCACCAACTCCTCGCCATAGTGGCGGAGTTCAGCCAGGTTTTCTGTGCTCATAGGTGGGTTTGGTGCAGGCTCGGGGTCAAACTGGGGGAAAAAGGTATTAGGGTTATTCAAGAGATTCTGAAATTGCCAGTCAGTTGTCCACCATTCTTCTAGCTCTCCTGGTAGAGGTCGGGGGTGGATAATAGGATCTGGGATAGCAGGTTCCAGATTAACTAGAAGTTGAGCTTCTGCTGGGTAATTGAAGAGGTTTTCATCGGCAGGTCCGATGAGGTCACTAAGTGCCAGTTTACGATCCAGCTCCTCCCATGATGGCATTTCCTGGGCTTGCCCGAAACTTTCCCCAATTTCTTTTCCTTTTCCTTTATCCTTTGGATCCTCAGTCTTTATAACTTTCTGTGTTGTTGGTTTCTTCCTATGCACACGCCTCCAGCCTACGAGTCTTCTTCTCTTTTTCGGTTTTGGTTTCTCCTGAGGTTGGGCTTGGAATACCATTGGCTCTTCAGTATCAGCCTGGTAGCCAGTGAAGGTATCGGTGGTATCCATATCTGTGGTATGGATAGTAAAGTTTTGAAGTGCTTCTGATAGTTCATTCATGCTGTTAGCATATATGAAGAAACACACAAAATTCTAAGTTAAAATTTTGTAAATTAAATTTTAATAGAATCACATAATGGCAATCAGAAAAAATTAAGTATTTCTAAATACTTAATTTGCTTAAACCAGTGGCTCTGGTACCACCTTTTTCTGTCACGGCCCTAGTCCCGGTGTGACCCGGTCCAGGAGCCGCGGGACAGAAACCCATGGTATTTATCAATGGAGTTGACCGCAGAAGTTTAACAGGATCTTTTAAAACTTGAAAATTGCCCAATTATTTTATTTCATAATTTGGGACAAACTCCGTAATTTACAATAGAGGAATTTCACGAGGAAATTCCCTGTTTTACAAAACATGTTTATTTATTTAACTGAGCCACCACTTCAAGCTTTATTAGTGCTTCGTAGCACTTTTGCTTGATTCATAGTAGGTCACCTAAAACATGTTTTAAAAATATTTTATCAGCGGGGAAATACTGGCGAGTCACTCAAGTTTAATAAAACGACACATAGTTATAAATTACAGCATAAGAGCAATTACAATGGCTAGTATCTAATTTTTATCTGGCGCCGTGTCACACCCTGGTGACGATGGTTATACCACTATTGGGTCCTTTCACCCAAGTAGTGATGATTATCACTGTTAGGTTGATGAACCTAACCGTGAGAAATTAGTAATGTGCATATTACCCCACTAGCAAGTGATTTAAGATAACCACGACTTAATCCCTGTAATTATAACTTTCAAAATAATTGAAGTATTGTAAAACATTGTTTAATAAAAAGAGAATGACTCACATTGCAAGTTTAGTTGGGCAGAGTTTAGCCTACTGATTTAGCCTTATAACCTAGTTTAAACAACAATGCACACGAAACTAGGTCAGTAACTTAATACAACATTTACGATACGCTCATGAAATCAAAACCTTCATGACGAATGACAAAGGCATAGCCCAAATACGGGCAGCACTTAAACATCCATCGGATTGGTTTCAATTGATCGGACATTATATCGTAGCAGTGATCGAGTTAATACCCTGCATCGTAGCTGTGACAACTCGAGTTTCCAAGATTCTATCTTCGCATTTAGTGCACGTTAATTTTTTTTTTTTATTATTTATTTAGTTGTTTGTTATTACGACTCGTTGTTTCACAACGCTTACTTTTGTAATACGTTGTATCGTATTTCGACTGATATGTTATACTTGGAAATCCATAATATTTATTATGTGTTAGTATGTTAATAAGGTTTGTATTAATTACATGTTAATTAAAAGATGGAACTTACTGAGAGCAAGCACTCATGAAATCACACAAGTGATGAAAACACTTATGTGTTTTCGTCCAGAATGTTTGGCGAAATCAGAAGATGGGCCTTGGCCCAGTATTTAGATATTTTATATATATAATCTTTATATAAACAATCTTCTCTGGGAAGCCTCACAATTACCAAAACAAATTTTATCACTTTGTCTCTCTCTATCATCTGAAAACCCAACAACAGAGAACACATCTTCAAGCAAAAACCTCTGTTTAAACCCTTGGTTAGTGATTTCATGATTAAATTGTTTCCTTGTTGCATATCATATGATTTTGGATGTTTAGTCATGATGTATGTATTCATTTATATATGTGATTATGCGATGGATCATTGTGTACTTGTTAGATAATTATTATCCATGAACTGTGTGTATATTTGAAGTTTTGTTCAACTGTGGGTGTTTGTTAATGAAAGATAAACTGATTCAAGTATGTTCCTGATCTCACAAAGTTGTGATAGAGTATTTGTTTTATATTAATGATTGATTGAATGGCTTGTAGATGTTTAAACATGTTTCTGTAATGAGATAGTTACTGGGTTTTAAGTTACAGTAAGTATTGTTGATGATGATGAATAGTAGCGAAAACCCCCCCACACAAAGGAAGTGGACGAAATCACTTATGTGATTTCGGCCCAAACAGTTCGGCCCACATAAGGATTTCGGCCCAGTATGGGTGTTTTCGGCCACATGGGGATTTCGGCTATAGGGGGGATTTCGGCCCACTAGTGATTTCGGCACCTTGAGTGTTTTCGGCTCTTAAGTGATTTCGGCCACATGTGGATTTCGGCCACTTAAGGGATTTCGGACATGGGGTGTTTTCGGCAAATATGTGTTTTAGGCAACTTGTTAACTGTTGTTATTAATGTAATTAAAGATGTTATTCAATTAAACATACCACTTGAATAACTCAGTTAGTTTATTTAACTTTGTTAAATATGTAAGATGATAACTTCATTGTTTGAGTAACTCTGTTAGATGACTATTCTGTTAAGTTGTTAACTGGGTTAACTAACTTACTCTGTTTGTTTATTATTTCAAATGATGTGGATTAATTCTATTATTTTCTGAAATCTGTTAACTTTATTCACTCAATTAACTTGCTATTTCTGCTAGATACTAACTCTATTAAATGTATGGATGCAATTAACTGCTTGTGTGGCATGATATGAACTGTCAAACACTCTGTGATATTATTGTGACACTAGTTCCATGTGAAACTTTACAAACAATGTGAACTGATTGAGTATACGTGCACTATAGGACTTGACTGATTATTGTGGGCACTTAGCTTAACTTAGCATACCGAGCAAACAAGGTGAGTTCACACTTCTACCAAGGCATGGGATTCCCAGGGCTTGGGAATGGGATTTAAGGAATAAGGTTGAATAGATTCATGCGGACATTATTACTAGACTACCATACCATCGTCCTCGGTTGTGCAGGACCCATACGTAAAACCTACGTATACTTATGCTATTCGCTATCCTCGGTTGTGAAGGATACTCACGTAAAACCTACGTGAACCTATATTTACTACTGCCTCGGTTGTGTCAGGCACTTACGTAAAACCTACGTAAACCCCCGCGTACCCCTATCCTCGGTTGGGAAGGATACTTACGTAAAACCTACGTAACACTTGTACGTATTACTGTTCTCGGTTGTGAAGAACACATATGGTTACAAATAGTCTAGTGGTTATACAACACGGGAAGCCCCCACCAATAGAACTTACTACCGGCCCAGTAGAGCCACATGTTACAAACAAACTTACTATTACGCATTACTTTCTGTGAACTCGCTCAACTTTTTGTTGACTCTCTGTTACATGCCTTGCAGGACCTTAGGTACTTTTGGAGCTTGCACGGGAGGCACGGTCGTTGTGGATATGGATCGTGAATGTGTTGTTAAACATTATGACTTTTTGTACTTAAACTGATGTTGGGTTTTACATTAATGCTTCCGCTACCCACTTGTTTATATTTGGTTTTGGAAACACCTATCGTATTGATGAATGAATTTTACTTTATACTTATGTTCAATATGATTGGTGGCTTGATCCTGGTCATGTCACGCCTCCAAGCGGTAGTACTCCGCGTGTGGATTTTGGGGGTGTGACAGATTGGTATCAGATCCATTGGTTATAGAGAACTCGGTTTTAATAAGGGGAAAACGTTTTTTATTAAAACCAGACTATAACCAGAACAGTGCTCAACGATCCACAACGACGCCTCGCTCCACGTGCAAGACTCATCACTATAGGTAATATGGTATATGTCTTATTGCCTACTTGCTAGGATCGCATAGAACTTTGCTCCGGGTATGCTTAGGTTAACTTAACACTATTGCATGAGAACATTGGTGTGCTTACTCTCTTTTGTTATCGCACTACTCGCGAACCTCTCTCACTTATGTCATATTTACTATGAAGATCATGTCTGGACGTATCAACATGACGCAAGCCCAACTGACGGCTCTCATTAACGAACGAGTTGCTGAGGCACTTACAGCCGCACAAGCAGGAGGTATACCCTGCAGTTGTAACTCACACTAGGATCTTTAGATCCTACACTCCTAAACCAACTCTTGTGTTTTAATCTTGTACTGGATTCTTATATACAACAGGTCAGCACGCTCAGCCACCTGTTTGTACCTTCAAAACTTTCATGGACTGTCGTCCTACTACCTTTAGTGGCACGGAAGGAGCGGTTGGACTCCTCCATTGGTTTGAAAAGCTCGAGTCCGTATTCGAAATGTGCGAATGCCCTGAGGCTCGCAGGGTGAAGTACGCCACTGGTACTCTAGAAGGCATTGCGCTGACTTGGTGGAATGCGCAAGTTCAGATGTTAGGGTTGGCTGTTGCTAACGCCACACCCTGGAATGATTTCAAGGAATTGATTAAAGAGGAATACTGTAGCCGTGATGACATTCATAAGCTGGAGGTAGAGTTTTACCACTTGAAAATGACGGGGTCAGAAATTGAAGCGTACACCAGAAGATCGAATGAGTTGGCTATTCTGTGTCCTACTATGGTGGACCCTCCCATTAAGCGTATCGAACTGTATCTCAATGGTCTGGTGCCGGAGATTCAAAGTCACGTAACCTCAGCGAATCTTGGCACTATTCAACAGATAGTCAAGCTAGCTCATCGCCTCACCGATCAGGCAGTGGAACAGAACAAGCTGCCTAAACGTATCAGCGCTACTACTACTGCTACTGTTTCAGCAACTACTCCTGCTACCCCCAGTGATAACAAGAGAAAATGGGAGGGGGATTCCAGCAAAGGTTCAGCTTTAGTACAGTCTCAAGTTCAGCAGCGAAAGACTGACAACTATCAGAGCCCTAGTCAGCAATCTTCGGGCAGTCACAGGCAGGGTGGTTATCGAGGGAACCTCCCAAAGTGTAACAACTGTAACAGGCATCACAGTGGCCAGTGCAACAAGGGTCGTTGTCGGAGGTGCCTCAGGATGGGCCATGAGGCCAAGGATTGTAGGAGCCCACGGCCTGTAACTCAGAATCAACAGCAGCATCAAACGCAGCAGAACCAACAACAGGGTAACAAGGGATGTTTTCATTGTGGTGCTGAAGGTCACTTCAAAAGACACTGCCCTCAGTTAAACCGAAACCAGAACAACAACAACCAGGGAAATGGGAATAACAACAATAATAATCAGGGCACTGGGAACAACAATGGGGGAAACAACAACAAGAATGGTGCAAAGGGTCGTATGTTTGTGATTGGTCAGAGTGACGCAAGGAACGATCCTAATGTGGTTACGGGTAAGTTTCTTCTCGACGACTTTTATGTTACCGTATTATTTGATTCGGGTGCGGATACCAGTTATATGTCTCTGAACGTTAGTCAAATGCTTAAACGCGCACCAACACTTTTGAACACCAAACATGTCGTAGAGTTAGCTAACGGTAAAAGTCTAGAGGCCACACACATAGTTCAGGGTTGTAATCTTATTCTCGCTGGTCAGACTTTCTCCATCGATCTCATTCCTATAACTCTGAGTAGTTTCAACATTGTCATTGGTATGGATTGGTTATCCCAACAACAAGCAGAGATCCTATGCAAGGAGAAGATCATTCGTATTCCTCGTTCTGGCAAAGAACCTCTCGAAGTTCAAGGCGACAAGAGTGGTGTCGTGAGTGGCATCATATCCTTCTTGAAGGCTCAGAAGTGTCTGCGAAAGGGCCACATAGCTATTTTAGCACTCGTTACAGATACATCGACGAAAGAGAAGAAGTTAGAGGATATTCCTGTAGTACGCAATTTTCCTCAAGTGTTTCCTGAAGAGTTACCTGGGTTACCGCCCCATCGCCAGGTCGAATTTCAGATCGAGCTAGCTCCAGGAGCAGCACCTATAGCTCGAGCGCCATACCGCTTAGCTCCAACTGAACTGGAAGAACTGTCTAAGCAATTGCAAGAACTCTTGGAGAAGGGTTTCATACGTCCTAGCTCTTCGCCATGGGGAGCTCCAGTATTATTTGTAAAGAAGAAAGACGGTACCTTTCGTATGTGCATAGATTACCGCGAACTGAACAAGGTGACCGTGAAGAATCGCTATCCACTCCCACGTATCGATGACTTATTCGACCAGTTGCAAGGGTCGAGCTATTACTCAAAGATTGATCTAAGGTCAGGTTACCATCAACTGAGAGTCCGGGATGAGGACGTCTCCAAAACAGCATTCAGAACTCGCTACGGTCATTACGAGTTTTTAGTCATGCCATTCGGGCTAACGAACGCGCCTGCGGTTTTCATGGATCTTATGAACAGGGTGTGCAAACCTTATCTTGACAAGTTTGTTATTGTTTTCATTGATGACATCCTGATCTATTCGAAGAATCGGGAGGAGCATGAGCAGCATTTACGACTTATTCTGGAACTCCTTCGAACGGAACAGCTGTATGCTAAGTTTTCAAAATGTGACTTCTGGCTTCGTGAAGTCCACTTTCTAGGCCACGTGGTAAACAAGGATGGGATTCATGTTGATCCATCCAAGATAGATTCGATCAAGAACTGGCCTGCACCTAGCACACCGACAGAAATACGCCAATTCTTAGGTTTGGCGGGTTATTACAGACGGTTCATCAAAGACTTCTCAAAGATTGCACAGCCGCTTACATTACTGACACAGAAAGGTATTGCTTACCGTTGGAGAGATACACAGGAAACAGCGTTTCAGCACTTAAAGGATAGACTTTGTAGCGCACCTATCCTCTCATTGCCTGAAGGCACGGACGATTTTGTAGTCTACTGCGATGCATCTATCCAAGGTCTTGGATGTGTGTTGATGCAACGGGATAAAGTTATTGCTTATGCTTCACGCCAACTTAAGATTCACGAACGGAATTACACTACGCACGATTTAGAGCTTGGAGCTGTTGTTTTTGCGCTCAAGATATGGCGACATTATCTGTATGGCACCAAGTGCACCATCTACACCGATCACAGGAGTCTTGAGCATATCTTCAAGCAGAAAGACTTGAACATGCGACAACGTCGATGGGTCGAGTTACTGAACGATTACGAATGTGCTATAAAGTACCATCCAGGCAAGGCCAATGTGGTGGCCGACGCCCTCAGTCGAAAGGATACTATACCTAGGCGTGTACGAGCGTTGCAACTCACTATTCAGTCTAGTCTTCCTTCACAGATACGAGATGCTCAGGTAGAAGCATTGAAACCAGAAAACGTCAGGGCTGAAGCCCTACGCGGCTCAAGACAACGGTTAGAACAAAAGGCAGACGGCGCCTATTATGTAACCGGACGCATCTGGGTCCCACTCTATGGCAACTTACGCGAGCTTGTAATGGATGAAGCTCATAAGTCTCGCTACTCAGTACATCCTGGTTCAGATAAGATGTACTACGACCTCAGAACTACATATTGGTGGCCTAGCATGAAGGCCCACATAGCAACTTATGTTAGAAAGTGTTTGACTTGTGCGAGAGTCAAAGCAGAATATCAGAAACCATCAGGCCCACTCCAGCAACCTGAGATACCACAATGGAAATGGGAGCAAATTTCCATGGATTTTGTTACTGGCCTACCTAGATCTCAGCGTGGGAATGATACTATTTGGGTGATCGTGGATCGACTCACGAAATCTGCTCACTTCTTGGCTATCAAGGAAACGGATAAGTTCTCCACTCTAGCAGACGTATACCTTAAAGAAGTTGTCTCGAGGCACGGGGTGCCCACCTCTATTATCTCTGATCGTGATGCACGTTTTACTTCAGAACTGTGGCAAGCAATGCACAAATCTTTTGGCTCTCGTTTAGACATGAGCACAGCTTATCATCCTCAGACAGACGGGCAGTCTGAGCGAACTATTCAAACTCTAGAAGACATGCTTCGGGCGTGCGTAATTGACTTTGGCAAGGGCTGGGAAAAGCATCTGCCACTTGTGGAATTTTCGTACAACAACAGTTACCACACCAGCATTAAAGCTGCTCCATTTGAGGCATTATACGGGCGTAAATGCCGATCACCTCTTTGTTGGGCAGAGGTGGGTGACAGTCAGATCACAGGTCCTGAAATGGTAGTTGATACTACTGAAAAGATTGCTCAAATACGACAACGCATGGCGGCAGCTCGTGACCGTCAGAAAGTATACGCCGATAAAGACAGGAAAATACTCGAATTCCAAGTTGGGGATTGAGCACTACTCAAAGTTTCACCCTGGAAGGGTGTTGTTCGTTTTGGCAAACGAGGCAAACTCAATCCACGATATGTTGGACCATTTGAAGTCATAGAAAAGATAGGCAAAGTGGCCTACAGACTGAACTTACCAGCTGAACTCAGTGCAGTTCACAACGTTTTTCACGTGTCAAATCTGAAGAAGTTTCAGTCAGATGAGACCCACATAGTTCCTCTGAAGGAGCTCACTATCGACGAACAATTGCACTTCGTCGAGGAACCAGTTGAAATCACAGACCGGGATGTTAAGGTCCTCAAGAACACCAGAATACCTCTTGTTCGAGTTCGTTGGAACTCCCGTCGTGGCCCAGAGTTTACCTGGGAACGCGAAGACCAAATGGAACTCAAATATCCCCAGTTGTTCGAAAACAATGCAACTACTACTGAGGCTGAAGCTACTACAGAAGTTCGGGATGAAATCCCAACTCAACGGGGGGATGATGTGACACCCCAGGAAAACCAGTAAGCGATAACTTACCTAGCTTCCTCAGTAACCGCATGCTAAATTTCGGGACGAAATTTCTTTCAAGTTGGGGATAATGTGACAACTCGAGTTTCCAAGATTCTATCTTCGCATTTAGTGCACGTTAATTTTTTTTTTATTATTATTTATTTAGTTGTTTGTTATTACGACTCGTTGTTTCACAATGCTTACTTTTGTAATACGTTGTATCGTATTTCGACTGATATGTTATACTTGGAAATCCATAATATTTATTATGTGTTAGTATGTTAATAAGGTTTGTATTAATTACATGTTAATTAAAAGATGGAACTTACTGAGAGCAAGCACTCATGAAATCACACAAGTGATGAAAACACTTATGTGTTTTCGTCCAGAATGTTTGGCGAAATCAGAAGATGGGCCTTGGCCCAGTATTTAGATATTTTATATATATAATCTTTATATAAACAATCTTCTCTGGGAAGCCTCACAATTACCAAAACAAATTTTATCACTTTGTCTCTCTCTATCATCTGAAAACCCAACAACAGAGAACACATCTTCAAGCAAAAACCTCTGTTTAAACCCTTGGTTAGTGATTTCATGATTAAATTGTTTCCTTGTTGCATATCATATGATTTTGGATGTTTAGTCATGATGTATGTATTCATTTATATATGTGATTATGCGATGGATCATTGTGTACTTGTTAGATAATTATTATCCATGAACTGTGTGTATATTTGAAGTTTTGTTCAACTGTGGGTGTTTGTTAATGAAAGATAAACTGATTCAAGTATGTTCCTGATCTCACAAAGTTGTGATAGAGTATTTGTTTTATATTAATGATTGATTGAATGGCTTGTAGATGTTTAAACATGTTTCTGTAATGAGATAGTTACTGGGTTTTAAGTTACAGTAAGTATTGTTGATGATGATGAATAGTAGCGAAAACCCCCCCACACAAAGGAAGTGGACGAAATCACTTATGTGATTTCGGCCCAAACAGTTCGGCCCACATAAGGATTTCGGCCCAGTATGGGTGTTTTCGGCCACATGGGGATTTCGGCTATAGGGGGGATTTCGGCCCACTAGTGATTTCGGCACCTTGAGTGTTTTCGGCTCTTAAGTGATTTCGGCCACATGTGGATTTCGGCCACTTAAGGGATTTCGGACATGGGGTGTTTTCGGCAAATATGTGTTTTAGGCAACTTGTTAACTGTTGTTATTAATGTAATTAAAGATGTTATTCAATTAAACATACCACTTGAATAACTCAGTTAGTTTATTTAACTTTGTTAAATATGTAAGATGATAACTTCATTGTTTGAGTAACTCTGTTAGATGACTATTCTGTTAAGTTGTTAACTGGGTTAACTAACTTACTCTGTTTGTTTATTATTTCAAATGATGTGGATTAATTCTATTATTTTCTGAAATCTGTTAACTTTATTCACTCAATTAACTTGCTATTTCTGCTAGATACTAACTCTATTAAATGTATGGATGCAATTAACTGCTTGTGTGGCATGATATGAACTGTCAAACACTCTGTGATATTATTGTGACACTAGTTCCATGTGAAACTTTACAAACAATGTGAACTGATTGAGTATACGTGCACTATAGGACTTGACTGATTATTGTGGGCACTTAGCTTAACTTAGCATACCGAGCAAACAAGGTGAGTTCACACTTCTACCAAGGCATGGGATTCCCAGGGCTTGGGAATGGGATTTAAGGAATAAGGTTGAATAGATTCATGCGGACATTATTACTAGACTACCATACCATCGTCCTCGGTTGTGCAGGACCCATACGTAAAACCTACGTATACTTATGCTATTCGCTATCCTCGGTTGTGAAGGATACTCACGTAAAACCTACGTGAACCTATATTTACTACTGCCTCGGTTGTGTCAGGCACTTACGTAAAACCTACGTAAACCCCCGCGTACCCCTATCCTCGGTTGGGAAGGATACTTACGTAAAACCTACGTAACACTTGTACGTATTACTGTTCTCGGTTGTGAAGAACACATGTGGTTACAAATAGTCTAGTGGTTATACAACACGGGAAGCCCCCACCAATAGAACTTACTACCGGCCCAGTAGAGCCACATGTTACAAACAAACTTACTATTACGCATTACTTTCTGTGAACTCGCTCAACTTTTTGTTGACTCTCTGTTACATGCCTTGCAGGACCTTAGGTACTTTTGGAGCTTGCACGGGAGGCACGGTCGTTGTGGATATGGATCGTGAATGTGTTGTTAAACATTATGACTTTTTGTACTTAAACTGATGTTGGGTTTTACATTAATGCTTCCGCTACCCACTTGTTTATATTTGGTTTTGGAAACACCTATCGTATTGATGAATGACTTTTACTTTATACTTATGTTCAATATGATTGGTGGCTTGATCCTGGTCATGTCACGCCTCCAAGCGGTAGTACTCCGCGTGTGGATTTTGGGGGTGTGACAGTAGCAGCGTCAGGACACCTAAAGACTCATTTTTAGTAGAATTGGGACGATTTGAGAGTGAGATTTTGAGCACAGGTGAAAGCCCCATGCACAGGCTACTTATAGCAAACTTTTGGGTTTTAAGCGGCCCGCGTAAACCCCCTCTTGAATCTTACGCGGCCCGCGAGGGCCACCTAGTCTATAACTAGGGCTAGCGTGTCACACCTAGGTGCGCCACGTGTGCGACACGTGGACCGGAATGCTTATCCGGTCAACTTTAAGTTGACGCGGCCCGCGTAAGCAGGGGCTTAACTTTTACGCTGCCCGCATGAAACCCAATTTTCTTAATTTCTTGGTTTTTCATGCACGTTAGGGTTTCAAGGGTCCGAGTTTTCACTTACGGGTCATTTAGGGACATTTTTGTAGTCCTTACACTTAGGATCTCTATCCTAATCCCCATCCTCATCCTCATCCTCATCCTTATTCTTGCTAAAAACTGTTCTATAATTTACAAATCTTCTAGCCTTAGATGGTTTATCTTAAATCCTTAGGCTTTATGCCTTAAGGTGCTTCTCGAAAATATAGTCGAAATCTTGGGTTATAATAATGTGAACACATGCAATCCGGAAGGGTGGACGTCTGTACTCCGAGTTTTCTGTCTAAGGCTAGAGTGTCCGTACAAATCCACATTGTCAGACCAGTCACTCTTACCTGGGAACTCTTGGGGTGAGTGTCTACTTATAGGCTAAAGCATGTCTTCCCAAAACATTATGAAAACCTATCCTTCCCTTCTATCTATATGAAACCTGCTTCAATTGTGGTGATCCTAAACACTTCAAACAGAATTATTCTAGACATGCAAATGACAACTCAACCCATGAACGCATGTTTAACATCGGCGATAACAAGGCTCATGACAACGCACTTACAACTATTCAAACCCTTACATTTTCCGTTTATCATCCAAAAATCATAAACATCTTTCGGTTGTTTTTGTAATGACGCATCTATTTCAAGAATTTTTTCCTCACTCCATCTTATTATCCATATTTCATTTACAAAATCTAGTATGTTTGCACATATGTGTGATATACCTCTACAATACCGACACCGAGGATTCTATTCCTTACAAATTGAGCTACTCTCGTAATTTCTCCCATTTGTTATCGCACTTAATGCGGCCACACATTCTCTACCAAACCTATGAATATATCTATCAACGAAACACGTGCTTTCAATATGGCTAGTGTGAAACACACATTGCTCCAATTGTTATTTTAAGCGTTTTTCTTAGACCATGTTTGTTCTTCCCTACTTGACAAGATGAGCTTTGCGAACTGTGCAACAAAATAATTAATTATGGGTGCACACATAATTATGAAATTCGACGCATGGAAGTCATAGTTAGTCCTGTTAGGTATGATGACATAAAATCTAGAGCGATTAGATAACGGGACGCGTATGATACAATAAGGACATGGTGGATACGCCGCTGGTACTTCCTCTATATAAGTGTTCTTATTGTATTATCCATCGTAATGTTATTCAAATCACCAGAAGGTTTTATGACGTAACACCTCGTAAAATCGCGTCCAATGATGTGTTGACACGTGTACAAAACCCTAATAAGGTCAATCGTTGACTATGAAGGACTAATTTTGTGAAAAATCAAAAACTTTGATTATGGAAGGACTGGAAATGTTAACATGCTTAACATAAGCCTCTGAATAACGTTACACAGTGTTCCTATTCACATATGGGCCACTTGTTGATCAAGAGTAGCCGTTTGCGTAATTAATTGAAAGTTTGCGCGATGAAGGGTTAAAAGCGTCAACATGTTAATTCTTACCTCTGAGTGACCTATTAACAAACCGAGAGCTTCACGATGGTTGATTATACTCTCGGGGATGCCAACTATTGGCCATTTAAGGTTTTTATGCCTTTAAGTGATGTTACGCGCAACTTTGCAAGTTTAAGGGGTTAAAAGCGTCAATATGTTTAATTATACCTCTGAATGACCTTTTTACGAACCCAAAGCATCGTGATGTTTAATAATACTCTCAAGAATTCCTAATATGGATTAGATAAGGCTTCGATGCTATTAAAAGATGATATGCGCAAGTTTGCGCATTAGAGGGACTATTTGCGTCAAACTGCAAAAGTCCATCGATTCGTATGGTATCAAACCTTACGGAATATGATCAAAAGTTAAACATGACATAAATATCCTTTACATAGCTTAAAAATAGGCTTAGAGGTGTTTGGTGCGCAAAAATAAACCTATTTGATCGACAGGGACTAAAAGCGTCAAAAAGTGCGTAAGTTTGCATTTTCGCGCATATCTTATGTTCTGAATATATCCAGACATCCAAAAATTTATGCAATCATTAAAATATTTTATTTTAATGATTGGCATGATAAAATTCCACTCGTCGCGTAATTTGGATCGTTTTTCGCGTCCGTTCATGTTTCGTCGTAATTAGCCGAACAACGCAACCGTACGACCAAACGGACCAACATCCGACATATTTTAGAGCATGTTTTATGTCCCCTATCTTTAGGCATCATTGTAGAGTCTTGAAATGAGGGTAACGGGCCTTATACGTGTCAAAAAGGGCCTACAAGCTTACAGGGACTAAAACTGCAACTTCTGAAAGTTGTGGCTGAGCTGGTCTGTTATGGCGGGGCGCGTAAGCCCATCAGATCAGCAAAACAACTGATTACAATCAGCAGCTGGGTTTTCTTGTTTTGTAAATGGTTTTTAAACAATCTAGGGGCTGTTTTGGGGCTCCCATGGTATTATAAAACTATGGGCACACTTGTAAGGCCAAGATCGAAGCTCGTTTATCGATGAACGATCCTAACGGTGGCCCAAAAACTATATATACCCCCATGATTTCATTTGCAATTCACACTTGATCTGATCATATTCTCTAAGTTGGAATTATACACTTCATACCTGAGAATTTTAGATCAAACCTTCCTAGCTTGGACCTCTTGTAAGTGTTCCTTTCGTGCTTAGTTCAATTGTTTGGCTCTTAAAGCCGAAAAGTCAAGCGTTCGCGATAAACGCTTTGACTTTTAAACGGTTAAGCCATTGTTCGCAACGAACATAGCTACGTGATCGTAATTAGGTAGGTATTAAACCCCCAAAAGGGCACCTACTAATTACCACAGTTGCTTAATTAATTGTCGGGTCAAAGTAATCAAAATAAAAGTCAAACGAGTCGGTTTTAAATAAAATTCAAAACTAATGATGTAAAGGCAATAAAATCAGTTTTGCAACTTTAATAAATTGGTAAATATTAATTGAACATGTCTAGGCATGTTCAACCCGACAATTCGGAGTTTAGGCTCGGTTCGGAACCGAAAGTCGCAAAAATAGAATTTTGCTTTGACTTTCAATTCTGACCCGATTTAGCTTAGTTTAGTTATGCCTTAGGATTCCTTTAGGACCATATTAAATGTTAGTATAACCCTCTGAGGTTATACAACATGGTTCCATAGAAATCCTAGTTCATTGCATGTTTCCGTTAAATGCTTAAATGTTGACCATATTGCCCTTTTGATATTAAAACGAGATTTTTGAAAATGTGAGAGGACAAAAACCTTTATTACTGATTTATAAAAATGTCCTAAAAATTTGACATCAATTTGAGGTATAAATTAGGAGTTATGCTCAATATCGTAAATTGAAGCCTTTTTATTAATTAAACGGCTTTTTCGGCATAAAACCTATTTAACCCAAATTTTGACACCAAACCTTTTACCCACTAATGTAATATAATATTTAGGGATTTTTGAAGATTTTTGTTGAATTTTAAACTGATCATAACATAGGGTTCTTGCATTGACTCGGAAATTGACGGTTATGCCATTTTTGCTAATAAAATGAGTTTTACACATCCTTTACATATCAAACCTTTTCCTACTGATTTTATATATTCAATAAATTATTTTAAAGAGTAAAGGCTGTTCAAAATCTCAGATTTACTTATTTAACCCGAATACCATATTTGGCACCTAAAGCTTGTTACCTACTGATGTTATGAATAAATTTTTATACTTTAACAGTAAGTAAAAGTTTTTGAACTCAGATTTATAAATTTGACCTTTAAGGCTTATGTGAAATGACCAAAATGCCCCTATGGTGCATAGTTTGGCCATAAATGATAAATTTCACACATATATGATATCTTCTTGATATAAACTACTAAAATAAATATTTTTACTGATCATTTTTTTTCACACCCCCAAAATACCACATGCGGAATCACCGCGGGGCGTGTGACGTACCAGGATCCAAGCCACCAATCATGTTGAACTCATAACAATTATTCCAAATAAAACTTTCATTTATTATTGATAGAAGCGTTACAAAACATTATTTAACGTTCAGCGGAAGCATAATACATCAATTAAGAAATTCATAAACCAAGTGTGTGAAAGCCATTAAGTTAGTCTCGCGTTTCCATGTATCTCGACCCATGACCACTCCAGCCTCCCAGACAGCAAGTTCCAATTAATATGCACCTAAAGGCCTGCAAGGCATGTAACAACGAATCAACAACAAAGTTGAGCGATTTCACAGTTGAGCGTTCGTTTTAAAGTTGTTCTAAAAACCATGAGTTTGTTTGTAAACCTTAAGTTAACCAGTTTCCCAAACCATATCCATAACCAGTGGGGGCTTCCCCATGTGAACCACTAGACCATTACCATATCGACAACTGACGAAAGTAAGTTGTGCCCCAAGTCAATGTCTATCATCATTGACTGAGTGCCCAGATCCATTAGTACACGCCCGTCCTACAGGTACGATGTGAGGCTTGTCAACCCTAATAGCGTTATTTAACTAATGACCCGTTCGCCATTGGCCCAGCGATTAAGTCGATATAAAAATTAGGGACTTCATGATAGAGTTTTGTCTAGTAAGTTTTAAGGTTGTTGTCCTACCCAAGGAGGACGAACGTACGTATTCTACCCAAGGAGAATACGCAGGATTAATATTGGCATCCTACCCATGGAGGATGGCGGTACATATCCTACCCAAGGAGGATATGTAGGTTCCGTTTTAGTTATTTAACCCCATTCCCAACCACCGAGAATCCCATGCCTTTTAAAGAGTGTGAACTCACCTTGGTTTTGCTCGGTAAGACTAGCTATGTGTTCAAGTTACTCAAATCAATCCTAACACGGTTACCATTAACAATCAGTTCCTTAATCTTTTAACGCAAATTGCACCACATATGACCCAAGTAACATACACACATCCTCATACAATTGTAACAGTTGGTCATGCCATGCAATTAGTACACACATTATAGTATCACATAGTTGATGTTTAACCCTTCCAATATCCGCTTGTTTGTATGATCACATTTAGAAATCACAATTCTTATCAGTGTGCGAATTACATAATATGTCTACGGCCCACACTAAGTCACAGCCCAATAATAATAAAATAAAATGAAACACAATGTTTACTGAAGTGATCGGCCCAAAACAGTTAATATGCCACTCAAGTGCTACCTATTCATACTACCCGGCCCAATCCCATCAAGCCCAAACAGAATATGGAAATTTGTTCCCACCCGTGGCCCATTAGTCAGCTCTCGGCCAACTTCAGCAAAGTCCAATCCAGTTATACCCCAACTACACTAAACCCATTTAATATACTATGATCATCACATATCCGTTTATTTGTATAGCAACTTTTTAGACATTATAATTCACAATCAAGCACCTCGATTAACTATCCTATAAGATCAACCATATACTCATACAATGCCTATTTGTGTTAGCATACAACTATCATTCAAACAGATTTTAATTCATCATACATATCCAAATCTAATACAATTCATGAATAAATCCTTGAATCATGCTTCAGTCTATGCACATCAATACATGCTCACATATCAGTTTCTAATGGAACAATCAATCTCATAATTTAATATGCATAACATCCTTACAGAAAACCTTATCAAAATGTCTATATTGTTTGATTCGATCACCACATGGGCCGCCACTTTTAGTCAAGATTACACACTTTATTAGATCATTTACTTTCAATACTATTGGACCTCTAACAACTACTGACATAACAACATGGGTATTTGGAATTTACAAATTCAATGAACCACATTAATTTGATAAAGCCAAACATCAGTGGGTTCGAGATAACCACCAACACATATACATTAACAGTTTCATGTTAACACTTTGTCATGCAACATATTCATTCTATACATATTACATCGGATCATAGACTCACATCCCAGCTATTTTCCTTATTAATTCTGCTTGATATCATATGTCCAGATTTAATACGGTTTACTACGATTCCTATGATTATGCTTCTAGACTAAACCCACGACACATATTCGTGAATCATGCACAATCAATACAATCAACTAATATAAATCATATGTTGGAAAAACATACCGATCCAAGAGCTAGAGGCAGAGGAGAAGGTTACGAGAAGGGGGGGATCTTATCTTCTGCCGCACGTATGAATAATATGGAAGCAGTAGGTTTTTGTGTTAAATCCTATCATAATAATACGTATAACAACTAAATAGGTCTTGGGGAGGTTCCTGTTGGCTGTAATGGGCTCAAGCCCATATAATTGTGAGATATACAAGTGATGTTACGTAGTACATTCAAGTTATAATGCCAAACCCCAAAGCAAGTGGGCCAATCCTATAACCTGATCAAAATACATGCGGAGTAAGTTGGGCTCGGTTGGGTTCGGGCCGAAGTGGAGTAATGACACAAGGGTTCACTAATGTGGCCCAATCACTTGCGGCCCAAAGGTACTAGTAATGTTAATCTAGTAAGGTTATTATACACACTTAACAGATTAATAAACAAACACGGAACGAGTAAGGAGTTAAGATCAGAAGGTTAAACGTTACTAACCTTAAAAGTTCGGGTTGTCACAATTTTAGACCAGTGTCACACCCCTTTCTGCGGTGGAAGCACGAGGTGTGATCATGAAAGGTTCTCATTGCATACGAAAGGTAAACATATGACATGCTCATAAAAATAACTTCAAATGTCATCACCATTACATAACGGAAAGCATAGTTAAGAGTTTACATCACGAAACGACACATTGTCTGAAAGTTTACAACTTATTTAAGACAAACATAAGCGACATCCACGAGCATGAGTAAGACCGCGCGCACATCCACTTCTAGTTACCTGAAATACATGTGAGTTTTGGAAAAAAAAAAAACGTCAACATAATGTTGGTGTGAATTCATGCAGTTTTTTTTTTTTGTATTTCACGTTTGTATGCTTTGTACGAAAACATAGTTGGTATATTGTGTAAATCCAGTATTCTTGAGTACACCACGTACTCATGTAAAATCAAGTATTCTTGTGGTATGATTCTTGTATAAATAAAGTATTCATGTATGTATCATGGTTGCTAATGGGTTGCAAGGCCATTAACATGTGACACGACATAGGAAGTCACCAAACCATAGGCATTTTTCTAGTTGGCATATTCTGAGACACAAAAGCACTGCTCGGTACTCGTTCTCACCAAGAGTGTGGCTGCCCGACACCCGTTAGATATAACCTTTTGACTGCGGTCTAGGTATATTGTTGATTAATGGTGCTTATGGTACCCTATTCGTGACACGATTTCTCGTATCATTTCTCAAAACGCATCATACTCGGTACTCGTTCTCACCAAGAGTGCTTCTTATTTTTGTATCATACCATTTATAAACATTGTAACATTTGTACATGTATTTACCCCCGAAGTTATAAAACTGAAAACAGTTAAAGAAAAGGGGGAGCATGAACTCACAACTTTGCGTTCCTTGCGTCGTAAACTTCACCGGATTTGCTTAATTAACGTCGTGACCTATACGCGTTTTCTTAACGTTAGTCACTAGACTTGTGTCGCACAAGTACAGTCACTCTCTTTTGTATATGTTTTCTTGTGTTAAAAATAATTTATATTTCTAACTAAATGGCTTACTTATATTATTTTCTCAAAAATAAGTATAAGATTCTTGTATTTTGCACCCGAGTTATGTATCTTGTATGTTGTATGTGTATTTTTGTGTTTTTACTTCTCATGAGTATTTAGTGTATTTTTAAGTCCTAATACACTATCAAGCATAATACATACTACATACACTTAGCACAAAATGTGGCGATCAATATATATATATATATATATATATATTTCTAAAAAATATATACATACTTAATATCCCATTTTATTCTAGAAAAAATCCTCATTTCTTATCACCAAAAATTAGGGAAACCTTGGTAATATTTTTAGATACATTTTTAGGGAATAAGTTTCTCAAAAACTTATATTTTTCTAAGTGTCAAAATTTATAAAAATTTTGACAGAGTTTCCCCTAAAAATGGAGGTTTCCCATGTTTTCAAAACATGTGTTTATTTTCTTTTAAAATCATCATCCATCAATTTCAACAACAATCATCAACAACATATACTAATTTCTCTATTTCATCAATCTTGACATAAAATAAACATGAACCATAAACTTGTGAACTTGAAAGTTTGTAAAAATATGTAGTAAATTACTAACATATTTTGTAGGTCTTGTTACCTTTAAAAATGTGATTAGTTTCTTAAAAGCTTTATTTTTAAAGGGTTTGAAGTTTTATAACTTCTAGTCATGATTTACAAAAATATTTCTTTATTAAATTTTTTTCCTACACAAGTGTTCCTACACTTGTTTACTTACTAAAAAAAATGTGTTTGTTTCATGTAATATCCAATTTTTTAACAAAGCTAGTATTTTTCACTTGGTTCTTCCGAAGACCCACTCATAGATCTTTAGATCTACAAGTTTATAGCTCATTTTTCCAAGAAAACTTATATTTATTCAAGTTCAAAGTTCATGTATGGATGGTTTCATCATCCTTCATATCTTTAACCTTTACACCTTGCTAGTTCATGTTCTTAAACATGATCTAGCAAGTCTAGGTGATGAACCATCTTGCTTCTACTAAGAAACAACATGTATTAAGCATAACAACACAAGATCCACATGATTTCAACATCATTTAACACTTCTTTATTCTTTTATCCATTCTTCATCCTTTATGTTCAAGACTTGTTTAAGTTCTTTAGCGTTTCTTAATATTTTACCATTCAATCAGCTATTAACCACCAAAAATAAGAACAAGATGATGATTTGAAGCACTTACTACTAGCACAAGGCTAGGGAATTTTCAAAGCGTAAAAGTGGTGGATAAAAGCAAATGAAGAAGGTCCTTCAAGATCCGCTTGCACCGAGCTTCGTTAGTGACCTTCTTACACCTTAGTATCACCTTAGAATGGATGGAAATGGATTGAAAGTGAAAGTGAAAGTGTGGGTGTGTGTGGTTGAAGCCGTGAGCAAAGGAAGGAGGAGGGAGGAGTAGTTTGTTGATGTTGGTGAATGAAATGCTAAGTAGTTACCTAGTGGGTTTTATAAAGAAGTCTCCCAACATTTCTTAACCCTTGGGATCTTATGTCCACTAAAGTACTTAACAAATCATATAAACAATTAAAGAAAATCAAGTGGGGTGTCCCACTAGTCCAAATCCGGTTGGGGGGGGGGGGGGGGGTTGGTCTTGGTTAGTGGTTAACTAGATAGTTAGATTATAAGGTTGAAATCCAAGTGTTTAGTTAAAGCTTTATGTGTGTTGTGTAATATATAGTGTGTTAGGGTGTTCGGGGACCCTAACTAGCTTTAAAAAAAAAACAATGCTTCTAACATTATTTTGATGTTTCGGGTAATATCCGGTTGTTCGGTTATATACCGGTTCGTTAAATTGCTAAATTGCACCTTTTAGTGTCTTTTAAGTACCCTTTTGTAATACTTTCGATTCCCGACACTTTGGGAAGTATTCTGGATGATAAAACGAAATTTCTGCATGATATTTATATGTTTAAAAGCTGATTTGAGCTGAATTTACTAAAATTATGCACTTAAAGTGCGTTTCGGGTGCTTTTTAGTGCTTATTTTTGCTTCCGGAGAGTATATATATTAAACCCTTGTATGTACTCTTGGGTTTCAATGTATTCTTGTTGTTGGACCTACACCTAGGCTCCAATTTTATTGTCTAACTGCTTTCTGCAAAATTGTTGACACAATGTGTCTTACCGGTGAGTTTACTAGTATTTCTGACGCAACGCTCTCGTTTATGCATAAAGCAATATTTTGTAGTATACAACGTGCATGAATTCACTTTCTTAGTATGTAATCAGACAATGTTGACATCTAAGCACACAATTGCAGTCATTAAATAATAATTAAAGTGTACGAAAATTACCGGTTTGGTGCCAGTTGTCACAGTTTCCCCCCGTTAAAAGAATTTCGTCCCTAAATTCAGGCTGAACTAACTCTCGCAGGAGTCTTCTTAAATAGGTGGGGATACTTTTCTTTGAACTGCTCTTCACGTTCCCATGTGTACTCGGGTCCGTGCTTAGAGTTCCAACGTACTTTGACAAGTTTAACAGTGCTCCTCCTGGTCTTGTTGACTTTCCAGTCTGTAACCTCAACGGGTTGTTCTGTAAATCGGAGGGCGTCATCAATATGTACTTCATCCGCAGGGATGATCACGTCTTCTTGTGTTGGACTCTTCTTGAGGTTGGATACATGGAACGTATCATGTACTCCATTAAGTTCTTCCGGTAATTCCAACTTGTATGCCACGGTACCAATTCTTTCCAAGATTCTGAATGGTCCAATGTATCGTGGATTCAGCTTTCCACGCTTTCCAAATCTTACTACGCCCTTCCAAGGTGAGACTTTTAACAACACTTTGTCTCCCACCTCGAATTCTAATGGTTTTCGTCGTTGATCAGCGTAGCTCTTTTGTCGATCTCGAGCCACCTTAACGCGCTCTCGGATCTGCGTAATCTTGTCGGTTGTCTCTTGTACAAGTTCAGGACCAACCATACGTTTATCTCCAGCGTCTGCCCAACATAAGGGCGATCGGCACTTGCGGCCTTACAGAGCTTCGAACGGCGCGACCTTTATGCTTGTATGATAACTGTTATTGTAGGAAAACTCAACTAAAGGTAGGTGAGTATCCCAGCTGCCTCCTAGATCCATGACACATGCGTGAAGCATATCTTCTAACGTTTGTATAGTCCGTTCGCTCTGTCCGTCTGTTTGTGGATGGAATGTCATGCTTAGATCTAGCTGAGATCCAAAGGCTTCCTGAAATGATTGCCAGATTCTTGAGACAAAGCGTCCGTCTCTGTCTGAAATAATTGAGATTGGCACTCCATGTCGTGCCACAATTTCTCTTAAGTATATCTCAGCAAGCTTTCCAGTGCTGTCTTTTTCTCCTATCGGTAGGAAATGCGCAGATTTCGTCAATCGATCAACGATCACCCATATCATATCGTGCCCTCTCGGGGTCCTGGGTAGTTTCGTTATGAAGTCCGTCGAGATTTGCTCCCATTTCCACATGGGTATCTCTGGTTGTTGTAACAGGCCGGACGGTTTCTGATATTCAGCCTTAACCTTAGCACAGGTTAGGCATTTTCCAACATAGACAGCAACGTCGCTTTTGAGTCTCGGCCACCAATAGTATTCTTTTAAGTCTTGATACATTTTGTCCGATCCTGGATGGATCGAGTATTTTGACTTGTGCGCTTCATCAAGGATGACTTCTCGAATACCGCCATAGAGCGGAACCCAAATACGCTTCTTAAAGTATAAGGCTCCCTCTTCATTTGGCATCATGTATTTCAACATACCCCGGAGGTATTCAGCTTTACGGTTTTCCATCTTAAGGGCTTCTTGTTGTGCATCATGAATGCGCGCTGTGAGGTTCGTTCGAATCATCATTTCCAATGCTCGAACCCTTAGGGTCTTAACCCTTTCTTTTCGACTTAGTGCGTCTGCTACAACGTTTTCCTTTCCAGGATGATACTTAATCTCACAGTCATAATCGTTCGGCAGCTCGACCCAACGTCGCTGTCGCATGTTTAGTTCTTTCTGATCAAATATGTACTATAGGCTTTTGTGATCTGTGAAGATTGTACATCGAGTACCATATAGATAGTGTCGCCAGATCTTCAAGGCGAATACCACTGCGCCTAGCTCCAGGTCGTGAGTGGTATAGTTTCTTTCATGCACCTTCAATTGTCTTGAAGCGTAAGCGATGACTTTCTAGCGTTGCATGAGCACGCAACCCAAGCCTTGTCGTGAGGCGTCGCAGTATACCTCGAAGTCTTAAGTGCCTTCGGGTAATGATAGTATTGGTGCATCGCATAGCTTGTTTTTAAGTAGCTGGAAGGCTTCTTCCTGTTTGTAACCCCAGTCGTATTTCTTGTCTTTCTGAGTAAGGGTCGTTAGCGGTTGAGCTATCTTTGAGAAATTCTCGATGAATCGCCGATAATAGCCCGCTAAGCCCAAAAATTGTCGAACTTCAGTTGGGGTTTTGGGAGCTTCCCAATTCTTTATTGCTTCAATCTTGGATGGGTCTACATGAATGCCCTTCTCATTCACAACGTGACCAAGAAATTGTACTTCGCGAATCTAGAATTCGCATTTTGAGAACTTTGCATAAAGCTTCTCTTTCTTCAGTAGTTCCAGAATAGTTCTGAGATGTTGCTCATGTTTTTCTTTCGTTCGCGAGTAAATCAGGATATCATCAATAAATACAAGCACGAATTTATCGAGGTATGGCTTGCATACGCGGTTCATTAGATCCGAAAAGACTGCTGGTGCATTCGTCAGCCCAAATGGCATCACAAGAAACTCGTAGTGCCCATAACGTGTTCGGAATGTAGTCTTTGGTACGCTTTCCTCTTGGATTCTTAACTGATGGTATCCAGATCGAAGGTTGATCTTGGAATAGTAGCTTGATCCTTGCAAATGATCAAATAAGTCATCAATCCTCGGTAGTGGATACCGATTCTTGATAGTGAGCCTATTCAGTTCTCTGTAGTCGATACACATCAGCAGTGTTCCATCCTTCTTCTTCACGAATAATACTGGAGCTCCCCAGGGTGAGAAGCTTGGCCTTATGAATCCTTTATCCAACAACTCCTGGAGTTGTGTAGATAATTCTTGCATCTCGGATGGTGCAAGTCGATAGGGAGCCTTGGCTACAGGAGCGGCTCCTGGAACCAAGTCTATACGGAATTCGACTTGTCGTTGCGGAGGTAGTCCTGGCAGATCTTTGGGAAAAACATTAGGAAATTCCTTCACCACAGGAATGTCTTCGAGTTTCGGCTCCTCAGCCTTCTTATCTACAACGTGTGCTAGGAAGGCAACACATCCTTTCCTTAAGCACTTCTGTACCTTCATGCAACTGATGATTCGAAGAGGCACGTCTCGCTTTTCTCCATGTACAATGAGAGTTTCATCATTCGACAGAGGGATGCGAATGATTTTCTTGTGACAAATAACTTCAGCTTTGTGCTTGGACAACCAGTCCATTCCGACCACTATATCGAAGCTACCCAATTGAATAGGTAAGAGGTCGATGCTAAAATTTTGTTCACCAAGTTCTAATGAGCAGCCCCTAACGACTTCGCCTGATTCAACAAGTTTACCATTGGCTAGTTCTATGGAATAAGGAATTTCTAATCTACTAGATTCTATTCCAAGCATGCGTTTAAATTCCACAGACATGAAGCTATAATCGGCGCCAGTGTCAAATAATATGGATGCAATGTGATTGTTAACGAGAAACGTACCGGTGACCACATTAGGGTCCTCGCGTGCGTTCTTTGCTCCAATCACAAATGCTCGAGCCTGAGCGTTGTTTCCCTTTGGGCAGTCTTTCATGAAATGATCATTGCTTCCACAACTGAAGCATCCTTGGTTCCGCCCCTTCCCGTTACCATTCTTGTTACCAGCACCATTTCCATTCCGGTTCTTACCTTTTCCCCAACAGTCTTCTGTTTGATGACCCAACCTACCACATTTGTCGCACCTTGGAATGCGACAAGCTCCTTCATGATGATACTTACATTTTTTTGGCATTTAGGCATGGTGCCTTGGTATCCTTTGGTTGCAAGGGTTTTCGTCTCCTGAGGCGGGTTAGTGTCGCGCTTCTTGCTGAAACCCTTGTTGTTGCGAGTTGCTTGATTCAGGTTTACATGTTTCCTTTTCTTGTCGTCGGACGACTCCGCATGCGTCTCGGTCTTTTCTGTTGGGTTCAGTGATAACTTCTTCATGCGAACACAATCTTCAGTAAGGCTGAAAGCCAGAGTTACAGCCTCGGTGATTGTTTGAGGTTTGGCCGAAGTTACCATGCCACGGAATTCTGAGGCCAATCCCCAAATGTAGCGTTCAACGCGCTTGAATTCGGGGGTCACCATGTAGGGAAGCACTCTAGACAGATCGTGGAACCTTCGAGTAAAACCAATAATGTCAGCACCTTCCATGGTCAAGTGCCAGAACTCCGTTTCCAGTCTTTGGAGTTCAGCACGAGAGCAATACTTCTCTCTCATTCTTTCCTTTAGTTTATCCCAACTTAGGCCATAAGCGGCGTCATCGCCCAAGGTTTGGACTTGCAAGTTCCACCAAGTCAGAGCTTCATCAACAAACAACCCAGTAGCGAAAGTGACTTGCTGATCCGCGGTACACTTGCTCATGCGGATAGTAGCTTCAGTCTTCTCCGTCCAGCGTACAAACGCTACTGCACCTCCTGTACCGTCGTAGTTCATTGGTTTGCAGTCGATGAACTGCTTGAAAGTGCAGCCTGGAATTGATACAACCAATTCACACGTGAGCAATCGAAGAAATAATGAAACAAAGACCGTTCATAAATTTCTCCATGCTTAGTACATTGTCTTAAGGTTACCTTGAGCTGCGTTTCCTCCAGGCGAATCTCCATGCCCGTTACGTCTAGCATTGCTTGGTCCTCCACTGTCTTGAGTACGGTTCGCCTCGTACTGGGTGATAGCAGCGGAGATTCTTTCTTCCAGTAGAGCGTTTAGCTCTTCAGCAGTTCTTGGCAGTGGGGGAGGAGGAGGTTGATCATCATTGCGAGCATTCACAGCTTTCCTGGGTGCCATGTTCTGACAGAACATAACACTACAGGGTTAAACATTTGTTTGATATTGTCACACCCCAACCGATGGCGGAAACATCGGGATGAGACGAACAAATTGCTCAAAACATCATAACACTATGTGACAATATTTAATTAAATTCAAACTTCATTGCAAGAACTAAATTGTCATACAACATGTAAAATGGAAATACAACATTGTTCAAATTCAAATCAACAAAAGATAAATAGATTTAAGGTGTGTATCTAGTCCACCCTACACTTGTTTCATCAATCATCCATACTTCATAAATCAACCTGCAACATGTATTAAAATAGAGTTTCAATGCAAAGGCAATGAGCGAGTATACAAGTTTGTTTACATAGCATAATAGAATAAAAACTCAAATCCAACATGATCCATAATATGTGCTTGCTAGTATGCAATTTTGGCGTACAATATGATCAAACCCTAGAACACAACGCATAAAAATAGCCTAATCCCAATCGTTCAGCGGGGTGGTAACTTAACAATACCCAATAGTTCAGCAGGCGGGGCGTTAATCCTATAGCGCTATAATTGTTAAGGTGGGCGAACAAGTCAATGAGCATATAACGTTCCAAATCGTTCATAGAGCATACAAGAATAGCAAGTAAGTCACATTAGTTTCATGCATTCGTTCAAAGATTGAGTATGT
The DNA here is from genome assembly GCA_030545235.1 of Helianthus tuberosus. NCBI lineage: Eukaryota > Viridiplantae > Streptophyta > Magnoliopsida > Asterales > Asteraceae > Helianthus > Helianthus tuberosus. Next base: position 154,705,154 of record CM060412.1, read on the forward strand.
TTAGTTCAAAAGTTGTTTGCATAATTATACATGTTGCATCCCAAAATATAAAGGGAAAAAGGGATCGAGTATACTCACGGTGGTTGCAAGCTTTCCTACTTGAAATCCCGCGAGTGTGTTGGTGGATGGATTAATTTGGAGCACCTAGCCCTTCTACACGAGGAAACATAGGTGTGTGAGTTTGGCGTACAACGGAAGATTATAATTTGGAGTTTAACATAGCATAAGGTAGAATAAAATATGATACGAAAATAATCATCTTTAACTTAGTAACCCTTGTATGACACTATGTAACCAATATGGTTAGAATGTTTTCATGGGTAATGCGCCCATTAGAATCATACTTGGTGTTTTAGGTTTTAGATGATATTCTACTACTTTAACATATAAACATAAGTTCAACATTAAAGGTTCGAATGAATATATATAGTTTCTAGGTTATGTATTACATATTACTTAGTCCAATAATTCATGTAGGAGGTAGAAGATTAAGATCTTCATTTAGGCACCTCGAGTTATTCATGGATGTCATGTATGGGGTAGGAAGAATAAGCTTCCGTTTAGGAACCCCTTGAATGTTCACCACTTCTCTTGATGTAAAAACAACCAAGGAGGGTCACGAACTAGGATTGGTATAATAATATAAGCAATCTAACTAAGAGAAATCATTAAATCATGTGAGGATGGTATGTTTGGAACAACCTAAGTTGTTCCATAATCACTCTTCATCAAGAACTAGCTTGAACATGACTTGTGGGTCAAAACACCCTAAACAAACAGAAAACTATGAGGTTTAATCGTCTGATTTCAAGTGTCTCAACCATGTTTTTAAGCTTAACCAACCATAAGAGAGGTTGTAAGCATTAGGACATTGGTGTGAGATGTGTTAGACACAAGTTGGATGAATTTAAACAAGCTTTTGAAGAACTTAAAACAAAACAGAAAATTAATGTCCTTTTTAGGGCAATTCCAGGTCTGATTTCTCCATGGAGAAATCAAGGAATAAAACCCAAGGATATAACAAAGCAATAGAAGAAAGAATCAAGTGATTTCGTTGAGAAATGAGCAAGTTATACTCAGTTTAGTGCAAGAGTATGAATCTGTCCGAAAATGCAGATTTGCAACTGATTTGAGAGTGATTTTGTGATGTGTAATGAGTTGTGAAAGTGTAAAAAGGGTTAGAGAGGGTGTGTATTTATAGTGGAAGAGTTTAGAGTTGATTGGAGGTGATTAGAGGTGGATTAAAGGTGATTGGGTGAGGTTGGAACCTTGGATTTCGTGCATTTCAGCTGAAGAAACACAAGTCTGCGAAAACAAGGGGCTCGCGTAGCGCTAGCATGAAGGCCTTCATGCTCGCGCTACGCCACGGGTACCTCTTTCTGAATTCAAGTTTCAAAAATGACTTTTAGGCCCCTGTAGTTTATAATTAAGGGTTTTTAAGAGTTTTAGGGGCTGTTCTCGTTATATAAGCGTAGTTTAAGGGAAAGACAAGAATGAGTATCATAAACCAAGTATAAATAAGCGTATGAGTATCATAATCAAGTGTCGTTCACGTTCAAAACACGTTCGAGGCATAAGTTTAGATTAATTACAAGTTTGGCACATAGTTTCCAAGAATAATGATTAAGCACCAATTGATTTACCGTTTTGAACATACGAGCATATATAAAGTGTGTATAACATATTTGTAACAAAATACGAGTTTCATTAATGATCCAAGTCTCGGTTTCACAATGATTACAAGGAAGGAACGATTACAAGAACATAAAGTTTCCAAAAATAGAAATACGAACAAAACTTTCTATAAATGGAAAGTACAAAAGAGCCGGGCGTTACAGTCTCCCCTCCTTTAGGGAATTTCGTCCCGAAATTTAGGAAGACATAGGGAAAAGATAGGGATACTTCGTCGTTCGAGAAAACATGGATGTTGAGTGCGAGAAGACAATAACGGAAAGTAAAATTCTATGGTGATGAACTTGCCATCAAAAAAAATTTTTTGACCGGAAATGACATAAATTCAAGTTTAACAACACAAGGTTTTACGCGAATAGAGGTAATAAGGTTGCTAATGAGAAAGTGTATCCTCACTGTCTTCGTCGTCATCTTGGGCTTGCTGTCGTTCTTGATTCCATAGAGGGCATTGTGGGCGAAGATGAGTAGTGTCTCCACATTTGTAGCAAGCGCGTACTTTGTTGACTGACTCTGCGTGTTGAAACTTTCATTTCCTACCTTCGCCACCACTTGCTTGGGCTTCATGGTCGGTGGTAATCTGATTGGCTATCTTGGTAGCAACCTGTTTATCGCGAATGCGATTGTTGTTTAGGGAAGCAGCGAGGCGGTAAACAGCTTCAATATTATCGAGTTTGGCTGCCTCGATGGTATCACGCATAGCAGAGGGTAACCCATTGATGTACTTCCTTATCTTGCGGTCGGTGGTCATAACGAGGTGAGGAACAATGAAGCTAAGTTGTTTGAAACGGGTGGTATAAGCTAGGTTCTCATCTCCCACTTGTTTTAGCGCCCAAAATTCTCCCTTTAGTCTTTGTTGTTCATGCGGAGGGCAAAACTCATCCATCATTAGGGCCTTGACTTCTTCGCAAGTCAACGCATAGGCCAGTTCGTTCGAGCGGATGTTCCTTTCGTTCGTCCACCATTCGAGAGCTCGGGCTTGGAATACCCCAGTCGCACTATGCGTTCTGAGCTCATTGGGGCAATCACTGTTGATGAACGTGACCTCCATACTATCAAACCACTCGAGCATGGCGGTTACCCCATCATTGCCGGTGAATGGCTTGGGATTGCACGATGAAAAGTGCTTGAAGTTGAATGAAGCGGGCTTGCGTATTTCGACCTTAGAGTCGACGGAGGAGTTCGGAGTTTCAGAAGCACGAATCTCGGAAATGACCTTTGGAACGACGCGCGCAAATTGATCGGCCATGAAAGCCATCATCTTCTTCGTAGCACGGGACTTAGACTTCTTAGACGAGTTGGAGTGACGAGAAGACATCTAAGATTCAAAAGAACGAATAGGTGAGACTTGATCATAATGTTTGTTTAAGAAAAATCGTTTGCATAAGTTGATTCACATAGCATAAAGTGTCACATAGCATAAAAGTTTCAAATCGATTCACATAACATAACGAGTTTAGATGTCACATATAGCATAGTCATGAGTCCAACATAGCATAACATGGATAAATGAAAGCATTGTAAATTTAGTTTGTTCACGAGGGATTATTATTGTTTGTGATTGCGATAATGTGCGAAATGATTAAAACGACATTTTGAAAGAGATGAACGTTCAAGTATAAAATCACATATAAATTGAGATACATAAAAGAAAGGCTCAATAAAACATAGGATTGTTTCGGGTAGAGAAACGTCGACTATTCCAAAGTGGGTCGAAAGTCCTTTCGAATTAGAGAAAACGTGCTTTGGCCTATAGGTAAGATACTCTCGTCGAAAAGCGATTAACAGTATCTTACCCTTCTGGTTACTACACATCTCTAATCGATTGAAACAATCGGGACTTTGGTGAGATTGAAAATCGAGGAATGGGACTTAATCGACGAGGTGCGGGTTTCACCCCTAACTTGACGATTTCGTACCCTAAATGTGGTTGGTACTTGTCGGGTCAAAATAAAATTTCGACACTATGACAAGGGTCCACTAGAGTTGAAATGGAAATTACCATTAGGTTGTGGATTCCACTCCTAGCTTAATGGCGTAATTTCGTGCAAAAAGAAATAGTTCAAGGTAGAATGAGAGTCGTTTACCAAATTGTGGGTTTCACGCCTATTTTGGTAAAGTTGTCTCGTTTGTGTTACAAGAGTATACAAATAAACAAAGTGTATTCATGTTAACCTCAGGAAAGGCATATAAATTTAAATCAACAAGAAGTGTAGCTAGGAATCATGCATGGTAGAGTACAAAGGTTTTAAACAACACATAAGAGGCAAAATTCCTAAAACTATAGATTAGGGAAAAAGCATGGCAATTTTCCTAATTCCCTATAGTTATGGCTCTGATACCAATCTGTCACACCCCAACCGATGGCGGAAACATCGGGATGAGACGAACAAATTGCTCAAAACATCATAACACTATGTGACAATATTTAATTAAATTCAAACTTCATTGCAAGAACTAACTTGTCATACAACATGTAAAATGGAAATACAACATTGTTCAAATTCAAATCAACAAAAGATAAATAGATTTAAGGTGTGTATCTAGTCCACCCTACACTTGTTTCATCAATCATCCATACTTCATAAATCAACCTGCAACATGTATTAAAATAGAGTTTCAATGCAAAGGCAATGAGCGAGTATACAAGTTTGTTTACATAGCATAATAGAATAAAAACTCAAATCCAACATGATCCATAATATGTGCTTGCTAGTATGCAATTTTGGCGTACAATATGATCAAACCCTAGAACACAACGCATAAAAATAGCCTAATCCCAATCGTTCAGCGGGGTGGTAACTTAACAATACCCAATAGTTCAGCAGACGGGGCATTAATCCTATAGCGCTATAATTGTTAAGGTGGGCGAACAAGTCAATGAGCATATAACGTTCCAAATCGTTCATAGAGCATACAAGAATAGCAAGTAAGTCACATTAGTTTCATGCATTCGTTCAAAGATTGAGTATGTTTAGTTCAAAAGTTGTTTGCATAATTATACATGTTGCATCCCAAAGTATAAAGGGAAAAAGGGATCGAGTATACTCACGGTGGTTGCAAGCTTTCCTACTTGAAATCCCGCGAGTGTGTTGGTGGATGGATTAATTTGGAGCACCTAGCCCTTCTACACGAGGAAACATAGGTGTGTGAGTTTGGCGTACAACGGAAGATTATAATTTGGAGTTTAACATAGCATAAGGTAGAATAAAATATGATACGAAAATAATCATCTTTAACTTAGTAACCCTTGTATGACACTATGTAACCAATATGGTTAGAATGTTTTCATGGGTAATGCGCCCATTAGAATCATACTTGGTGTTTTAGGTTTTAGATGATATTCTACTACTTTAACATATAAACATAAGTTCAACATTAAAGGTTCGAATGAATATATATAGTTTCTAGGTTATGTATTACATATTACTTAGTCCAATAATTCATGTAGGAGGTAGAAGATTAAGATCTTCATTTAGGCACCTCGAGTTATTCATGGATGTCATGTATGGGGTAGGAAGAATAAGCTTCCGTTTAGGAACCCCTTGAATATTCACCACTTCTCTTGATGTAAAAACAACCAAGGAGGGTCACAAACTAGGATTGGTATAATAATATAAGCAATCTAACTAAGAGAAATCATCAAATCATGTGAGGATGGTATGTTTGGAACAACCTAAGTTGTTCCATAATCACTCTTCATCAAGAACTAGCTTGAACATGACTTGTGGGTCAAAACACCCTAAACAAACAGAAAACTATGAGGTTTAATCCTCTGATTTCAAGTGTCTCAACCATGTTTTTAAGCTTAACCAACCATAAGAGAGGTTGTAAGCATTAGGACATTGGTGTGAGATGTGTTAGACACAAGTTGGATGAATTTAAACAAGCTTTTGAAGAACTTAAAACAAAACAGAAAGTTTATGTCCTTTTTAGGGAAATTCCAGGTCTGATTTCTCCATGGAGAAATCAAGGAATCAAACCCAAGGATATAACAAAGCAATAGAAGAAAGAATCAAGTGATTTCGTTGAGAAATGAGCAAGTTATACTCACTTTAGTGCAAGAGTATGAATCTGTCTGAAAATGCAGATTTGCAACTGATTTGAGAGTGATTTTGTGATGTGTAATGAGTTGTGAAAGTGTAAAAAGGGTTAGAGAGGGTGTGTATTTATAGTGGAAGAGTTTAGAGTTGATTGGAGGTGATTAGAGGTGGATTAAAGGTGATTGGGTGAGGTTGGAACCTTGGATTTCGTGCATTTCAGCTGAAGAAACACAAGTCTGCGAAAACAAGGGGCTCGCGTAGCGCTAGCATGAAGGCCTTCATGCTCGCGCTACGCCACGGGTACCTCTTTCTGAATTCAAGTTTCAAAAATGACTTTTAGGCCCCTGTAGTTTATAATTACGGGTTTTTAAGAGTTTTAGGGGTTGTTCTCGTTATATAAGCGTAGTTTAAGGGCAAGACAAGTATGAGTATCATAAACCAAGTATAATTAAGCGTATGAGTATCATAATCAAGTGTCGTTCACGTTCAAAACACGTTCGAGGCATAAGTTTAGATTAATTACAAGTTTGGCACATAGTTTCCAAGAATAATAATTAAGCACTAATTGATTTACCGTTTCGAACATACGAGCATATATAAAGTGTGTATAACATATTTGTAACAAAATACGAGTTTCATTAATGATCCAAGTCTCGGTTTCACAATGATTACAAGGAAGGAACGATTACAAGAACACAAAGTTTCCAAAAATAGAAATACGAACAAAACTTTCTATAAATGGAAAGTACAAAAGAGCCGGGCGTTACAGATATCGTCATACTAGCCAGTAGTAGCATGTATATTCACAGGTATATACCACATAAGTGACATCAAACAATTATTACTCTAGCAGAGTACTTAGTAGGCTTGCACTGAGGGAATCTACACGTGACAAGACTTGTTGTGGTTTCTGTGCACTGAGTTTCATAATTATGTATGCATCCATAATTACGTAACTCCTTGCACAGTCCGCACAGTTCGTTTCATCCTCGAATTTCTTCCTTCAGATAGGCCCTCACTTTCAGGTAAAGTCACGTATACTTGTGACATTCTACATCTAGCATGTGTAAATATCAATTATCACACATAATTGCGAGTAATTTCTAGTTAACGACAAGTGCTACTCATGTGCACCCTTAGTCTCGTAGTGTCTTTTCTTGACTCTTTGTAAACAGTTTCAGGTAGTGGATGTCGCGGGACGTTTTATGCAATGAAAACTTTTTGAAAAATCGTTTTCGTGAAAGTATCCTAGAGATTGTAGACTAGACTCGAGAAGGAATCCTGGTTCACTACAATCGCAGCTTTGATACCAATCTGTCACACCCCTTTCTGCGGCGAAAGCACGAGGTGTGATGATGAAAGGTTCTCATTGCATACGAAAGGTAAACATACTACATGCTCATAAAAATAACTTCAAATGTCATTACCATTACATAACGGAAAGCATAGTTAAGAGTTTACATCATGAAACGACACATTGTCTGAAAGTTTACAACTTATTTAAGACAAACATAAACGACATCCACGAGCATGAGTAAGACCGTGCGCACATCCACTTCTAGTTACCTGAAATACATGTGAGTTTTGGAAAAAAAACGTCAACATAATGTTGGTGTGAATTCATGCAGTTTTTTTTTTTTTTTTTTGTATTTCACGTTTGTATGCTTTGTACGAAAACATAGTTGGTATATTATGTAAATCCAGTATTCTTGAGTACACCACGTACTCATGTAAAATCAAGTATTCTTGTGGTATGATTCTTGTATAAATAAAGTATTCATGTATGTATCATGGTTGCTAATGGGTTGCAAGGCCATTAACATGTGACACGACATAGGAAGTCACCAAACCATAGGAATTTTTCTAGTTGGCATATTCCGAGACATAAAAGCACTGCTCGGTACTCGTTCTCACCAAGAGTGTGGCTGCCCGACACCCGTTAGATCTAACCTTTTGTTTTGCGGTCTAGGTATATTGTTGATTAATGGTGCTTATGGTACCCTATTCGTGACACGATTTCTCGTATCATTTCTCAAAACGCATCATACTCGGTACTCGTTCTCACCAAGAGTGCTTCTTATTTTTGTATCATACCATTTATAAACATTGTAACATTTGTACATGTATTTCACCCCCGAAGTTATAAAACTGAAAACAGTTAAAGAAAAGGGGGAGCATGAACTCACAACTTTGCATTCCTTGCGTCGTAAACTTCACCGGATTTGCTTAATTAACATCGTGACCTATATGCGTTTTCTTAACGTTAGTAACTAGACTTGTGTCGCACATGTACAGTCACTCCCTTTTGTATATGTTTTCTTGTGTAAAAAATAATTTATATTTTTAACTAAATGGCTTACTTATATTATTTTCTCAAAAATAAGTATAAGTTTCTTGTATTTTGCACCCGAGTTATGTATCTTGTATGTCGTATGTGTATTTTTGTGTTTTTACTTCTCATGAGTATTTAGTGTATTTTTAAGTCCTAATACACTATCAAGCATAATACATACTACATACACTTAGCACAAAATGTGGCGATCAATAAATATATATATTTTTCTCAAAAATATATACATACTTAATATCCCATTTTATTCTTGAAGAAATCCTCATTTCTTATCACCAAAAATTAGGGAAACCTTGGTAATATTTTTAGATACATTTTTAGGGAATAAGTTTCTCAAAAACTTATATTTTTCTAAGTGTCAAAATTTATAAAAATTTTGACAGAGTTTCCCCTAAAAATGGAGGTTTCCCATGTTTTCAAAACATGTGTTTATTTTCTTTTAAAATCATCATCCATCAATTTCAACAACAATCATCAACAACATATACTAATTTCTCTATTTCATCAATCTTGAGATAAAATAAACATGAACCATAAACTTGTAAACTTGAAAGTTTGTAAAAATATGTAGTAAATTACTAACATATTTAGTAGGTCTTGTTACCTTTAAAAATGTGATTAGTTTTTTAAAAGCTTTATTTTTAAAGGGTTTGAAGTTTTACAACTTCTAGTCATGATTTACAAAAATATTTCTTTATTAAATTTTCTTCCTACACAAGTGTTCCTACACTTGTTTACTTACTAAAAAAAATGTGTTTGTTTCATGTAATATCCAAGTTTTTAACAAAGCTAGTATTTTTCACTTGGTTCTTCCGAAGACCAACTCATAGATCTTTAGATATACAAGTTTATAGCTCATTTTTCCAAGAAAACTTATATTTATTCAAGTTCAAAGTTCATGTATGGATGGTTTCATCATCCTTCATATCTTTAACCTTTACACCTTGCTAGTTCATGTTCTTAAACATGATCTAGCAAGTCTAGGTGATGAACCATCTTGCTTCCACTAACAAACAACATGTATTAAGCATAACAACACAAGATCCACATGATTTCAACATCATTTAACACTTCTTTATACTTTTATCTATTCTTCATCCTTTATGTTCAAGACTTGTGTAAGTTCTTTAGCGTTTCTTAATATTTTACCATTCAATCAGCTATTAACCACCAAAAATAAGAACAAGATGATGATTTGAAGCACTTACTACTAGCACAAGGCTAGGGAAATTTCAAAGCGTAAAAGTGGTGGATAAAAGCAAAAGAAGAAGGTCCTTCAAGATCCGCTTGCACTGAGCTTCATTAGTGACATTCTTACACCTTAATATCACCTTAGAATGGATGGAAATGGATTGAAAGTGAAAGTGTGGGTGTGTGTGGTTGAAGCCGTGAGCAAAGGAAGGAGGAGGGAGGAGTAGTTTGTTGATGTTGGTGAATGAAATGCTAAGTAGTTACCTAGTGGGTTTTATAAAGAAGTCTCCCAACATTTCTTAACCCTTGGGATCTTATGTCCACTAAAGTACTTAACAAATCATATAAACAATTAAAGAAAATCAAGTGGGGTGTCCCACTAGTCCAAATCCGGTTGGGGGGGGGGGGGGGGGTAGGTCTTGGTTAGTGGTTAACTAGATAGTTAGATTATAAGGTTGAAATCCAAGTGTTTAGTTAAAGGTTTATGTGTGTTGTGTAATATATAGTGTGTTAGGGTGTTCGGGGACCCTAACTAGCTTAAAAAAAATAAAAAAATGCTTCTAACATTATTTTGGTGTTCCGGGTAATATCCGGTTGTTCGGTTATATACCGGTTCGTTAAAGTGCTAAATTGCACATTTTAGTGTCTTTTAAGTACCCTTTTGTAATACTTTCGATTCCCGACACTTAGGGAAGTATCCTGGATGATAAAACGAAATTTCTGCATGATATTTATATGTTTAAAAGCTGATTTGAGCTGAATTTACTAAAATTCTGCACTTAAAGTGCGTTTCGGGTGCTTTTTAGTGCTTATTTTTGCTTCCGGAAAGTATATATATTAAACCCTTGTATGTACTCTTGGATTTTAATGTATTCTTGTTGTTGGACCTACACCTAGGCTCCAATTTTGTTGTCTGACTGCTTTCTGCAGAATTGTTGACACAATGTGTCTTACCGGTGAGTTTACTAGTATTTCTGACGCAACGCTCTCATTTATGCATAAAGCAATATTTTGTAGTATACAACGTGCATGAATTCACTTGCTTAGTATGTAATCAGACAATGTTGACATCTAAGCACACAATTGCAGTCATTAAATAATAATAAAAGTGTATGGAAATTACTGGTTTGGTGCCAGTTGTCACAACCAGAACCTCAGATTGTCATTTAACCTCTTTCATAATCTTTAAAATGACCAAAATACCCCTACGGGGCTTAAATTGACTTTAAATCCGTTTTGGGCATAATGGAAGGTATCCTACTGATATCACAACATATTTAAAGCATATTAACTTGTGAAACATGTTCATGACTCATTGGTTACCCGTTATGCATTTTACGCGATCGGTACGGTTTATGTAACTAGTTTGCATGAATTAACCGAAACGGGTCAAACCTTATCATTTTCACTTCAAAATTCAGAATGCGTTTAGTTTACCCATATTATACAAGTCTCCATACTTGTCGGTCTAAATCATATTCTAATCCGGTCTTCGCTTAATCTTGCGTTTCGAACCGTAAACCTTTCCTTAAAACTAACCGGTCTAAGTTACAACTTAAATAAGACCCGTTAGGAATCTAATTGGTTAATAAAACCTTCGTTCTAGATTGAGAACCCCAGTAGAGGTACTTGTGCTTGCTGATTTGAATTTACGACTGAGAATAAAATTACATTTTAGCTCAGGTAAATACTTTTAACTTATTTTCCGTTATACGAGCTTGGGATACGGTATTATAATAATACCGCTTGGTCGGGTATTGAATGTTTAATCGGATTGTGATTAAATTATTAAGGTAACTCGTTTTAATCTGTCTTGTTTGAAATAAAGCCATTGGGGGTTAATGACCATGTCCCGGATATCGTTGGCTTCATTATTAAGAAATGGCCACGTCTTAAGCACGGGTGTAGGCATACACCTGACAGTTGCGGAGGAAAAACGGTATCTCACTCTCTTTTGGGCCTATACTTGTGGTATGTGTGTTAATCTTGACTCGGTTTCTACATCGGGCCCTGAATGTATAACGAACATGTAAATCTGTATACAAGATTATTTTTATGTAATTGTCCCAAGTTATAAAAGGATATTTGTGCCTTGTGCATTTAAATCAATTTTCATAAATGTTTTCAAAAGAGTCAGTTAATTGTATTTACCAGTGTAAACTGACATATTTTCCAAAAAGATTAAGTGACAGGTACTGTACGTAATTGGTTGGGAGCTCAGGGTGTTAATAAGGAATCTTGCAAGTTCTAAACGTCTAAAGTCTCTTGAACAGTGTTTATAATTCTGTTTTAAGATCCGCCAGTGGATCCATCTTACAATCCGTTTGTAATATTTGATGTTACTTTTGAATCGGTTTGTAATATATTTAGACTTCCGTTGTGCATTGAACTGTGATTATTTGACTATGATGATATCAACTACGTCACGATACTCCCCACCGGGCCCACCGGTAATACGTGAAAATATCGGGGTGTGACAGGTTGGTATCAGAGCCAACATTGAGTGAATTAAACACTAGCCTTTTGTGTTTAATCTCAATGACACAGTAGCACATTCCTTGACTTCCGAGTCTAGACTTGAACTAGGAATGATCTCATCCCTGTTATATGTATACATTGTTTTCGATATTTGTGTACTTCAGGAACATGTCGCCGAGCAAAGCTGCCATTTGTGGAGGCTCTACAAATCCGAAGTTTAAGAATGCAAAGCTTTGTACTACAGCTCGAATTAACATACGACCAGTATGGAGGAAGGACCTTTTGAACCCATTAACCATATTTCAAATTCTATACCCAAGACTTTTGAAACTTCAAATGAGAAGCCAACATCGGAGGAGTTCATACCAGTTGTTCCTGGAGCTCCCGCTCCAAAGATAATACCTATGGACCCAAAGGACTCATATTTCTTACCTCCACGTCTTGGAATCCCAGACTTGGATTATACCTATCCTGACCTTATGCATGATTCGTATTATTCATTAACCATAGAATCCTTGGATTCCACTTTTTCAAAGATTCCTAAAATAGAAAATTTCGACTACACACCAAAAACCTTCAGTATTCGTACCTCACACAGAGAACCAAGGAGAAAATTTCCAGAAATAAAGTGAAGAAGAAACTCTTTTTGTTGCATTTCGTTTCTTTATTAGTCCGTATAAGGACATATTCATCTTTTAGTTCCTATGTGGACAAATTTCTTAAAAATCCCGATTAGGGCATCTATGTACTTTTTCCATTTAATGGAATGTTTTAATTTTAAAGTTTCATTTTTCCTTATATGTATGAATATAACATGTAAAAATAGATCAAAATATCATTCCTTTTTGTAATTGATCTGCCATTGAATATTGAAAGAAAATCTTGAAGGTATAACATAGCCTATATGTCATATTAGACATGGCCAATATGATAAAACCTTTTTAAGATTTAAATCCTTGTTAACATCTGAAAACATGTTAGCACTCCTGACAAATGTGATTCGATAAAATCACACAACTCAATCCTTATAATGGATTCTTCCAATTTCTTATCTAGCCTAGTGATTTAGAAATCATGGCTCAAATCATCAGATAAGATGATCATATCATAAACATCCCTTAGTGATGAAATGCCTACGGGCTATATCTATTGTCCTAAAAGACAAAAGACATTTGTAGTCTTTGACTCTCTGTCAAAGAAAGGTAATGAACTGTGTTCAAACCTTAATGCCTCGATCCTATAAGATCATGGCTTATAAATTCAAAAATGTCCTCGTGACAAGGCCTTTTGTGCCATTTCAATATCCTTAACAGTTTATAACTGGGATAAAATATAATGAAAAGTTAAATAAATTAAATTAACCAATATGGCTTAAAATTCCATGGTTAATGAATTGCCATAAATGACAATTCCATAATGGACTTCTGAAGAAATCATTGTCAATATTTATGTAGCAATCAAGCTACATTGCTGGATCAGATGAGGTTAACAGCCACCCGAGGGAAAATAATGATACTGCCAGAGTTAATATAGCTGGTGCAGAACTATAGGCATTAATAGATAATGTCGTTACTCGAGCTCTTGACAGACAGTATAATGAATCAAGTGGTACACGCACCAAGACCCAGTCACCTCATGCAAAACCACCTTCCCAAACGCATGTATCTCATAAAGACGATTCTCATCACTCATCAAATCAGAGGAGTGTTATGTCTAGACATGTTGTGCTTAATCAAGAGCAACGTGTTAAAACCTATTTATATAAATATTTTGTCTTCTGCAAGGCTAGAGACTTCACAGGAGAAAAGGAAGCCATCGATTGCATGACGTGGCTCGATGAGATGGAAACCGTTGTTGATATTAGTGGATGTGCAGAGCAAGACATTGTGAAGTTTGTTTCACAATCTTTTAAAGGAGAAGCTCTAGCTTGGTGGAGGTCACTAATCCAAGCTACAGGGAAGATCCCGTTGTACAACTTGACTTGGGATCAGTTTGTTGCTCTTGTCAAAGAAAATTTCTGTCCTCAACATGAAGTTGAGAAAATCGAGACTGGTTTCTTGACATTGGTCATGAAGAACTTAGATTGTCAGGCATATCTTACAAGTTTCAATACCATGTCTCGATTGGTTCCTTACTTGATCACACCGGAACCAAAGCGTATAGCTCGTTTTATTGGGGGTTTAGCCCCATAAATCAAGGCAAGTGTGAAAGCATTAAGACCTACTACATTCAGGTCAGCGGCAGATCTGTCACTATCTCTCACACTGGATGTGGTCAGAAACAAGGCTGCCAAAGCTTCTGATGATGGAAAGCGTAAAAGGGAGGAGGAGAATTCTCATCACTCCGATAAGAAGAAAAAGGGGAACTCTGATCATAAGAAGAGTTTCGGGTTTAAGAAGGACAACCAGCAGTCGGGTGAAAAGACCAGGTGCAAAACCTGTAGGAAATACCACCTCGGGAAATGCAAATTTGAATCTCAGCGTCTACCTTGTGGGATCTGCAAGTCTAAGGAACATAAAACCTTGGATTGCAAGAAGTTGAAAGATGCAACCTGTTATGGTTGCAACGAGAAGGGGCATATCAAGACTAACTGTCCTAAGAATCAAAGGAAGCCTGAAGAGGTCAAGAAAACAAACGCGTGAGTCTTCCAGATGAACACCCAGGAAGCAGTGCAGAATGATAACATCATAACAGGTACCTTTCCTTATCAATGATGTTTATGCGGGAATTTGTTTGATTATGACGCAGAAAAGTCTATTGTGGACAATAAATGTTGTAAACTGTTGTATCCACCTATTAGGACTCTAGACATATAACGCGAGGTAGAATTGGCCAATGATACTTTAGAGACTGATTTGACAACCTTAGATGGATGCTTTATATCCACTAGGAATCACTCTTCTCAAATATCCTTATGGCGAGCTTTTGAGCTATCCAAAATCATCAATATGATCAAGACAGATGAGATAATTGATCCCCTGTCAAAAAGGTGATGGACTAGGTCCAAACCTTAAAATGCCATTGATGGTCTTTTTATGGCCTAGGCTAAGTATAATTGATATATATTTAAATAACATTCACTAAGAATGTTCGTACTATATTAGCCTGTATGGTTTAATGATACCATGGTTAGTATATGTTAGGTCATCAGGATGATGAATAACGGTTGTTGGATTGCAACTAAGTAATTGTTTCATTTGGTGCTAGGAACCAAGTCTCAAGTATGACAAACTTGGATAAGACAACCGTCAATCGCGCCATTAATGATGCAACGCATGCTAATGATGCTACAATTATGAACCTCAGAATTGACAAAGATGTTCTCCAAGCTATGATTGATGCAGCTATTGGAAAAGTTGTGAGAAAGGTCATGAAAAAGTTCAAGGAGCCCAATGCTACTTGCTCCAAATCTCATTTAAGACCACACTTCCATACTCACGAGGAGGATCTTGTTCATGCCTCGAATGCAAAGGATGAACTAAAAAGGAAAAGAAAGGAAGATACTCCCAGAGTTCTAAGAAAAAGGGTAAGCAAGAGTCCAACAAGAAACCTGTATGCAAGACCTGCAAGAAGCGCCATCTATGGAAGTGCAGGTTCGAATCAAAATCCCAATCGTAGCCTAGGGCTTGTGGGATCTGCAAATCAAGAGAGCATAAAACGTTGGATTGCGGGGACATAAAGGATGCAGTCTGCTTCGGCTGTAACGAGAAAGGCCACATCAAGACTACATGCCCTAAATCTGTCAAGGGAGGTGCGGCTAAGGATAGAAAGCCTAAGAATGAAAGCGCTTAAACTCTCCTGATGAATGCCAGAGGTAGTTCATATCAATAATGATATCAGGTACATTCCTTATCATTTAACAGTAATATAAATGCTAAGTGTTCCGTTTTGATTCGGGTACCAATAAATCCTTCATAAATTGTAAGTATATCAAACTTTTAAAATCTTCCATAGGAACCCCAGAGATTAAGTGTAAGGTAAAACTTACAGACGAAAATCATAGGAACCATTTCTTCTGTTCCTGTTAGAAATATTCAGTCGTGAAATTCTAGAGTACTCTCTCCAGATGGAGTACATCAGTATATGTTAATTTGATATCTCTTTGATTTCTATCAATTGCAAATACCAGACTGTATGATGAAAGTGCCATATTGTGACAACCGGTGATTTACGGCCCTTAATTACGTGATTAACAAGCGACTAACGCGACAATAAATAACGTTTACGACGCAAATTAACTTAATTAGGCCTTCGGAGTGCCTAGGAACGTCTATACGACTTTACAGTGCGCGAACGGTGGTTTACAGAGAAACCTGCTGAATATTACGCAACAACGAACTGATACCGAACAAGATACTGACAACGCCGACAAATATTAAATTTTTACGATATATTCTAGCTTCGTAATTAAATTTTAGCAATCGTAGTTGAAACCAGCTCGAAAAATGGATTAAAGACGGCAACGATGTAATTTTTTCGCGATTATTACCGTTATCAATGCGCGAACGCGACTACGACAGATACCGACATTATTTTTACACGTTTTTAACACTGAAATATTATTTTACTAGACTATGGTGATTTTGGTTTTAAAAACGTGTCTCGGGCGACTAACACATGAGATGGGCTTGTGGGCCCTGGGCCCAAGCCCAAAACCCACAAACCTAAACCTACACATAATATACAAGATCCCTATGAAATCTTATAAAATCTTATAAATCTTACAAATCTTAACAGATCTCTACAAAATCTTATTAAGAACTTGCAAATCTCTACAAGAGATATTGTCTCAAAAAGAGAAACATCTAAAGTCTATAAAATCCATACCTCCCCACTCTCAAAACACAGCTGATTATCCCCTCTATTCTCCTTCTCTCTCGATTATTCATACAGGAAACACACACACAAAGAATAAAGTCCTTTCTCTCTCGATTACATCAAAGAAACACAGAGCCAAACACCCCCCCTTTTCCTCTCATCGTTCTCATCATCTACTCCGGTGGCGGAGCTGGAGGTGCCGGCCGGTTAACCGACGAGCCATCCCCCTCCGATTTTCTTATCTCCGACAACAACCACACACGCACACATACCCCCCCACTACTGATTATCGGCTGCCACCACCCGATGGTGGTGGCGTGCGGCGGCGTTACACAGAGGAGAGAGAGAGAACTTGTGCTCATGGAAGCGACGACGGTGGTCGGTGGTGTCTCGCCGGCGACGTTAAGATCCGGTGATGATGCAGATGTTGTTGATGAAGACATAATGTTGACAGTGGTGGTTCGAGTGGCGATAGCAGTGGTGGACGCCGGAGCTCCGGTCCGACCGTCGACAACATCAAGCTCAGTTCAGGTTTGAGTTATGTTGGTTTCATGGAACAAGTGAACTTCTGGACACGGGTTCGTATAACTTGAATTTGGTTCGGCTTTTAGGTTCAACTCAGATTATGGTTGGGCTAAGTCTCGTCTCGGGTTAGTCACGGGTCAGTTTCGGGTGCTACGGATTCTGGTCAACGCTGGTCAACAGAAGTCAAACATCAGTTTCGGTCAACTCACGGTTTGGTGATTCAACATGAGGATTGGTAAAGATTAGTGACGCGATTTATTTAATTACGTTTTATATAGTTTTAACGTCTCACGTGAATGAGTTCGAACCATCGTTTATACGTTTAGTGATTTATTTATGTTTTGACATTTTGACGAACTATATATTATCGATTACATAGCATTGTGTTATCGTTGAATGAATTTTGAAAATAACGACAACTTGTGTTGTCGGGAGCGTCAAAAAACAGAGGAAACTCTGCCCGTTTTCCGAGAAAATTTCCGAAAACAAAACAAGTTTTATTGAAAAACGACAACTAACGGTAACAAACAACTTTTATGAAAGCCGATAACAAATATATAATAACTTTCAACAACACTTTACAACTTTCAAAAAACGACTATTCGGAAATTATTTAAAACAAATAAATATAGTTATTAAATTTATTTTAAAACCTGAAAGTTCTACAAATCTTTTATGAAAATCAATTTAATTACTTATATTGTTTTAAACGACGATAACTTGAATTCGTTATTACAAATAAATATAGATTATATTTATTTCAAACATTAAACGACTCGTATACTTTTATAAAATAAATATAGATACATATTTATTTCAACGTCAACAACTCGAAAGCCTTATAAACTAAACATGACGTTTATATTTCATTTCAAACGTCAAAAGGTCGACGATTCTTTTATAAAATAAATATAACTTTTCATATTTATTTTATATGCCTAAACGGCATATACGAATATTTTGACAAAAATCATACGAAACGCGATTTATAATACGAGTTTTTATATATTATTTTCGCGTAAATATTCTTTTATACACGTACAACTTCTCGGAACGACTAACATTATTTTGTCGATATATTGATATTTTTGTTTAAATATTTATACATGTCGAATTTCTCAAAAACTAAGTACTTTCTAAACTTAGTAAATTATTAACAGTATCAAACGAGACTTAACGCGTATAACTTAGTCATTTTCGTTAAGTAAACAACTTAACCGTTGATCGTTCGATTAACGATTCGGTAGAGCTCGGTAACACGTAGATTAGTTACCGCGTTATTTAGAAACTTATAAGATATTCCGTCTTAGGAATATTGTAGAATGCACGCTAGCGAGTCTCGTCTTGGAAACGACATCACGAAGTCGTATTTAGCTAGCCTTGCACAGGAATATTCAGGTGAGTTCATAACCCCACCTTTTCACTGTTTTACATTTTATAAATGTTTTCGGGGTGGAAAGACATGCAAGTTTTGCAAAAATAAACAATTTATCGATAAACGAAAACTCATATTTCTAAACCATGATACGAATGGATTACAAAGAACTCAAATGGTTTACGAATGATTTGTACTAAAGATACCGGTTTTACAAAACAAATGCGTATTTTCGAAACGTGAATGATTTTAATGATTAGGGACGGGATTGTCCTGGTTATAATAATGGGACTGGGTCGGTCTGCATACGTAAAACGAGATAACCCGGTGAGTTCATGTCCCCACTTTTAAACTTTTACATGTTTTTTAAACTTGGGGAAAATACATGAGTTATGGTATGATGGATACAAGAAATAAGGAATGATACTAGAAATTGTGTCGCGAATAGGGTACCAGAAGCACCATTAATCGTGTACATACTAAGACCGAAGAACAAAAGGTTAGATCTAATGGGTTTTCGGGCAGCCACACTCTTGGTGAAAACTAGTACCGAGTAGTGCTTTTGTGTCTCAGTCGTGAATCGACAACTAGAAAAACGCCTATGGTTTGGATGCTTCCTATGTCGTGTCACATGTTAATGGCCTTGCAACCCATTAACAATCTCAATACATACATAAATACTTGATTTATACAAATTACATACCATGTTTTATACAAATTCAAAGCATAGGATTATGCGGGCATGAAGTCAAAGTCGGGGTGGGCATTGACGGTTATACAAACTTTACAAATACAAGAGTTTACAAATACATGATTCTACGAACATAATGCGTTACAAATACAAAGTTTCCATATAACTTGACAAGAAAATGATTTTTAAATTCGTTTTCTCAATAATATTTCACAAACCGGTTATCAAAAAGATTTATTTCAAATCTTTTACAAACAAACTATGAACTCGCTCAACTTTATGTTGACGTTTCGCATGTTTCTTTCTCATGTTGCATTTCTAAGACAAGGTACGGTTGGAATAGGAGAACCATTGGAGATACGAGTACTTAGTGGCGTTCAATTTCTAGAAGTCTTAGCTTATTTGCTTCCGCTGTGCAATGAAGATACCAGTCCAGTCACGCCAGCTCTGATAATTTCGGGGTGTGACACATATGAGGATTGGTGTATCTTAATATGTCCCATAGATTGCTTCCATTCCTGATTAGTATGGAGGTTTAATGCATGGAACCACTGAGATATTCCAATGGTCATATTGTACTAAAGTCAGCTAATGGTATTCAAAGAAGATATCCAGAAGGGAAATGTCCAAATAAGTGTCACTGAATAAGGTATCCTTGGATTTGTAAAGCAAATGTGTCACTTATCTGACACAGGCAATGATAAATGAACCAGAGCCAGAGATTTGGAAAATCTCTGTAATCTCCTTGTGTCTTGATTATCTTCTCCAAAGACTACCATGTTTACCTCCTGAGTCAAGTAGAGTTAAGATATACATCCCACATAGGGCTGCATTATTATGAAATCTCCATGACGATTAGTACCATCATTATTGGAAGAATCGAAACCCTGATTAAGTGAGTTTTAAGATAAAGGTTCATAAAGCCTAATTCAATATTCGGAGAATTCGGTATTATTAATTAAGAAAGACGATTCATTTTGCTTATGCATTGATTACCGCAACCCTATTTAGGCAACAATTAAGAATCGCCATCAGCTGCCCAGGATCGTCGATTTGTTCGACTAACTGTAAGGATTAGCTATTCCTTAAGATTGGATTTAGGCAGTAGTTGGAATAACCATCTCACATTAAAGAAGTTGTTTTATAACTAATAGTTAGTATGTAAGAATCAAGGTTGATCCTTTGGAGACCTCGTATAGATGAGATGTCAAACATCTGTGGTTGGACAGAAGTTTAGTAAGTCCGAATTAGCAGGACCTGAAATTACCTTGGAAATAATGAATAAGTTCATACGAATTCGTAATCGTCTGAAAGTTGCCAGTAATCGGCTGAAAATCAAGGATTGATGAAAGTCGCAACCCTCTTAAGTCCTTAATAAGGAATAAAGTTCAATAGAAGGTATCGCCCTAGAAGGGTGTGCTGAAATTTTAATACAACGGGCTAGTTAAGCTCTGGATATAAAGGATCATTCGAGGAAATCGAATATATCAAGATCAATAGCTTATAAGCTAAAACCTATTTAAGGAGTTTGGTGGAACTCACAATGTGTTCCACCCTATGACTTAAAGATATGGCTAGACAATAGGTCAAGGGTATTGTCACATAATGATGTAAGGATTAATAAAAACTTATAGTTTATGGTGAATCAGGATCGATTGAGGATTGGCAAGATTTGAAGCTCTAAAAGGATACATGTACCTATTATAAAGGTCATCTTGGGTGCCTAGAGAGGCCCCAAACATGCTGTGAAAGACTAAGTCCATTATAGGGCAGAAAGTACTTCCATCTTTTGAGAAAATCTTAAGGTCGAGATTTCTTTTAAGGGGGTGAGGATGTAAGACCTCGTAAAATCACGTCCAATGATGTGTTGACACGTGTACAAAACCCTAATAAGGTCAATCGTTGACTATGAAGGACTAATTTTGTGAAAAATCAAAAATTTTGATTATGGAAGGACTGGAAATGTTAACATGCTTAACATAAGCCTCTGAATAATGTTACACAGTGTTCCTATTCACATATGGGCCACTTGTTGATCAAGAGTAGCCGTTTGCGTAATTAATTGAAAGTTTGCGCGATGAAGGGTTAAAAGCTTTAACATGTTAATTCTTACCTCTGAGTGACCTTTTAACAAACCGAGAGCTTCACGATGGTTGATTATACTCTCGGGGATGCCAAATATTGTCCGTTTAAGGTTTTTATGCCTTTAAGTGACGTTACACGCAACTTTGCAAGTTTAAGGGGTTAAAAGCGTCAATATGTTTAATTATACCTCTGAATGACCTTTTTACAAACCCGAAGCATCGTGATGTTTAATAATACTCTCAAGAATGCCTAATATGGATTAGATAAGGCTTCGATGCTATTAAACGATGATATGCGCAAGTTTGAGCATTAGAGGTACTATTTGCGTCAAACTGCAAAAGTCCATCGATTCGTATGGTATCGAACCTTCCGGAATATGATCATAAGTTAAACATGCCCTAAATATCCTTTACATAGCTTAGAAATAGGCTTAGAGGTGTTTGGTGCGCAAAAATAAACTTATTTGATCGACAGGGACTAAAAGCGTCAAAAAGTGCATAAGTTTGCATTTTCGCGCGTATCTTACGTTCTGAATATACCCGGACATCCAAAAATTTATGCAATCATTAAAATATTTTATTTTAATGATTGGCATGATAAAATTTCACTCTTCGCGTAATTTGGATCGTTTTTCGCTTCCGTTCGTGTTTCATCGTAATTAGCCGAACAACGCAACCGTACGACCAAACGGACCGACATCCGACATATTTTAGAGCATGTTTTATGTCCCCAATGTTTAGGCATCATTGTAGAGTCTTGAAATGAGGGTAACGGGCCTTATACGTGTCAAAAAGGGCCTACAAGCTTACAGGAACTAAAACTGCAACTTCTGAAAGTTGTGGCTGAGCTGGTCTGTTATGGCGGGCCGCGTAAGACTCTTCCTGAGTCTACGCAGCACGCGTAAGCCCATCAGATCAGCAAAACAGCTGATTACAATCAGCAGCTGGGTTTTCTTGTTTTGTAAATGGTTTTTAAACAATCTAGGGGTTGTTTTGGGGCTCCCATGGTATTATAAAACTATGGGCACACTTGTAAGGCCAAGATCGAAGCTCGTTTATCGATGAACGATCCTAACGGTGGCCCAAAAACTATATATACCCCCATGATTTCATTTGCAATTCACACTTGATCTGATCATATCCTCTAAGTTGGAATTATACACTTCATACCTGAGAATTTTAGATCAAACCTTCCTAACTTGGACCTCTTGTAAGTGTTCCTTTCGTGCTTAGTTCAATTGTTTGGCTTTTAAAGCCGAAAAGTTAAGCGTTCGCGATAAACGCTTTGACTTTTAAACGGTCGAGCCATTGTTCGCAACGAACATAGCTACGT
Organism: Helianthus tuberosus; assembly: GCA_030545235.1. Taxonomy (NCBI): domain Eukaryota; kingdom Viridiplantae; phylum Streptophyta; class Magnoliopsida; order Asterales; family Asteraceae; genus Helianthus; species Helianthus tuberosus. The sequence goes on from CM060412.1 coordinate 154,727,731, forward strand.
GATCGTAATTAGGTAGGTATTAAACCCCCCAAAAGGGCACCTACTAATTACCACGGTTGCTTAATTAATTGTCGGGTCAAAGTAATCAAAATAAAATTCAAACGAGTCGGTTTTAAATAAAATTAATAACTAATGATGTAAAGGCAATAAAATCAGTTTTGTCACTTTAATAACTTGGTAAATATTAATTGAACATGTCTAGGCATGTTCAACCCGACAATTCTGAGTTTAGGCTCGGTTCGGAACCGAAAGTCGCAAAAATAGACTTTTGCTTTGACTTTCAGTTCTGACCCGATTTAGCTTAGTTTACTTATGCCTTACGATTCCTTTAGGACCATATTATATGTTAGTATAACCCTCTGAGGTTATACAACATGGTTCCATAGAAATCCTAGTTCATTGCATGTTTCCGTTAAATGCTTAAATGTTGACCATAATGCCCTTTTGATATTAAAACGATATTTTTGAAAATGTAAGAGTACAAAAACCTTTATTACTGATTTATAAACATGTCCTAAAAATTTGACATCCTTTTGAGGTCTAAATTAGGAGTTATGCTCAATATCGTAAATTGAAGCCTTTTTATTAATTAAACGGCATTTTCGGCATAAAACCTATTTAACCCAAATTTTGACACCAAACCTTTTGCCCACTGATGTAATATAATATTTAGGGATTTTTGTAGAATTTAAACTGATCATAACATAGGGCTCTTGCATTGACTCGGTAATTGACGGTTATGCCCTTTTTTTCTAAAAAAATGAGTTTTACACATCCTTTACATATCAAACTTTTTCCTACTGATTTTATATATTAAATAAATTATTTTAAATAGTAAAGGCTGTTCAAAATCTTAGATTTACTTATTATCCCGAATACCGTCAAATGCCGACTTTTATGCGATTTAGGCGCATAGTATGGTTTAAAACCATATTTGGCACCTAAAGTTTGTTACCTACTGATGTTATGAATAAATTTTTATACTTTAACAGTAAGTAAAAGTTTTTGAACTCAGATTTCCAAATTTGACCTTTAAGGCTTATGTGAAATGACCAAAATGCCCCTATGGTGCATAGTTTGGCCATAAATGATAAATTTCACACGTATATGATATCTTACTGATATAAACTACTAAAATAAATATTTTTACTGATCATTTTAGACCAGAACCTCAGATTGTCATTAACCTCTTTTATAATCTTTAAAATGACCAAAATACCCCTACGGGACTTAAATTGACTTTAAATCCGTTTTGGGCATAATGGAAGGTATCCTACTGATATCACAACATATTTAAAGCATATTAACTTGTGAAACATGTTCATGACTCATTGGTTACCCGTTATGCATTTTACGCGTTCGGTATGGTTTATGTAACTAGTTTGCATCAATTAACCAAAACGGGTCAAACCTTATCATTTTCACTTCATAATTCAGAATGTGTTTAGTTTACCCATATTATACAAGTCTCCATACTTGTCGGGTCTAAATCACGTTCTAATCCGGTCTTCGCTTAATCTTGCGTTTCGAACCGTAAACCTTTCCTTAAAACTAACCGGTCTAAGTTACAACTTAAATAAGACCCGTTAGGAATCTAATAGGTTAATAAAACCTTCATTCAAGATTGAGAACCCCAGTAGAGGTACTTGTGCTTGCTGATTTGAATATACGGCTGAGAATAAAATTACATTTTAGCTCAGGTAAATACTTTTTACTTATTTTCTGTTATACGGGCTTGGGATACGGTATTATAATAATACCGCTTAGTCAGGTATTGAATGTTTAATCGGATTGTGATTAAATTATTGAGGTAACCCGTTTTAATCTGTCTTGTTTGAAATAAAGCCTTTGGGGGTTAATGAGCATGTCCCGGATATCCTTGGCATCATTATTACGAAATGGCCACGTCTTAAGCACGGGGTGTAGGCATACATCTGACAGTTGCGTAGGAAAAACGGTATCTCACTCTCTTGTGGGCCTATACTTGTGGTGTGTCTGTTTGTAACATCCCTATTTTTTATATAAGAATTATAGGTTTGGTTAAATTTATTAACCATTAGTAACTAGCAACTAGTTTATTTTTAATATAAATATTCAACCCAAATAGTTTTAAACACTATTTTATATATAGTTGGTTGAAATATTATTGGCCTGTATATGGGTGACCTTTCTAATAAAATAAAAGTCTATAAAAAACTTATATTATTAGACAGGTAACTTACAGGTAGGTTGACCGTAACAAATATGAAGTTCCTAGACGGGCCTAGGAACCATATAATAATTAAATTATAAAATACATTGTATTTTGAACCTACTATATTTTTAATGAAACTTAGACCCAAATGTAGACAAAAATATACTCGTTCTAAAGACATATTTATTATTTTATAAAACGTTATATTTTAGAAATTATACGCGCCAAAGAAGTATACCAATTGAATTAATTATATATAAAATGAAATAAATAAATCTAACTTCTAAATTATGAAAAGTGGTACATGTCAGAAATAATTAGAATAATATAAATAATAAAATTTAACAATTTGATCTAAGAATTTTATTTACATATATCGAGATATTTAATAAAATAATAATAATATAATAAAACCAATACATAGAAGGAACCTGTCATGTCAGTTCATATCCATCTCAAAGTTTCATGTCTCATTTATTTTAATATAATAAACTAATAATAATAAAATAAATATATATGAAAGAACTCAAAGATAAGAATGTAATAAAATAATATTATAAGTAAACTACATAGAGACACATATGTACGTACGTGTCATCAAAAGGAAAAGATAAAGGACACATACTCTAACTTGAGAAATCAGTATAAATAGAAAAGTTGTGCACTCTCACAACTGCAAAACATTGTTTTCTCTCTCTCTCGATTAGCTTTTCCCTTGTCAGTCTCCAACTTCAATTTTCCTTTTTATAATAATAATAAGATTCTGCCCCGTTTAAATGTTTTAACTCCCGATCACCGCTACCCTTTCCGATTGATCTGAGCCTCATAACATATGTCAGGGCTCTGCCCGACTAAGTTATTGGGATTCTGTCTCGGGACATCAGGATAAGGTTGAATTAGGGGTATTATACTTAACACAATTACAAATATATATTTTTATAGCTCAGAAATTATACCCAAAATTCTACCAGGAGGTTTTCTAATTGAACCCTAAAGTTTTAAAGTGGGTCAATTCTCTTTTCTCACCATTTTATTTCCTTTTTGTTCCAAACCATAACAACTCTCACCAAAACTATTATATTTTTATTATTATTATTATTATTATTATTATTATTATTATTATTATTATTATTCACTAAGAAACTCTAATTGAGATACTCAAGTAATTCTACATAAACCCTAAATTTTTCAGAACAATCAGAATCAGGATCAGGGCCCCTAAAACTCAGGGGGGTATTCCCTACTCGACGATTATCCATATATCTCGCTGTAGAAATCGAAATTTAATATTCCGTCGACTCATACAAGCTAGTTGGACACGCGGCAACCTTATGTTAAAAGTGTATGCCCCGCGCCACGCGACAGGTGCATGTGTCCCTGTCGCGACACGCGGGAGGGACCATTTTTCAGATATAAATAGAGGGCAGTGGGACTTGCAATTGTGCGTTTGTTCGACGTACAAATTCAATTCATACTTTAAGTTATAGTAGAAACAATTCTAAAACACACACGATTCACGAAGTGCTACTACGATACAAGGTATTAACTTGATCGCTGCTACGATTCAATGTCCGATCGATGGAAACTATCCGATGGATGTTTTAGTATTATCCTTTGTCATTTGTCGTGATTCCGACAGGATGTTTGAGTACCACCCGAATTCGGGGAATACTCTGTAATTCGTTGTGAATCCGATAGACGTTTAAGTGATTGCACTTTGTCATTCGTTGTGAGGGTTTTAATCTCGTGAGTTATCGTAAATACTGTATTAAGTTACCTACCTAGTTCGTGTACACTAGGATACAAGGCTACTCAATAGGCTAAGCTCTGCCTGTATAAATCTGCAATCTATCAAGGCTTATCTGTAGACTAAACTTTGCCCGTATGAATCTGCATGCTTATAATGTGAGTCATTCTCTTTTTATCAAATCTATTTACAAAAGCATGTTTATTTCAAAAGTTATAATTACAGGGATTAAGTCTTTGTAATCACCAAGTTACAGCCGGTATGTGGGGTATTGTGCACAATATTAATTTCTCACGGGGTTAGGCTAATAAGCCCTAACATAGGTTAGGCAAATAAGCCCTAACAGTGATATACGTCATTCATTGGGGCAGCCAATGGTGATATGACCACAGTCACAGAAACGAGTCGAGTGACAAATACTGTGGGTAGTTGGTTGATATAGAAACAATGTAATCACCCTTGATACTGTAAATTATAACTAACGTGTCGTTTTAGCAAAATGAATGAACTCACCAGTATTTCCTGCTGACAAAACCTTTTTAAAACGCGTTTCAGGTAATTATAGTAGATTGGAGTAAGAGATGGACACGGCACTGAAAAGGCATCAAGAAGTGGCTTATTTTATTAATTAAATCAAAATTAAGTAATATTGATTTATGTAATTAAATTTATCTTTATTAAAGCTACCATTGTAAAACATTGGTTATCCCATCTATTTAAGAAATAAAATCCGGTGTTTCTAAACTCTGATATTTTTCCTAACTCACGGTCCTGATGAAATTTCCGCTGCAATATTTTTTTTTCAAAATAAATCACCGGTACCACTGGGCTGTTCACGACTCCCGATTCCGTCCAGGGTGGGTCGAGGGTCGTGACAGATGGTGGTATCAGAGCCACTGATTTAAGCCTATAGGTGTTGTTATAATAATACCTAAGTTTATATAAAAGAGTTAGGAGATTGCTATTAACTGGTAGCACACATGATAGGATTTAGACTTGAATTTAAGAAAAGATGCCTTAGTATAAAACTCCAAGATAAGCTAAGTACTTATGTGAATAAAATATGATGAGTTTTGGTATGCCATAAGAATGGTAATTAGAATATTGCAAGATATGATAAATAAGCAATAACACTTAAATCTTGCTTATTGATATTACTTGGGCTAGAATAAGATATGTTACGGGAAATACAAGTTTCCTTGATTCAGGATAAAAGCCCTAATGAAAAAGGCACTTTTAAAATCTTGATACTATTTATGGGAAATAGGAAATTTTCTCCGGCAAGACTGGGTATGGTGTAGCAGACTCTCCAGTTTGTCCGGATATACTGAGGTTACTTCTCCGGCGCGAACCGGATAAGACGGGGTATGTAATATGTCAAACAAGTGACAAGATTTCCCTAAATAATATCATGACCAGATATCTGACTGGTTTTTGGAAATATGAATCTGTTAAATACATTGACCTGATAAATGGTATGTTTATTTCAGCATGTGAAATATGTGATTATATAGATAGATATATCTATAAGGAAATCCAAAAACCATAAGGATTGACAATTTGGAATAAAGCACAAGCATCTGTGTCTAGATTTCTTTATTAGGAATCTCTTTTCTGATATCAAACATTACTTCGTTTGATCATCTGTCTCGTAGCTAGTGTGACAAAATAAATAATGGAAACCCCTTTAAGTTGAAACACCATCAAAAATATAAAGAATTTCTAAAATGCATTATTATAGACTATTAATGCAAGTAAGAAACATGTAAAGTTGTGCTAGTGCACAAGAAAACACATGAAACTTAAATTATACGTCCACAGACGTTAAAAGTATATCACACACGACTTCCAAAGCAAGACCTTTGGGAAAATATAAATTAGGCACGATGACACCAATACTAATTCAGTCAGTAGAATAACTGCTGATCAAAAAGAAGGCACTTTGCCACATGATCCTACAAACGATATGAATCTCGCTGAGGTACGTTGTAACAAGATTTCACAACCATCGGTACACAGTCTAATCAGAGTCATAATTATTATCACTGCAAAAGGAGTCACATACCGTTGCAAATTCCCTATTTCATTGTATTCACATTCCCTGGTAATGTCACTTAACAACGGTTATCACTCGAAATTCCAGATAGAAGTTCTTATATTTCTTTTGTTAAAATTCTGACTTCTGCATATAATAAATTGACTTTCGCATTTCTACTTCCCCTAAAGGTTATCATACCATGAGGATTTCTTTCATAGTAGTGAATATTGATCTATTTCATTTCCTGGTAAATTCACACGTTACACATGCTCTATTTGTTACGCATGTGGTTCATTTAAATTATGAAGACCACTGGAGAGCTTTATTCCGATTTATTATTTTATCAAAACTCAAATATCATTCCGTTTTTTTACACTGTGAACCGCATTATTGCAAAACGATGACTCTTTGAGATTGAGTCCATAAAATTTAATTAAACCATTGAGGTAAAGAATTTAGATTTTTATATTTATATGTATATATATAAAATTTATGTGAAGTATACTCTCATTTAAGTTTACGTTCAGTTATTTATTATTGATAATTAATATTAGTTTTATTATTAATAATAAATTAATAACAGAAGTGTTAGTATTATTTTTAGTACTAGGGTTATTGTCAAGGGCATGTATTAAATAGCCTAGCCTTAGTTAGGCATGGACTGGCCACCTATGCTTAAACAAGGCAGAACTAACCAATATCCAACCATGATAATGACTAGTTAATATATAAATTAAGTCATCATACTTATTTAGTAAATTTTAATTATAAAAAAAATATTTTACTTTGTGCTGTAAAGAGAAGATATATTTTCATAAAACAAGAAGTAGAGGGACGAATAAAATTATATAAATAATTGTCTATCACATGTTTTGTGGTAATTATGTACCGTAACGCTTTGGCAAGAAAATAACCATATAAAAATAATATGGTAGTCATCAATTACATTGGGTTAGGAGAACATTGTAATCTATAAGAATAGTCCCTGTTTTCACTTATTTACAACATTTGTAAATACATTCACAACGTTATATGGTTTCAAAATGAAAATAAGTAATCACATAGAATTGACCCATTAAGTGTTATATATTTACAAAATATTTTACAAATACTTTTGTACAATAAATATTTTTACATCTTTATTTATAACTTTCATTTAACATTATAAATAATAGTGATTTCTTTTAAAAAAAATAATACTAAAATATTTTGTAATGTAATAACTTCATTGCGGTGTTTTATAATATATATTACATAGTAAATATAACTTATTTTTATTTAAAAGTGGTGACCATTTACATATAGTAAAAATGCGTAACAAATAATATATATTACATAGTATTTATATTTGATATGTAAGATACGGTTCAGACAGGGACACAAATAATATATATTACATTTGCTTTACAAATATAATATAATAGTTGGTCATGCCAAAACAACTTGTTCTTATTATATTTCGATCTCTAAGACATAGTATGAAAAATATGGTCACTAATAATGTACTATCACATTTTTTTTTCACAATTAAAACAGCTTGGAACTTTAAATAATGATACACTAACTCTATTGTCTTTTGGTGTATCTTTGCAATTCACTCATCTCAGCACATTGATTTTCTCGTATCATAATTTAATATTTGACAAATCATTTTTCATGCTTTTATTTCAATTGGAACTTGTCGATTCTAAGTCTTCCTCAATTGCCAATCAAAGTAAGCTTTCTTTTAAACAAAGAATTTTTCCTTCACATTCATTTTTTTGCTTGAACCTAGTCACTTTGGAAATTATATCATTTCATCTCGTTCATTTGTCATCAATTTCTTGAACTAATTCAGTTGAACCAGCGAATCCTACTTATTGTACAACTCGTATTCACAAAATTTGATATTTTAATTCTATATCATCTACCTTAAATATTATTTTATTAACTAAAATATGAAATAAGTCTAAAAGAAATATCATAACCCAAATCTCGAGGACGAGATTTAAAACAAGGTGGGGAGAATGTAACATCCCTATTTTTTATATAAGAATTATAGGTTTGGTTAAATTTATTAACCACTAGTAACTAGTTTATTTTTAATATAAATATTCAACCCAAATAGTTTTAAACACTATTTTATATATAGTTGGTTGAAATATTATTGGCCTGTATATGGGTGACCTTTCTAATAAAATAAAAGTCTATAAAAAACTTATATTATTAGACAGGTAACTTACAGGTAGGTTGACCGTAACAAATATGAAGTTCCTAGACGGGCCTAGGAACCATATAATAATTAAATTATAAAATACATTGTATTTTGAACCTACTATATTTTTAATGAAACTTAGACCCAAATGTAGACAAAAATATACTCGTTCTAAAGACATATTTATTATTTTATAAAACGTTATATTTTAGAAATTATACGCGCTAAAGAAGTATACCAATTGAATTAATTATATATAAAATGAAATAAATAAATCTAACTTCTAAATTATGAAAAGTGGTACATGTTAGAAATAATTAGAATAATATAAATAATAAAATTTAACAATTTGATCTAAGAATTTTATTTACATATATCGAGATATTTAATAAAATAATAATAATATAATAAAATCAATACATAGAAGGAACCTGTCATGTCAGTTCATATCCATCTCAAAGTTTCATGTCGCATTTATTTTAATATAATAAACTAATAATAATAAAATAAATATATATGAAAGAACTCAAAGATAAGAATGTAATAAAATAATATTACAAGTAAACTACATAGAGACACATATGTACGTACGTGTCATCAAAAGGAAAAGATAAAGGACACATACTCTAACTTGAGAAATCACTATAAATAGAAAAGTTGTGCACTCTCACAACTGCAAAACATTCTTTTCTCTCTCTCTCGATTAGCTTTTTTTCCCTTGTCAGTCTCCAACTTCAATTTTCCTTTTTTATAATAATAATAAGGTTCTGCCCTGTTTAAATGTTTTAACTCCCGATCACCGCTACCCTTTCCGATTGATCTGAGCCTCATAACATATGTCAGGGCTCTGCCCGACTAAGTTATTGGGATTCTGTCTCGGGACATCAGGATAAGGTTGAATTAGGGGTATTATACTTAACACAATTACAAATATATATTTTTATAGCTCAGAAATTATACCCAAAATTCTACCAGGAGGTTTTCTAATTGAACCCTAAAGTTTTAAAGTGGGTCCATTCTCTTTTCTCACCATTTTATTTCCTTTTTGTTCCAAACCATAACAACTCTCACCAAAACTATTATATTTTTATTATTATTATTATTATTTTATTCACTAAGAAACTCTAATTGAGATACTCAAGTAATTCTACATAAACCCTAAATTTTTCAGAACAATCAGAATCAGGATCAGGGCCCCTAAAAGTGTATACCCCGCGCCACGCGACAGGTGCATGTGTCCCTGTCGCGACACGCGGGAGGGACCATTTTTCAGATATAAATAGAGGGCAGTGGGACTTGCAATTGTGCGTTTGTTCGACCTTCAAATTCAATTCGTACTCTGAGTTATAGTAGAAACAATTCTAAAACACACACGATTCACGAAGTGCTACTAAGATACAAGGTATTAACTTGATCGCTGCTACGATTCAATGTCCGATCGACGGAAACTATCCGATGGATGTTTTAGTACTATCCTTTGTCATTTGTCGTGATTCCGACAGGATGTTTGAGTACCACCCGAATTCGGGGAATACTCTGTCATTCGTTGTGAGGGTTTTAATCTCGTGAGTTATCGTAAATACTGTATTAAGTTACCTACCTAGTTCGTGTACACTAGGATACAAGGCTACTCAATAGGCTAAGCTCTGCCTGTATAAATCTGCAATCTATCAAGGCTTATCTGTAGACTAAACTTTGCCCGTATGAATCTGCATGCTTATAATGTGAGTCATTCTCTTTTTATCAAATCTATTTACAAAAGCATGTTTATTTCAAAAGTTATAATTACAGGGATTAAGTCTTTGTAATCACCAAGTTACAGCCGGTATGTGGGGTATTGTGCACAATATTAATTTCTCACGGGGTTAGGCTAATAAGCCCTAACATAGGTTAGGCAAATAAGCCCTAACAGTGATATACGTCATTCATTGGGGCAGCCAATGGTGATATGACCACAGTCACAGAAACGAGTCGAGTGACAAATACTGTGGGTAGTTGGTTGATATAGAAACAATGTAATCACCCTTGATACTGTAAATTATAACTAACGTGTCGTTTTAGCAAAATGAATGAACTCACCAGTATTTCCTGCTGACAAAACCTTTTTAAAACGCGTTTCAGGTAATTATAGTAGATTGGAGTAAGAGATGGACACGGCACTGAAAGGCATCAAGAAGTGGCTTATTTTATTAATTAAATCAAAATTAAGAAATATTGTTTTATGTAATTAAATTTATCTTTATTAAAGCTACCATTGTAAAACATGGGTTATCCCATCTATTTAAGAAATAAAATCCAGTTTTTCTAAACTCTGATATTTTTCCTAACTCACGGTCCTGATGAAATTTCCGCTGCAATATTTTTTTTTTTCAAAATAAATCACCGGTACCACTGGGCTGTTCACGACTCCCGATTCCGTCCAGGGTGGGTCGAGGGTCGTGACACTATTAATCTTGACTCGGTTTCTATATCTTGCCCTGAATGTATAACGAACATGTAAATCTGTATACAAGATTATTTTTATGTAATTGTCCCAAGTTATCAAAGGATATTTGTGCCTTGTGCATTTAAATCAATTTTCATAAATGTTTTCAAAAGTGTCGGTTAATTGTATTTACCAGTGTAAACTGACGTATTTTCCAAAAAGATGAAGTGACAGGTACTGTACGTAATTGGCTGGGAGCTCAGGGCGTTAATAAGGAATCTTGCAAGTTCTAAACGTCTAAAGTCTGTTGAACAGTATTTATAATTCTGTTTTAAGATCCGCCTGTGGATCCATCTTACAATCCGTTTGTAATATTTGATGTTACTTTTGAATCGGTTTGTAATATATTTACTTTAGACTTCCGCTGTGCATTGAACTGTGATTATTTGACTATGATGATATCAACTACGTCACGATACTCCCCACCGGGCCCACCGGTAATACGTGGAAATATCGGGGTGTGACATATGATATCTTAGACCGATATGTGTTAACTGCTTTTTGTTTATATTAACCAAGAATCCAAGACCATCCATTCTTCATTTCCACTCCCGATATTGATTGAGGAAGTATCCACTAGGAAATGAATAATCTATTTATCACTCCTTCATTTCCACTTCCGATATTGCTTGAGGAAGTATCCATTGGGAAATGAATAATCCATTTATCAATCCTTCATTTCCACTTCTGATATTGCTTGAGGAAGTATCCATTGGGAAATGAATAATCCATTTATCAATCCTTCATTTCCACTTCGATATTGCTTGAGGAAGTATCCACTAGAAAATGAATAATCCATTTATCAATCCATCATTCCCACTTCATGCATTATTTGAGTAAGTATCCACTGGGGAATGATAGAGTTATACTTTACATGGAATCCTTGTTGGGTCTTTATATGCAAATAGATAGAACCCTAGATTCCATGCAAGATAATTGCTTAACACAAATTGGTATCGTATGACATAATTCCATACAAAACCATTTTTTCCATGAACTTGGCAACAGATTCCACATTCATACGCTCTAAAGGTCAAATACCTTCTCAACAACTAGTGTGAGGTTATAGAACCTTGAGATATTTTGGAAATCAACACTAATACATTGATCTCCAATTCCAATACCAAATGATACTTCGCATCTTTGGTCTCGTCTACTCTTTGCGGGGCGTCTCACTCGATGACGCTCCCACAGTTTGCTGTTGCCATGGGACTGTACTCACATGATGAGTTAGTATCCCAGGAATTTTTGGATGCGCTGACTACCACGTCCGTTGACGTGTTGTGGCCCTGGTGGAGCACTATTGGTGTCGGGGACTTCGCAACACCGCGTTCGATCCCCGAAGGTGCGGGTGTCGCGCATTTACGATCCGTTGCATTGATACGTACAACGGTGTATCGCGGTGACGATTGCGGGTCGTCACGATAGCAGGGAGTGGGTCACCCAAAATGACTTGTTCTTCTTCCACAACCTACTTACCGGCGGCGCGGGGGGGGGGGAGGACTTGGCACACAGGTTGGCCACATTCTTCGACGAGTACGCTGTGGCGGCTTCGTCGAGCCACATCAGCTGTGGCGGCTTCGTCACCCATCTAGTAAAGCACTTTGGTCGCCTCTTTTCCCTGCAGGTGGCTCGAGATATGGCCATCATACGTCAGGTTGATTCGGTAAGCAGGGACACAACATGCTCGATGGGGATTGCCCACCAGAACATGGGCTGCATTTTTTGGTCGCTTGACGACGGTCGTACTGAGTGGTACGGGGGCCAGCCACTACAGATGGAGATGGTGGTGGCGGGCCACGGGGGCGAGGGAAATGAGGGTGATGGTGAGGGTAACGAGGGAGAGGGAGGTGATGGAGTTGACGCCACGATCAACAAAACGTAGCAGGATGTGCAGGATGCACCGCCTGGTCTCCGGTACGAGCGTCAGACCGTGAGACCATGTGTGATGCCTCCACAGGGGGTGGAAGGGAGACTGGCTCAGGTCAAGTCAGATGTAGCTATTGTACGGGTGGACGTGGCTGCTGTACGGGTGGACGTATCCCGTATGCAGAGCAACATGCAGTGGGTGGTGGAGGCGATTATTGCTAAGCATTCTGCCACGCCTCTACCTCTACGAGTTGGCGCTGCACCACCACCACCACAGTAGCTGCTTATTTTAATTTGGTTTTGTTGTTTTACATTTGAAACTCTGTAAATATTTATCTTTTGTTGTTTTACATGTAAAACTTTGGAAATACTAATCTTATGTTTACATTTTATCTTGTTTGTTTAATAATTGTCATCACATTGTTTATTATCTTCTTTGCATAATAATTGTTATGGTATTGTTTATCATATACACATGTTTTGCTTATATACAAATGTGTTGCTTATCTGATATATATAAAAAATAATACGACAAATACTATAGTAACATAATCCGATATATCTAAATAATACGACAAACACTATCTAAACAATTTCTAAAACTTATTAAAAGGTTGTTCGGTTTAAAAAAAAACCATATATACAGCTCTATAACGTTATACGGCCCGTATACAAATGTTAATAACCCAAAAACCTCAGAAAATCTCACCAAAAAAACATCTCAGGTTGTATAACATTATATTGCTCGTATACAATTGTATACGGCTCGTATAATGTTATACGGGCCGCATACAGGTAAAACAAAATAAAAACATTCCAATGAATTTATTTATGTGCTACATCATTCTATATTAGCCATATAAGGTTATATGACCCGTATACATTTAGGGATGTGAAAATAAGAAAATAGGTATGTGAGCATAGAGACCCCATAAATAAATTTGTATAACTGAATGATGACCATTGACAAACTATTTATGTCAGTAATCGCTGACGTTAGATGCAACACAACAACACTAAAAAAATACTAAAATTTTATTAAATAAAACGAACAGTAATTTCCAACGAAAACCTTGTCGTTCCTCAAATTAACAACTAGTGATGAACATATGGCACGGGAATGTCTGGACTTTTCTGTTTTTTTTTTTTTTTTTTGGTGGTGACACTTTACCGATGGCTATTTGTCAGCAATCCACTTGATGATAAGATTTTGGAATAAATTCCTACCTAGACTTTTCAATTGTCTATTGGTGTGGGGTCCATTATTGACAGTTGTCATCTAAGTGACAAATTTAGAGAATAAGATACTGTATTGGATTCCCACTCAGTGTTTTTAGTTGTTTGTCAGCATGGGACCATTTGCAACGAATTATCCTCACTAAAACATTTTATGACAATTTGTTGCCTTAATTATGCATGCCAAGCGTAAAAATGGCAACCTCCCAGCATTTCAAATGTGGAAGATTGTTACTTGTTTGTGGTATGTAAGAAAACTCAATACACATTGTTCTGGTTTTAATGGGAGAGGTTTCAATAAAATTTCAGGGCTCCATGCAGAGAAGTTAATAAGAAGCTTCTCTAAAGAAGAGTTTAAGCACACTATTTTGGATTGTAGCGGAGAAAGAGCCCCGGGTCCCAACGGTTTCACTTTCAAGTTTATTAAGCAGTTCTGGGATGTGTTGGAGCCCTTCTTTTTAGAGATGTTGACACAGTTTCATGACAACCCGAAGATCCCCAAGGGATGCAACTCCTCTTTCATTTCGCTTATTCCAAAAATCCGGGAAGACTTCAGACCTATCTCGCTTATAGGGGCGATGTATAAAGTGATTGCTAAGTTGCTGGCAAATCGGTTAAAACTTGTGGTGGGAGATGTTGTTTCACCAACCCAATCGGGTTTTGTGGAAGGAAGATCGATCCTTGAAGGGCCTTTAATGGTTAGCGAAGTGATCTCATGGGCTAAAGCGAACAAAAGTAAACTTTTTATTTTCAAAGTGGATTTCCAAAAAGCATCACTCGGTCAATTGGAGGTTTCTCTTGTCGAATATGAAAGAGATGGGTTTTCCGCCTTTGTGGAGAAGGTGGATTGAAACGTGTCTAAAATTGGGCTGGTCTTCGGTTTTAGTAAATGGATCTCCCACTTCCGAATTTCACCTTTCGAGGGGCCTTAGGCAAGGAGACCCTCTTTCACCTTTTCTCTTCCTTTTGGTTCTTGAATCTTTGGATCTCGTCATGAAGAGAGCGGATAACTTAGATATGTTTCGAGGGGTAAAGCTCCCTAACGGAGGTCCTCTTATTTCACATTTTTGTTATGCAGATGACGTTGTCTTTGTGGGGGAATGGTATGAGGAAAACATCAAGAATCTTAACCGAATCCTTAGATGTTTTTACCGTTTCTTGGGTTTAAAGGTGAATTTGGCTAAAAGTAACATCTTTGGAGTAGGGGTCAAAGACGAAGAAGTGGAACACATGGCCGAGTGTATTAATTGTAAACCCGGGACTCTACCTTTCTCCTTTTGGGCTTGCCTATCGGGGCAAACATGAAGCGAGTCAAAAATTGGAAGCCCATCGTGGATAAGTTCACCGCCAAGATCTCAAGTTGGAAGGCAAAACAACTTTCATTTGCAGGTAAAGTAAAGCTTGTAAAGGTCGTTCTTGGTGCCTTACCTATCTATTATCTCTCCCTATTCAAGGCCCCGACAAAGGTTCTTAACGATCTTGAACATATCAGATGTGGTTTTGTGTGGGGGGATAAAGGTGGCAAAGGCAAGGTTCGCTGGATATCATGGAATAAGCTCATGGCTCCAAAGCGGTTTGGTGGGCTCGGGATTGGAGAGTTAAAAAGCTCCAATTTGGCGCTACTCGCCAAGTGGTGGTGGAAGTTTAAGGAGAACCCTTCGACGCTTTGGGTTCAAGTGATAAAAGCCATTCATAACAAATCGAGGTCCTTTGTCTCGATCCTGTTTAAAAATTACGCGGGTTTGTGGAAGGATATCGGCTACATTGAACGAGATTTCTCTGGTTTAAAAATCCCGATTCAGCATCACCTAGTTGCTACTGTTGGTTCCGGAAAAAATATCTTGTTTTGGGTCGATAGATGGTTTGTGGAAGGCAACCTAAAAGATCACTTTCCTCACCTGTTTTCCATAGCCTTTCACAAATGGGCTTCGGTGGAGGACTGTGTGAAGTTGGAGGATGGTGTGGCTCATTGGGCGTGGACTTGGTCTCGTGAACCAGCTTCTCAGCTTGCTAAGGAGGAACTCTGCAACCTCAGGTGACTTCTAGAGGGTGTGAAACTAAATAAAGGGTCAGATAAATGGGCTTGGTTCAATAGGAAACATCTTTCTTTCACGGCTGCAATTATACGACTCCACATGTCGGAGGTAAACAAAGTAGGAGACGAGGTCAGGTGGGATCACTGGAACAAGTGGGTGCCTCCGAAGGTGAGCCACTTTGGGTGGAGGGTGATGCTCGGAAAAATCCCAGTTAACGTGGAGTTGGCAAAACGTGGAATTTTGCCGGTTAATGTTATGTGTCCGATATGCAGCAATTACCCAGAAACGGTGGATCATTGCTTAACTCAATGTTTAACGACGAGAGTTATTTGGTGGCATGTGATGAGGTGGCTAAAGTTACCGGATTTTGGCGAGGATAATTCGGTCCAAAACGTATGGGAAGTGATGGCGGCTATCAAGGAGTCGAGAGATTGGAAGAATCTCATTGAAGCGGCTTTCTGAACTACTATCTAGGAAGTTTGGAAAACGAGGAATGATTCGGTCTTCAACAACCGACATGTTCCAATGCTCACAACGGTCGAGGCCGGCCGTAAAGGAAAACTTGTTTATTTGGTGAAAAGTAGATCAAAATTCTGTAATTTAAATTGCGAGAGGTGGAGCGATTTTAATATTCCTGATTTGGTTGTGTAATTTGTTGGGTGTAACAGCTTCTTGCTGGCCCGTTTTTCTATATTTATATAGAAGCCTCGCCGTTCGAAAAAAGCATTGTTCTGGTTTGTTATAATTGGTGGTCTCAGAATTTATATCTATGATGGCACTCGCATTACCCTAGCTTTGGACGGTATCCTAAAACTGAGTTGTAATCGATTTGATAAGCTAATCGAATTCCTCAACTCTTGGAATTATACGGAAGCCTATACCGAGAGTTGGTTTCCATGTGTGCATATTTTTTTCAATCCTCAAAGCAGTTTTTTCTTATCCGACACGATTCTAACACATGTAAAGAAGTTTATTTGTAGGTGTTGCCCACGTCTAGCCATTGAGACTCTTGGGCACACAAATAATGTAGTTTATCTTTTGTGTTGTTTGCGTGCAGTCATCGGGCCTCCTGGGTATACATACAAATATCTTTTTTTTTTTTTTTTGTGTTCCCATGATGAGATAACGGGTCTTGTGGGCACACATCTAAACTTAGTCTATTTGAAGGATGAAGAAATGTAATGTTGTTTAACTATAAAATATGGAAATGTAATATAGTTTATTGGTAAGATGTGAAAATGTAATGTGGTGTATTAATTCTGATATAATTTGAACATAAACAACGGAAAATTCTTCACGAGATGTAGCGGGAAATATGGAGTTTTTTCCTAAACTAGTGGTGGTGGAAAAAGTATTTAGCATTTTGATGTTTCTTCAAAACTATTTACAAAATAGTGTTTTTATTTATTTTATATTTGCCTTTTCTTTTAATCAACAAAAAAAAAACTTATTAATTTTTTTCTAATAAATCAATCCACTGTTAACATTTTTATTCGTTTATAAAAGCATAAAAATGGAAAAGAATAAAACTGTTTCTTTCTTTTTCCTTGTTGACTCTTTTTATTTACATAATAATATCGTCTTTTAAAAACTTAAACCTCAACAAAACAATAATTTTTTTTCCAGAGTATATTCCTCATTCTATGAATGTAATATTAAAATTACATTAGGAAGTAAAGAAAACAGTGAAAAGATGTGGTAAAATTATTAAGTCTCATTACCAGAGTCAAACCATTAAGTAATCATCTTTTTTTTTTTTTATCATATCACTAAGTTAATATTAAAAAAAACAAATTCCTTGTTCATAAATTCATACCATTTTGTTTTTGAAATTGATGTTTCTTGCTAT
Source organism: Helianthus tuberosus (assembly GCA_030545235.1). Classification (NCBI taxonomy): domain Eukaryota; kingdom Viridiplantae; phylum Streptophyta; class Magnoliopsida; order Asterales; family Asteraceae; genus Helianthus; species Helianthus tuberosus. The sequence goes on from CM060412.1 coordinate 154,745,379, forward strand.
CTCAACCCTAGAATGTTAGTATAAGTTTCACTATAGTTATAATGTTTGATTAGTTTTTTTTTCTTTTTTTGTATGTTTTTTATTTTATTGTTTAAGTTTACTGTGAATGATTTTATTAATTTGTCTTTGACATGGGTTGATTGAAAAAAATTTATAACAAGATGGAAAAGGGTATGATATTGATTTAATATAAAAAAAATTAATAAGTTCTTTATGTTGATTAAAAGAAAAGGTAAATACAAAATAAATAAAACATAAATAATTTTATTGAATAAAAGGTATAATAAAAAAAATACGCACAGCGAATTGGGAATTGATTGAAAAAAAAAAAGAATAAGTCTAATATGTTGGTTAAAAGAAAAAGACAAATACCAATAAATGAAAACCCAACTTGGTAAATAGTTTTGAAGGAACACCAAAATGGTAAATACTTTTACCACCAACACTTGTTTGGAAAAAAAAACTCAGGAAATATGTGCGTTGCAAAATAAAAGATAAAATATTTACATTGGTTTAATTATACGAAAGTTACCTCATATAAAAAAAAACTATAAAGTCGTGATATGCCAAAATGATATCGGCACGTATTTACATCGATACGTATTGTATCTCTTTCACCTTTTCTCCTACTTTTGGGTAAGTCGCCTGGTTTGGACAACTTTGAATACATGTAACATCTCTATGTGGACTGATCTCTTGCTTTATTTCCCTGCTTCTCCTATATGAGAACCAAGCTCGAGTTGCATTAATGTCATCATTGTCATGACTTGACCGTAGTGTTCAACTTCATAGTCTCCATGAATACTCAATCCCATCTACGAGGCATAGAGTACTTTTAAGCATGATTGGAAAGGCCTACACCTTCTCTAAAAACTCCAATCCAAGTACGAGAATAAAATCATTCACGGACACCACCATTACATCTAACTCACCTCATTTAGAACACACCATTCAAATGAAGAAACTGAAGACATGTTTGAGAAGAAGGCAACCTTCACCATCATCATCATCATCATATACTAAGATCAAGTTTTATAAATTAAAGTGAAACTAACATACCCAAAAACACAGAAAGTGTATGTGTATGTTACAAGAGGGAACAAAGAAAAAAAACATGTGTATAACAACGAACAAGCTGGAAGGCCCGAAACATTGAACAAACATCAACGATGTGGTATATATGTCCTAAAGAACAAAGATCAAACACAACAAAAGCACATGACATGTTGAATCAAAGAACAATAATCAAACATCCGGTATTTATGTCATAATAGTTAAAAAAAAAGTGGCGAACACCATATATGGTTTCCTACATACATACCTATCTACAAGAAAAAATCAAAAAAATAAAAGTTGATCTTACAATTACGACATGGTAGAATTACGAAAATAGATAATGTTGACAAAGATTTTTTCAAAATAGACATATTTTTTCAACTTTCTAAAGTGTTAGACCAATCAAAAAGTGACACTTAAGTCTTGGCCCATACTTTTTGACACATAAATTCATGTTTAGCCGACAAGGTTATGTTGGGGAAATTCGAAATTGCTTGGATAAATCTGAAGTCGTGTAATCACTTTCAGATCAAACAATTGGAGTGGCTACCAATCTTTGATCGGATAAAATCAGAATTGATTCTAGATTTCTGTATGAGAATTTGGTTGAGAGAATTTTGAGGGATTCTCACGAACTACAAATTCGTCTAGGGTTTTCCAAAATCGTTTGAGAGAGCGTATTTGCAGTTTTCCACAACTGCTTGCAGTTTTCATTTTGAACAAAAACACCTTTATTCCCTCATGTTTCAAAAGTGCATATTTAGCCCGAAATTTAATTTCTGATGCATTTTCGATAAAGGACTTTTGTCCAAAATAAAAACACCTTTAGAGCCATGGGCTCTGCCCCTTGGACCCCGCTTCTCTCAGGGGCGCTACCCCCGAACCCTCGCCAAGGGGGCGCTGCCCCCTTGGATCCCCAGTTAGTCCCGATGACATTCAAATAAGCGTGCACTCTTATTTGTATGTCACACGCAATCTCAAATTACACTAAAATATCTAACATACCTCCCCTATTTTAGTGTAATCATAGATTAACTAACTTGTTCGCAGCAACCAAACAAACTAATGCATAAATGAAATGTCGTGACGATTGAATTTCATATTAGTATATTACACATTCCAAATATTCGAATTTAAGGGTGTCACTAAGGATTGAACCCTTAATATCCATAATGAATACATGAAGATAATATACACATTAGTTTACATACATAGATCTAACTTGACACTATCTTTTACTAGCCTATGTCCCTATCCTTCATAAGCATATCAAAGCCAAGTCCAAGCTTCTTGAAGTAGCTAAACTTCATGCTCATATAGGTAGCTCTTTTACTCTTGCACCTGCAAATGCAATTTTTCAAAAGAGCTATTAAGAAGATATACCTCAACCTTCCTTAACTTGCAGATCTAAACACATACCTTTGGGACAATTTAATGTTGTGTTCCAAACTCTAGATGTTAAGCTTTCCACATTGAATTCTGCACCTAACGTCATATTAGGTGGGAATTGGTTATCTTAACATGAGAGTTTTCAGATGGACTTTAACCCTGATCCCACAGCTGATACTTTCACGAGATCTCTTGTTAACCCTTTGGTTAAATGATCAGCTAAGTTCTGTTGAGTTCTCACATACTCAACCGAAATCACACCATGCATGATGAGCTCACGAACCATGCTGTGTCTCACACCTGACTATATGCCTTAGCCAGTGTAGCTTCACTATCACACCTTATAGAAATGGGAGATATTGGTTTTGGCCACAATGGAATCTCATAAATCAAGTTTCTTAGCCACTCAGCTTCCTTACCAGCTGCCGCTAAGGCTACAAACTCAGATTCCATAGTTGAGTCAGTTTTGCAAGTCTGTTTCTTTGAAGCCCAAGAAATAGCACCTCCCCCAAGTAGGAATACCCAACCACTTGTGGAAGAATGATCTTCCTTATTGTTGGTCCAACTTGCATCTGAATATCCTTCAATCACTGAAGGAAATCCAATGTAAGTCAGACCATAATCAATGGTTCCTTTCAAGTATTTGAATACTCGACCTAATGCTTGCCAGTGATGAGTACTAGGATTGCTAGTAAATCTACTAAGCTTTCCAACAGCATACGCTATATCTGGTATGGTACTGATCATAGCGTACATAAGTGATCCAATTGCTCTTTAGTACTTAAGTGGAGATACTGCAATACCTTTATTAGGTAATAGCTTCAAACTAGGATCAATAGGAGTACTTGGGGAGAACAATCCTTGAAATTAAACTTGTTCAAGATCTTCTCAATATAGTGGGATTGAGAGATTGAAATGCCCTTGTTCTCACGTTTGATTTTAATACCTAAAATCACCTCAGCCTCCCCCATATCCTTCATAGCAAACTTAGATGATAAAAATTCCTTTGTTCTATCAACTTGATCTTGGTTATTACCAAAAATAAACATATCATCTACGTACAAACAGATCATGACTCCGTTTCCAGAAGCATCAAACTTGCTATAAACACATTTATATGTTTGGTTTAAAACAAAACCATTAGACAATACAATCTCATCAAACTTTTGATGCCACTGTTTAGGTGCTTGCTTCAAGCCATAAAGAGATTTAATTAGTTTACACACCTTGTTTTCACTTCCAGGCATAACAAACCCTTCTGGTTGTTTCATGTAAATCTCCTCATCTAATTCACCATTTAAAAATGCAGTTTTCACATCCATTTGGTGAATTTTAAGATTATGTATAGCAGCAAGTGCTAATAATAATCTAATGGTAGATATCCTTGCTACATGAGCATATATATCAAAGAAGTTAATACCCTCCTTTTGTCTAAACCCTTGGATTACTAATCTGGCTTTGAACTTATCAATAGTACCATCCACCTTCTTCTTCCTCTTGAAGATCCATTTACTTCCCAATGGTTTACAACCAGGAGGTAAATCCACCAATTTCCAAGTGTTATTTTGCAAGATAGAATCCATTTTATCTTGGATGGCTTCTTTCCAAAAAGAAACATCCCTTGAAGCCATTGCTTCACTATATGTCTTTGGATCCTCATCGACATTGAAACAATATTGATATTGAAAATTAATATCAACCCTAGATCCTTCAACTAAGTACAATTGAAAATCGTCACCATAAGACTTGGCCTTTCTTTCTCTCGAACTCCTTCTTGGTTCAGTGCTAGTTGAAGGCATGATTTCTTTTCCACTAGAAATCTTTAAAGAAGGATTCATATCCTTTGGCCTAGGTATAGATGAGAATCTCTCTTCATCATATTCTACATTTCCACTTCTTGCCTCAGTGACCGTATGTACTGGCACGTGATCATTTGGTTCTATTACATAGAACCTGTGAGCAAATGAATGCTCCGCATATCCAATAAAAATGCATTATATACCTCTTTCCCCTAAGTTTCTTATCTTAGGATCATTAAGCCTTACCACGGCTCTACAACCCCAAACTCTCAGTTTTTGCAACTCGGGTGGCTTTTTATACCAAAGCTCAAAAGGGGTTGTTTTGTTCCTTTTATTAGGAACCCAGTTTAACAAGTATGTAACGCCCCAAAATCTGAATGTTAATGTTTGTTGTATGTTATAATGTGACACGTCAGGAAACAAATAACTAGGTTATTTAACCTAGTTAAGGGTATGGTCGAAAGTCTTAAATGACTAAGGTAGTGTCAGTTATGTTTTAAAAGTAAACCTGAGGGGCTAAAATGGAACAAATGAAAGTTAAGTTATAAGATAACTAAACACACACATAGACACACACATCGTGTGTGTTCGAGAAAGATCAGGAGGCTCCCATGGAGCCTCAAACCCTAAATCGCCTTTAAGCTCAAATTGGAAGGCAAGATGAAGTTGAAATCCATAACCGAGCATGGATTAATGATCACCAACACGAGGGGATCATAAGGTATGTCTTAAATCTAAGATTGGTGATCATGGGTGAAGTGGGTTATGTTCTAATCCGTAAGTTAATATGAAATTGATCATGTATAAGGGTTAGAATCCTCGTGTAGAACATGGGTTATGAACGGTTTGCGTTAATTTGGTGTTTAGAGGTGACACCCGTTAGTTAGGGTGAAGATTATGACTAGTAATCACCTCCTATGTTCAAGTCTTGTTGAATGATTGATGTATTATGTGGGTATGATGAATTATTGTTAGATGAAAGTATAGGAATATGATGATGTTATGTTTAATGTTCATTTGGAATGATACATGATGATTAGTAGTTGGTTTTGATGGGTTATGTATGAGTTTAGAAGAATTGTGCATGAAATAGTTGTACGTATTGCTTAAAAGGTAGTACTCACATCAAGTGTATGATGAAATGTATATAGTGTCGTCCGTATAGTCGATTATGATGATTACGGGTATATGATGATAAGTCGATAGTTAAGTATGGTTAATAGTTGACTTTTGAAAGTCAACTAAGCATAAGAAACTTGACTTGACTCGTTGTCGTGGATGTAGGTTGATGGGAAGTCGTATGGTACATGTTATAGCAATCCGTGTTAAATGTAATGACGTGATGAGTTACATGAGTTTAACGTATACGGATATGACTATATGAAGTTGATTATGTATTTTAATGCTTGTTAGAAATGACTAAGGAAAGTTAAGGATGAATTATGCGAGTGATATGATTGTTACGTGTACAAAGGTGTATACTAATAAGAGCGTGATTTCGATGAAATGAAAGTATAGGAATCACGACGAGACGGACTCAAGCATAAGGTGTTAACGGGTCAAGAAGAGGCAAGGAATCGGATACGAGCACGGATGCATAAGGTAAGTGATTTCCGTAATCACTTCTTAGTACGCGTAAGTAATAAAGTATTGTAATGAATTAAACATGATGTTTGAGGTCAAATATGTGTTAAAGTCTTTCGTCGTAAAGGATGGGTTTAAAGTTGACCAAAATGCCCTTGATGGGTATTTTGGGGTAGACGATCTTAAAAGTAGTTTAGAAGTAAGTTATTCGATTAGTGTAACGTTTTGGACAAGTATGGTAATAGGGATGATGGTTTGGTTAGTCATAGACCAAATTAATGCGTGAATACCCTTAACGGGTCGCAATGAGCATATGAATGATAATGTACTAAAAGGATGCAAGATATCCAAGAGTTCAGTAATTTATGATAGACGTCATGGATATCATTATGTGTATAAGAGGATATGGTAAAACGAACAAGTTACGTTGACGAATGCATGAACGGGTCAAGGTTGGGAAAAAGGGTAATAAGCCGAAGAGATAAAAGTCTGAGATTTTGTTAATCCGGATGTCGGTTCTTAACTCCAAAAGATGGAGAATTAAATTACGGACGCGTAGGAAAAAGAATCGGGTAAAACGGACCAATAACGAAGAAGTTATGACCGTTTCCGTGAAACGCGGACGTGCTGAAATCTGCAGCACTGCAGCAACAAACATTCTGTTTGTTTGATGGCGTCGCGCTACGCGACGGGGTGGCTGTTTGTCGAAAGTTGCTTGTTAGCTCCGTTTTGTATCGGGAACTCGTTTAAACGCGTTTTAAGTCGCGTATAACTAGTTTAACTCATGTTTTATGACCATTAGGGTAAGCGTATGTGTGAATGTATAAAGGTGGGATGACATGATCGTGCGTGACGATATAGGTATGTTGGTTCCCCTTGGGATCCCATAGCCCAGGTAAGAATCCCACCTTAGGTTCCATTTAGGAACCTTAAAGCGGGATCCCATAGCCCAGGTAAGAATCCCACCTTAGGTTCCATTTAGGAACCTTAAGGCGGGATCCCATAGCCCAGGTAAGAATCCCACCTTAGGTTCCATTTAGGAACCTTAAGGCGGGATCCCATAGCCCAGGTAAGAATCCCACCTTAGGTTCCATTTATGAACCTTAAAGTGGGATCCCGTACTCCAGGTAAGAATTATTAATTTAATTCTCATTGGCAATCGCCCCTATGTGGATAAGCAAGCATGTATGTATGTATGAGTATATACGAAGATGTATATGAATAGGTAAGTATGAGTGGGGTATGCTCAAGCAGGTGGTTATAAAGATATATGTAAGAATGTAGGCATGTACGTATGTATGTTTTATAAACCTAAGTGTATATATGTATGGGTGTATGTAGGAAGTATGTATGCGTACGAAAGTGAGTATGTACGAATGTATGCACGTATGTAGGTTTATGTGAAGGCATGTAATAAGGAGTATGTATGTATGTACGTATGTATGCATGTGTGAATGTTTATAGGTGGGATAATATGATCGTACGTGACAATGTAGGTATGTATATATGTAGATACATATAGAATGATTGGTATGTAATTGTATGTAAGTTTGTATGTAGGTTGACATGTATGTGTGTACGTATGTATGTATGGAGATAGTGTGTATGAAGTTTAGGTATGTATGTAAGTCGGTTGGTACGATCAAGTGTTTACGTTGTTTATTCGTGTACATGGAGTTATAAGTGAAATGCAGGAATGGCAAAGAAGTATCACCACGGATGGTATGACAGGATGGAAAAGCTGGAATGTAAAGAGTAGATGAAGCGAGAAGTAAACGTGAACAAACCTTGTATGTTTATAACGCGTACTAATGTATGAATTTTATGTGGTGAGTGCAGGTAGTACCAGCCATGAGGATATCCAAGGATCGGAGATCGAAGATCGAGTCACAAGACGGATTGTACGGGAATGGCTAAATATGAAATTTTAGTGCCGATAAGTTATGTTCTTATCTTATAAAATGAATGTTTAGAATGTCAAGATGTATGTCATGAAAGAAATTTTCAGACTCAAAATTCCGCTGCGTCGTTTTAAGGTTAAACGTGTTAGGGTGTTACAAGTTGGTATCAGAGCCCTGGTTTGAGAGAATCAAGTACGAGAAGGTAAGTACTTGAACTCAAACTTGTGTGCTCTTGAGATAAGAAGTCCGTACAATCTAAGACTCGATCAAGATCCAAAGGTAAAGGCTAATGAAAGTATGTACTTATGTATACGTATAAAGAAACTGACGGTTTGTATGTGCAAGGTAAGCATAAGTGTTGGAAGAGGATGAACCGTGAATGCGGTCTAGGATGAATACTAAGGCAGGCAAAGAGGTAATAGGATAAATAGGCAAATGAGCCCAGGTACGTAAATGTAATATGTGGATGTATGTAATGGAAAAGTTCATTCAGGGAAGGAAAATTTTAAGATGAAAGACAAATGATAGTATAGTAACGAAGTATTGGAAGCAATACACGCGCCGAAGCCTAAGTCTACGAACATAAGGTGACAATTACATGAAGGCACGAAACTACTATGTGGATTGTGTACCTGGCCAGTACACGAGAAACGTATGACGTTCGTGAGGTCATGATAATTGTTACAGGTATGTCCGGTAGAGATGGGTAGCAGGCGGGCGTGTGGGTGAAATGGGAAGTAAGACTCTCGGGAAATTGAGAGTACTATGTAAGAATGAAAAACATGCCTGATAAGAATGAAGAATGTTGAATCCGTGATTAAGTGCGGATCAACGAGATATGAATGATATGTTTGAATCCGTGATATGGATTCAAGGATGAAAGGCATGAATGATATGTTTGAATCCGTGATATGGATTCAAGGATGAAAGGCATGAATGATATGTTTGAATCCGTGAGACGGATTCAAGGATGAAAGGCATGAACGATATGTTTGAATCCGTGAGACGGATTCAAGGATGAAAGGTAAGAATGAATGTTTGAATCCGCGAGACGGATTCAAGGAGGAAAAGTAAGAATGTAATGATTGAATCCGCGAGGCGGGTTCAAGGAGGAAAGGTATGAATGTAATGTCTGAATCCGCGAGGCGGGTTCAAGGATAAGAGGCATGAATGAAATGTTTGAATCCGTAAGGCGGATTCAATGAATGAAAAAGCATGAATGATGCGTCTGAATCCGTGAGACGGATTCAAAAATATAAGAAGATGAAATTAATCCGCCTAAGAAGATGTCGACAGTTTGACCATGATTGAGTCGAACGGGTCATAGAAATAAGTATAAAGTAAAAAGTGATAGTATAATAAACGAAGTTTGTATAAGTTACGTGTTAGATGTGTTAGTAATTGACTCTTAGAAGTCGGAATGATGACGGGCTGTGACCCGGACAATAACTTGAGTATGGGCGGAAATGGTGAGCTCAGTAAGAAATATTGAAACGATGTAATAAGGTCTTTGCAAGTAAGTACGAATGGAAGGAAGTACGAGCGTGTACTTCCGTTGGCAAAATGATTAATTGAATGAAAAGATTGCATGTAAGAAATAGAATGTGCGGTATGTTATAGCAGGATTATTGATGTGATGAAACCAATCGTATTGGGGAAAGGATGTGCACGAGTGGAAACCCATGACACGGATGAATGAAATCTGGCCTATTATGGCTAGTACTCGAGGAAAAGATGAATCGATCTGGGTTGCAGATCGTGGGTTGGGAAATGAAAAAGAGGTTAGTGAGAATATTTAACTCATGATTGGATAGATATGAACTAGTATGACACCTGTATATGTGTAAATTAAGTAATGCATGAAGTGAAAGCAATAGTAATGTGAAATGAACGAAATGATTTAAAGATAAAATAAAGGTATGCAAGGTATACGTAGCTGTAGAAAATGTAGAATGAGGTTAACGTTAGAATTAAGCACGTAGGCGTGATTATGTAATAATAGTTTTGTTGTGATAACCAAACAAAAGTTAAATGTTATACAGAGTATGTAGAGAATGTAAATTTTAAAGGTGAGATGGAGATATTAGATCCATTAAGAAAGGATCATATTAAAGGACGGAAGAGTATGTGTATTGACCAGTTATTGACAGGTCAAGTAAATGAAAATGAAAACGATATAAGAAAGAATGATCAGGAAAGTATGGGCTAGTAGTCGTACGGATGGACTAGAAGAAAAGATAATGTGTGTTTGATGAAAGTGAGAAAGGTTTCGGGGACGAAACCTTGTTTAAGGGTGGTAGACTTGTAACGCCCCAAAATCTGAATGTTAATGTTTGTTGTATGTTATAATGTGACACGTCAGGAAACAAATAACTAGGTTATTTAACCTAGTTAAGGGTATGGTCGAAAGTCTTAAATGACTAAGGTAGTGTCAGTTATGTTTTAAAAGTAAACCTGAGGGGCTAAAATGGAACAAATGAAAGTTAAGTTATAAGATAACTAAACACACACATAGACACACACATCGTGTGTGTTCGAGAAAGATCAGGAGGCTCCCATGGAGCCTCAAACCCTAAATCGCCTTTAAGCTCAAATTGGAAGGCAAGATGAAGTTGAAATCCATAACCGAGCATGGATTAATGATCACCAACACGAGGGGATCATAAGGTATGTCTTAAATCTAAGATTGGTGATCATGGGTGAAGTGGGTTATGTTCTAATCCGTAAGTTAATATGAAATTGATCATGTATAAGGGTTAGAATCCTCGTGTAGAACATGGGTTATGAACGGTTTGCGTTAATTTGGTGTTTAGAGGTGACACCCGTTAGTTAGGGTGAAGATTATGACTAGTAATCACCTCCTATGTTCAAGTCTTGTTGAATGATTGATGTATTATGTGGGTATGATGAATTATTGTTAGATGAAAGTATAGGAATATGATGATGTTATGTTTAATGTTCATTTGGAATGATACATGATGATTAGTAGTTGGTTTTGATGGGTTATGTATGAGTTTAGAAGAATTGTGCATGAAATAGTTGTACGTATTGCTTAAAAGGTAGTACTCACATCAAGTGTATGATGAAATGTATATAGTGTCGTCCGTATAGTCGATTATGATGATTACGGGTATATGATGATAAGTCGATAGTTAAGTATGGTTAATAGTTGACTTTTGAAAGTCAACTAAGCATAAGAAACTTGACTTGACTCGTTGTCGTGGATGTAGGTTGATGGGAAGTCGTATGGTACATGTTATAGCAATCCGTGTTAAATGTAATGACGTGATGAGTTACATGAGTTTAACGTATACGGATATGACTATATGAAGTTGATTATGTATTTTAATGCTTGTTAGAAATGACTAAGGAAAGTTAAGGATGAATTATGCGAGTGATATGATTGTTACGTGTACAAAGGTGTATACTAATAAGAGCGTGATTTCGATGAAATGAAAGTATAGGAATCACGACGAGACGGACTCAAGCATAAGGTGTTAACGGGTCAAGAAGAGGCAAGGAATCGGATACGAGCACGGATGCATAAGGTAAGTGATTTCCGTAATCACTTCTTAGTACGCGTAAGTAATAAAGTATTGTAATGAATTAAACATGATGTTTGAGGTCAAATATGTGTTAAAGTCTTTCGTCGTAAAGGATGGGTTTAAAGTTGACCAAAATGCCCTTGATGGGTATTTTGGGGTAGACGATCTTAAAAGTAGTTTAGAAGTAAGTTATTCGATTAGTGTAACGTTTTGGACAAGTATGGTAATAGGGATGATGGTTTGGTTAGTCATAGACCAAATTAATGCGTGAATACCCTTAACGGGTCGCAATGAGCATATGAATGATAATGTACTAAAAGGATGCAAGATATCCAAGAGTTCAGTAATTTATGATAGACGTCATGGATATCATTATGTGTATAAGAGGATATGGTAAAACGAACAAGTTACGTTGACAAATGCATGAACGGGTCAAGGTTGGGAAAAAGGGTAATAAGCCGAAGAGATAAAAGTCTGAGATTTTGTTAATCCGGATGTCGGTTCTTAACTCCAAAAGATGGAGAATTAAATTACGGACGCGTAGGAAAAAGAATCGGGTAAAACGGACCAATAACGAAGAAGTTATGACCGTTTCCGTGAAACGCGGACGTGCTGAAATCTGCAGCACTGCAGCAACAAACATTCTGTTTGTTTGATGGCGTCGCGCTACGCGACGGGGTGGCTGTTTGTCGAAAGTTGCTTGTTAGCTCCGTTTTGTATCGGGAACTCGTTTAAACGCGTTTTAAGTCGCGTATAACTAGTTTAACTCATGTTTTATGACCATTAGGGTAAGCGTATGTGTGAATGTATAAAGGTGGGATGACATGATCGTGCGTGACGATATAGGTATGTTGGTTCCCCTTGGGATCCCATAGCCCAGGTAAGAATCCCACCTTAGGTTCCATTTAGGAACCTTAAAGCGGGATCCCATAGCCCAGGTAAGAATCCCACCTTAGGTTCCCCTTGGGATCCCATAGCCCAGGTAAGAATCCCACCTTAGGTTCCATTTAGGAACCTTAAGGCGGGATCCCATAGCCCAGGTAAGAATCCCACCTTAGGTTCCATTTAGGAACCTTAAGGCGGGATCCCATAGCCCAGGTAAGAATCCCACCTTAGGTTCCATTTATGAACCTTAAAGTGGGATCCCGTACTCCAGGTAAGAATTATTAATTTAATTCTCATTGGCAATCGCCCCTATGTGGATAAGCAAGCATGTATGTATGTATGAGTATATACGAAGATGTATATGAATAGGTAAGTATGAGTGGGGTATGCTCAAGCAGGTGGTTATAAAGATATATGTAAGAATGTAGGCATGTACGTATGTATGTTTTATAAACCTAAGTGTATATATGTATGGGTGTATGTAGGAAGTATGTATGCGTACGAAAGTGAGTATGTACGAATGTATGCACGTATGTAGGTTTATGTGAAGGCATGTAATAAGGAGTATGTATGTATGTACGTATGTATGCATGTGTGAATGTTTATAGGTGGGATAATATGATCGTACGTGACAATGTAGGTATGTATATATGTAGATACATATAGAATGATTGGTATGTAATTGTATGTAAGTTTGTATGTAGGTTGACATGTATGTGTGTACGTATGTATGTATGGAGATAGTGTGTATGAAGTTTAGGTATGTATGTAAGTCGGTTGGTACGATCAAGTGTTTACGTTGTTTATTCGTGTACATGGAGTTATAAGTGAAATGCAGGAATGGCAAAGAAGTATCACCACGGATGGTATGACAGGATGGAAAAGCTGGAATGTAAAGAGTAGATGAAGCGAGAAGTAAACGTGAACAAACCTTGTATGTTTATAACGCGTACTAATGTATGAATTTTATGTGGTGAGTGCAGGTAGTACCAGCCATGAGGATATCCAAGGATCGGAGATCGAAGATCGAGTCACAAGACGGATTGTACGGGAATGGCTAAATATGAAATTTTAGTGCCGATAAGTTATGTTCTTATCTTATAAAATGAATGTTTAGAATGTCAAGATGTATGTCATGAAAGAAATTTTCAGACTCAAAATTCCGCTGCGTCGTTTTAAGGTTAAACGTGTTAGGGTGTTACAAGTTGGTATCAGAGCCCTGGTTTGAGAGAATCAAGTACGAGAAGGTAAGTACTTGAACTCAAACTTGTGTGCTCTTGAGATAAGAAGTCCGTACAATCTAAGACTCGATCAAGATCCAAAGGTAAAGGCTAATGAAAGTATGTACTTATGTATACGTATAAAGAAACTGACGGTTTGTATGTGCAAGGTAAGCATAAGTGTTGGAAGAGGATGAACCGTGAATGCGGTCTAGGATGAATACTAAGGCAGGCAAAGAGGTAATAGGATAAATAGGCAAATGAGCCCAGGTACGTAAATGTAATATGTGGATGTATGTAATGGAAAAGTTCATTCAGGGAAGGAAAATTTTAAGATGAAAGACAAATGATAGTATAGTAACGAAGTATTGGAAGCAATACACGCGCCGAAGCCTAAGTCTACGAACATAAGGTGACAATTACATGAAGGCACGAAACTACTATGTGGATTGTGTACCTGGCCAGTACACGAGAAACGTATGACGTTCGTGAGGTCATGATAATTGTTACAGGTATGTCCGGTAGAGATGGGTAGCAGGCGGGCGTGTGGGTGAAATGGGAAGTAAGACTCTCGGGAAATTGAGAGTACTATGTAAGAATGAAAAACATGCCTGATAAGAATGAAGAATGTTGAATCCGTGATTAAGTGCGGATCAACGAGATATGAATGATATGTTTGAATCCGTGATATGGATTCAAGGATGAAAGGCATGAATGATATGTTTGAATCCGTGATATGGATTCAAGGATGAAAGGCATGAATGATATGTTTGAATCCGTGAGACGGATTCAAGGATGAAAGGCATGAACGATATGTTTGAATCCGTGAGACGGATTCAAGGATGAAAGGTAAGAATGAATGTTTGAATCCGCGAGACGGATTCAAGGAGGAAAAGTAAGAATGTAATGATTGAATCCGCGAGGCGGGTTCAAGGAGGAAAGGTATGAATGTAATGTCTGAATCCGCGAGGCGGGTTCAAGGATAAGAGGCATGAATGAAATGTTTGAATCCGTAAGGCGGATTCAATGAATGAAAAAGCATGAATGATGCGTCTGAATCCGTGAGACGGATTCAAAAATATAAGAAGATGAAATTAATCCGCCTAAGAAGATGTCGACAGTTTGACCATGATTGAGTCGAACGGGTCATAGAAATAAGTATAAAGTAAAAAGTGATAGTATAATAAACGAAGTTTGTATAAGTTACGTGTTAGATGTGTTAGTAATTGACTCTTAGAAGTCGGAATGATGACGGGCTGTGACCCGGACAATAACTTGAGTATGGGCGGAAATGGTGAGCTCAGTAAGAAATATTGAAACGATGTAATAAGGTCTTTGCAAGTAAGTACGAATGGAAGGAAGTACGAGCGTGTACTTCCGTTGGCAAAATGATTAATTGAATGAAAAGATTGCATGTAAGAAATAGAATGTGCGGTATGTTATAGCAGGATTATTGATGTGATGAAACCAATCGTATTGGGGAAAGGATGTGCACGAGTGGAAACCCATGACACGGATGAATGAAATCTGGCCTATTATGGCTAGTACTCGAGGAAAAGATGAATCGATCTGGGTTGCAGATCGTGGGTTGGGAAATGAAAAAGAGGTTAGTGAGAATATTTAACTCATGATTGGATAGATATGAACTAGTATGACACCTGTATATGTGTAAATTAAGTAATGCATGAAGTGAAAGCAATAGTAATGTGAAATGAACGAAATGATTTAAAGATAAAATAAAGGTATGCAAGGTATACGTAGCTGTAGAACATGTAGAATGAGGTTAACGTTAGAATTAAGCACGTAGGCGTGATTATGTAATAATAGTTTTGTTGTGATAACAAAACAAAAGTTAAATGTTATACAGAGTATGTAGAGAATGTAAATTTTAAAGGTGAGATGGAGATATTAGATCCATTAAGAAAGGATCATATTAAAGGACGGAAGAGTATGTGTATTGACCAGTTATTGACAGGTCAAGTAAATGAAAATGAAAATGATATAAGAAAGAATGATCAGGAAAGTATGGGCTAGTAGTCGTACGGATGGACTAGAAGAAAAGATAATGTGTGTTTGATGAAAGTGAGAAAGGTTTCGGGGACGAAACCTTGTTTAAGGGTGGTAGACTTGTAACGCCCCAAAATCTGAATGTTAATGTTTGTTGTATGTTATAATGTGACACGTCAGGAAACAAATAACTAGGTTATTTAACCTAGTTAAGGGTATGGTCGAAAGTCTTAAATGACTAAGGTAGTGTCAGTTATGTTTTAAAAGTAAACCTGAGGGGCTAAAATGGAACAAATGAAAGTTAAGTTATAAGATAACTAAACACACACATAGACACACACATCGTGTGTGTTCGAGAAAGATCAGGAGGCTCCCATGGAGCCTCAAACCCTAAATCGCCTTTAAGCTCAAATTGGAAGGCAAGATGAAGTTGAAATCCATAACCGAGCATGGATTAATGATCACCAACACGAGGGGATCATAAGGTATGTCTTAAATCTAAGATTGGTGATCATGGGTGAAGTGGGTTATGTTCTAATCCGTAAGTTAATATGAAATTGATCATGTATAAGGGTTAGAATCCTCGTGTAGAACATGGGTTATGAACGGTTTGCGTTAATTTGGTGTTTAGAGGTGACACCCGTTAGTTAGGGTGAAGATTATGACTAGTAATCACCTCCTATGTTCAAGTCTTGTTGAATGATTGATGTATTATGTGGGTATGATGAATTATTGTTAGATGAAAGTATAGGAATATGATGATGTTATGTTTACTGTTCATTTGGAATGATACATGATGATTAGTAGTTGGTTTTGATGGGTTATGTATGAGTTTAGAAGAATTGTGCATGAAATAGTTGTACGTATTGCTTAAAAGGTAGTACTCACATCAAGTGTATGATGAAATGTATATAGTGTCGTCCGTATAGTCGATTATGATGATTACGGGTATATGATGATAAGTCGATAGTTAAGTATGGTTAATAGTTGACTTTTGAAAGTCAACTAAGCATAAGAAACTTGACTTGACTCGTTGTCGTGGATGTAGGTTGATGGGAAGTCGTATGGTACATGTTATAGCAATCCGTGTTAAATGTAATGACGTGATGAGTTACATGAGTTTAACGTATACGGATATGACTATATGAAGTTGATTATGTATTTTAATGCTTGTTAGAAATGACTAAGGAAAGTTAAGGATGAATTATGCGAGTGATATGATTGTTACGTGTACAAAGGTGTATACTAATAAGAGCGTGATTTCGATGAAATGAAAGTATAGGAATCACGACGAGACGGACTCAAGCATAAGGTGTTAACGGGTCAAGAAGAGGCAAGGAATCGGATACGAGCACGGATGCATAAGGTAAGTGATTTCCGTAATCACTTCTTAGTACGCGTAAGTAATAAAGTATTGTAATGAATTAAACATGATGTTTGAGGTCAAATATGTGTTAAAGTCTTTCGTCGTAAAGGATGGGTTTAAAGTTGACCAAAATGCCCTTGATGGGTATTTTGGGGTAGACGATCTTAAAAGTAGTTTAGAAGTAAGTTATTCGATTAGTGTAACGTTTTGGACAAGTATGGTAATAGGGATGATGGTTTGGTTAGTCATAGACCAAATTAATGCGTGAATACCCTTAACGGGTCGCAATGAGCATATGAATGATAATGTACTAAAAGGATGCAAGATATCCAAGAGTTCAGTAATTTATGATAGACGTCATGGATATCATTATGTGTATAAGAGGATATGGTAAAACGAACAAGTTACGTTGACGAATGCATGAACGGGTCAAGGTTGGGAAAAAGGGTAATAAGCCGAAGAGATAAAAGTCTGAGATTTTGTTAATCCGGATGTCGGTTCTTAACTCCAAAAGATGGAGAATTAAATTACGGACGCGTAGGAAAAAGAATCGGGTAAAACGGACCAATAACGAAGAAGTTATGACCGTTTCCGTGAAACGCGGACGTGCTGAAATCTGCAGCACTACAGCATTCTGTTTGTTTGATGGCGTCGCACTACGCGACGGGGTGGCTGTTTGTCGAAAGTTGCTTGTTAGCTCCGTTTTGTATCGGGAACTCGTTTAAACGCGTTTTAAGTCGCGTATAACTAGTTTAACTCATGTTTTATGACCATTAGGGTAAGCGTATGTGTGAATGTATAAAGGTGGGATGACATGATCGTGCGTGACGATATAGGTATGTTGGTTCCCCTTGGGATCCCATAGCCCAGGTAAGAATCCCACCTTAGGTTCCATTTAGGAACCTTAAAGCGGGATCCCATAGCCCAGGTAAGAATCCCACCTTAGGTTCCATTTAGGAACCTTAAGGCGGGATCCCATAGCCCAGGTAAGAATCCCACCTTAGGTTCCATTTATGAACCTTAAAGTGGGATCCCGTACTCCAGGTAAGAATTATTAATTTAATTCTCATTGGCAATCGCCCCTATGTGGATAAGCAAGCATGTATGTATGTATGAGTATATACGAAGATGTATATGAATAGGTAAGTATGAGTGGGGTATGCTCAAGCAGGTGGTTATAAAGATATATGTAAGAATGTAGGCATGTACGTATGTATGTTTTATAAACCTAAGTGTATATATGTATGGGTGTATGTAGGAAGTATGTATGCGTACGAAAGTGAGTATGTACGAATGTATGCACGTATGTAGGTTTATGTGAAGGCATGTAATAAGGAGTATGTATGTATGTACGTATGTATGCATGTGTGAATGTTTATAGGTGGGATAATATGATCGTACGTGACAATGTAGGTATGTATATATGTAGATACATATAGAATGATTGGTATGTAATTGTATGTAAGTTTGTATGTAGGTTGACATGTATGTGTGTACGTATGTATGTATGGAGATAGTGTGTATGAAGTTTAGGTATGTATGTAAGTCGGTTGGTACGATCAAGTGTTTACGTTGTTTATTCGTGTACATGGAGTTATAAGTGAAATGCAGGAATGGCAAAGAAGTATCACCACGGATGGTATGACAGGATGGAAAAGCTGGAATGTAAAGAGTAGATGAAGCGAGAAGTAAACGTGAACAAACCTTGTATGTTTATAACGCGTACTAATGTATGAATTTTATGTGGTGAGTGCAGGTAGTACCAGCCATGAGGATATCCAAGGATTGGAGATCGAAGATCGAGTCACAAGACGGATTGTACGGGAATGGCTAAATATGAAATTTTAGTGCCTATAAGTTATGTTCTTATCTTATAAAATGAATGTTTAGAATGTCAAGATGTATGTCATGAAAGAAATTTTCAGACTCAAAATTCCGCTGCGTCGTTTTAAGGTTAAACGTGTTAGGGTGTTACAAAGTAGCAAGCCATCAACATAGCCTCTCCCCAAAACCCGTTATTTAGACTCGAATGGGACAACATGGTATTAACCATCTCTTTTAGTGTCCTATTCTTCCTTTCCGCCACACCATTTTGTTCCGGTGTGTAAGGAGCTGTGGTATGGTGTATTATTCCAGTTGATTGGAAATATACCGGATCAAAATACTCACCACCTCTATCGGTATGTAGAGTTTTGATCAATTCACTTTTATGAAGCTCTACTTCTTGTTTATAGATTTTAAACTTTTCCAGAGCTTCGTCTTTTGCATGTAACAAGTAAACATAACAAAATCTAGTAGCATCATCTATAAAGGTTACAACATACTTTTTGTTACCTAATGATGGTGTACCATGAAAATCACATAGATCACTATGTATCAAATCTAACAGTTTACTTTCTCTGGTAACATGTTGCATAAAGGGTTTTCTAGTTATTTTATTCAACTTACAGATATGGCATTTTTCATTTGTTAAATTTACTGCCGGAATTAAGCTCATTTTAGACATTTCCATAAGTCGTTTATAGTGTACATGTCCTAATCTAGCATGCCATAATTCAGATTTAGACGAATTTACACTAGATACAGAATCAATCATACAAACAAAATCATCACTAAACGGCACTTCTAGATTTAACATAATCATACCATTACATAAATAACCAAATCCGATAAAAGAACCATGTCTTGACAATTCTAACACTTGTTTGTACCCGCAATTATTTAATACAATAACGGATAACAAGTTTTTCCGAATGCCAGGTACATACAATACATTACTTAAACTTTGAGTTTTTCCAGAAGTGAATACTAGTACTACACTTCCAATTCCATGGATTGGCTCGGTTGCAACATTTCCCATCTTTAAAACAGATCCATCTTCAATTAATGTAAGGTCCTTGAACCATCTTCGATCCTTACATACGTGACTTGTTGCTCCCGAGTCATACCACCAAGCAACAGAATCATCATGCACATAAAATGCTTCAGAAATTAGTGAAACATAATTCACATCCGAATTATAATTAAAGTTTAATTTCTGACCTTGTTGCTTTGGATCCTTAGAGGATCCACTAGTACCATTTTCGTTCTTGGCTTTACGGACACGACAATCTCTCTTGAAGTGTCCTGGTTTACCACACTTCCAACAACCTTCATCCTTAGTCTGTTTTGAATGCTTCACAGCCTTGTTCTTCTTGTTAGGCCCACTTTGAAACTTCATTTTGTTGTTTCCCTTGTTAGAATTTTTGAAACTAGGACCACTTTCTTCCACCATGTTAATAGAAGACCCACCAACGTGTTTATCTTTGTTAACATTTTCCATGGCCCGACAAGACTCCTCAATTCGAAAACAACTTCCAAGTTCAACCAGATTCATTTCCTCCTTCTTATGTTTTAAAGTATATTTAAAATCTTTCCAAGAAGGAGGAAGTTTATCAATAATAGATGGAACAGAAATTGCTTCATCCAACTTTAAACCATGTTGTTCGAATTGACCCAGAATTCTTAGACATTCATTATATTGTTCCATGATGGATCTATCATCAACCATTTTATAATTCATAAAATCACTGACTAAGAATTTCTTACTAGATGTGTCTTCAGCCATGTATTTGGCCTCTAGTAATTCCCACAGTTCTTTTGCAGATTCAACATTTGGATATATATCAAAAAGAGAGTCACACGTACCATTCAGAATATGCCCACGACAGATGTAATCATCATTCAGCCACTTTCCACGCTTCCTAGTTAGTTCCAGCAGCTCATTCGCCACTTCCTCGAGCATCGGGGTACTCAGAACATACACCACTTTCAAAGTCGTCAACAGGAAATGCATCTTCTTTTGCCAGCGACAGAATTCTTGCCCTTCAAACTTGTCCAATTTCGCAAATTTGTTCGTCATAGCCTTCGCAGATTCACCACCGCTTGTCATCTTCATTGAATTGTTTGATCTTTTTTTGGGGAAATTCGAAATTGCTTGGATAAATCTGAAGTCGTGTAATCACTTTCATATCAAACAATTGGAGTGGCTACCAATCTTTGATCGGATAAAAGCAGAATTGATTCTAGATTTCTGTATGAGAATTTGGTTGAGAGAATTTTGAGGGATTCTCACGAACTGCAAATTCGTCTAGGGTTTTCCAAAATCGTTTGAGAGAGCGTATTTGCAGTTTTCCACAACTGCTTGCAGTTTTCATTTTGAACAAAAACACCTTTAGTCCCTCATGTTTCAAAAGTGCATATTTAGCCCGAAATTTAATTTTTGATGCATTTTCGATAAAGGACTTTTGTCCAAAATAAAAACACCTTTAGAGTCAGGGGCTCTGCCCCTTGGACCCCCCCGCCAGGGGCTGCCGCCCCCTGGACCCCGCTTCTCTCTGGGGCGCTGCCCCCTTGGATTCCCCCTTAGTCCCAATGACATTCAAATAAGCGTGCACTCTTATTTGTATGTCACACGCAATCTCAAATTACACTAAAATATCCAATAGGTTAGCCGAAGTCTATTTTAAGAAAGTTAAAAAACGTATGTCTATAAAAAAAAGTCAAGTTTAACGTTATCTATTTTTCTATTACTACAAAAATAACCCAATTGAAGTCGCCATCAAATATAACCCTAATAGAAATCTTGTACATGCCTCAAAATTTGTATCTTTTAGACTCGATTTCGCCCAATGTTTAAAAATCGGTTTTTATCGTATCAGGTTAGGCTTAGAAATGGTTCAATTAGTTAAAACGGGCTATACCGGCCGGTTTAACCAGGTTGACTAATTAACCTTATAAATCCATAAAATACAATTTCAACTCAAAACATAATCAAAAACTACATCATTCCATAATAAAAAAAATATTCTAAAAGTTAATCCATAATAAAAAAAATAATCCAATGATCGATGTGGATTGTGGATGAAGTTTGATCGATGTGGATTATGGAAGCAAAATTTTACTAAGAAGGTAAATCGTCACCCTTTTGGGCCTTTAAAAGATTAAAAGTCCAAATTTTATCCTTAACCCGGTACCGGTATAGTCCAATATACCGGTGGTACAACTTCTTTGTCTTTCTCTCAGTTTACCGGTATGATTCGTGTCGGGCAAGCTTCCGGCATCCGATTTAACTGCGTTCAACCAGCCGGTTTAAACAGGTTTTTAAAACCTTGATTTCGCCTATAACACAGACAAACACCTATTTTTACTTGGTAGTTACACACAATTCTCATCAAACTCACAAATTTTCAAAACACTTTCTTTACAAGACATTACAAAATACAAAAACACATTCAATGGTTTAAGTACCGATCACCATTCATGACGTTTGAAAAAGAGGGCTACAATTAGTTCCATCAGCTGAGAAACCCACAGTCCAAGTGGTCGCCGATAAGGCACGTGCGACACACGTATATCCCCCACCCCGGCTGCTTGGTGTCCTCTAACACGTAACGGGTGTGGCTTGTTAGGTACCGAAACCTCACGGCGGCAGATTGGGCACGTTTTGTTGCACGTGAACCATCCCTTGATACACCCACGGTGGAAGTAGTGGTGACACGGTAGTTTTGTGACCTTGTGGCCGTTAGATAAGCTGTCCATGCACACGGTGCACGCGGTGGTTGCCGATGGTGGTCGGAGGTGTGAGCTTTCACTTGTGAATTGCTTCCTTTTCACCTCCACCATTGTGATCGTTGTAGTTGACTTTACTTGTTTGTGTTGTATGTACATGTGTTATGTGTGTCTATATATACACACACATCTGTCGGGGTATATATATATTTAAATATTACATGACGTGTGTGTATGAGTTAATATTTCAATATACAATATTTGCTTCCACACGAAGAATTACAAAGATATTTTCTTCTTTCTTCTTGTTATAATTTTTTATTAATTGTGAAGAACAAAACATTTAAAGAGGCAACATGTGGTCTTAAGTGAGTGGATGAAGCCTATAAAAAACAAGTGACGTTTTCTGGATTTTTCGACCTTCTTAGAAGGTAGAATACCGCGTAATTTCCGAGGACAAGTGACGTTTTCTAGTTGATCCAACATTAAAAAGAAATTTGTCATCGTGTGAATATAGGGGGAGGGAGCAAATGCATATCGAAATGTCAGTGACGGACCATGATTTTTTTTTCTTTGGGGTCGGTGTTTTTGTCGTTGAATGTCTCAGAATTCAATGTCTGAATTTTTAGTTGGAGTGGAACGGGAAAAGCTAATATTTGAAATGGGGTTTTGAGGTAATCAGGATCATCATGAAAAGGTAACGTATAGTTTAATAATTATTTAGAAAGACTAAGACCCCAGTAGTGGTGGGGCGTTTTTAAAAAAAAAATCAAAAATAACGCCAAAAAACGCCCCTTGCCCATTACATACGGACTTTTTTAGCATTATTTTTGAAAAAAATTACATGCGCGTTTTTTAAACAACGCTCAAAATTGCATGAGACCATGTTGACTGGCCAATGGGAGTGGTCTAACTAGTAGTTTTTTTTTTTAACCTCCTCTCTATAAAAAAATAATTGTTTAATAATTGGAAGTGGCGTTATTGGGCGTTATTCCCACTACGTCACTTTTACAATAAACGCCCAATAATGCCCTATGCTGACTGGACCGCCACGTGTCGCAAAACGCCCCATGATGGGGTATTATTGAGCTAAACCACTACACATGGTCTAAGTGAAGTACTTAATCGAATTCATACTTATTTTTTTCTTTTTCATTTTGTTATTTAAATGCAATATATATATATGGGTAGGGATATGGTAAAAAGTGTCTAAAATGTAAGAATGGTAAGAAGTGTTTTAAACCATTGGATATTTGATCTAATGGTTGAGATCAATAGGGTATAAAATGTAAATTGTGTTTTAATTAGAAGGACCTTATGTAAAAATTGAAGGGCAATAGTGACTTTTCCAACGTTTCAAATATGGTAACCGTTTCAAAACCCCCATCAATCTCCTAAATATCAGCGAATTTATGGTAACCGTCATCAATCTCCAAAAAATCAGCGAATTTCTCGTACAGATTAAATTCTTCGATTTCCTTCACAGCAACTTTTATAACACTATAAGAACAATATATTACATGATAAAACACTATAGGAGGATATAACACTATCTGTTTACTGTAAGACACTATACATAAATAAAACACTGTTGATGGGGGATAAAACACTATGAAAAGGAACAATATTGATGTGATAAAACAATATGAAAGGAACAGTATATTACATGATAAAACACTATAGAAAACATTGTTCATGACGTAGTGTTTTATCAATACAAAACATTCCCAGATTTTAAAACACCATGACTATGATTCAAGTCATGGTGTTTTATCTGGAAACATTGTTCATGGTGTGGTGTTTTAAACATCTATGATTCAAGTCATGGTGTTTTATATAGATTCAAGTCACGATCAGAAATGATTCAAGTCACGATCAGAAATGTGGATGACGAAGATGAAAGACGATGACGGTGAATGATTTGTGGAGACGAAAGAAATTGGTGACGGTGGTCGGAGATGCAGGTGTTCAAAACGGAGAAGATGACGTGAACTGTGATGATGATGACGGAAGGTTAACAAGATGGTCGGAGAAGATGATCTGAATCGGAGATGGAGATGAAACGATCAATCCCTAAAAATTCTCATCGCCAGTTTTTTTTTTTCCAGTTATATTGGAAATCAACTAATTGACAAGAATGTACAATTACTAATATACCCTTTAGAATTAATTAAGATGAGGGACACCTGTCATTCCCAAATTATTTCTTACACTTCTTACAAAAGATAGACTTTGTACAGGATCTTCTACCTATATATATATATATATATATATATATTGATATTTTCTAAGTTAAAAATCTACGGGTTAGCATTCAATTATCTTCGAGTCGGTCAGAAAATTGTAATATATTACATATAAGGCTGGTCGGTATGGTGGCGTCGTCCACCCCGTCTCCGCCCGGCGCCGGCGTCACCCCATCCCGCCCCCCTCCCGTCGAGCTCCGTCCCCGTCTTCAACGTCGGAATATCGACGTTGAGGACGATCCAAATGGTGGGCCCCCTTTCTTCTCTCTCCGACGTCCTCTCCGTTACCCCATCCCGCCCCCTCCGTCTTCATCCCGTCCCGTCTTCATCTCCGTCACCATACCGAAGAGCCTAAGATAAGATAAAAATTACGGGGTTGGTTGACCCCACATAATATAGTACGTCTCCGTCCATGGTAATCGGTATTACCAGAGTTTTGACGACGATGATTGAGATGTTACTATCCTATTGGTTCTGTCATATTCCGTTAAGTTTTGACGCTTTCTAAAATGCTGCATTGTTTTTTCTTCAGTTAATTTATACCTACTTATTTTTTATTGTGGTACATAATAGGGTTATCTAACCTCACACTTGTTTATTTCCGTACTCTCACTAAATGACTAAATCAGATTAGAACACTATGTGCAAGAGATTATTACGGTTTTCACACGATCTTATAGTTTTCGTACTTGACCTTTTTAGATATTATTTACCGCCTTCAGTACTTGTTGCTATTGCCCTCATACCACCCGTGTTACGGATAGGCTTGTAAACAAGCCGAATATACACTAACAAGGGTTTGTCAATGTTCGCTTGTTTAATATTTATCGAACAAATGAACGGATACAAACACTTAAATGGATTTTCTTGTTTGTGTTTGTTTATTTGAAAATAAATGTGTTTGTGTTTTTTTTATGTTCATTAGGTAGTACTTTAATTAAACAAACAACAACTAAAATTATATAACAATGTACAAGTTAAAGTCGATTCTTATGATTAGGGATTGTATAATATGAACACATGACTAATTGTATTTAGTATTTGTATAACATGTTTATATTTGTATTGTCATCACAACAAAGATTACATTTTACAAGATGTGACCATGTTCATATTCTCCCAAAGAAAGAAAATTTTGAGCTCAAGCCAACTAAATATTAAGCAATAAGTTATGTTAGACATGTTCATATAGGCTAAGTTTTTCTTTCTATGTTTGATCGTCCACTTTTCTTATTAGAAATTAAACAATCACATGTGTTAAGATGGTGAAAAAGAGGATATATATTGTTCAATATAGGTATATTAACATTAGTTAATAAAATGAAGAAGAGAAGAAGACAACCATAAACACATACGGCATCATGATTATAAGTTAGAACTTAGAAGTAAAACAGGCTTGTCCAAACCCAAAAACATATATCAATGACGGAAAATGTATACATATGTTACAAGTCGGTACAAAGAACTACACAAACATGCAATATATAATAAAGAACAAGATTGCAGAAAGAACAAAGATCAATGATGTAGATTCAAGTAAATTAAATTCATAATATATAAATGGAAATCTTGTCTGCCTTGGAAAACAAATATTGCATGTATTCCTTTAGTACTTCTCACAAGAATTTGTAACCTTTAGTTTTTTTTTTTTTTTTTAACGAGAAAATATTCTATAATTATAGAATAGAGTCACTAAAGGTTGTAAAACCCAAAAGATGAAAAGACAATGAAACAAGACAAAAACGACACGACTACCACACAACAAACATACTAATACGTTATTTCATCTCTCGCATTGAATTCACACCATCTCTGTTTTTATGCTTTGTTCTTCCTTTGTAACCTTTAGTACTTGCTCAAAAGACAACAACAACAACAAAAAGACACTGCACAAGGACAAATACTCTGGTTTTATTTACTATTTGCTCACATTTCTCATCAAACTCATAAACTAAACTACCTATTTAAACAAAAATATTCAAACACAATCTTTACACCTCCCATCAAATGAGATAATTCCTGTGCATTTCATATCATATCCCACTATCCATGTTTCCAGAAAATCCCAACTTACATTCGATGTCATAAATTTCAATTTCAATTTCAATTTCAATTTCAATTTCAATTTTTAACTTTTTCTTTTTTAAAAACAATCTAATTTATTCACAATTCTATTTCACTCCTCAATCAAAGGACTCGTCTCCTCAACCATGTTACCCACAATGAAAGAGCTTGGCCCAAAACCTTTTAGTTCAATGTCAAGTACCGACCACCATTCATCGATCACCGTTGAAAAAGAGGGCTACAATGAGTTCCATCAGCTGGTAAACCCACAACCCACGCGGTCGTCGATAGCACACATACGACACACGTATATTCCCCATCACCAATTGGCGTCCCATACCACATGACATCGGTTTTTTCTTTTGTACCAAAACCACACGGCGGCAATTTGGGCACGTTTTGTTGCACGAAAGCCATCCCTTGATACATTCACGGTGGAAGTAGTGGTGACAAGGTAGTCGTGTGATCTTATCGCCGTCAGATAAACTGTCCATGCACACGGTGCACGCCGCGGTTGCCGGTGATCGTAGGTATGAATTTTCACTTGTGAATTGCTTCCTCTCCATCATGATCGTCCTGGTTGACTTTAGTTATTTGTATATTTTTATGTTTATTTATACACATCTGTTTGTGTGGATATATATAATATATTGTTGTGCGTGTGAGAGTTTATATGACGCCTAGCACTCCAAAGAATTTTTCTATATTTTAGTGTTCTATTTTTTTACATAATCGCGTGAAGACCAATGGTTTCGAGAAGAGAAGAAAATTATCATGCACGTGGGATTAAGTGATTGGATTAAGGCTGTAAATATGTGATATGAATACCGTGTAACTGGTGACACCTACTGACGTTTTCTAGGTTATTTATTAGAAGTGTCAACCTTAAAAAATGACAAAGATACCGCGCAACTTCCGAGTACTATTAGTAACATTTACCAGCTGGTTGTTATTGTCCAAACAAAGAACATGTGCACAGTCATTCGCCAACAAATTGCCCCAGCAACGTGTTTCAAAGCACACCAAAACAAAAAAAAAAAAACATGCCAATAACGCCCTGGGGGTGGCATGTGGGGGTGATTTAGGGTTTTTTTTTTTTTTTTAAAAAAAAACACGTCCACTACGCATGGTCTAAGTAGGATGAGAAGTAATCTTAATGATTCATTTTTCAAATCAAATGTTAAGATCAAAATGAAAGAAAAAACAGGAGTGTAAGGGTATCTTGTGAAAATCATATTTATTGACTTTCTCTCTTCACATGCTTCACATGCAAGGCACATGCATATTTAACTCTCATTTTTTAAACGTCCATAACTTTTTTATACGACATTATTTTTTCATAAAAATTTCACCATAAAATCGAGTGTTTTTTAATCTTTAATTTGAGTGCTATATTGCTATATAAAATATGACGACTAAAAAAACCCAAAAAAATGTGTTGTATTTCAATGTTGTATAACATTTTTTGTGCTGGATTTTTATACTATATTTTTGTGCTAAATTTTTTGTCTTAAATTTTTTTTTCTTAATTTTTTGTGCTAGATTTTTTGTACTATATTTTTTTGTGCTAGATTTTTTCGTGCTAGATTTTTTTGTACTAGTTTTTTTTTTGTACTGCATTTTTTGTGCTATATTTTTTTACTAGATTTTTTATGCTAGATTTTTTGTACTGGATTTTTTTGTTGTATTTTTAAAAAACAAAAAGGGTGTGACATCACACTCCTATTTATAAGGATCAAAATGCTCTTCATTCCTACTTATATAGAGTGCCACATGTTACCATCACAATTCTTTTTAGGCTACTTAGGCAAAATCTAATTTTTAGTAGATATTCCCCCTATAAGAGAAAATCCTGCCATAGAGTATCTATATGCATATATGCATGATTTTCATCGGTAGTGTTAGGTGTTATACTAGTTTTATCTTCTAAGACTAAAGGGTATGGTTTGGCCCATCCCAAATGGGATGAGCCTCCACGTAGGCGGCTCGTGGGGGATGGGCCTCCATGAGTTTTGAGGGGGATGGAGGCTCGTGGGGGATGGGGCCCCACCTCATTATTTTATAATTTTCTAAGTTTTAATTTATTAACTTAATAAAAACTTTATAAAAATTAAAAAATAGAACATAAAACAACATAAATAATTTCATTTCATAACATAAAAAAAAATTACATTTCCTAAAAAAAAAAATTACAGAAAAAAATAAATAATAAATTACATAACCTAAAAATAACTACTCGTCTTCGTCCTCGACACCGTCCGCTACGTTAAAGTTGTTCCAAATATGTTCTACCAAATCCTGTTGAAGGTTTGCATGCGTGAAGTCGTTGGTTAGCGAGAACGAGTTTAAATCCTGTTGTGGCGGATCTACCGGGACAGTATTCCCGTATGATGCATTCTCATCATACTCACAAATTGCCCGACCTTCGTCTTCAATTATCATGTTATGGAGCAAAATGCAAGCGTACATAGAAAGGCGCAACCTCTTCGGTGTGAACGCACGTGCCGGTTGTTCAAGGATGGCCCATTTTTTTCGTAAGACACCAAAAGCACGTTCGATGTCTTTTCTTGCAGCTTCTTGACGCTTGGCAAATTTTTTTCTTTTTTCGTCATCGGGATGTCGAATAGTCTTCACAATTGTAGACCAAGACGGATATATCCCGTCAGCAAGATAATACCCACGTCTATACTCAACCCCAGAAACTGTAAAACGGGTGTCCGGACCGGTTCCATTAACGACATCGGTAAAGATCGACGATTGGTATAACACATTGAGGTCGTTGAGTGAACCAGGGAGACCAAAGAAAGAATGCCAGATCCACAAATCTTGTGATGCCACGGCTTCAAGTATCACGGTTGGATAGCCGTGATCACCGCGAGTATATTGGCCGCGCCACGCAGTCGGGCATCTATGCCACGCCCAATGCATACAATCAATACTACCGAGCATTCCCGGAAACCCGTGCCGTGCTTCATGAGCTTGGTACAACTGCTGAACATCATACACGTTTGGTTTACGCAAATATTTTTTGCTATACAGTTTCACCACATTACGGCAAAACCGATACAAACATTCCCGCGTATGTCTTGCCGACATTTGTAAGTATTCGTCCAAAGCGTCGGCCACTGTCCCGTACGCCAGTTGGCGAATGGCCGCAGTACACTTTTGTAACGTGGTGAACCCGTTATAACCGCGAGCATCGGGTCGTTGCGTGAAAAACGGGTCTAGCCCCGCCAAATCATCAGCAATCCGTGTGAATAACCGACGACTCATTCGGAATCTGCGTCTGAATATCTCGGCATTGTAAAGGGGTGCATCCGAAAAATAATCGTTCACCAATTTCTCGTGCGCTCCTGTCGTAAAAAATATATAAATACGAGGAAATAAGGATAATAAAATTTATTAATGATAAACCTTGGCGGTCTCTGTTAACCCGTATTCGTGTGGTAATAACGCTTTCAGACGAGACGCCTTCCTCTTCGTCTTCGTCTTCCTCTTCCTCCTCGATAAGAATCTCCGCCGCCCGTAGCACAACGTTCGCGATAAACATCTCCTCTTCCTCATCCGAAGACGAGGACCACCAAGAATTAGATGGCATTGTGGATGAAAAGGTAATTTTTTTTTTATAAAAGTGGAGAGAAAATGGTATAAAATAAGAGGGTTGTTGGTTGAAAGTGGGGAAAAAATGGTGAAAATGGGAGTGTTTTATAGAAAAATTGAATTTTTTTTTTTTTTGAAAAATAACCGTTGAATTCAACGGTAATATATTGAAAATGGTGCAAGGTTGCTTCGTCTCATTCGGCGTGGGTGAGTCGTTTGGGCCGGGCCGAGGCTAAGGGGGGCGGTGTGGGGGCTCGGCGCCGGAGCTAGCCGGGGCTAGCCGACCCCCATACCCTTTAGTCTAATACAAGTTTTGGCTTTCATGCTTTTCTAAAAAGTTACATTGCTTTTTCCTATCATAAAATCATATCAAATATTTACATTGTTTTTTTCCTATCATAAAATCATATCAAATATTTATTATTTTTCACACGGTCACTTTTTTTTAGATGTCTCTTAAGTTGATCTAGATTTCTGATTTGGGTCGGATCACGTAAGTAATGGAAACTTGTAGAGTTGTTGCAGCATGTAAAATTAAGAGTCATAATTAGGTTTTAGAGATAATCATAACTACAAAAGTTAATGCAATGTTCAATAATATCTAGAAAGTAAAACTGAAGTTCTTTTTTTTTTTTTTGAACGGCAAAGGATACTTTTATTCCACACCAAAATTACATCATAAAATTCTCAAATGGTTAGTAAGAAACTAACCAACCACCTGAAGAACAAAACTCACCAAATTACATATAAAAAAAACAATTAGAAAACAAAACAGACCTTTCCTTTCCTAACCAAATTCGAACCTAAGCCAATTATTCCACTCCAGGTTTGTTTTCCTTCCTTTGTTTTTTATCCATAAGAATGATGTAGCCTGTACTTCACCAAAAATTGCCTCTGCGTTCACCCTTTTCCATCTAAAGATGTGTTCATTTCTTGCCTTCCAAATAGTCCAACACGTTGTCAAGATTATAGATTTTATGAGGCTTCTTTTCCATTCATCCATACTGCTATGTTTGTAGAATTCCAATAAATCTTTCATGCTGAAAGCGAAAATGTGTTGAATTTTACACCATCTACTCACTCTATACCATAAGTGTGACGCGATGTAACAAGCCGTAAATAAAACTGAAGTTCTTAATATATCCAATTCAATATTCATTTTTTTAGCTTTTTTTTTGTTTTGTAAGTCAAAGCAACACATATAGATTCATCTTTTTTAAGTAAGTTTAACAATTTTGGCAGGGCTGGCTCAACCATTTTGGTGGCCTAAGGCGAAGTAAAATCTTGTGGCCTTTTTCCCCAAAAAATGTATGTAATTGAAAGTTAATCTTGAAGGGCCCAAGTGTCATTATTTGAAAGATTGTGTTAAAATTTAAAAACAAGAAAAAAAAATGGTGAAACAAGGATTCGAACTCGGGTCTAACCAACATCCATACATACACAAAACCACTACACTACCAACCATCAATTTAATGATAAGTCACGCCCTAAATCTTTTATAAATGGACTGTGGTTTCATCAAATTGTAGAGGCCCTATAGTTTTGGTGGCCCAAGGCCCAAGCCTCATTTGGCTTACCCTTGGGCCGGCCCTGAATTTTGGGGGTTGACATTCAAAAAACTTTAGGTCAGTCTAAAACCCATAAGATATGTTACAGATAAAAAAAAAAAAACTACAGTGTGTTGGTTGACCTGTATTGTAAGTCCACTCATGTAAATAAGTGTGTGTCAAAATGCGTTTAACAACAATGCACTTTATATATAAGGGTGTGAGAATGCGTTTAACAACGATGCTTCAAACTATAACTCCCTCCCAACACACGATGTGACCAAACATAAAACGGTGCATCTAACATATGTGTCTTAAATTATATTATTTTGGGTTTTGATCAAATGCAATCACTTATCATGCTATGTTACACATGTAGCGTTGTGATAATTCTCACGGTTTCAAAGCATTCATTATTTATAGAAAAGTGCCTCCTACATAGTGGCAAATCTAGAAAAAAAATTTGTGGGGTAGTGCGGGTTGTTTCTTTTGTTCAGGAATAGCCAATACATAAAAGGTAGAAGAAAAAAATTTACATTAAAACTGTACTTTGCCAAGAAAGTTGAGGGGTAGCACTGGCAACCCCTCAACTTATGCTAGATCCGCCCCTTCTTCTACATAGATGCTAATAAGACTAACTGGTAGGATTCCTCGTGCTTCGCAGCGGTTCGGTTTGTCATGAGTACCCAAACAATGCAGACACTCGTTATAGCAAATGAAATAGATATACAAAGGAAGATATCAACACGTATTTTACATCAATCGTAAAACAAAAAAAACAAACTCGGTTCATCACAACACTTTACTATATAGGAAATCGTTAAGCCTACGGTATAAAAAATAACCAAATTTCATGCAGCCACATCAAGAAACCATAAAAATGAATACAATGCTGGTATTGATGCTATTCAAACAGTATCGATTCAATTTGTCAAGGCAAAGAGCTAAAAAAAGTAAATATATTTGACTCGTTTGAATAAGAATATTTTTATAAAACGTTATATTATATTACTAAAATAATGAAAATGGTAAAAGACGCCCCTTTATGTAAAGAAAAAAGTACACCGCGTGTTAGCTTTGATGACATGTACGTTTGTGCCTGGATAACATGTATATTACTATTTACAACTCGATTCTGAGTTATTTATATCGATATATAGATAAAAATAGACACACCCAATAGCATACTCGAAATATTATAGATATAAATAAGAATCGCAACGGTATATCTGGAATTAGAATAATGAAAATGGTAAACGGTATCATTTTATATATAAAAAAGCAACTAAATTTGATGTAGTTTGATAACTTGTACATTTCTACTCGAGTAAATTGCCATTTTAGTCCCTAAGTTTAGTCCAAATTTGCCAGTTTAGTCCAAATAGTTTTTTTTTGTGCATCTGGGTCCCTGACTTTTACATTTTGTTGCCATTTTGATCACAATGCCTAACTCCATCCATAAACCCCATATGTAACCAGGGGTATTTTGGGGATTAACATAAAAAATGTTTTCAGTTGCCATTTTGATCCAATTCCAAAAAATAAAAATAAAAAATTCCAAAAAATTCAAAAAAATCTAAAAATCAAAAAAATTCTAAAAAATCATGAAAATTCTAAAAAATCATAAAAATTCTAAAAAATTCAAAAAAATCTAAAAATCAAAAAAATTCCAAAAATTCATAAAAATTCCAAAAAAATTCAAAAAAATCTAAAAATAAAAAAAAAATCTAAAAAATTCTAAAAAATCCAAAAATCATTAAATGTTTCGGCACGAACCGTTTCGACCCGTACCGTTTCGAACCCGAACCGTTTCGAGCCGAACCGTTTCGACGCGAACCGTTTCGACGCGAACCGTTTCGACCCGTACCGTTTCGAACCGTACCGTTTCGACGCGAACCGTTTCGAACCGAACAGTTTCAAGCCGAACCGTTTCGACGCGAAGCGTTTCGACCCGTACCGTTTCGAGCCGAACCGTTTCGACGCGAAGCGTTTCAACCCGTACCGTTTCGACGCGAACCGTTTCAAACCGAACCGTTTCGACCCGTACCGTATCGAACCAATAATAAAAAGATATATCTTTTAAAAAACTCGTATATTGCACGTGCTGAAAAAAATATAATGTCATATGTTAACATAAATAGCCATCAAGATTTATCATTTAAAAAATGAACATTGATGTACTATTTAATTATTATAACATTTTACTTTGTTTTTTTTATTTTGCATAAATTTAATTTTATAAAATAATAAAAAGATATATCTTTAAAAAAAACTCGTATATTGCACGTGTTGTATAAAATATAATGTCATATGTTAACACACACAGTCGTCAAGATTTATCTTTTAAAATGAACTTTGATGTACAATTTACTTATTATAATATTTTATTTCGCTTTTTTATTTATTATTATGTTAAAAACACATGTATTACATATTTACATGGGGTTGAATCTCGTTTTTATGGTACATTCAAATTATGAGATACAATTATTTTAGTTAGTTTTTATGCACCTTCATGTTTATTTGTTTATTTCATTCATAGAACACTCGTTTTAAGTTTGTATTCAAGAGAGTTTACGGTACAAAAAAGGTGGAGATCAATCCCCACGTTTTATATATTTCATCATTTTTATGAATTATATCGTAAAATCGAGAAATAAATTCTCTTTGAATGAAGTATAGAATTTTTATATTTAAAAATGGTGTTCTTTATACATGTTGATGCAATGTGCGACAAATGATGGGTTCAAGTTTACAATTACAGTGTTCTTTATATCTAAAAATGATGGGTTTAAAGTTTACAATTTAGAAGCATATGCCTACCATTATAGTGATGCGTTTAAAAACAATTACAATTTGATAGAAGCATATGCCGACCTAGAATAATAATTTAATTCTAGTGAAAAAAAAAACAACAATACAATTATTAAGTATATATCAAACGGGAACATTTGATTCCTAATTTACCATAATTTCAATCACATTTATTCTTAATTAATTTTTTTTTGTTTATATTTGAGAAAAAAATAAAATATACTTATAAAAAGTTACAATAATATATAAAAGTTATATATAATAAAAATATAACCGGAATCAAATCAAGTCATAACAAAGCCAAGCTATGCAAAAAAAAGAGAGTAGTACTAGAATAAATCAAACGTGTATCTATATTGGCTTAACAATTCCATAATAGAATGGACAGTAAGATGAGAACATACTGTTATATCATGGACGACAATATCAATTTGAAATTAATAATCTTCCTATACTAATAAATGAAAATCTTTTTGTACACGTACGGGTCGAAACGGTACGGTTCGAAACGGTTCGGGTTCGAAACGGTACGGGTCGAAACGGTTCGTGTTCGAAACGGTTCGGCTCGAAACGTTCGCGTCGACACGGTTCGGCTCAATACGGGTCGAAACGGTACGGTTCGAAACGGTTCGCGTCGAAATGGTTTGGTTCGATACGGTACGGGTCGAAACGGTTCGCGTCGAAACGGTTCGGTTCGAAACGGTTCGGGTTCGAAACGGTACGGGTCGAAACGCTTCGCGTCGAAACGGTTCGGCTCGAAACGGTTCGGTTCGAAACGGTTCGCGTCGAAACGGTACGGTTCGAAACGGTACGGGTCGAAACGGTTCGCGTCGAAACGGTTCGCGTCGAAACGGTTCGGCTCGAAACGGTTCGGGTTCGAAACGGTACGGGTCGAAACGGTTCGTGCCGAAACATTTAATGATTTTTGGATTTTTTAGAATTGTTTTTGAATTTTTTAGAATTTTTTTGAATTTTTATGATTTTTTAGAATTTTTTTGATTTTTAGATTTTTTTGAATTTTTTGGAATTTTTTTGATTTTTTGGAATTTTTTTTTATTTTTTTGATTTTTTGGAATTGGATCAAAATGGCAACTGAAAACATTTTTTATGTTAATCCCCAAAATACCCCTGGTTACAGATGGGGTTGATGGATGGAGTTAGGCATTGTGATCAAAATGGCAACAAAATGTAAAAGTCAGGGACCCAGATGCACAAAAAAAACTATTTGGACTAAACTGGCAAATTTGGACAAAACTCAGGGACTAAAATGGCAATTTACTCTTTCTACTCACAAACCATTTTGATAAAAAAAAAAAAAAAAAACTTTATGTAAAGCCCAGGGGTACAACTGGACATCCGGAAAGTCAAGGGGTCACTTGAGTAAAGCATTAAGTGAGGACCCTTTTGCTAATTTAGATCAGTCATTTTTTTTAATTTCTAACAAAGCCCGATCATCGATGTATTTCCATAGTCAAAAAGCCACTTATACCCGTGATCGCAACCAACGCTAGTGACTCAATCTGTCACCAATTACAAAGGGAACCCACCATCTAAAAGTCCATTGTATTAAAACCCCTGACTCTCACATGATGATTTGTCACGAACGAGACTCCAACCGATAACCCCTTGATGAAAATCACAAGGTATACCTAGAGCACTGCCACTTTGATTTTAAATAAGTCATCTAACCAAAGTTTTGCCGTGTTGTTCAGACCATAAGGTCGTAATAAGCAAACTGAACCAAACACAAAATGGCCCAACACTGTTGATAATATTTTAACATATAATACACTAGTTTTTTTAAACCCGTGTAATACACGGGTTGAATGCAAAGGATAATATGTATATGGAGTATTAGAAACAACGCGAATCATAACTTGTATATAATCGTTAGGAAATTCATTGCAAAGCTCACAAATTTGTAAATATTTCTTTGTACACATCGTTTGATGTAACGTTTGTAACTCTGTTATCCTTATCTATGATCAACAGTTTTAGTCCATGTCTACTTTTGACTCTGAATAATGCAACATATAGTTGTCCATGTGTAAAAACAGGCTGTTTCAACAAAACATACCAACCCGGGATAAAGATTGTCCTTGACTCTTATTTATCGTCATTGCAAAACATAAAGCTAGTGGGAACTGTCTTCTTGGAAACTTAAATGGAATTCTTTTGTTTGAAGAGGTTTTATACGTTTCATATTGCAAGCTTTTTTTTTTCTATAAAGTAAGATGTTGCACAAACCTATAGTAGAATTTTCAGCAATAGCACGATTCAAAATTGGTAACCAGTAAATGAAAACCCATATAAGGAACCCGAAAAGCAGTCGCATTTTTTCACAGTGGTGGCCAAATTCAAAGAAACTTTCACCGGACTATCAACGTATTTGTAAGTTGTACTATTTTTTTCAATATTTGGCTTCTGAATGATCAAGCAAAGTTTTTCAAATTTAGGGAAAACGTTGGGATAGACAACTGCATGAATCTTATTACCCTGTAAAACAATATAAAATGCCACTATTCATTAATATCAAAAAATATATAGTTTGGGTAAAGTAGATTTATATAATAATTAAATCAACCTATTCATCAAGCAGTATCATTTCGATTAAGCAACTTTCATTCCCACACTAATTCATACGCCTTCTCCACAATCTTATTATACGAACTTTTATCGTAAAATCTTTCTTTGAAAGATCTAGGTCGCTAAGCAATGTTATCTTTGGTGATTCCATAAGGCTATATGAAATACTAATTTAGTAAGCTTCCAACTAAATTATTTAACAATAATATAGAATTAAAAAATAAGAACATATACCGACAGAGATTGAAAACATATATATCAACATTGATGGTTCGGCTAATGAAAGTTGTTACCTTACTTGGAAAGACTTGGGTAAGTCAAAACACAGCAGAATAAGAACTTTAATGAATGATCGTATGTTGTAATTTTGATGTAGGTATATGTGTGTATATATAGTTATAACGGAAATCAAGATTTGCATTAAAAATTTGAAGAGTTGTATTGACATTGTGAATCTGATTACATTATCTTTAACTATATATTATTAATAATTAAATCTTTAGTGTAGAAAAATAAATAGTTTCCTATTTTTTTCTCCACAATTGATTTTTGAACCAATTATTTGTTATCATTTGTTAGATTGGTGATAAAGCCAAATAATTTTTGTACCAATAATTTTTTTACCTTTTTAAACTGAAGTCAAATAGCACACAAAAATCCTTTCATGTTGTTCCAGATTCAAAAGTTTACGATGGATTGCTTATCTTTAATAACT
Organism: Helianthus tuberosus; assembly: GCA_030545235.1. Taxonomy (NCBI): domain Eukaryota; kingdom Viridiplantae; phylum Streptophyta; class Magnoliopsida; order Asterales; family Asteraceae; genus Helianthus; species Helianthus tuberosus. Next base: position 154,783,253 of record CM060412.1, read on the forward strand.
AAATAAAAAGGAAAAATATGGGTTATTTACATGATGGTTTTTTTATTCATTCACATGCCTTGAACCTGAATACGAACAAAGGCTTCTTCAAATCAAACTCATTTGAACCTAACAAAGGAGTGACCACTAATATAAAACATAAAATATTATTAGATTATATTAGATTATGATTGCATAAAGTTTACTTGGCACTTCAATGATCAATGGATTTCTTCAGATCTATATTATCAGATGATCCAGAACCTGAATCTCCAGATAATCACTCACAATCCGATCCAAAATCACTTATCAAATCATCCAGAAACCGAACCGAATCCGACGAAGAAGACGAATATTTCCACTTCAAGTCTCAATTAATCCAACCACGGCAGTGGTGGCGCCGGTGGCGGTTTATGGAGCTTAGGAGATCTAGCGAAAACGTCACCTACCAAATCGAAGTCAGTTTTCGAAACCTACCGGCGAGATCTGCACGAATTCGGTATTAGATCTATTCCGTGAAGTTGCGACCCGTGCGTTGAAGGAGTTACTCATTTTCGACAAAGATGGTGCGTATTGACGATGGTATAAGAACCATTCATAAAAACTATAGAAATTCACAGCCATCCAGTTGTGCGTGGTGACGATGGCGAACAGTGACATTGGATTGGATTTGATGAATGGAAGGAATGATGATTTGAAGAGATGCGGTTAATGGTGATGGAGGGTTAGGGTTTGATGTGGGTGAATAATAAGGGGACTTTTTGTATGACGAGGATTGTTTATTTAAACCCATTTTTTTTTACCAAAGTGAAAGAAAAGGGTGGTGGATGGGAAAATTAAGGGGAGAATAGGCTGAGAGAGTGACACGTGGAAGAAAAGGATTTTTGTTTATTATAGTAGAAAGATTACAAAGTTTATATGAAATAACTAAATAAATGCTAAATTTTGTAATTGGAATTATAAGCGTATATGATTAACTTAAAAATAACTATAAAAGTACAAAATATTTTTTCACTCGAAATCATGACGTAAAGTGTAAATAAAGTTGTGAAAGTTTAGCTGTTCAAAATGGTTTATAAATGATGTCAATTGTCTTTGATAACTTGATGATGATTGATGATAATATCAAAAGGGTGTTAATATTAACACATGGTAAAATCTTGTTTTAACATGGTGTATACGGACCGTATAAGGTTATACGGCCCGTATAGAATAAAATGAACTGACAAAGTCTATGAGCGCAGACTTTGTCATTTTATATTATTCTATGCAGGCCGTATAACCTTATACGGCCCGTATACACCATGTTAAAACAAACATTGATCGTATACAACGTATGCGATATCTTTATACGGACCATAAAATGGTATACGACCCGTATAGACAGGAATTTTTTATATGAGTTAATATTCACACATTTGGGTTTCGATCTGGCAGTCTATATAGTGTTCAGAACCATCAAATCGAACAAGCTTCTGCTATCAAGGAAAACGGGTTTCAGTTTTCTTTTTACTTTTAAATAAATCCTATTTCATACATTCGTGTTCATCAATAGGACATCAATTGATGTTGATGTCCTAGTTTGGTGGTTTGTTTGAGCTTCCTGTTCTCAAATTCACAATGATTATCAAGAGTCTGCGTCAAAAACTTCCGAGTATATCTTACAGGTTCTTAATGTTTATTAATTGGTCGTTTGTCTGCGTCAATAACGACCATTCAATCTGGCAGTCTATGTAATGTTCAGAACCATCAAATCCAACAGCTTCTGCTATCAAGGAAAACTGGTTTCAGTTTTGTTTTACTTTTAAATAAATCCCATTTCACACATTCGTCTTCGTCCATCAATGGATATGGTAACAACTACCAAGGGGATATGGATATGTTGCATAATTCATTTAGTTTCTATTTAGCACCTTCAATCTTCGTTGCTTCATTAAAATTAACAAAGTGGTCTCGGCTGCATGAAGCTTTGATGTATGTTGCAAGTTAAATCCACAATCAATGTATGTTGGTTAATTGTAAGTATTGGATTTGTGTTAACATGCCTCATTTCATCTTTTTAACTCTTTTCTTTTATTTCAACAAACCTTTTCAACAATCAGTAAGCAAATATACAAGCTCAAAAAGAAAACTTGTGTTCAGAACCATCAAATCCAGGGTTCTCCAATTCCAGATCCGTAATGTAAGCAGAAGCGTTGAGATAATGGACATCCATCAAGCTCAAAAAGAAAACTTGTGTTCAGAACCATCAAATCGAACGGCTTCTGCTATCAAGGAAAAATGGTTTCAGTTTTCTTTTTTACTTTTAAATAAATCCAGGTTCACACATTCGTGTTCGCCAATTGGACATCAATTGGTGGTTTGTTTGAGTTTGGCGGTATGTTGATGACCATACGAGACAAGGTGGTGGTTTTGGAGTGAAGAGATTCAGAGTAACGAGATTTTAGTTGGGTTACAAATGGGCTGTATCAGATATTCAGATCTCTATTCGGTCATCTTTCCAAACTGCAACACACGAATATGTGGTTTCCAATTTGTACAGTGTTCTAATATCACCATATTGTTTCTATCAAGTTTAACGATGCATTCTCCGGTAAACGATGGGCATGATAATAGGGGAATTATAACTATACCCTAATGAAATCTTGGGGATAATGGATATATGTGGTAACAACTACCATGGGGATATTGGATATGGTAACAACTACCAAGGGAGAAACTTCTTCGAGCTAACTGCCGATATCCCATCCTTCATATCTATTTCACAATCAAATCAACTCATCCTCTGATTTAAGCGGCGTGTTTCGATCTGTCACACCCCAACCGATGGTGGAATCATCGGGGCGTGGCACAAGGCGAATCAGATTGCTCAAGAGAATCCATAACAACTATTAAGTGACAATATTTGTAATACATTTAATATCCCATACTATCAAACAAAATAATCCACAAATAGTCATACAGATATCAAAATCTCTCAAACAACATCCAATCCGACAACCTAGATTTTTATTAGATGAGTTTCTAGCATTCCGATCCTTTTTTACAGCAAACAGACCATCAACCTGTCACATACGTTAAAATAAAGTCATTACAATAATGTAAAGGTGAGTACACAAGTTTGCATAGATATAGTAATAAAAGTGTTTACGCATAACCAGCATGTAACACGTAACGGGCGAAGCAGGTAAACTATCAACAATGATACATCCAAACCACTTGACTGCGAGTAGAGTATGCGCAACACATATTCACCGAGGCGAACACGTGAAGTAGAGTATGCGATCCTTAGCAACCCCTGACAAATCAGGTGGTGAGTCCAAACTAGAGTACTATCGTTGCTAAAGGCGATCGGGGTAATCACTGTATAAGCATAGCAACAAGCGTTCAACTAATCACGTATAGCACGCGGGAGCGGTTAGCATTTATAAAGTGTTTGCGTTGTGCGTTGTCTTTTTTATAGAGAACGTAAGTAACACCCAAAAGTGCGTTAAGCAAAAGAGGGTTCGAGTATACTCACAGTGTGCGTTTAACAAATAAACACAGCCTGGAATAGATTGAAGGGAGCGCTGGATCAGCCTGCGTACGGGAACAGAAGCGTGAGTCCTCCAAGGTGCTGAAACAGTGAAAATCAAAGTGTCGGCGAGAAACAGAAGCTTCATACGAAGTTGGTGCCTTCGTATGAAGGCATGCCTTCGTACGAAGGTGGGTCTTCGTACACGTGTTGCTTTCGTTGTCCAAAATCGAGTGTCTTCGCGTTTGTCTTCGGAAAATCGAGTGTTCATCCTCCTAACCTTAAGCTACTGATTAAACTTAAAGTTGGAGAGGTCTTTGACTGAGTCGCGTATGAGAATCGGGCTGTTATGTGTGAAGTCAGGGCCTTCGTACGAAGGCATTGCCTTCGTATGAAGCCATGTGCCTTCGTACAAAGTTGGGCTTCTCACAGAACAGTCCAGTTCACAAACGTGGCTGTTCTTGGCATTTAGAGCAGTGTTTTTGCCTGAATCGGATGTATTTCCGACTCCTATTCAAGCCGGTTTCAACACTACCTCGTTCCACTATCCAGTGAACGAGATACATGTCGTTTTGGGTCCGTTTTAGGGTGAAAATCAAGTTCTAAAAGGGTTTAAAGAATTTTCACTTAGATCTAACACTTAGAAAGTGTGAAATCAACTGATTTCTAACTTGGGAAGCCGTAGCTAGTCCTAATACACTCGGTTAAGTGGAAATCAGTTGTAAAAGAAGAAGGTTTGATGAAAAAGATGAAGATTTTTGTAAAAACAGAGAAGTTATAATGAAAAGATAAAGTTTTAGGTAAAATGTAGAAGAGTTTTGGTGGAAATCATAGTGAATCGTGTGGAAAATCGAAGTGGAAATCGTTGTGTAATCATATAAAACTGTTAAATCTTACTTGAAAATGGTTGGACAGCAATGCGGCACAGTTTCGGTATGAAATTAGCAAGTTATAAAATGAGGGGAGTGTGGCTGGGTATTTGTAGAGATGGTGGGATCGCACAGCAGGTCCTTGTTCGAACCAGCTGCCTTCGTACGAAGGCAATGCCTTCATACGAGGCTGCCTGGCTTCGTACGAGGGGCCTGTTTTGCGAGGGAAATCCTCGTTTTCGCATATCGAATGCTTGTTTAATGCGTTTTGTTGCGTTAGTTAATGTTGGTACTTAAAGTATTTTAGCGTAACATCAAGTATCGGGTCACGTTGCGTTTTTTAGTGATAAATCGAGTTGTTCGAGTTTGCGTTGAGTTTGCGTTGCCAGTGTAGTCCATAAACATATCAAGCACACACAAGTAAAGCACATAAGAATACACAGCATAACATTACTACTACTAATAACAGCGTTTGCGATTTAGCGTGTTAGGCGCGATAAGCGAATGAGGAGGCGAGAGGTAACCAAACAGACACACTGACAAATAAAGTAGCATAATTCTCCGTAATTCGTGTTGCGTTAGCGTTGAGCGTTTTCGACTATAAAGCGTTTAAATGTGCAGCGGTGCTGTGTGATGAAAATGTATTTAGTATAACAAAACCCTTTGTTTATATTAAATCTCGGAGTACAAGATGGTTGCAAATAGAAACAAAAGCAAGCGGATAACAATCCGAAAAATCGGGTTGTTACAATCACCCCTACTTGAGGAAATTTCGTCCCGAAATTAAGAAGTAGACGTAACAAAGAGTTACGGATATTTAGCTTTCATATCACTTTTGAGTTCCCAAGTGAACTCGGCGCCGCGTTTGCCTTCCCAGCGAACCATCACTATGGGAATGCGAGAGCGTCGAAGTTTCTTGGTATCTCGATCCATGATTTTTACTGACTTTTCCACAAAGTGTAGGGTCTCGTTTATTTGCAAATCTTCGAGAGGTACATGAAGATTTTCTTCATCTAGGCACTTCTTAAGGTTGGAGACGTGGAAAGTCGGATGTGCTGAGTTCCTCCGGTAATTCGAGTCGGTAGACCACTTTACCAATTCTTTCCAGAATCTTAAAGGGTCCCACGTATCGTGGCGCTAGTTTCCCTTTCTTGCCGAATCAAATCACCCCCTTCCAAGGAGAAACCTTTAGGAGTACGTGATCACCAATTTCAAACTCAAGGGGCTACGGCGTAGCTACGTGATCACCAACTTCAAACTCTAGGGGCTAGCGACGTAGCTCTTTTGACGACTCCAAGCTTTCAAGAGTCTGTCTCGTATCTGGAGAATCTTGTCGGTCGTTTCTTGTAGTAACTCGGGACCGGTAATCTGTGCGTCTCTGATCTCGTACCATACAATAGGCGATCGACATTTCCTACCATATAATGCCTCAAAGGGTGCCATTTGAATACTAGTGTGATAACTGTTATTGTACGAAAATTCTACTAAAGGTAAGTGTGAATCCCAATTACCACCAAAATCTATAACACACGAACAGAGCATGTCTTCAAGGGTGCGGATCGTGCGCTCCGTCTGACCGTCGGTCTGGGGATTAAATGCGGTACTGAGATTGAGACTCGTACTGAGAGCGGATTGAAATGTCTCCCAGAGACGTGAGGTAAAACGACCATCGCGGTCAGAGATGATGTCACGAGGTGTAACACCCCGTGTTTTGAAAGTCAAAGCTAAAGTCAAGATTGACTATTTTGACTTCTTTGACTTGTAGATAATCTATTTATTTTATCGCGTTAGCTGTATTATGTGGATACTTATTATAATCAAGGTTTAATCGATATTTATCGCATGGTTATTCGTCTATCGCAATCACAACTCGAAATTATGCACTTTGGCTATGGTTTTATGTGTGTGTGCCCCTTATGTGTTACTTGTGCATGTTTATTTATTTATGTTTATGCTGTGGTGATCAATCGAAACGCAATCGCAATCGAATCGCAAACGCTGAACGCAAGTTAATTAGGATGAATGTATGTTAGATATAGTAGTTGGGATTAATGATGTAATCTAGTAGTTAATTCTATCGTATCGCTCGCTCGAATCTCATCGCAACACTCAACACGCGAATTGAAATGACAAAACTCGTCACGCCAAACTCTAGGGTCGAGTGGCCAACCGATTGGATAGCCATCCGATCGAGTTGTCACTCGATCAGGACGCCACCCGATCGGACAGCCCTTTCCATTTTGGGAAACCCTATAAATACCTCACTAGTTACCTCATTTGATGGTGACATCTCTCTACTCGATCCAGCCGCACTCAAGCTCTTTTCTCCCGATTTCTCTCAAATCTTGTAAGTTTTCAACCTAAATCTTGTACTTTCTTGATCTACACGCACTAATATACCTTTCTACCTTTTAAATCTTAACTTTTAACCGTGAAATCACTAGATTTGAGGTGTTCTAGGATGATGTCAGCATGGTGTTCATGTTTTGGCTTCAATCCACCAAGAACAACTCGGATCTGGACGATTTCCACATGAATAAACAAAGATCTTGCATGGATCTGAACATATTCACGGTGAAAAGGATTGAAAGATGGTTTTTCCAACTTTCTTTCAACTATTTTACACTCAATGCACTCAAACCCGATGGAATCGGAGCTTGTTCTGGTCGTCCACTCATTCTTAGTGATGTATCAGTCCCAGATCTGAAATCCGTCCGAGAGATAGTGATTTCGGGTTTGAACATGAACAACCGTCTTGAACCGTGTACTGGTCGGACTAGGGTGATTCCTGTTCGGTCGGGTCACTTGGGCCAAGATGGGGTTCCTATTGTTCAAACCAGCTATCCTAACGTCTCACTCAAACTACAACACTTCAAACAAAATCAAGTGACAAGACGATCAGATCGACGGGACGGATTGCCGTCCGATCGGATAGCCATCCGATCGACCGGCTATCCGATTGCATTGCACCTTGGCTTAACATTTAACAATTTTCAACATGTTCAATGCATTACCAGTTCTAGCGGATTGTCACCCGATCGGTAGACCATCTGATGGGGTGATAAAACTGTTGTGAACTTATTCTCTGAGAAATGTCTCACCGTACGGATCGCCGTCCGATCGAACGACCGTTCGATCGATCGACCTGAAGGATAGAGATACTTCGCTGTTTTCAAAATGCTACAACGAAAACTTCAAAAGTCAAACCATCATACACAAACACATCCTCACCAAACGAGATGACAATCCAATCGAACGGCCACCCGATCGGGTGACCATCCGAACGGATTGTCATCCGATCGATTGGCTATCCGATCGGATTGCTATCCGACCGGACTGCTGTTCGACACTTGGTTCCTTGCACTGTTTTATGCGCCGCTTATCGTTTATACTATCCTACTGTCAGGCTAATCTCGCTCTAAGCACTCCCTTCAATCCATCATCGATGTGAGTATACTCGAACCCTTTTTGCTTTACACACTTTTGGGTGTTACATACGTTACTTATTCTAAATCACATCAATCACACTACGCAATACTTTAAACGCTAACCGCTACTGTATGTATTACGTGACTCGATGAATGCTTGTTTGTTATGTTGACACATAGATTGCTGTCTACCTGCCTTAGCAACGATAGTACTATAGTTTGGACTCAGCACCTGTTCACTCAGGGTTGTTAAGGACAATTATTTTACATGGACCACAGTGGTGATTATGTATTACGAACTGCCTTGGGCAGTCAACCCGCAGTCATTGGTATCGATAGGATCATGCCGATAACTAACATGCCTCACGTCACACGTTGTACGTACTGGTTATGTGTAATCAATTCTCGAACTCTACTATGCTATTATTAAACTTGTATGCTCACCTTTACACTATGTGTATTGACTTTTACTTTAATGTATGTGGCTGGTGCATGAGATGTGAGGACGCCTTATTTGATGTGTGATGAAATTGAGGCTAGGAAAGAGTCCTAGAAACAAACAAATAAACAATTGTCTGTACTTGAAATCTGAGTTGTCGGAACAGAACAATTTGACTAGATTTTGTCTGTAATAATTATGTTACTTTTTATGTCATGGTATGGGACGTGATGCTTTAAATAATTGGTAATCATAGTTGTTATGGAAACTTCTGGACAATCTGTTTCGCTCAGTGCCACGCCCCGATGTTTTCGCCATCGGTTGGGGTGTGACAGATTGGTATCAGAGCCATAACTATAGGGAATTAGGCAAGACTCGACCTAGTCTGGGTCGATGTCTTAGAACGACCTAGTCTATAGTCTAAGTACCAATAGACTGACTTGTGCATACCCTGTAGGGGTTAGCACAAGCTTACACCTCGCTATTCTCGCTTACACTATCACTGCACTCTAATTTTCGAAAAAGAACAAGTGATTAGGTCGAGATTAGGTGTGAAAACCGTAAACTCTCGACTAAATTGTTTGTTCGACCGGCATTTCATCTACAAACAGGAGTGAAATCCGTACTTTAACGCAAATTTCCCCCTATTATGCTGAAACAGGAACAAAAGTTATTAAGTCAGGGGTGAAACCCGAACCTTAAATGACTTATTCCGTGTTCTAATTTTTGTTTTACAAAAAAAAAAAAAAAAAACTCACACCAAAGGCTCGATGGACACCAACGACTGGAAGTATAACTGGGAGGATGTGTGCCGAACGCCCGAAATCGAGGCGAGAGCACAGTCCTGAAGGTCGCAGTGTGTACCAAAAGTCGTTGTGAACAGTCGAATCACCTTGGGTAGTCGATGTCTATTTAGCCTTAGGCAATCTATTTTCGTTTTCAAGCTCGCAATCGCTGATTTTATATGTTTCGATTTTGAGCCGCAACTGCTGACTCTGATAATTGCCGATTTTATGTAAATTTTATGTGTTATGTGGCTTATATGCTTATCTGTTAGCATAATGAGGTACTACTGGTTTTGATTTCACGCTATTGTTTATCGCTCGACACATTACACACCACTAACGAATCGCTATTACTTATGGATGATCGCATACTATGATGCTACTAATACTATACTACTCCCTATACTACTCGCTATATCGCGTGCGAACTTTGAATGATAGGTTTCTGTATTCTGACTGCCTCTATGTGCTCCTATGTGCCCAATGTGTCCTACGTGCTTACGTGTTTCTGTGCTTATGTGATTCCGCGTTTATGTGTTTATGTGTCTATGTGATACATGATTGTGTTCCTGAGCTTTAGTAGTAGTAGGTGTGTGAGGTGAGATTCGATTATATTGTGTCTGAGTCCTATGACGATGTCTGCTGCAGACGATGTCTGCTGCAGACAATGTCGTCATCTGGACCCCGTTATTCTCGACATGCTCGTCGAGAACAAAGAGACAAACGCCTGGCTGCACTCGTCGCCGAGTAGATAGCGAAAGTCATTCCGCAGATCGTTAGTGATCTACAAGAGAATGCTAGCAAGTCTTCAAAAGAATCCAGGACCGAAGCTCATAAAGAAACTCCTAAAGCTGTTTTTAGCTTCAAACAGTTCAAAGCTTACGGACCGAAAGAATTTACTGGCGAAGATGATCCTACGGCCTTATTTCAATGGTTTGATTCGATCGAGGTCACCCTGCGTCACAGTGGCTGTCCTGATGATCTCCGCACTCTCAACACAACTGGCGTCTTCCAATCCCGTGCTTTAGATTGGTGGACAGCCGAGAGGAACAAACGCGGAAATGATGCAGCTTACGGTCTATCGTGGGATGAGCTTAAGGACGTCATGCTGGAAGAGTTTTACCCACCCCATGAGCGCCAAAAGTTGGAGGATGAATTCTGGCATATTAAGCAGAAGGATGGTGACAATGCTGCTTTGACTGCTCACTTCAAACAGCTCAGCATAATTTTTCCTGATCAAGTGAAGACTTCTGATATGACGATCAAGAAGTATATCCGAGCTCTGCCGGATTGTGTCGCAGATTTTGTGCAAGCCTCAAAACCAGCAACAATCGAAGAAACTTACCTGCTTACCGCTGAAATCAACGACAAGCGAGTCAAATCTGGTGTCTGGGATAACGCTCCCAAGAATCTGCATCAAGCTACCACCGCACCAACCGCTGAAACCGCCACCACCCCTCAGTCTTCAAAGGCTTTACGTCACAAGAGGAAGAACAACAACAACTCCAGCAACAAGAACTGTGCTGTTACCACTGCTGCCCCACTCCAAACAGTTCCAGCTCAACAACAACAGATGCAACACCGCCAGGTCGCGGCACCGGTAACCCCAGCACCGCCGGCAAAGCGTGCTTATACGGGTCCTCACCCGGTTTGTCCGACTTGTACTTATCACCACCTGGTGGGAATCGCCTGCAGATTTTGTGTACATTGCAACATGTACGGCCATTTCACCGCCAACTGCCGTACGGGCTCTCGACAAGCTCCAGCTACTGCTCATCAAGCTCTACTTCCTGCTCCTTAAGGCCAACAAGCGGCTCAGGCACCCACGATTAATGCTAGAGTCTGCTTCGTTTGTGGTGATCCCAACCACTTCGCGAACATGTGCCCGAATCGATTGGTGAAATAAGAGCCACAACAGCAGCAGCTCCAGCAACAGCCTCAGCAGCAGCAGCAGCAGCAACAACAGCAACAGGCAGCTCGCGCTCGAACCTTAAACATTAATAGGCGCCAAGCTCAAGCCGACAACAACGTGGTCAATGGTACATTCCTTGTGAATGGTATTTATGCTTCGTGTTTGTTTGATACTGGTGCCGATAATTGTTTTGTATCGTTTGAGTTCGAAAAGCTCCTTAATCGTAAGCGTGCCCATCTCCCCTCGACGTTCGATGTCGAAGTTACCACCGGAAGAACCATCGCTGTCAATTCTGTTCTTCGTGATTGTACTCACGAACTCAACAATCACATTTTCCCTATCGATCTTATTCCGATGCAGCTCGGTAGTTTTGACGTCATAGTAGGCATGGACTTTCTTCGCGAAAACCATGCTGAAGTGGTTTGCTTTGATAAGATGATACAATTCTCGCTCGCTAATGGTGATCAATTGTGTGTTTACGGTGAAGTCGCGTTGAAGAAACTCCAACTCATGTCGTGTGTCCAAGCTAGCAAGTATCTCCACAAGGAATACCAAGCTTTCTTGGCTCACATCGTAGTAGCGGAGAAAAAGGAAGTTAAGGGACTGAAGGATGTCCCCGTTGTTCGTGAACTTCCAAACGTATTCCCTGATGATCTACCGGGTTTGCCTCCGAGTCGTGATATCGACTTCCGAATTGACCTCATTACTGGAGCCAACCCTGTTGCTAGAGCTCCCTATCGACTTGCACCATCCGAAATGAGCGAATTGTCGAGTCAGGTCCAGGAGTTGCTTGACAAAGGCTTCATTAGCCCTAGCACCTCTCCTTGGGGTGCACTAGTCCTTTTCCTCAAAAAGAAGGATGGGTCGTTCCGGACGTGCATCGACTATAGGGAGTTGAATAAGCTGACAATCAAGAATCGTTATCCCCTGCCCCGCATTGATGATTTGTTTGAGCAACTACAAGGTGCTACGTGTTTTTCCAAGATCGATTTACGCTCAGGCTACCACCAACTACGCATTCAAGAGGAGGATATGCCCAAAACCATTTTTCGCACTCGATACGGCCACTATGAGTTCGTTGTTATGCCTTTTGGTCTAACTAACGCACCCGCGGTTTTCATGGATCTGATGAATCGTATGTGTAAACCTTTTCTAGACCGCTTCGTCATCGTGTTTATCGATGATATCCTAATCTATTCCAAGTTGAAAACCAAACACGCGTGACATCTACGTTTGGTTCTCGAGCTACTCCAAGGGAATCGACTCTTTGCTAAATTCTCCAAGTGTGAATTCTGGCTAGAGGAGGTTCAATTCCTCGGTCACATTGTCAATAGTCAAGGTATTCATGTTGACCCCGCAAAGATCGAAGCTATCAAGAGTTGGGTTACACCTAGGAATCCGTCTGAAGTCCGTTCTTTTCTCGGGCTGGCGGGCTATTATAGCCGATTTATCGAAGGATTCTCTAAAATCACTGTGCCACTCACTTCTCTCACACACAAAGACAAGCCTTTTGTTTGGGGAACTGGACAAGAGACTGCCTTTCAAACCCTCAAGCATATGCTTTGCAATGCTCCCGTTCTCACTCTACCCGATGGAAACAACTACTTTATAGTCTATTGTGATGCCTCGAACCTTGGTCTTGGTTGTGTTCTCATGCAACGAGACAAGGTTATCGCTTACGCGTCTCGTCAGCTCAAGATCCACGAGAAGAACTACACAACTCATGATCTCGAGCTAGGTGCTGTTGTTTTTGCGCTGAAGATTTGGCGACACTACCTGTATGGTACCAAGTGTACAATCTTCACATATCATAGGAGTCTACAACACATCCTCAGCCAGAAGGAACTTAATATGCGCCAACGCCGATGGGTTGAACTTCTCACTGATTACGACTGCGAGATTCGTTACCACCCTGGCAAAGCAAATGTCGTTGCTGACGCCCTCAGCAGACGGAGCTGTTTGCATAGCGCCCGTAGTATTCAAGCCCGACACGATCTCGAAACCCTTATTCGCGAAGCCCAACATGCTTGTTTTACCGAATGCACTTTGAAGAAGGAAAGGATTATCAACGATGGAGCCCAGCTAGTGAATAAGTCGAATGAGATATTCTATCATCTGGACCGAATTTGGATTCCTAAGCGGACCGATTTACGACAGATTTTGATGGACGAAGCCTACAAATCCCGATATTCTATTCATCCCGGTGCCGACAAGATGTACCAGGACCTGCGCTATAAATACTGGTGGCCGGGCATGAAAAGGGATATCTCTCTTTATGTTGCAAAGTGCCTGACTTGCTCGAAAGTCAAGGCCGAACATCAAAGACCCTCTGGCTTACTCGTCTAACCCGAGATTCCTATATGGAAATGGGAGGGTATAGCTATGGACTTCATAACTAAACTCTCGCGTACGCCATCAGGTCACGACAGCATCTGGGTTGTCGTTGACTGTTTGACTAAATCTGTTCACTTTTTGCCGATACGAGAGGACTATAAGGTTGAGAAATTAGCCCGAATCTACACCAACGAGATCATTTGTCGGTATGGGATGCCTCGCGACATCATCTCTGACCGTGATGGTCGGTTTACCTCGCGTCTTTGGGAAACGTTTCAATCCGCTCTCGGTACTACGCTTAATCTAAGTACCGCTTTCCATCCCCAAACTGACGGACAGACTGAAAGAACGATTCGTACCCTTGAATATATGCTCCGTTCGTGTGTCATAGATTTCGGTGGTAATTGGGACGCATACTTACCTTTAGTCGAATTCTCGTACAATAACAGTTATCATTCCAGCATTCAAATGACACCATTTGAGGCATTGTATGGAAGAAGATATCAATCGCCTATTGTATGGCACGAGATCAGGCACTCGCAACTAACCGGTCCTGAGCTATTACAAGAAAGGACTGATAAAATCCTCCAAATTCGAGACAATTTGCTGAAAGCTCGGAGTCGTCAGAAAATTTACGCCGATAGACGACGCAAGCCCCTTGAATTTGACGTTGGCGACTACGTACTCCTAAAGGTTTCACCTTGGAAGGGTGTGGTCAGATTCGGCAAGAAAGGGAAGCTCGCGCCTCGATACATTGGACCCTTTAAGATTCTGGAAAGGGTCAGCAAAGTGGCCTACAGACTCGAACTTCTGGAGGAACTTAACCACGTTCACCCGACTTTCCATGTTTCGAACCTCAGAAAGTGTCTAGCTGAGCATGATTTACACGTTCCACTAGAAGATCTACAAGTGAACGAAACATTACACTTCGTGGAAAAGCCTGTCGAGATCATGGACCGACAAACCAAGCAGCTCAGGTGCTCGTGTATTCCCATTGTGAAGGTTCGCTAGGAAGGAAAACGAGGCGCAGAGTTCACTTGGGAACTCGAAAGTGACATGAAGGCGAAGTACCGCAGTTATTTGCTACGGCTTCAGCCTAATTTCAGGACGAAATTCCCTTAAGTAGGGGAGGCTATAACACCTCGTGTTTCGAAAGTCAAAGTCAAGATTGACTGTTTTGACTTCTTTGACTTGTAGATAATCTATTTGTTTTATCGCGTTAGCTGTATTATGTGGAGTACTTATTATAATCAAGGTTTAATCGATATTTATCGCATGGTTATTCGTCTATCGCATTCGTAATCGCAACTCGAAATTATGCACTTTGGATATGGTTTTATGTGTGTGTGCCCCTTATGTGTTACTTGTGCATGTTTATTTATTTATGTTTATGTTGTGGTGGTCAATCGAAACGCAATCGCAATCGAATCGCAAATGCTGAACGCAAGTTAATTAGGATGAATGTATGTTAGATATAGTAGTTGGGATTAATGATGTAATCTAGTATTTAATTCTATGGTATCGCTCGCTTGAATCGCATCGCAACGCTCAACACGCGAATAGAAACGACAAAACTCGTCACGCCAAACTCTAGGGTCGAGTGGCCATTCGATCGAGTTGTCACCCGATCGGGCCGCCACCCGATCGGACAGCCCTTTCCAGTTTGGGAAACCCTATAAATACCTCACTAGTTACCTCATTTGATGGTGACATCTCTCTACTCGATCCAGCCGCACTCAAGCTCTTTTCTCCCGATTTCTCTCAAATCTTGTAAGTTTTCAACCTAAATCTTGTACTTTCTTGATCTACACGCACTAATACACCTTTTTACCTTTTAAATCTTAACTTTTAACCGTGAAATCACTAGATTTGAGGTGTTCTAGGATGATGTCAGCATGGTGTTCATGTTTTGGCTTCAATCCACCAAGAACAACTCGGATCTGGACGATTTCCACATGAATTAACAAAGATCTTGCAAGGATCTGAACATATTCACGGTGAAAAGGATTGAAAGATGGTTTTTCCAACTTTCTTTCAACTCTTTTACACTCAATGCACTCAAACCCGATGGAATCAGAGCTTGTTCTGATCGTCCACTCATTCTTAGTGAAGTATCAGTCCCAGATCTGAATTCTGTCCGAGAGATAGTGATTTCGGGTTTGAACATGAACAACCGTCTTGAACCGTGTACTGGTCAGACTAGGGTGAT
Source organism: Helianthus tuberosus (assembly GCA_030545235.1). NCBI lineage: Eukaryota > Viridiplantae > Streptophyta > Magnoliopsida > Asterales > Asteraceae > Helianthus > Helianthus tuberosus. The sequence goes on from CM060412.1 coordinate 154,798,722, forward strand.
TCCTGTTCGGTCGGGTCACTTGGGCCAAGACGGGGTTTCTATTGTTCAAACCAGCTATCCTAACGTCTCACTCATACTACAGCACTTCAAACAAAATCAAGTGACAAGACGATCAGATCGACGGGACGGATTGCCATCCGATCTGATAGCCATCCGATCGACCGACTATCCGATCGAATTGCACCTTGGCTTAACATTTAACAATTTTCAACATGTTCAATGCATTACCAGTTCTAGCGGATTGTCACCCGATCGGTAGACCATCTGATGGAGTGATGTCTCACCGTACGGATCGGTAGACCATCTGCTGTGAACTTGTTCTCTGAGAAATGTCTCACCGTACGGATCGCCGTTCGATCGACCGACCTGAAGGATAGAGACACTTCTCTGTTTTCAAAATGCTACAATGAAAACTTCAAAAGTCAAACCATCATACACAAACACATCCTCACCAAACGAGATGACAATCCAATCGAACGGCCACCCGATCGGGTGACCATCCGAACGGATTGTCATCCGATCGATTGGCTATCCGATCGGATTGCTATCCGACCAGACTGCTATTCGACACTTGGTTCCTTGCACCGTTTTACGCGCCGCTTATCGTTTATACTATCGTACTGTCAGGCTAATCTCGCTCTAAGCGCTCCCTTCAATCCATCATCGCTGTGAGTATACTCGAATCCTTTTTGCTTTACGCACTTTTGGGTGTTACATACGTTACTTATTCTAAATAACATCAATCACACTATGCAATACTTTAAACGCTAACCGCTACTGTATGTATTACGTGACTCGATGAATGCTTGTTTGTTATGTTTACACATAAATTGCTGTCTACCCGCCTTAGCAACGACAGTACTATAGTTTATACTCAGCACCTGTTCACTCAGGGGTTGTTAAGGACAATTATTTTACATGGATCACAGTGGTGATTATGTATTACAAACTGCCTTGGGCAGTCAACCCGCAGTCATTGGTATCGATAGGATCATGTCGATAACTAACATGCCTCACTTCACACGTTGTACGTACTGGTTGTGCGAAATTAATTTTCGAACTCTACTATGCTATTATTAAACTTGTATGCTCACCTTTACACTATGTGTATTGACTTTTACTTTAACTTATGTGGCAGGTGCAAGAGATGCTAGGACGCCTTGTTTGCTGTGTGATGAAATTGAGGCTAGGAATGAGTCCTAGAAACAAACAAATAAACAATTGTCTGTACTTGAAATATGAGTTGTCGGAACAGAACAATTTGACTAGATTTTGTCTGTAATAATTATGTTACTTTTTATGTCATGGTATGGGACGTGATGCTTTAAATAATTGGTAATCATAGTTGTTATGGAAACTTCTGGACAATCTGTTTCGCTCAGTGCCACGCCCCGATGTTTCCACCATCGGTTGGGGTGTGACACGAGGCGTCCTGTGTCCACAAATGACTTTGTCGGTATAGATTCGTGCTAATCTTTCTACCTTGAAGTCTTCTCGTATCGGTATAAAGTGGGTAGATTTTGTAAGACGATCAACAATAACCCAAATGCTATCGTGACCAGAAGGCGTCCGAGGGAGTTTTGTAATAAAATCCATCGTGATACTTTCCCATTTCCAAGTCGGGATTTCAGGTTGTTCAAGTAAGCCTGAGGGTCGTTGGTGTTCGGCCTTAACTTTTGAACAAGTTAGGCATTTTGAGACGTATAGAGCGATATCCTTCTTCATGCCCGGCCACCAGTGCCTGGAACGAAGGTCCTGGTACATTTTGTTGGCACAGAGGTGAATGGAATATCGAGATTTGTGAGCTTCAGTCAGCAATATCTCCTGAAGTTTATTGCGACTAGAAATCCAAATGCGGTCAAGATAATAAAAGATTCCATTTGATTTGCTTACCAACTGGTTTTCGGCACCACACTTCTTCATTTCCTCTTTCAAGGTATTCTCAATGAAGCATGCATGTTGTGCGTCGTGAATCAGGGCTTCTAAATCGTTTTGGGCTTAGGCATTACGAACACTATACAAATAGCTTCGTCGGCTGAGAGCGTACACTTGGTACCATAAAGATAGCGTATCTCACAATCATAGTCATTGAGAAGTTCAACCCATCTGCGTTGGCGCATGTTCACTTCTTTCTGGTTCAAGATGTGTTGGAGGCTCTTATGGTCGGTGAAGACCGTACACTTGGTACCATAAATATAGTGTCGCCAAATCTTCAACGCAAAAACAACCGCACCGAGTTTGAGATCGTGGGTAGTGTAGTTCTTCTCGTGGACTTTGAGTTGGCGAGATGCATACACGATAACCTTGTCTCGTTGCATAAGGACACAACCAAGACCCAAGTTAGAGGCATCGCAATAAACAAAGAAATCATCATTTCCGTCGGGAAGAGTAAGGACAGGAGCGTTGCAAAGCATACGCTTGAGAGTTTGAAAGGCTTCCTTCTATTTGGGACCCCAAACAAAAGGTTTGTCCTTCTGAGTTAGAGCATTAAGAGGCACGGCGATTTTAGAAAAGTCAGCGATGAATCAACGGTAGTAACCCGCCAATCAGAGAAAAGAACGGATTTCACATGGAGACTTTGGCGTAATCCAACTCTTAATAGCTTCTATCTTCGCGGGATCGACGTGAATTCCTTGACTGTTAACGCTGTGACTGAGGAATTGAATCTCCTCTAACCAAAATTCACACTTGGGGAACTTGGCATAAAGGCGATTTCCCTGGAGAAGTTCGAGAACTAAACGAAGGTGTTGCGCGTGTTCGGCTCTCAACTTCGAATAGATATGAATTTCATCGATGAACACAATGACAAAGCGATCCAAAAAGGGTTTGCACACATGATTCATCAAGTCCACGAAGACCGCGGGTGCATTTGTGAGACCAAAAGGCATGACCACGAATTCGTAATGGCCATAACGGGTACGAATTCGAAAAGTGGTTTTCGAGATGTCTTGCTCTTATATACGCAGCTGATGATAGCCTGAATGTAAATCGATCTTCGAGAAACACGTAGCACCTTGGATTTGATCAAATAAGTCGTCGATTCGGGGTAGCGGGTACCGGTTCTTAATAGTAAGCTTGTTGAGTTCCCTATAATCGATCACATTCCGAACGATCCATCCTTCTTTTTCACGAAAAGGACAGGTGCGCCCCATGGTGATGTGCTAGGGCGTATGAAGCCTTTATCAAGTAATTCCTGAAGTTGGCTAGATAGTTCACGCATTTCAGACGGTGCAAGGCGATAGGGAGCTTTAGCGACAGGATTAGCACCAGGGACGAGGTCAATACAAAACCCGATATCACGAGTAGTTGGTAGACTGGGTAAATTGTCAGGGAAGAAGTTAGGAAAATCACGAACCACAAGTACTTCTTTCATCGTCTTCTTTTCCTCCTCTGCTACTACAATGTGGGCCAAGAAAGTGGTGTACTCCTTGCGTAAGTACTTACTCGCTTGGATACACGACATAAGCTTCAATTCTTTCGAGAGTACTTCACCGTAGACATATAACTGATGACCGTTTGAAAGGGAGAAGCGAATCATCATTTCAAAACAAACAACTTCGGCACGATTTTCACGAAGAAAGTCCATGCCTACTATGACATCGAAACGACCAAGCTGCATCGGGATGAGATTGATCGGGAAAACGTGATTGTTGAGTTCAAGAGTACAATCACGTAGAACAGAACTGACAGTGACGGTTCTTCTGGTGGCAACTTCTACGTCGAAGGTTGTTGGGAGGTAAGCACGTTTACGTTTTAGAAGCTTTTCGAATTTAAACGACACAAACCAGTTATCGGCTCCAGTATCAAATAAGCAAGAAGCATAAATACCTTTAACAAGGTGCGTACCATTGACAACATTGTTGTCAGTCTGAGCCTGATGGACATTGATGTTAAACGCTGCGGGTTGCTTGTTGTGCCTGCTGTTGTTGCTGCTGCTGTTGTGGTTGCTGTTGCTACGGTGGTGGTTGCTGCTGCGGCTCTTGTTTCACAACACGCTGAGGGCAGACATTTGCAAAGTGATTTGGGTCACCACAAGTGTAGCAAGCGCGTGCGTGAATAGTGGGTGCAAGAGCTGCTTGGTTGACCTGAGGAGCAAGAGGTTGAGCTGGCGGTGCAGGGAGAGCTTGAGGAGCTTGTTAGCAGGGGAGAGCGGCAGTGAGCTGTGAAGTGCCCATAGATGTTGCAGTTTACATAGAAGCGACAGTTTACCCCTGTTGGAAGATGATAGGTACAAGTAGGGCACAGAGGTTGAACACAAGTATATGCACACTTAGCAGGAGGTGCGTTAGTAGTGGCAACTTGACGATTCAGAGTGTTGGGCGGTGCTGTGACTACCGCGTTGTTCTTGCTGGAATTCTTGTGCTTGCGGCTTTGGCGGTTAGACTTTGAACATTGAGATGCTGCAGATTCGGTGCTTGGAGTAGCAGTGGCTTGATTGAGGCTCTTGGTTGAGGTTTTGAAAGAGCCAGCCAAGACTCGCTTGTCGTTGATCTCGGCTGCAAGCTGATAAGTTTCCTCAATCGTTGCAGGTCTTGCGGCTTGAACAAAATCAGCTACACAATCAGGAAGAGCGCAAATATACTTCTTGATGGTCTTATCAGGCTTGTCCACTTGACTGGGACAGACAATGCTCAACTGTTTGAAATGAGCGGTGAGACTAGCGTTATCACCTCCATCTTGCTTGATGTTCCAAAATTCATTTACCAGCTTCTGGATTTCGTGGGGAGGACAGAATTCCTTGATCATGAGCTCCCAAAGTTCCTCCCATGCGAGACCATAGGCTGCATCATTACCACGCCTGTTGCGCTCGGCGGTCCACCAATCAAGTGCCCTGGACTGAAAGACTCTAGTGGCATTGACAGTGTGGAGATTCTCAGGACACCTGCTTTGACGGAAGGTAACTTCAATCGCGTCAAACCATTGAAACATAGCACTGGGTCCATCTTCACCAGTAAAGTTCATTGGACCACAGGCTTTGAACTGCTTGAAGCTGAATGGAGCTTTGGGCGAGTCATTCTTGGAATCCACTGAAGAGGTGCTGCTGACAGCGTGGATTTCACTGACAATCTGAGGGATCACCTTGGCTATTTCCTTGGCCATAAGAGAGGCGATGCGTTTGTCAGCATTGCTTCGCAGAGCATTTCGGCGAGTATGAGATCCCAATGACGACATCTGCCATCAGATGAGATTCGATTATATCGGGTTTTGTTCGATAAGTTTAGTGTTTTATACAACATACTTTATTATTATTATTAGTCATGTAAAGCTCAGTAATACGTCAGCACATATTCACGTACACACATAATCACGTAGTTGCACGTATACACATAGTCCACGTAAGCACGTATACACATAAGCACGTATGAGCACATAATGCACATAAACACATATTTTTCACGTATTCACCTACATATTTTGCATGTATTCACCTTCTCTTAAGTGGCGTAAGCGTTTTCAAGATTCGCGTAGAGGGAGCGAGTAACATAGCGTTTAAGAGTTCTTAGTTTATTCGTGATTAGTTAGCATTTTAGATTGAGAGAGTGGTGTGATCCTATGCTTTATACTACACGCGGGAAGTGAAAAGCGTTAAAGCGAGAAATCAAAACCATAAATCGTAACTTAAAACACGTAAACACAATAAACTTGATGACGCATAAAATCGGCGATTGCAGGCTTGAAAACAAAACAGAGTGTCTTGGGTGTTAGACATCGACTACCCAAAGTGATTCAACCATTCCCAACGAGTTTGAGTACACGCTTTGGCCTAATAGACTGTGCTCTCACTGTAATACAGCGAACGACACTCATCCTTCCAGTTACTACGGGACTCGAGTCATTGGAACAGTAGAGGCTTTGGTGAGATCTTCGAAAATCAAAGTAGGGAGTGGAACGGGTCATTAAGATGCGGGTTTCACCCCTAACTTAACAACTTCGCTCCTAGTTGTGGTTAAATAACCACGGGATAAAGAGATGGAGATTTCCATGGAGGTATGTATATCACTCCTAACTCAATGAAAGATTCTCGTGCTGAGAGTAAAATACGAGGGGTGAGTGATCTTATTGAGAGTTCTTGGTTTTCACACCTAATCTCGAAGGTGCAATGTGGTGAGTTCATTTGATGGTACAACATACGGATTCGTACGAAGCCCCAAGTGAGTTCGTACGAAGGGTCTGTTTTGGTACTTAGACTATAGACTAGGTCTGTTCTACACGACTCGACCTAATTCCCTATAGTTATGGCTTTAATACCAATCTGTCATACCCCAAACGATGGTGGAATCATAGGTGCGCGACACTAGGCGGATCAGATTGCTCAAGAGAATCCATAACAACTATTAAGTGATAATATTTTTAATACGTTTAATATCCCATACTATCAAACAAAATTATCCACAAATAGTCATACAGATATAAAAATCTCTCAAACAACATCCAATCCGACAACCAAGATTTTTATTAGATGAGTTTCTAGCATTCCTATCCTTTTTGCAGCAAACAGACCATCAACCTGTCACATACGTTAAAATAAAGTCAATACAATAACGTAAAGGTGAGTACACAAGTTTGCATAGATATAGGAATAAAAGTGTTTACGCATAACCAGCATGTAACACGTAACGGGCGAAGCAAGTAAACTATCAACAATGATACATCCTACCCACGTGACTGCGAGTAGAATATGCGCGACACATGTTCACCGAGGGGAACACATGAAGTAGAGTATGTGATCCTTAGCAACCCCTAATAAATAATGTGCTGAGTCCAAACTATAGTACTATCGTTGCTAAAGGTGATCGGGATAATCACTGTATAAGCATAGCAACAAGCATTCAACTAATCACGTATAGCATGCGGGAGGGGTTAGCGTTTATAAAGTGTTTGCGTTGTGCGTTGTGTTTTTTATAGAGAAAGTATGTAACACCCAAAATTGTGTTAAGCGAAAGAGGGTTCGAGTATACTCACAGTGTGCGTTTAACAAATAAACACAGCCTAGAATGGATTGAAAGGAGCACTGGATCAACCTGTGTACGAGAACAGAAGCGTGACTCCTCCAAGGTGCTGAAACAGTCGAAAATCGAAGTGTCGGTGGGAAACAGAAGCTTTGTACAAAGTTGGTGCCTTCGTACGAAGGTGGGTCTTCGTACACGTGTTGCTTCCGTTGTCCAAAATCGAATGTCTTCGCATCTATCTTCGGAAAATCGAGTGTTCATCCCCCCAACCTTAAGCTACTGATTAAACTTAAAGTTGGAGAGGTCTTTGACTGAGTCGCGTATGAGAATCGGGCTGTTATGTGTGAAGTCAGGGACTTCGTACAAAGGCATTGCCTTCGTATGAAGCCATGTGCCTTCGTACGAAGCTGGGCTTCGCACAGAACAGTCCAGTTCACAAACGTGGCTGTTCTTGGCATTTAGAGCAGTGTTTTTTCCTGAATCAGATGTATTTCCGAGTCCTATTCAAGCCGGTTTCAACACTACCTCGTTCCACTATCCAGTGAACGAGATACATATCGTTTTGGATCCATTTTAGGGTGAAAATCAAGTTCTAAAAGGGTTTTAAGAGTTTTCACTTAGATCTAACACTTGGTATGTGTGAAATCAACTGATTTCTAACTTGGGAAGCCGTAGCTAGTCCCAATACACTCGGTTAAGTGTAAATCCGTTGTAAAAGAAGAAGGTTTAATTAAAAAGATGAAGATTTTTGTAAAAACAAAGAAGTTATAACGAAAAGATGAAGTTTTAGGTAAAAAGGTATGAAGTTTGGTTGAAAAGTATAAGAGTTTTGGTGGAAATCATAGTGAATTATGTGGAAAATCGAAGTGGAAATCGTTGTGTAATCATATAAAACTGTTAAATCTTACTTGAAAAAGGTCGGACAGCAATTCGGCAGAGTTTCGATATGAAATCAGCAAGTTAGAAATGAGGGGAGTGTGGCTGGGTATTTTTAGAGATGGTTGGATAGCACAACAGGTCCTTGTTCGAACCAGCTGCCTTCGTACTAAGGCAGTGCCTTCGTACGAGGCTGCCTGGCTTCATACGAGGGGCCTGTTTTGCGTGGGAAATCCTCGTTTTCGCATATCGAATGCTTGTTAATGCGTTTTGTTGCGTTAGTTAATGTTGGTTCTTAAATTATTTTAGCGTAACATCAAGTATCGGGTCGCGTTGTGTTTTAGAGTGATAAATCGAGTCGTTCGAGTTTGCGTTGAGTTTGCGTTACGAGTATAATCCATAAACATATCAAGCACACAAAAGTAAAGCACATAAGAACACACAGCATAACATTACTACTACTAATAACAACCTTTGCGATTTAGCGTGTTAGGCGCGATAAGCGAATGCGGAGGCGAGAGGTAATCAAGCAAACACACTGACAAATAAAGTAGCATAATTCTCTGTAATTCATGTTGCGTTAGCGTTGAGCGTTTGCAACTTTAAGCGTTTAAACGTGCAGCGGTGCTGCGTGATGAAAATGTATTTAGTATAACAAAACCCTTTGTTTATATTGAATCTCGGAGTACAAGATGGTTTCAAATCGAAGCAAAAGCAAGCGGATAACAATCCGAAAAGTCGGGTTGTTAGACGATCAATGTTTATCGACATTGTTACAGGTGATGAAGAAACCCAAAAACGGAACATAATCCCAGATTGTCTAGAGAAGCGCTTTTATCATGTGTCATATGGTAACAACGAACAAGGGGATATGGAAGTTATTTATACAGACTCTAGATAATATCATTATATTATTGATACAGACTCTTGATAATATCACTATATCAACAGAAGTCAACACACAAGATCCAGCATGTTCATTGACTGAATACAAATACAAATACATAGATAACAAGCTAGATCCAGCTGCAGCTCTATACATTGATTGTGGATTTAACTTGCAATATACATGGATGGAGAAGGTGCCAAACAGGAACTAAATGAATTTTGCAATGGAGATTGAAGGTGCCAAACAGAAACTAAATGAATTATGCAACAGAGATTGAAGGTGCCAAAGAAAAATTAAATGAATTATGAAACATTTCTGCATTTTATCTATCATGTCATCGACCAACTGCTCATCATTAAGAAGTAACGACTTCTGACTAGTTAGTGGAAGAATCTCGTTCCGTATTTTTTCCTTTTGCTACTTCTCGAATAATCTCGTTCCGTATTTTCTCCTTTTGTTAGTTCTCAAATAATCTCATTCCGTGTTTTCTCCTTTTCTAATTACACAAGGCAAACAATCCAACATTTCTAAACAGTTATATAATATGCCTCAAGCATTCTGAACCCTAGCTACAAACAACCCAACAAACCCTAAGTTTCACATGGACAGTTGTTAGGAATTATCTGAGAATAATTTGAAGGCTCACAAATTTCAATATCAAATCTGTATTCAGTCATCTTTCCAAAGTGCAACACACGAATGTGTGGTTCTCATCACAAAGCCACTGTGTTTAAATGGAGTGCATAGTGTTATAATATCACCATATTCAAGCATTCTGAACCCTAGCTACAAACAACCCAACAAACCGTTATCTGCTCCATGTAGTGAATACTTGATATGATTAGACCACGAAAGTACTCCATCCGATAGTTAACAGACGATCATCAGGTGTAAAACCGAACAACCGTCTAATAAATTTTAGTAATTCTTTAGATAACGTGGTGGGGTATGAAGAAAATAAAAATTGAAAATAAATGAATGTGCGATACAAGGTGGAGGGAATCATATAGGGTTTATGTATCAGCCTTCGATTTCTTCGGGAGGGTTCACCTATGGTAGTGTTTTTCCTTTTATAATATCACCATATTCAAGTATTCTGAACCCTAGCTACGAACAGGCCCGCAAAGTCCATCAACGACTGCGTGTTGTGTGCATTGAGACAACAACATATAATGAACGAATTGTTGGACTTCTTGTTCCAAACAGCTGTAGGATCCATACTTAACGTACATACCGCATGCGAAGATCCTTGCATCACAAAGCCATTGTGTTTACATGCAGTGTATAGTGTTCTAATATCACCATATTCAACCATTCTGAACTCTAGCTACAAACAAACAAACTCCGGATACTAAAAACGTTATCTAAAGAATTACTAAAATTTATTAAACGATTGTTCGGTTTTACACAAAAAAAAAAAATATATATACGGGCCGTATAACCTTATAATGGCCCGTATACAGATCTTAAAACCCAAAAAACTGATCAAACCTCAAAAAGTAATTACATTTGGTCGTATAACATTATATTGCTCGTATACAAATGTATACGGGTCGTATAATGTTATACGGTCCGTATACATGTAAAACAAAAAAAAGATTCCACTACATTTATTTCTGTGCAAAATCATTCTATACGGTCCGTATAACCTTATACGGCCGGTATACCCTAGGGGATGTGAAAATAAGATTATTGGGGTGTGTGTGTATATAATCACCTTATCAAAAAGGGTGACTTACTGACTTGTTTACTTATGTGTGGGCCCAGAAATCTTTAAAAATAAAAGAAAGAAAACCCAGACAACGCTATGAATGTTGTTTACTTATGTGTGGGCCCAACAATCTTTAAAAATAAAAAAAGGAAAACCCAGACAACGTTGTGAATGCTCTCACGCACAGGGAACGCGTAGCCGGTAGACTTACGTTGTAGCATCTTTCATTTTGTTCTCCTATTATTTTTTGCTAATATTATTAAGAGAAAAATGTCTGGATAGTCCCTGTGGTTCGCCCATTTTTCACCTTTAGTCCCTAACTTTCTAAAATTACAGCTATAGTCCCCAACTTTTACAATTTCGTTCCCGGATAAGCTCTAGCGCGGATGGGGGTTAGTTTTTAGTGTTAAGTTGGTGTGAAATTACCTAAATGCCCATACTAATTAGAAATTAGAAATACAATTAAAACATAAACTCATACCCTCACCCTACCCACCTACCCTCACCCACCCCACCTCTACTCACTTTCTCTCTTCTCCTTTTTTCTGCACCTTCAAGTCTTGAACAATATCACCTTCCACCACCATAATAGCATCCACCACCGTAAAAGATCCACCCCACCATCGACATCAGCCTCACGAATCATCTAAACTCCACTTGCAACAGATGTTGCTCCAGGAATAATGTCAATTCTAAACTCCACTTGCCTATCTGGGGGTAAACCAGGTAGTTCTTCGGGAAAAACGTTTGGATATTCAGAAATAACAGGGATGTTTTCAATCTTAGGCTTTGGTTCATCAATGGTAACCTGTGGCATATAAATGACACAACCTTTCTTCATACACCTTGATGCCTTAAGCATAGATACTTGCTTAGGAAATCCGTACTGAGTATCTCCTTGAATCATGAGTGGCTCACCATAAGGAGTCTTGATAACCACTTGCTTCTTATCACATACAATCTGGGCTTGGTTGTGAGACAACCAATCCATGCCTATTACTATGTCGAATCCTGCCAATTTCAACGGAAGCAAGGACAGCGGAAAAGAATGATTCCTAATGGATATAAAACATCCATCTAGAATGGTTGAAGTAGTTTCTATAGTACCATCAGCCAATTCTACTTCATATTTTATGCTTAGGGTTCTAACAGGCAGATTTAGTAACTTACAAAATTTATTATCCACAAACGACTTATCTGCACCCGAGTCAAACAATACCCTTGCATAAACATCATTGATAAGAAAGGTACCTGTTATCACGTTGTCATTCTGAATCGCTTCTTGTGCATTCATTTGAAAGACTCATGCATTGGTCTTTTTAGCCTCCTCGGGCTTCTTTGCATATTTTGGGCAGTTAGTCTTGATATGCCCCTTCTTGTTGCAACCATAACAGGTCGCGTCCTTCAACTTCTTATAATCCAAAGTCTTATGCTCTTTGGACTTGCAGATCCCACATCCAATAGGCTTTGATTGCGACTGCGACTTCAATTCAAACCTGCATTTTCCAAAATGACGCTTCTGGCAGGTTTTGCATTTAGGCTTCTCATCTGTTTGCTGATTACCCTTGTTAAACCCAGAATTCTTCTTGTGGTCTGAGTTCCCCCTATGTTTCTTGTCAGAACGACGTGAATTCTCATACTCACGTTTCCTTTTTCCTTCATTGGAACCCTTAAGCGATCTCTGCCTAGCCGTATCGAGAGTAAGGGATAACGACAAATCAGCCACTGACCTAAAAGTAGTAGGTCTTGATGCTTTTACACTTGCCTTGATTTCTGGGGCTAGTCCCCCAATAAAACGAGCTATGCGTTTTGGTTCCGGTGTAACCAAGTATGGAACCAATCGAGACATAGTATTGAAACTGGTAAGGTATGCCTGACAGTCTAAGTTCTTCGTGACCAAGGTCAAGAAGTCAGTCTCAATCTTCTCAACTTCGTGTTGAGGACAGAAATTCTCTTTGATCAACGTAACAAACTGATCCCAAGACATGCTATACAGCGGGATCTTTCCTGTAGCTTGGATTAGTGACCTCCACCAAGCTAGGGCTTCATCTTTAAAAGATTGTGAAACAAACTTCACAATGTCTTGCTCTGCGTATCCACTAATATCAACAACAGTGTCCATCTCATCGAGGCAGGTCATAAAATCGATGGCTCCTTTTTCCCCTGTGAAGTCTCTAGGCTTGCAGGAGACAAAATACTTATAGGAACAGGTTTTGACCCGAGGCTCTTGATTGAGCACAACCTGTCTAGACGGAACACTTCTCTGATTTGATGAATGATGGGATTCACTCTTGTGAGTTGTACGAGTCTTGGAGTGTGGTTTTGAATGTGGTACAGACTGAGTTCTGACACGGGTACCACTTGATTCATTAAATTGTCTATCAAGAGCTCGAGTAACGGCATTATCTATTAATGCCTGCAATTCCGCACCCGCTACATTAACTCTGGTAATATCATGATTCTCCCTCGGGTGACTGTTGACTTCGTCTGACCCAGCCATGTTGTCACACCCCGGATTCCACGTGTCACCGGTGGGCCCGGTGGGGAGTATCGTGACGTGGTTGGCAACATAATAGTCAAACAACACAATATTTAAATGCACAGCAGAAGCAATTGAAAAGATATATTTCAACCGAATATAATATTGTAATATCAAGTATCACAACAGTCGATTGTTTATCCACAGACGGATCGAAAACAAAATGAAAACAGTAGTTCAACAGACTTTAGGCATCTTAAGCTTGCGAGACTTCTAGTGATGCTAAGGAGAAATCCCAGCCAATTACGCTTAGTACCTGCATTTAATCTTTTTGAGAAAATACGTCAGTTTACACTGGTAAATACAATCAACTGACTCATTTTAGAAAATGATTAAAAATTGATTTGGATGCACGTGGCGTAAACATTTTATAACTTGGGATAATTATTTAAATATATAATCTTGTAAATGAATTACATGTTCCTTATGCGTTCAGTAGCCCGGATCGTGCCGGGTTAAAGATCAATAGACACACCAAATCAACTATTTATGCACTGACGAATGTACGCCTACACTCCGCGCTTAGGTCGTGGCCATTTCGTAAAATGATGCCAAGGATATCCGGGACATGGTCATTAACCCCCCAAAGGCTTTAAGTAAACAAAACTATTTAAACGGGCCGATCAAATTATTCAATTAACCACCTAACGATGGAAGATTTGATGCCCGACCAAGCGGTATTTTATATACCGTAACCCAAGCCCGTATAGGGAAAATAAGTTAAGAGTATTTACCTGAGCAAAGTAATAATTACAATAAGCAAATGCAAGTAGCTTTTACTGGTCCTCCTAATCTGGAACGAAGGTTTATAATAACCTATTAGAATCCCAACGGGTCTTTATTTAAGCTTAAGCTTAGACCGGTTAGTTTCAAAGATACGGTTCGTACGCACTATTAAGCGAAGACCGGATAGAATGTGATTTAGACCCGACAATTTTGAAGACTTGCTTGATATGGGTATATTATACACATTCTGGATTTTGAGATAAAACCGATAAGGTTTGACCCGTTTCGGCTAATTTATGCAAACTAGTTACATAAACCGAACCGAACGTGTAATAAGCGTAACGGGTGAACGTAAGAGCCATATACAGGTTTCCTAAGTTAATATGCTTCAAATATGTTGTGACATCAGTAAGATGTCTTTTATTATGCCCGAAACGAATTTAAACACAAACTATGCCCCGTAGGGGTAGTTTGGTCATTTAAAAGGTTATAAAAGAGTTTAAGTATTAACCTGTGATGCAGGTCTGATATAACCATAAAAAATACTTAGTTTACTAAGTTATAACAGTAGGGTAAAGTATATATGTGAAATTTATCCATTATAACCATATTATGCACCGTAGGGGCAGTTTGGTAATTTCACATAAGTCGTAAAGCTCAAAACTGAAGTCTGAGTTAAACAACTTTTTCTTACTGTTAAAATATTATAATTTACCGAAAATATCAGTAGGTATCAACCCTTGTATGTTTAAAATAGTTTTAGTACATACTATGCGTTAAAAACGCTTAATAAGGCGATTAGAAGCCGTTTCCGGGTCCTATATGGAAAACTGATATTTTTAGTATTCCAGAAGGCTTAAAATAATTTATTTATCATATGAAATCAGTAGCAAAAGGTTTGGAGTCAATTAGGTATGAAGAACTCATTTTATAGCCCGTAAGGGCAAAACCGACAATTACCGGTTTAAGCCTACGACTATAAGTTATGCTCAGCCTAAAATTAATTAAAAATCTTCAAAAATCCCAAAATAATATATTACATCAGTGGCTAAAAAGTTTGATATCAAGAAGTGGGTTTAAATAGGCTATACGCTAATTACGCCGTTTAATTAACATAAAGCTTTCAATTTACGCTAATGAGCATAACTCTTAATCAAGACCTCAAACTGATGTCAAATTTTGGTTACGAGTTTATATATTAGTAATTAAGGTTTCTACTCTTTTACATTTTCAAAAATCACGTTTTAAGGTGAAAAGGGCATAATGGTCAACATATAGGCAATTAACGGAATCATGCATATTAATTGGTTAACTAATGAACCATGGTGTATAATCACAGAGGGTTATACTAGCATGTAACCTGGTCCAAATAGAGCTCTAAGGTATTTCTAAATCATACCAAAACAGGTCAGAACTGAAGTCAAAGCGAGAGTCAAAGCTTTGCGACTTTTGGTTCCGAACCGGGTCTAAACATAAAATTGTCGGGTTGAACATGTTTAGACATGTTCTTACACTAATTACCAAGTTATATTAATGATCAAACAGGTTGTATGTGTTCTACATTGCTAATTATGCATAAATTAGAAAATAAGCATTCTGTTGACTTTTTAATAACAAGTTTGACCCGACATTTGACCTAGTTAGAGTGGGAATCAGGGGGAACCCTTTTAAGGGTTTATTACCCACATAATTATCAACTTATAACTACTTTCAATTCGACTAATCACTGGACCATTAGTGATTAATCGTTAAGTCAACCGTTAATTACGACGGTTTGACTTTTAAGCTAAAACTAAGCAAAAACTTAACTAAGAAAGGTTAAGCATACTTACTAGAGTCCTTTGCACGATTAGTGATCACTTGAGAGAAGTCTTGAGCTCCAGAAATGATCAGAAATGCAAGAGAAAGGTGTGAAGAACTTGTTGCAACTTAGTGGCTTTATATAGTTATTCAAACCCACTAGATTGTTGACATGCAAGTCTACAACTGACCACAACTCATCCACAAGTGTCCCTAGTGTCTAGGGGTTGCCTAGGGGTCGTCCAATATGAGGAAACTCGGATTAAAGTCGGTTAGAATGGCAAAGGCAGACAAGAAACCAAAGAATTCGGACCAGACAGGCCCTCGCGTCACGCGAAGACCCCCCCCTGGGGCTTCGCGTCGCGCGACACCCTTCTGCACAGAATCTCAATTTTTGATTTTTTACGCATTGGTCCTTGGCTCTTGGAAACTTTGCTACGACATTATTTCTTGCACTTTGAACCCTCTAAATTGACATATAAGGGCTTCAAGACATTTACCTACTTTGTTAAGTCCTCGGTTAACTTTATTGTCGCCCGAAAAGTCCTAACTTTCAACGTTGACTCTTTAACCCCTTGTATACGAATTTGATCATAACTTTCTCATACGATAACGAAACTTTATGAAATTTATATCGTGCATTCTAGTGAGCATAATTAACCGTTACAAAGCTTCGGGTTTGCTAAAAGATCACTCAGAGGTATAACTTAAACATGTTGACACATTTAGCCCCTGTGGTTTGTAATCTCTCACTTTCTTTCATATTTAGCTTCGTATGATCCATGATTTATTCGTTTGAAGGTATGAGCATCATGTAGGGTTAATGTACAATATAATTATTCACTGTTGACATTTAGAACTCGTATATTCACATACTTTTCATGATTGTCAACTTTAATCCTTTTATAACATTCTTTCACACATTCAAACATATGACACGTGTCAACACATTATAGGACGTGAATTTTCGAGGTGTTACATCCTCACCCCCTTAAAAGAAATCTCGACCTCGAGATTTACTGAAATAAATAAGGGTATTTTTCTTTCATGGTGGACTCAACCTCCCACGTATATTCGGGACCTCTACGGGCATCCCATTTTACCTTTACAATAGGCACATGCTTCCTTCGAAGCTTCTTAACCTATCGATCTTCAATCGACAATGGTTTTTCCACAAATTTTAAGCTCTCATCTATATGCACATCTGTATGTGGTATGACCAGTGATTCGTCAGCGAAACACTTCTTCAGATTGCAGATGTGGAATACATTATGAATACCACTGAGCTCTTCCGGTAAGTTTAACTTATAGGCAACTGATCCGACTCGTTCGATAACCTCGAAGGGTCCTATGTATCTCGGGCTTAGTTTGCCTTTCTTACCAAATCGCATCACTCCCTTCCAGGGTGATACTTTAAGCAACACCTTGTCACCTACCTCGAAGTGAAAAGATTTACGCTTTAAATCTGCGTAGCTTTTCTGCCTATCCTTGGCAGCTTTCAGGCGGTCACGAATCTGGACAATCTTGTCTGTTGTTTCAAAAACTAATTCTGGACTTGACAGTTGGACATCTCCAACTTCTGCCCAACAAACGGCCGTTCTACACTTTCTACCGTATAAAGCCTCGAAAGGCGCAGCCTTGATGCTGGTATGGTAGCTATTGTTGTAAGAGAACTCGATTAATGGTAGGTGGTTATCCCAACTACCACCTAAATCAATCACACATGCACGTAGCATGTCTTCCAATGTTTGGATGGTACGCTCACTCTGTCCGTCAGTCTGAGGGTGGTAAGCCGTACTGAAATTTAAGCGCGTGCCCAAAGCTTGTTGGAAACTCTTCCAAAAATGTGACGTGTATCTAGTATCTCTGTCAGAGATAATAGCTACAGGTACACCATGTAGAGCTACAATGTTGTCTACGTATAACTGGGCTAACATGTCGGAGCTATATGTCTCCTTTATGGGTAGGAAATGTGCTGACTTAGTCAGTCTATCAACTATCACCCATATTGTGTCATTGCCTTTCCTTGTCTTTGGCAACTTGGTGATGAAATCCATCGTCACCATTTCCCACTTCCACGTGGGAAGTTCAGGCTGTTGTAGCAAACCTGACGGCTTTTGATGTTCTGCCTTGACTTGCGCACATGTCAAGCATTTAACTACATAGGCGGCTATAGACTTTTTCAAGCCTATCCACCAATAGTTTGCCTTCAGATCCTGGTACATCTTATCAGCTCCAGGATGAACGGAGTATTTAGAACTATGGGCTTCCTGGAGGATAACATCCCGAAGTCCTCCATAAATTGGAACCCATATTCGTCCATTTAATCTAAGGATTCCGTCCTTGCCAAGAGATAACTTCTCCTCAGTTACCCCAAGCTTTTCATTAGGGTAGTTAGCTTCCAACACAGCTTCCTTCTGTGCAGTTAACAACCTTTCATTCAAACTGTTCTTTATTTCAATGCTCTTGGCATTGATTCGGATGGGTTTCACCCTCTCCTTTCGACTCAAGGCATCGGCATCCACATTTGCCTTGCCTGGATGGTATCGGATTTCACAATCATAATCATTCAACGTCTCCATCCATCGTCGCTGCCTCATGTTTAAATCTTTCTGAGTAAACAGGTGCTGGAGGCTCTTGTGATGGGAATAGATCACAAACTTGATCCCATACAAATAATGCCTCCATAACTTTAGTGCAAATACAACGGCACCCAACTCCAAGTCATGGGTGGTGTAATTCTTTTCGTGCACTTTTAATTGCCGTGAAGCGTAGGCAATAACTTTGCCTCTCTGCATAAGCACACATCCCATGCCTGTGTGTGATGCATCGCAATAAACTACAAATTCTTCTATTCCATCTGGCAATGTCAGGACAGGAGCATTGCTCAACTTCTGCTTGAGAATGTCAAAGGATTCTTGTTGCTTAGGGCCCCAATCAAACTTAACCTTCTTACGTGTCAACGAAGTCAGGGGCGCAGCAATCCTTGAGAGGTTTTCAATAAAGCGCCTATAATATCCTGCCAAGCCTAGGAAGCTACGAATCTCGGTAGGCGTCTTTGGCTCTTGCCAATTCATTACAGCTTCAACCTTAGCGGGATCCACTTGGATACCACGCTCACTAACAACATGTCCAAGGAATTGGACTTCACGTAGCCAGAATTCACACTTTGAAAACTTGGCATAGAGCTTCTCCTGCTGAAGTAATGAAAGAATACATCGAAGATGTTTCTCATGATCAACTTTATTCTTCGAGTAGATGCGGATGTCGTCTATGAAGACAAAGACAAATTTGTCCAAGTAGGGCTTGCAGACGCGATTCATGAGATCCATGAATGCGGCAGGTGCATTTGTGAGCCCAAAAGGCATCACTAGGAACTCGTAATGACCATAACGAGTCCTAAATGCATTTTTGTGTACATCTTCATCTTTAACCTTCAATTGATGATAACCTGACCTTAAGTCAATCTTCGAGAAATAACTTGCCCCTTGCAATTGATCGAAAAAATCGTCGATCCTGGGCAGAGGATACCTATTCTTGATAGTGACTTTATTAAGCTCACAGTAATCGATGCACAGGCGCATCGATCCATCCTTCTTCTTGGCAAATAGGATCGGCGCTCCCCAAGGAGATGAACTAGGTCTAATGAAATCTTTAGCTAGCAATTCATCCAGTTGTGTCCTCAATTCCTTCATTTCTGTTGGTGCTAACCTGTAAGGTGCTCGAGCAACAGGTGCTGCTCCAGGGATGATGTCAATTCTGAATTCGACTTGCCTATCTGGTGGTAAACCAGGTAGTTCTTCAGGAAAAACTTCAGGGTATTCAGAAATGACGGGGATATCTTCTATCTTCGTTTTAGGCTCATCAATAATCACTTGTGCCATATAGATGACACAACCCTTCTTTAAACACTTGGAGGCCTTGAGCATAGTCACTTGCTCAGGCAGTCCATACTGGGTATCTCTCCGAATGGTAAGTGATTCACCAGACAGAGTCTTAATCACCACTTGCTTTTTGTTGCAGACAATTTTGGCCTGGTTATGAGATAACCAGTCCATACCCAAAACTATGTCAAAACCGGCTAACTTAAAGGGAAGTAGAGACAGAGGAAACGAGTGGTTCTTAATGGATATAACACATCCATCTAATACAGTTGAGACGGTTTCTAAGGTGCCATCTGCTAACTCCGCCTCATAATTCACACTCAAGGTTTTGACAGGTAAATTCAGCAAATTGCAAAACTTATTATCTACGAAAGACTTATCAGCGCCTGAATCAAAAAGTACTCTTGCATAGACATCATTGACAAGGAAAGTACCTGTAATCACGTTGTCATCCTGTACTGCTTCCTTTGCGTCCATTCTGAAGACCCTAGCATTGGTCTTCTTGGCCTCTTCAGGCTTCTTGGTGTATTTAGGGCAGTTGGTTTTAATGTGCCCATTCTCATTGCAACTGTAGCATGTTGCATCCTTCAGCTTTTTACAATCCAAGGTCTTGTGGTCCTTGGACTTGCATATCCCGCAAGCAAAAGTTCATGACTGAGTCTGCGAGTTCGATTCGAGCCTGCACTTTCCAAAGTGCTGTTTCTTGCAAATCTTGCACTTGGGCTTCTCACCAGACTGATGCCCATCTTTCCTTGACTCAGATCCCTTCTTGTTGTCACCGTTTCCTCGGTGCTTCTTGTTTGACCTCCGTGAATTATCATCTTCACGTTTTCTTTTCTCAGCATCTTTGTTCCTCAGTGATCTTTTTCTGACCGCATCCAGAGTGAGGGACAAAGATATGTCAGCTACAGATCTAAAAGTAGCTGGCCGAGAGGCCTTCACGCTTGCCTTTATCTCGGGGGCTAAACCACCGATAAAACGAGCTATTCTTTTTGGTTCCGGGGTCACCAGATATGGAACCAACCGGGACATTGTGTTAAAGCTCGTGAGGTAAGCTTGACAGTCAAGGTTTGTCATTACCAACGATAGAAAATCAGACTCTATCTTCTCCACCTCATGCTGAGGGCAGTAATTTTCCCTGATAAGGGCAACAAATTGCTCCCATGACATGTTGTACAATGGGATTTTCCCGGTGGCTTGAATCAGTGATCTCCACCAGGCTAAGGCTTCACCCTTAAATGATTGCGACACAAACTTGACCACATCCCTCTCAGCGCATCCGCTGATATCCACAACTGTGTCCATCTCATCTAACCACGTCATACAGTCAATGGCTCCCTTTTCCCCAGTGAAATCCCTGGGCTTGCATGAAACAAAGTATTTATAGGAGCAACCCTTGTTACGGGGTTCTTGATTTAGTACAATCTGCTGAGACGGGTCACTGTGATGATTTGAGGAGCGACAATCGTCATCTCCTTCCTTGGGTTCATCTTTCTTGGGAGGTGGCTTGCTGTGAGCTTCAGAGTGTGTCTTAGGCTTTGAATGCGGTGTAGTTAGGGTCCTACTTCGAGTCCCACTATATTCTTCATACTGCCGCTCTAAGGCCTTTGTAACAGCGTCATCAACTAAGGCTTTCAATTCAGCACCCGTTATATTAATTCGGGCGTTATCATTATTCTCCACTGGGTGACTATTAATTTCATCCGAGTCAGCCATTTTAATTGAACTGTTACAGAAAACAAGGACAATAGTTTACTTGGGAGTTTATTCTGGAATTGTCTTTTGTGGCAATTCATTAACCATGGTATACAGAGACCATATTTGGTTAATTTGTTAATCATATTTATTTAGGATTTTAATATAACTTATCCTAATTATAAAACAATAACAGTTTTATTAGTAGCACAAAAGGCCTAGTCACAAGGACATTTATAAATTATAAGCTATGATTTCAGAGAATCAAAAGCTTTTTAAGGCTTGAACATAGTTCATTACCCTTTTGCGGACAGGGAGTCATCGCTACCACTGTCTTTTGGCTCATGTAGAAATGAGCAAGGCCCGTAGGCACTATATTACCAACGTATGGTTAAAATATGATCATCTCAATTGATGATTTAAACCCATGATTCAGAGATCATTTAATTGGGTTAGGAATCTTCTAAAGAATCCTTTTACAAAGATGACGTGTGTGATTTAACGAATCACGTCTGCCAAGAGTGTTAACATGTTTTCAGATGTTAACTGGGATTTGAATCTTTTTAACAGGTCTTACCATCTTGGCCAGGTCTTTATAATGACACTCAAGCTAGGTTTCACTCTTAAGATTCTTATTCAATATTTAATAGGCAGATTATTATAAAAAAGGAATGATTTTGATTTATTTATTTCATATATAATATTTATGCATATAATAGCAAAAGTGAAATTTATAAACAAACATTCCATTAATTATACAAAGTACACACTGCCCTAAACGGGTCTTTTAATCAGAACATTTACCCACGCAGGGGTCATACTGAAATACTAGTCCACGCAGGGACTTAAACAAACAACATACCCTCGTAGGGGTTAACAGAAAGATAGACCCACGCAGGGGTCAAAACAAGCATACATACCCACACAGGGGTTAATACAGCAAGACAGGCCCACGCAGGGGCTCAACAGA
Organism: Helianthus tuberosus; assembly: GCA_030545235.1. Lineage (NCBI taxonomy): Eukaryota > Viridiplantae > Streptophyta > Magnoliopsida > Asterales > Asteraceae > Helianthus > Helianthus tuberosus. The sequence continues at coordinate 154,820,762 of CM060412.1, forward strand.
AACAAGGGAAAGTACAACCACAGTGGAAGGATTTAATGGTCCTTCTTGCTCTTCCCTTTTATTAGGCTTGTCAGTCCTTGGAAGAAAGTTTGACGCTCCCTGTGATCTCGGTGAAAGTCTCGCTCGACCTGGTCCAACCTCTGAAGAATTTCCTCCCGTTCTGGGGAGAAAACCGTGGCGGCTGTGATTGTGTCCGTATTATAGGTCTTGCAGGTATTTGGTACTCATGAGTTGGGTACCCTGCTCCCCAAGGAGCTCCATACGGTCCTTCAGGGTTAAAGGCGTTGTAATTGGCCGCTAGCATGTATGGGTCGGCTTCAGCGTAACCGTAGTTGGTGTGAGTCGGCGGCCCAAACGGGTTGTATGTCATAGGACCAGTGTATCTTGGAATCGGGTTGTCAAAACCCATCGGTGGTGGTTACGGTGCAACTGGGTTCGAAGGTCCACCCATCTGTGGATCTTCTTAAAGTGGCGGATAATGACTGCCACTTGATTGTCGAGGAGAGCTAAAATGAAAGTCCCCTCCTCGTGCAGACATACGTGCTCCGGTTCTCCTACGCCTCGGCGGTTGCGGAGGTGCCGGCTGAACTGGTGGTGGTAGAGGCGGTGGCGTGACTGCCACAAATCGGGAATCCTCAGAGGGATCCTGTTGATGCTGCTGCAGATGAGGCGACGAATGATGCGAGGGTGTGAAATACCACTTGTACTGATTAAATCGCGTCTGGTAACTGTCCGGACCATGGTAGGCTGATCCGTGAAAAGATGAACCATCTGAGACCTCGATAGGATGGTTCGGGGTTCCGGTTGCGGGCTCGACTGGATCGGTGTCCTATGATCGCCGGAGAAATGATCCTCTGGCCCCAATGGGTTAAAACCCACTGGTTCTTGTATGAAATTAGACCGGTTAAACCGGCCCCTAAAAACAGGTGTAGGGTCACCAAAAGAATTATGCGATAGGGATCGCTGTAGTGGTATGTAAAAAGGTTGAGGGTTGTTGGGCTCATTTTCCGAATGTGGCCCATATGAGTTGTGAATGGGAGGCGTCGAACTGTACGATACGGATTGTCTAGCTGGTTCAAATAGGTTCCTCCGGTTTTCTCTAGGGTCATCACTCGCCGTGGTGGTAGGGGTTCGCATGTGCGAAGGTCCTGCCTCGTCGTCATTGGGGGCGGTGATTGGCCCCTTGCCTCGTCCTCTTCGTCGAAAGAATCTTGGCGGCATAATTAATCCTGTCAATACAACATAAGATAATGACAAGAAATATAAAATAATGGACAAAACAAAACAAACAAAGTAGAATTTGTCCTAGGTTATATGTCTAGACTCGAAAGTTTGGAATGTGCAATTGTGTAACTGAGATCAAACACAAAAAGCTTGTGTTTAATTCACTCAGTGTTGGCTCTGATACCAACCTGTCACACCCCGGATTCCACGTGTCACCGGTGGGCCCAGTGGGGAGTATCGTGACGTGGTTGGCAACATAATAGTCAAACAACACAATATTTAAATGCACAGCGGAAGCAATTGAAAAGATATATTTCAACCGAATATAATATTGTAATATCAAGTATCACAATAGTCGATTTTTTATCCACAGACGGATCGAAAATAAAATGGAAACAGTAGTTCAACAGACTTTAGGCATCTTAAGCTTGCGAGACTTCTAGTGATGCTAAGGAGAAATCCCAGCCAATTACGCTTAGTACCTGCATTTAATCTTTTTGGGAAAATACGTCAGTTTACACTGGTAAATACAATCAACTGACTCATTTTAGAAAATGATTAAAAATTGATTTGGATGCACGTGGCGTAAACATTTTATAACTTGGGATAATTATTTAAATATATAATTTTGTAAATGAATTACATGTTCCTTATGCGTTCAGTAGCCCGGATCGTGCCGGGTTAAAGATCAATAGACACACCACATCAACTATTTATGCACTGACGAGTGTACGCCTACACTCCGCGCTTAGGTCGTGGCCATTTCGTAAAATGATGCCAAGGATATCCGGGACATGGTTATTAACCCCCCAAAGGCTTTAAGTAAACAAAACAATTTAAACAGGCCGATCAAATTATTCAATTAACCACCTAACGATAGAAGATTTGATGCCCGACCAAGCGGTATTTTATATACTGTAACCCAAGCTCGTATAGGGAAAATAAGTTAAGAGTATTTACCTGAGCAAAGTAATAATCACAATAAGCAAATGCAAGTAGCTTTTACTGGTCCTCCTAATCTGGAACGAAGGTTTATAATAACCTATTAGAATCCTAACGGGTCTTTATTTAAGCTTAAGCTTAGACCGGTTAGTTTCGAAGATACGGTTCGTACGCACTATTAAGCGAAGACCGGATAGAATGTGATTTCGACCCGAAAAGTTTGAAGACTTGCTTGATATGGGTATATTATACACATTCTGGATTTTGAGATAAAACCGATAAGGTTTGACCCGTTTCGGCTAATTTATGCAAACTAGTTACATAAACCGAACCGAACGCGTAATAAGCGTAACGCGTGAACGTAAGAGCCATATACAGGTTTCCTAAGTTAAAATGCTTCAAATATGTTGAGACATCAGTAAGATGTCTTTTATTATGCCCGAAACGAATTTAAACACAAACTATGCCCCGTAGGGGTAGTTTGGTCATTTAAAAGGTTATAAAAGAGTTTAAGTATTAACCTGTGATGCAGGTCTGATATAACCAGCAAAAATACTTAGTTTACTAAGCTATAACAGTAGGGTAAAGTATATATGTGAAATTTATCCATTATAACCATACTATGCACCGTAGGGGCATTTTGGTAATTTCACATAAGCCGTAAAGCTCAAAACTGAAGTCTGAGTTAAACAACTTTTGCTTACTATTAAAATATTATAATTTACCTAAAATATTAGTAGGTATCAACCCTTGTATGTTTAAAATAGTTTTAGTACATACTATGCGTTAAAAACGCTTAATAAGGCGATTAGAAGCCGTTTCCGGGTCCTATATGGAAAACTGATATTTTTAGTATTCCAGAAGGCTTAAAATAATTTATTTATCATATGAAATCAGTAGCAAAAGATTTGGAGTCAATTAGGTATGAAGAACTCATTTTATAGCCCGTAAGGGCAAAACCGACAATTACCGGTTTAATCCTATGACTATAAGTTATGCTCAGCCTAAAATTAATTAAAAATCTTCAAAAATCCCAAAATAATATATTACATCAGTGGGTAAAAAGTTTGATATCAAGAAGTGGGTTTAAATAGGCTATACGCTAATTACGCCGTTTAATTAACATAAAGCTTTCAATTTACGCTAATGAGCATAACTCTTAATCTAGACCTCAAACTGATGTCAAATTTTGGTTACGAGTTTATATATTAGTAATTAAGGTTTCTACTCTTTTACATTTTCAAAAATCACGTTTTAAGGTGAAAAGGGCATAATGGTCAACATATAGGCAATTAACGGAATCATGCGTATTAATTGGTTAACTAATGAACCATGGTGTATAATCACAGAGGGTTATACTAGCATGTAACCTGGTCCAAATAGAGCTATAAGGTATTTCTAAATCATACCAAAACAGGTCAGAACTGAAGTCAAAGCGAAAGTCAAAGCTTTGCGACTTTTGGTTCCGAACCGGGTCTAAACATAAAATTGTCGGGTTGAACATGTTTAGACATGTTCTTACACTAATTACCAAGTTATATTAATGATCAAACAGGTTGTATGTGTTCTACATTTCTAATTATGCATAAATTAGAAAATAAGCATTTTGTTGACTTTTTAATAACAAGTTTGACCCGACATTTGACCTAGTTAGAGTGGGAATCAGGGGGAACCCTTTTAAGGGTTTATTACCCACATAATTACCAACTTATAACTACTTTCAATTCGACTAATCATTGGACCATTAGTGATTAATCGTTAAGTCAACCGTTAATTACGACGGTTTGACTTTTAAGCTAAAACTAAGCAAAAACTTAACTAAGAAAGGTTAAGCATACTTACTAGAGTCCTTTGCACGATTAGTGATCACTTGAGAGAAGTCTTGAGCTCCAGAAATGATCAGAAATGCAAGAGAAAGGTGTGAAGAACTTGTTGCAACTTAGTGGCTTTATATAGTGATTCAAACCCACTAGATTGTTGACATGCAAGTCTACAACTGACCACAACTCATCCACAAGTGTCCCTAGTGTCTAGGGGTTGCCTAGGGGTCGTCCAATATGAGGAAACTCGGATTAAAGTCGGTTAGAATGGCTAAGGCAGACAAGAAACCAAAGAATTCGGACCAGACAGGCCCTCGCGTCACGCGAAGACCCCCCCTGGGGCTTCGCGTCGCGCGACACCCTTCTGCACAGAATCTCAATTTTTGATTTTTTACGCATTGGTCCTTGGCTCTTGGAAACTTTGCTACGACATTATTTCTTGCACTTTGAACCCTCTAAATTGACATATAAGGGCTTCAAGACATTTACCTACTTTGTTAAGTCCTCGGTTAACTTTATTGTCGCCCGAAAAGTCCTAACTTTCAACGTTGACGCTTTAACCCCTTGTATACGAATTTGATCATAACTTTCTCATACGATAACGAAACTTTATGAAATTTATATCGTGCATTCTAGTGAGCATAATTAACCGTTACAAAGCTTCGGGTTTGCTAAAAGATCACTCAGAGGTATAACTTAAACATGTTGACACATTTAGCCCCTGTGGTTTGTAATCTCTCACATTCTTTCATATTTAGCTTCGTATGATCCATGATTTATTCGTTTGAAGGTATGAGCATCATGTAGGGTTAATGTACAATATAATTATTCACTGTTGACATTTAGAACTCGTATATTCACATACTTTTCATGATTGTCAACTTTAATCCTTTTATAACATTCTTTCACACGTTCAAACATATGACACGTGTCAACACATTATAGGACGTGAATTTTCGAGGTGTTACACATGTAGCTTGATTGCTACATAAAATATTGACAAAGATTTATTCTGGAGTCTATTATGGAATTGTCTTTTATGGCAATTCATTAACCATGGTAACTATAAACCATATTGGTTAATTTAATTTATTTAAATTTTTATTATATTTTATCCCAGTTATAAATTATTAAGGATAATAAGGTGGCATACAAAGGCCTAGTCATAAGGACAATTTTAATTCATAAGCCATGATTTTATAGACTCAAAGCATTTAGGTTTGAACATAGTTCATTACCTTTTCTTGACAGGGAGTCATAGACTACAACTGTCTTTTGTCATATATGATAATGAATATGGCCCGCAGGCATTACATCACTAATGGATGTTCTAAATAATAAAGAAAGGAATTGGAAGAATCCAATATAAGGATGACTTATATGATTTTATCGAATCACATTTTTCCAGGAGTGTTAACATGTTTTCAGATGTTAACAAGGATTTTGAATCTTAAAAAGAAGCTACCATCATGGCCTTGTCTTAATATGACACATGGGCTAGGTCTTGCCTTTAAGATTTTCTTTCAATATAAAATGGTAGATTAATATTAAAAAGGAATGATATTTTGATTTATTTCATATATTATATTCATGCATATGATGACAAATGAAATTTTAAAATTAAAACATTCCATTAAATTTATAAGAAGTACATAATTGCCCTAAACGGGACTTTAAAGAAATAACATTGTCCACGTAGGGACTGAAATAAGAAATACTAGTCCTTGCAGGGACCTATTACATAAATAAATGTCCACGCAGGGACTTGATTGAAATTTAAAATTACAAAACAATTAAATTAAGGAATTTCAATAATCCCTCTTCTTCTTCCCCTTGAGTAGACTTGCCAAACCCTTAAGAAATCCCTGGTGGCTTCTACGCTCCTCTTGAACCTCTCGTGCCACCTGGCTCAACCTCTGAAGAATCTCCTGCTGCTGCGGTGGTTGGATCAGTGCTGGTTGCGGCGGCTGCTATAGTGGTGGTTGGGGAGGTGGCGGGTATTGATACCCATATGCTTGGTACCCAGACTGGTACGAAGTTGCGTAAGGCCCTTCTGGATGGATAGCATTGTAGTTGGCCGCCTCGAGATACGGGTCGATGGTCGGGGCATTGTAGTGGTTGTAGCCAGGATAAGCTAGCTATTCAAAGGGGTTATACGCCGCTGTACCGGCGTATGAAGGAATTGGGTTATCATAACCCATGTGTGGTTGTGGTGCGACTGGCGCAGAGTCCACCTCAGAAACTGGGTTTGAAGGCCCACCCAGTTACGGGCTTCATACAGTGGCAGGTAGTGGCTGCCACTAGAGTGTTGAAGGGTGCTGAAATGGAAATCCCCTCCTTGCACGGACATCCATGCACCTGTTTTCCTTCGCCTTGGTGGATCCGGAGGCGGTTGCTGTACTGGCGGCGGCGATGGCGGTGGCGTAACCGCCTGGAAACGCGATTCCTCATAGGGATCCTGCTGCTGCTGCTGAGGTGGTTTGAAAGGGGGAGTGAACTCCCAGGGGTATGTGGCCCACCTTTCGGCAAAACTGTCTGGGCCCCTGTATGGCGAACCATGAAATGATGATCCGTCAGAAATCTCTATGGGATACGTGGGCGTCCCGGTTGGTGACATCTCAGGATTGGGGTCTTCATCCATCTCCATTTCCTGAGCTTCAGTGAAATGGTCTTCTGGTCCCAATGGGTTATGGCCCATTGGTTCTTCAATCTGGTTTGCCGGGTTGAACCGGCTCTGAAAATTAGGGGTCGGGTCCTGAAAAGCCCAATGTGAACTTGGCCACTGCAACGGCAAGTAGGAGTGGTGAGAATCATTGGGCGACGAGCTGAGCGAGACAGAACGCCTCGCAGGTTCCAAGTATGTTCTCCAGTCTTCTTGAGGGCTGGAGTTATAAGCTGCTGAAGGTGTCCGCTGGTGGGAAGGCCCGGCTTTATGGTCGTTTGGAGCAGTGATCGGTGCCTTGCCTCGTCCACCTCTTCCTTTGAATCTTGGCGGCATTTTCTTGTTCCTGTCAAAACAAACAAAGGAAACAACAAAGGAAAACAATAAGGGACAAAATAAAAGATTAGGATTAGTCCTAAGTCCTTTGCCTAGACTCGGAAGTCAAGGAATGTGCAACTGTGCCATTGAGATTAAACACAAAAGGCTAGTGTTTAATTCACTCAATGTTGGCTCTGATACCAACCTGTCACACCCCGATATTTTCATGTATTACCTGTGGGCCCGGTGGGGAGTATCGTGACGTAGTTGTTATCATCATAGTCAAATAATCACAATTCAATGCACAGCGGAAGTCTAAAGTAAAAATATTACAAACCGATTCGAAAGTAACATAAAGTATTACAAACAGAAGGTAAAATGATCCACAGGCGGATCTAAAATAAAAGAAGTATTGTTCAACAGACTTAAGGTGATAAAAGCTTGCAAGACTTTTTATTTATTCACTCAGGAGTTCCAGCCCATTACGCTTAGTACCTGCACTTAACCTTTTTGGAAAATACATCAGTCTACACTAGTAAATACAATTAACCGACTCATTTTGAAAACATTTAAGAAAATTGATTTAAATGCACAAGGCACAAATAATCTTTTATAACATGGGACAATTATTTAAAAATAATATTGTATACAGTTTTATATGTTTGTCGTCCGTCAGGGCTGGTTAGAAGAGCCGGACAAGATTTAACTGACACACCACAAGTATAATGCCCACAAGGAAATTCCTTATTGTGGGATACCTTTTATACATACGCAACTGTCAGGTGTATGCCTACACCCCGTGCTTAAGTCGTGGCCATTTCAATGACTGAGCCGAGGATATCCAAGACATGGTCATTAACCCCCCAAAGGCATTGCACCAAACAAAACAGATTAAAACGGGTTATGTAAATATATTAATCACAATCCAATTTAAATAACTACATACCCGACCAAGCGGTATTATTATAGTACCGTATCCCAAGCCCGTATAATGGTAAATAAGTTAAAAGTATTTACCTGAGCAAAATATACAAATTTATCTCAGCCGTATAACAATCAGCAAGTGCAAATATCTTTTACTGGGCTCCTAAATCTGGAACGAAGGTTTTAATAACCTATTAGATTCCTAACGGGTCTTACTTAAGTTTAAACTTAGACCGGTTAGTTTTAATGAAAGGTTTACGGTTCAAAACGCAAGATTAAGCGAAGACCGGATTAGAATGTGATTTAGACCCAACAAGTATGAAGACTTGTATAATATGGGTAAACTAAACACATTCTGGATTTTGAAGTAAAAATGATAAGGTTTAACCCTTTTCGGTTAATTTATGCAAACTAGTTACATAAACCGTTCCGAACGCGTAGATGCATAACGGGTTACCAAATGAGTCATATACAGGTTTCACAAGTTAATATGCTTTAAATATGTTGTGATATCAGTAGGATACCTTCCATTCTGCCCAAAACGAATTTAAAACCAATATATGCCCTGTAGGGGTATTTTGGTCATTTTAATGTTTATAAAAGAGGTTAAAAGACAATCTGAGGTTCTGGTCTAAAATGATCAGTAAAAATATTTATTTTTGCAAGTCATATCAGTAAGGTATTGCATATATGTGAAATTTATCATTTATAACCAAACTATGCACCGTAGGGGCGTTTTGGTCATTTCACATAAGCTTTAAAGGTCAAGTTTGGAAATCTGAGTTCAAAACTTTTACTTACTGTTAAAGTATAAAAAGTTACTTATAATATCAGTTGGTAATAAGTCTTATGTGTCAAAAATAGTTTTAACCCATACTATGTGTTTAAAAAGCGTAAAAAGTCGGTTTTAGGCGATTTTCAGGTTATATAAGGAAAGCTGAGATTTTAATCAGTCCATAAGGCTTAAAATATTTTATTTAACATATAAAATCAGTTGAAAAAACATTTGATATCGAAATGTTATGTAAAACTCATTTTATTAGTAAAAAGGGTATAACCGTCAATTACCGAATCAAAGCAAGAACCCCATGTTATGATCAGTTTAAAAATTAACAATAATCTCCAAAAATCCCAAAATAATATATTACATCAGTGGATAAAATGGTTGGTGTCAAAATTTGGGTTTAAATTGGTTTTATGCCAAAAATGTCGTTTAATTAATAAAAAGGCTTCAATTTACGATATCGAGCATAACTCCTAATTTAGACCTCAAACTGATGTCAAATTTTTAGGACATGTTTATAAATCAGTAATAAAGGTTTTTGTCCTCTCACATTTTCAAAAATCTCGTTTTAATATCAAAAGTGCATAATGGTCAACTTTTAAGCAATTAACGGAAACATGCAATGAACTAGGATTTCTACGGAACCAAGTTGTATAACCTCATAGGGTTATACTAACCTATAACGTGGTCCTAAAGGAACCCTAAGGCATATCTAAACCAAGCTAAATCGGGTCAGAACTGAAAGTCAAAGCAAAAGTCTACTTTTGCGACTTTCGGTTGCGAACCGAGCCTAAACTCAGAATTGTCGGGTTGAACATGCTTAGACATGTTCTTACATTATTTACCAAGTTATTTTAGTGTTAAAACATGTTCCATAATGTCGGCATTGTTAGTTATGTATTATTTTGCAAAAACAGATTCTATTGACTTTTTATTACTGAGTTTGACCCGACAATTGGCCAAGTTAGAGTGATAATCAGTAGGTGCCCTTTTAATGGTTTATTACCTACATAATTACCATCTCATAGCCACTTTCAATTCGAATAATGGCTAGACCATTTGTGATTAATCACAAAGTCAAAGCAGAATTACGTCAACTTTGACTTTTGGTCATTACACTAATGAAAACTTAATTACAGAGGCTAAGCACACTTACAAGAGTCCTTAGCATGAAGATTAAGACTAAAAGAGCTTCCTTCCAAAGTAGGATGCTCCCAAAAGTGGTTTAAAAGCTCCAAAGCTAGAGAGGTGTTGAGAGTTATGAAAATGATCATGCAAGTGAGAATGGCAGCCAAAAACCCACCTATTTATACCAATTGAACGTGCCACCAGATCAATACAGGTGTCTTGGCTCTTCCTTGATCATTACATCTGTCCAAAATGGTTTTTAAAACCATCAAACAGTCCCTAGATTCGCATTAAAGCTGGTATGTGTGAAGAGAAGGGCAGAACCTGCACCTGTGCATGGATTCTGCCCAGATACTGCCGTCGTGCTGCGCCACGGCCAGAGGGGACCCCTGTGGCGCGACGCCACCACCATGGTTACCAGCAATTCAAGTTTCCAACTTGACACTTTCACCCCCTGGACCTTCTAAAGCGTAAAATCTTTCATTTTAGGCACATTTAACCCACATAACTCATATTTTTATGATCCATGAGGTATAACAAAACATCGTTGGGTCCGGTTTCGTTAAACGATAACCGAAAACACAAGTTTTGCCCTGTTGACGCTTTTAACCCTTATATCACGAAAATCAACGTATCTATCACAAACGATATCGAAACCTTGTGAAATTTTTATCACTTGTTCTTGGGAGCATAATTAATCGCTACAAGGCTTCAGGTTCGTTAAAAGGTTACTCGGAGGTATTGCTTAAACATGTTGACACATTTAACCCTCGCGTCTTGTAGACTTCCACTTTCTTCCACAAACGGTTTCATACGATTCAAGATTTATTCGTTTAAGGGTATAAACATCGTGTAGGGTTGTTGAAAGGCAATAATTATCAAATGATGATACTTTGAATCCTTTTACACACATACTTTCTTCATTTGTCAACTTTAGTCCCTCATATCAATTTGTTACACGTTTAAAGTTCATGACACGTGTCTTGATTTTATTGAACATGATTTTACGAGGTGTTACATCCTCACCCCCTTAAAAGAAATCTCGACCTCGAGATTTACTGAAATAAATTAGGGTACTTCTATTTCATTGTGGACTCAACCTCCCACGTGTATTCTGGGCCTCTACGGGCATCCCATTTAACCTTCACAATCGGTACGTGCTTCCTTCGAAGCTTCTTAACCTGTCGATCCTCAACCGACAGAGGTTTTTCAATGAACTTCAAGCTCTAATCTATCTGCACGTCCTTGTGCGACATTGCTAGCGATGCATCGGCTAGACATTTCTTCAAATTGCAGATGTGGAACACATTATGGATTCCACTGAGCTCTTCAGGCAGATTTAGTTTGTAAGCTACAGTTCCGACACATTCGATGATCTCGAATGGCCCAATATATCTCGGGCTCAACTTGCCCTTTTTGCCAAAATGCATCACCCCTTTCCAGGGTGATACTTTAAGTAGCACTTTATCACCTACCTCGAATTTCAGAGGTTTACGCCTTTTATCTGCGTAGCTTTTCTGCCGATCTCTGGCAGCTTTGAGACGATCGCGGATCTGCACAATCTTTTCCGTCGTCTCTAGGATTATATCAGGTCCTATTAGTTGGACATCTCCAACTTCCGCCTAACAAACTGGCGTTCTACACTTACTTCCGTACAAGGCTTCGAAAGGTGCTGCTTGAATACTTGAATGATAGCTATTGTTGTATGAAAATTTTATCAATGGAAGATGGTCATCCCAACTCCCTCCTAAATCAATAACACAAGCTCGTAACATATCCTCAAGCGTTTGAATTGTGCGCTCGCTTTGCCCATCCGTCTGAGGATGATAAGCAGTGCTAAAATTTAATCAAGTGCCTAAAGATTGCTGAAAGCTTTTCCAAAAATGTGACGTGTATCTTGTATCCCTATCAGAGATAATAGATACTGGCACTCCGCGGAGAGATACAATCTTATCCACGTATAGCTGAGCTAACTTGTCAGAGCTGTGGGTTTCTTTAATCGGCTAGAAGTGAGCTGACTTGGTCAGCCTATCGACTATAACCCAAATAGTATCGTTTCCGTGCTTCGTCTTTGGTAACTTAGTGATAAAATCCATGGTTACCATTTCCCATTTCCATGTGGGGAGTTTAGGCTGTTGTAGCAAACCTGACGGCTTCTGGTGCTCTGCTTTAACTTGCGCGCATGTCAGACATTTAGCCACATAAGTGGCTATAGATTTCTTCAAACATATCCACCGATAATTTGCCTTTAAATCCTGGTACATCTTATCACTACCAGGATGAACAGAATATTTGGAGCTATGGGCTTCTTGAAGGATCACCTCCCTAAGGCCTCCATAAATTGGAACCCATATTCGTCCATTCAATCTTAGCATTCCATCCTTGCCATATGATAACTGTTCAGCAGTTATGCCTAACTTCTCATTTGGATAGTTTATGTCCAATACAGCTTCCTTTTGAGCGGCTAACAACCTTTCATTCAAGCTGTTTTTCAATTCAATGTCTTGGCATTGATCCTAATAGGCTTAACTCTTTCCTTCCTGCTCAAGGCATCAGCGACTACATTTTCTTTGCCTGGATGATATCGGATTTCACAATCATAATTGTTCAGTGTCTCCATCCAGCGACGTTGTCTCATATTAAGGTCCTTCTGATTAAACAAACATTGAAGGCTCTTATGATCATAATAGATCACACACTTGATTCCATATAAATAATGCCTCCACAGCTTTAGTGCAAATACAACGGCACCCAACTCCAAATCATGGGTGGTATAATTCTTTTTGTGCACCTTTAACTGACGTGAAGCATAGGTAATCACCTTGCCTTTCTGCATAAGCACACATCCCATACCTGTGTGCGATGCATCACAATAAACCACAAACTCTTCGATTCCTTCAGGCAGCGTCAACACAGGAGCATTGTTCAACTTTTTTTTAATAATGTCAAAGGATTCTTGTTGCTTAGGACCCCAATCAAACTTGATATTCTTGCGAGTTAGTGAAGTTAGGAGTGCAGCAATCCTTGAGAAATTTTCAATAAAACGCCTGTAATATCCTGCTAGACCCAAGAAGCTGCGAATCTCTGTGGGCATCTTTGGTTCTTGCCAATTCAAGATGGCTTCAATCTTAGCGGGATCCACCTGGATACCACGCTCGCTCACTACGTGTCCAAGAAATTGAACTTCTCGGAGCCAGAACTCACATTTTGAAAACTTGGCGTAGAGCTTCTCTTGCTGAAGCAGTTTAAGAATACATCGAAGATGCTTTTCATGATCGGCTTGATTCCTTGAGTATATAAGTATGTCAACAATAAAGACAATGACAAACTTGTCCAAATACGGCTTGCAAACGCGATTCATGAGATCCATGAATGCTGCAGGTGCATTAGTAAGCCTAAAAGGCATCACTAAGAACTCATAATGACCATATCGAGTTCTGAATGCAGTCTTGTGTACGTCTTCGTCTCTGACCTTTAACTGGTGATATCCTGACCGCAAATCAATTTTTGAAAAGTAACTTGCTCCTTGCAGCTGATCGAACAGATCGTCGATCCTGGGCAATGGATATCTATTCTTGATTGTAACCTTGTTTAACTCTCGATATTCGATGCATAGGCGCATCGATCCATCCTTTTTCTTCACAAATAGAATCGGTGCTCCCCAAGGGGAGGAACTAGGTCTAATAAAACCCTTTGCCAACAAATCATCCAACTGAGTCCTTAACTCTTTCATCTCAGTCGGTGCTAACTGATAAGGTGCTCTTGCAACAGGTGCTGCACCAGGAATAATGTCAATTCTAAACTCCACTTACCTATCTGGGGGTAAACCAGGTAGTTCTTCGGGAAAAACGTTTGGATATTCAGAAATAACGGGGATGTCTTCGATCTTGGGCTTTGGTTCATCAATGGTAACCTGTTCCATATAAATGATATAACCTTTCTTCATACACCTTGATGCCTTAAGCATAGATACTTGCTTAGGCAATCTGTACTGAGTATCTCCTTGAATCGTGAGTGGCTCACCATAAGGAGTCTTGATAACCACTTGCTTCTTATCACATACAATCTGGGCTTGGTTGTGAGACAACCAATCCATGCCTATTACTATGTCGAATCCTGCCAATTTCAATGGAAGCAAGGACAACGGAAAAGAATGATTCCTAATGGATATAAAACATCCATCTAGAATAGTTGAAGTAGTTTCTATAGTACCATCAGCCAATTCTACTTCATATTTTATGCTTAGGGTTCTAACAGGCAGATTTAGTAACTTACAAAATTTATTATCCACAAACGACTTATCTGCACCCGAGTCAAACAATACCCTTGCATAAACATAATTGATAAGAAAGGTACCTGTTATCACGTTGTCATTCTGAATCGCTTCTTGTGCATTCATTTGAAAGACTCTTGCATTGGTCTTTTTAGCCTCCTCGGGCTTCTTTGCATATTTTGGGCAGTTAGTCTTGATATGCCCCTTCTCGTTGCAACCATAACAGGTTGCGTCCTTCAACTTCTTGCAATCCAAAGTCTTATGCTCTTTGGACTTGCAGATCCCACATCCAATAGGCTTTGATTGCGACTGCGACTTCGATTCAAACCTGCATTTTCCAAAATGACGCTTCTGGCAGGTTTTGCATTTAGGCTTCTCATCTGTTTGCTGGTTACCCTTGTTAAACCCAGAATTCTTCTTGTGGTCTGAGTTCCCCCTATGTTTCTTGTCAGAACGACGTGGGTTCTCATCCTCACGTTTCCTTTTTCCTTCATCGGAACTCTTAAGCGATCTCTGCCTAATCGCATCGAGAGTAAGGGATAACGACAAATCAGCCACTGACCTAAAAGTAGAAGGTTTTGATGCTTTTACACTTGCCTTGATTTCTGGGGCTAGTCCCCCAATAAAACGAGCTACGCGTTTTGGTTCCGGTGTGACCAAGTATGGAACCAATCGAGACATGGTATTGAAACTGGTAAGGTATGCCCGACAGTCTAAGTTCTTCGTAACCAAGGTCAAGAAGTCAGTCTCAATCTTCTCAACTTTGTGTTGAGGACAGAAATTCTCTTTGATCAACATAACAAACTGATCCCAAGACATGCTATACAGCTGGATCTTTCATGTAGCTTGGATTAGTGACCTCCACCAAGCTAGGGCTTCACCTTTAAAAGATTGTGAAACAAACTTCACAATGTCTTGCTCTGCGCATCCACTAATATCAACAACGGTGTCGATCTCATCGAGCCAGGTCATACAATCGATGGCTCCTTTTTCCCCTGTGAAGTCTCTAGGCTTGCTGGAGACAAAATACTTTTAGGAACAGGTTTTGACCCGAGGCTCTTGATTGAGCACAACCTGTCTAGACGGAACACTTCTCTGATTTGATGAATGATGGGATTCACTCTTGCGAGTTGTACGAGTCATGGATGGTGATTTTGAATGTGGTACAGACCGAGTTCTGACACGGGTACCACTTGATTCATTAAACTGTCTATCAAGAGCTAGAGTGACGGCATTATCTATTAATGCCTGCAATTCCGCACCCGCTACATTAACTCTGGTAATATCATGATTCTCCCTCGGGTGACTGTTGACTTCATCTGACCCAGCCATGTAGCTTGATTGCTACATAAAATATTGACAAAGATTTATTCAGGAGTCTATTATGGAATTGTCTTTTATGGCAATTCATTAACCATGGTAACTATAAACCATATTGGTTAATTTAATTTATTTAAATTTTTATTATATTTTATCCCAGTTATAAATTATTAAGGATAATAAGGTGGCATACAAAGGCCTAGTCACAAGGACAATTGTAATTCATAAGCCATGATTTTATAGACTCAAAGCATTTAGGTTTGAACATAGTTCATTACCTTTTCTTGACAGGGAGTCGTAGATTACAACTGTCTTTTGTCTTATATGACAATGAATATGGCCCGCAGGCATTACATCACTAATGGATGTTCTAAATAATAAAGAAAGGAATTGGAAGAATCCAATATAAGGATGACTTATGTGATTTTATCGAATCACATTTTGCCAGGAGTGTTAACATGTTTTCAGATGTTAACAAGGATTTTGAATCTTAAAAAGGAGCTACCATCATGGCCCTGTCTTAATATGACACATGGGCTAGGTCTTGCCTTTAAGATTTTCTTTCAATATAAAATGGCAGATTAATATTAAAAAGGAATGATATTTTGATTTATTTCATATATTATATTCATGCATATGATGACAAATGAAATTTTAAAATTAAAACATTCCATTAAATTTAAAAGAAGTATATAATTGCCCTAAACGGGACTTTAAAGATGTTGGTGCATACGTCTGTCGACTTCGTCTTCGTTCGAGTCTTGTATTTAGAAATGACGAGCTGTACGAGAAAATAGGATATTTAGGTAAATCAAGTCATTTCGCACGAAATAGATTAGGCTATTTCGTACGAAATGAACAATGATCATTTCGCACGAAATAGCATGTGTCTATTTCGTACGAAATCAACTGCCTATAAATACCTGGTGTGTCATTTCGTTTATATGCTTCTTGATTCCGACGCCGAAGTGCTGTCAAAGTGTCTCTAGCCTGTAAATCATTCGGAAATCAATAAACAAGACAGATTGATGATATTCTAGTGTCATACAAGCTGAATGAAGACTGAATCAATGAATTCCGCCTCTGATTCTATCTAAGAACTCTTCTGAACGACTCGTTAAGGTCGTACAACGATCCTACAAGTGGTATCAGAGCTCAGGAGGAAGAGTTCTTACCATTTAGCTTGTTTTCGCTGGAAAATTCTGATTTCTTGTAATACCCTAATTCACGTTTGACCAAAAGTCGCAGCGGAAGTTCATGTCTAAAAATTTCTTTCCTTATAATACCTTGACTTATTTGAAATTTCATTCATCCATTTTTTTTATACTCTTTTACACACTTGAATCAATCGACTCATTTACTAAATAAAAACATAACTTATGTCTCCTAAATTACATACACAAACGTCCCCGTACAATCTATCTTGCGACTCGGTCCTCGATCTCCATTCCTTGATGATCCTCCGTGACCCGATCAACCTGCGCTCACCACATACATTCATAACGTTAGTACACATTATAAGCATAAATAAGATTCCTCCTTACTGACTATTCATTTCATTATCTCTTTACATTCCAACTTTCCATCTAATTATACATTCCGTGGTGTTCCTCGTTGTACCTGCGCTACACTTCGTTCATAAGGCACGCTATTATTATCGTCAATACTCAATTTCATTGAATACATGCATATATACTTCCATACATACTTATATATATGCATATATTCACACATAACTACTTACATACATGCGTACCTACATACATACGTACATACATGCCTACATACATACCTATTACATGCCTTCACACAACCCTACATACGTGCATACATTCGTACATACTCACTTGGATATATATATATTCACATACTACCTACATACACACCTACGTACATACATACGTTCATATCTTCACGCATACCTACATACGTGCATACGCTCATATCTACCTACTTGCATACCTACACACATACATTCATTCATATATACCACTTATATTCATACATACATACATACATACATACCTTCATACGTATCTACATTTCCTAAAACAAGGAATAAATTAGTCATTCTTAGCTTATACGCGTTTAAAAACGGTCCAAACGGGTTCGCATCGCATAAAACATTAAAATATTAATTTTTCTAAAATCTGGAGTCCGTGGAGTAGCGCCACGGCCTGGGGCCTTCCCGGTCGCGCTACGCCACCACCTAATACGATCAGAAAGTTGCAGCAGGTTGCTGCACATTCCCAGCACATCCGGATTTTACGGAAACGAGCATAACTTTCTCGTTTTTGATCCGTTTTACTCGATTCTTTTTCCTACGCGACCATAATTTAATTCTCCATCACATGGAGTGAAAATCCAATATTTGGACTACCGAAATTTATGACTTTTAAGCCTTCGGCTTATTACCCTTTTACCAAATTTTGACCCGTTCATGCATTTATCAACATAACTCTTTTGTTTGACCATAACTTCTTATGAACCTAATAATATCAATGACGTCTATCATAAAAACTAAATTCTCGGATGTCTTGCATCCTCTTAATCCATTTTCGTTCGAAAGCTTATTTTGACCCGTTAAAGGTATTTGCGCATTTTAAGGTCCTTAGCTTACGAAAATCATACTTCTCGCTTTCTTACTTTTTCAAAACATTCATTTAGTCAAATAGCTTGTTTATAATCAAATTTTAAGACCATTTGCCCGTTTTACCCATCACGGGCGTTTTTGTTAACTTTGACCCTTTACTACAAAGGACTTCCTTAAACATTTGACCAATCCCACGACTTAACTATAACTCAATTCGCACATACCTGGCTCGGATAAAAGCCATGACCCGTTTTAATATTTCGTGCACTAAATGGCTAGTTAATAGCAACATAACTCCTTTCGCTATACAACCTGTGAACGCATAATACTTGACAACACAATTCATTAGTCGACTTCGTTAAATGGTGATAGCTTCACCATTTGACCTGTTAAGTCTAAATGTCCGTTTTCATCCTTGTGTGATTGTAATTATTTCCTTATCCCTTCTATGTATCTTATTCTTTCATTGACTTGTAATCAAAGTTACCATAATATCCCTTTACCTCAATTTTCTCCTTCAACCATCGTTCTTATCATGGACACATGTTCCGACCCGTATCAATACTTATCGGAACATCGTACTTCATTTACAAACTTACCATATTCATAATCTATACAATGAATGAGTATTCTACAAGGAGGGTGAAAGCTTAACTTACCTCGCATCCGAATATGCTTCCCGTTCGCATTAGTCCCGTTTGACGCGCTTCTTTCCCCAAGCTTCTATGTCGCTTATTAAGCATCAACTATCATATATCATTCTCAAGATAGTTAGCTTGTTCATCATTCATCAAATCCTTTTTTTTATCACACAGATCTTATATCAAGTTTATCATTCAACCTTAAAACATGCTAATCCATCACTTCTTATCCAATTTCTTTAAAAATACTTACACATATATGATTTTCAACATTATTAACATGAGCATATCATTACTTCTATCATATCATCAAAAACCCACTTCATAACTACTTTGTTAATCACTTACAAGTGATCTAATCTTAAGTTCTTCATAATTTCATCATACTTTTGATGTGTGTACTATCTTCTAAGCATAGTGTACAACTAATTCATGCATATCCTTCTAATCTCATACATAATTCATCAAATTCCTCATTCTAATCAACATGAATCATCCATGCATAAACATCAAACCTACTAGTATCACATTTCTTTCAATTCCTCTAACAAGAATCAATCATATATGTCAAAATACATCAATAATAGGCAAGAATTTGGACATGAATGATTTACCCATGTCATCATCTTTACCGTAACAAACGGGTTTCACCCTTAAACATCAAATTAACCTAAACCATGAATAATCCATATTCTATATGATGATTCTAACACATGCTCATACTCAATTTCATACCAATTTGTAGGATCGGTTTGCGACCCAAACGAGTCGTTCAGAAGAGATTTTATCAGTTTCAGAGGCGGAAACTAAGAAACCGATTGCGAAACAGCTTGCGTATCACTTTAACACTGATTTGATTGATATACTATCGTTTACAATCAGTCTTCACACCGGCAGCACCTCGGTGTGGAATTTCAGAATCGTTACAAATGAAATCTACATAAGCCTATTTATAACCTTCAGATTTCGCTTGGAAATACTTCAAGCGAAGCCTATGACTTAACATGTTCAAGCGAAATCTACAAATTCTTATCTTTGTCTTGAAGCGAAACCCACAAGTTTGTCTTGAAGCGAAACCGACAAAAACATATAAATCTGATTTCATTTTCATGCATTTCACATGATGATGTCATTTGATAATGTCATCATTTGTGTCACCATTATGATGTCATCATTTGATATGATGACATCATGCTCGATCAAATCTGCAACGTACCCGAGACTCGATATTAAGACGAAGACGACAGATGAATGCACCAACAGACTCCCCCTCAGATGTTGACGAGTCTTAAGTGTCGAGTATTCTCAATCTTCAGTCTTTATCAGTCTTTTTCTTTATTAGCCTATACCAGGATCTTCTCTTTGGCTCTAACCTCATCAGACTCCCCCTCTCATCATGATGGGATCGCCGTCTGGAATTAGCTATCACCTTGAGATCAATCCCTGGCTTTAACTCTGTTCAGCTCATCTCCTGCACACATTTTCTCATCAAAAACATAAGTTTTTACTTAAATCTATAAGAAAAACTTACTAAAAATAGTTACATCAAGTTCAAATTAATGACCCTAATTAACTAATCAAACTTTTCTTTCTCAAAACAAATTTTTAATTCAAATGCACACTCCCAAACCAGTTCATCTTGTTTAGCACTTGGAATTTTGAATATTAGCTCTCCAACATCAGTTGTCCAAAATCTTTTTGGATTTTTCAAAATTTATGCTAAAACACACTAAAATCTTTTTGGGTTTTTAAATGAAACAGAAATATAGTAAAGAAATATTTACAAACAATATTTTTGTGAGTTTGTGTAAGAGGATCATATCAGTTTTTAAGACAAATCACTAGCACCATTAAGCTTTAAACATTTTCAGTTCTAAATGATTCACATTGATTGACGATATTGTTGTCCACTTAAACTCAATCTAAAAACTTTCGAAATGCTTACCGATATGTTAAGGTATATTAAGATAGCACTAAAATTCTTATGGACCCCACGATCTCAGCATATCCCCTCATCATGCAATACACTGACTCAAGTAATGCCTTTAAACTTTTATCAACTGTGATTTGTGCGAAAATAAAGCAGAATGTTTAAACATTAACAATCAGGTCGATACTTCCGTATACGCAGAGAAAGTCCAATGTTTAAACAAAATAAGAAAATAAAAATAAGTTGAAGTTGTTTAGGCTTTAACCACCAGGTCGATACTCCCGTATACGCAGAGGTGATCCAAAGCTTAAACGAAACACCAAAGAAAATAAAGCAGAACGTTTAGGCAACAACATCCAGGTCGATACTCACGTATACGCAGAGGATGTCCGATGCTTAAACAAAATAAAGAAATAAAACAAGTTTAAATCTATGCAAAATGAAATGCACAATCACAGTGACTTTTCAGCAAAGTTGTGAAAGTTCACAAACTTAACCAGTTTTATGTCTTTCGACAATCAGCGATTACTGAGTAGGTACACAGTCAAGAAGGACAAAACTAAGTACTATGCTTTCGACCATGTTTCCCACTAGAACTAGGCTTTTTCATTTAGGTTTGTATCGTTATCGCAAATCTACAAGTCTAGCTGAGCCTACCGTCACATCTTTAGTGAGACCGTTTATCACATTATAACTTTCCATTTCTTTAGCGTGCTGTGACAGTCCAACTGATCTACTATCATTTCCTCTTTTTTACAACAAAACTCATTTTTGAATTTTATCATGTTTTTGGCTTTTTCAAATTTTTAAAATGTTTTTTTGGATTTTCTGAAAATTTCTTACTCCCCCTAAAATGCAAACACAT